>OY756948.1:5322500-6000416 GCA_963580275.1 Crataegus laevigata | reverse complement strand
TTTGTTAAATTTCGTCTAGTAATCTTTCTTAATTCATTTGATTCGACGATTGAAAAATAAGAGAGGCGTATCAAAAATAAAAATGAATATATGGATACAATTTCGGTTAAAGAAATCAAACCGGAACGAAAATATTGGTACAATTTCGCTTTCAGATTCTAGAAACTAAACCAAACTGAACTGAATGAGTACAAAAATAGAAATCAGTAAAAGCATCAATACCTCCTTAAAAGGGAAAAATAGATAATTGTCGAAGAAAGCACCACATACATTCTTTGGCAAGAGACGATAACTCGGAGTGCAAATCTCACAATTGGAGAGGTCAGGCTCGCTAATGGGTATTGCCAAATATTTATCCTTGCTGGTATATAGACTCTTCTGGCCTCCAACTTCATTGATTCCGAAGGCACCATTTTTATCAAGTGTATCTCTTTCTCGAGTTTCATGCTCTCTATCTTCAACCTCATCGTCCCTTTCACGATCTCTATCCCTATCCCTATCTTCTACCTTCACTGATCTGGGTAAATGTCCTTCGTTCCACAAGGATTCTGTGATGAATTAAGAATCAATAGTTGGTTTGCAAGTCTATTGACAAAGGACAAAATATAAAAATAAAATAAAATAAAAACCCTACAAATTAACCCTTATATCAAATTAAAAAATAGAAAGAAAAAAATGGTTTGTTGAAGCCTGTGCTAGTGCCCGAACTCTTATAATAAACTAAGAGGAGGATCTAGCTTATATGAAGAAAAAAAAAAGATGAAATCTTCTGCACTCCAATAAGTGATTGACACATATTAAATTCATAACAACAAAATTTAGAAAAGTTAAGATAATAATTACGTGTCAATCACTTATTGGGACCACACCAAATTTGGGTGCAGAAGATTTGATCTCACAAAAAAGGAGAACAAATCATGTTACGTACCTTTACTCATGACACTAGAAAGGAACCCATCTGCATGACAGGACTCAATTAGAAAGTGTTAATCACACATATATAGTGTAGGTAAAAGAATAGATTAGATCATTACCTTTCTTCTCACAACATGCCAAAAAATCATCGAACTCATCCATAAGTTCAGGATATATTCCAATGAAATCAGCCACCTACACAAACAAAAATTTATACATATTAGAGATTGTGTTCTGTAAATTTCCTTTTAACTGGTAAATAAATTAAAACAGTTTATACAGTTTTACATGTATATGACTTACCAAAGACTGAAATTCAGAGCGTGTAATAATTTCCTTGCTATAAATATGAAGGCACTTCAAAAATTCCTAGTAATCTTCAAGATTTCATAACTTCTCCTTCACCTTTTCGCAGAAAGCAAACTCCTAGCCATGCATACCTGCGATGATATAAAATAAGTAAAAGAAGCTACTGAAGGAAGTACATCAAAGAGGCAAATAAAGTGCTCGTCTAAAAATAAAAAGTGCAGAAACAACTGGCCCTTATCATGCACACACAAACGCACATAGGAACAACCGAACATAACAAATTTTGTTGATAGATAGATTGCTATAATGTATTAAGTTATTAATTACCAGATGAAAATCAACTTTCATTAATGATTATGTAAATCAGTTCAAAAATATCATATAATTCTCACTTTTTACATTATTTTTATCATCATAAGAGAATGAAATGAGATTTGCAGCAAAGTTTTCATGGCCTTCCCCATCAGGCTGCAATTGTTCAGTGTCTTCAATCCTACGAGCAGATTTCCATTTGTGGGGAAAAATGCTGCATATTGAGGTCTCTACTGCCATATGGTCAAAATCCCTATCATCATGTTCTCTTCTTTCTCTGTCTTCTCTTTTTTCCTTCTCCTTCTCGCCACACCTCATTTCCTCTTTGTCTGCTTTCATCGGATTTTTATCAGGGTTAGGAGCAGGACGGTTAACACTGAGATCATAGTCAGCGTAAGAACCCATGGTCCCTTCTTTCTGGCAATAATGCACGTGTACCAGATGTTAGCATCAACAATAATGAGATATCAATATGAAAAGAAAAAAAAACAAGTAATACAAAGGTGTGAGAGAGTGAGAATGGAAAAAAAAAAAAAAAAAAAAAAAACCTTGTCCGCATGCATCTGCCGCATAGTAGGCATTGCAGAGCTCCTATCCCGAAGCATTGAGTTTCTGTGAGGTGGATGAATGGAAGCTGTTCCTGTAGTATCAAGTAAACAGTGGGTAAACTCCACAAGCAAATCTGAGTGGTCTTGGAAAAGTGCAGCAACCTGCAGAAGTTCAAAGTGAATTCTTTAGAACATGAACTAAATGAACAACATCAAATTAAGCAATAAGGTACGAAAAAGATGTATCAACACACCCCTTGGTAAACCTCTTTGATGGACTTGTTTTCCTTTACGTACATATTCAGAAGGTCTAAAAAAGATATATAAACACGGTCGTCGCCTTGAAATCATGTCTGCAGGTAGAGAATTCATTAGGTTACTAAACTTTAAAGCAACCAGTAACACCAGATTAAGATACAAAGTAATGTTCCAACCTTAATCTTGTTCACGAATTAATGGCTTCCTCAAATTCAACAGGCTTTTTTTGAGGAGGTTGTTAGTCATCATCAAGTGAGAGGGTTATTTCATATCCCTTTGGCAAGAAGGTATTGAAACCTAATATTAGCTCTCAATGCCCTTTGAATAAATCTTTCACCTCTCTGTCACACCCGCAGTGTCAATTCTACAATCAACACAACACACAAAAACTCAAGTAAACACAAGCTTGCATAAGCAAATTACCAAGCCATCATCCAGCAAGTAAAGTAAATGTATGGTTTTCAATATAGCATATAACATGATCGAACCTTGTGGCCTTGAAGTCTTTCATGACTTCAAGAAATTCTTCGTATTTTCTCCTGTTTTTGTCTTGAAATATATCCTTCACCGCTTTTAGATACGATGAGGCATCATTTGTTGTTAGCTTTTGGGTTAGCTTTTGGGAAGCTGCTGCTACTGCCATCATCTGGTGTTGCCCAGAACTTCACTGCAAAAAAAGAAACTTACAAATTAGTTAACGTACAAAATTCCCAAACTCTTCCGATAGATCAATCGCCATAAAACAACTTTTTCAAGTAAAATTATACATCATCCTAAATTTTGTTTTTTTGTTAAGGGAAAGATAAGAAAATCCGTAGTTCAAATTTAAGTTTCTCCCGAGTCCACACCTGAGGAAGATTGAAACTTTCAGAGATAATTAGTTTGAAAATCGAACAAAAAACAAATCTTTCTCGGTAAGTCAAGCCAAACCGGTTAATTTCGTAGCCTCTAACTGATAAATAAACATTTAATTTTAAAATTAATAGCACACGCAGTAAATCAACAAGCATGGACTCACCAAATTCGACCAATAATCAACTTAATCTCATAATTAACAAGCATGTACTAGGATAATCAAACACGAAAATTCAAAAAAAATAATAATAATACAAAAACATGATAAGGATGAAAAAAATGATAAGGATGAAAAAAACCTTAGAAGCTAATAAAATAAGAGAGAGAAAGTAGAGAGGGAAAGATATTAAATCTGAAAGTATTCTTTTCATTCAACCTATTTAGAATAATTACGACCAGTTGGTATTTATACATCTCTATACTAACTAACTAATACCACTACCAATAATACATAGACACTTGTCATAATCCTAAGCACTCATCATATCATTAACTCTAACATCTCCCTTCAAGCTCATGTGGCAGATTACCAAGCATGAGATTGGAACAATTTCGAGTAAACTGAGGTAAACACAGCCCTTTAGTAAACATATCTACATATTGATATGCAAGCGCAACAAATTGTAAAATAATTGTCCCTTGTTGAACACGTTCACGGACAAAGTGACAATCAATCTCAATATGTTTGGCTTTGGAGTGCAAAACAGTATTAGTGGCAAGAGCCATTGCAGAAATATTATCACAATAAAGAACTGGAGCAGAGGAACAATTAACACGCAAATCTTTAAGAAGCTGTTGTATCCAGATGACTTCACCAGTGGTTATGGCCATTGCTCTATATTCCGCTTCAGTAGACGATCGACTCACTGTATGCTGTTTTTTAGAGCTCCACGAAATAGGAGTATCACCCAGAAAAATAACAAACCCCGTGGATTAGCGATCATTAGGATCGCTTGCCCAATCGGCATCTGTATAAGCTTTTAACATATAAAAGTCGGATTGAAAAATCAAACCTAATGTCATAGTACCTTTAAGATATCTCAGAATACTCTTTACAGCAGCAAAATGAGTAGCCAATGAGGAATGCATAAACTAACACACCTGATTGATAGAAAATGAGATATATGGACGTGTAAATGTAAGGTACTGGAGTGCCCCAACAATACTTCTGTAGGTACTAAGATTCGACACAGGTTCACTACCATGATTGAGAAGCTTCTAATTAGGATAACAAGAGGTGGAACAATGCTTACAATCCAGGATATTCATCTTTTGAAGCAATTCTTTGACATATTTGGATTGATGTACAAAGATGCCCTGAGTCTGATACTCAATCTGTAGACTAAGGAAAAAATGCAAGAGTCTCATGTCTTTCATTTCAAACTCACTGATTAACTGAGTAATGACATTCTGAACTTTCACAGCATCACTGCCAGTGAGGGTAATATTGTCAACATAAAGGACGAGAACAATAATGGAAGACTCATCACACTTAACAAACAAAGAAGAGTCTGCATAAGAACCTGTCATTCCAGGCTTGAGGAGCCTGTTTAAGCCCATATAATGATCTCTCCAACTTGCAAACATAATCAGGACACTAAGAATCCACAAACCCTTGTGGCTGAGACATGTAGACTTATTCCTCAAGAAAACCATGCAAAAAAGCATTCTTGACGTCTAACTGTTTAAGCTTCCAATTATAAAAGGCAGCCAATGAAAAAATTAATCGAACTGTGGTTGGTTTAACCACAGGGCTAAGGGTCTCATAGTAATCAATACCAGCCTCTTGAGAATACCCCTTAGCAATAAGATGAACTTTGTGTCAAGCCACTGAACCATTTGGATTTTTCTTAACCTTGTAAATCCACTTACAGCCTACAAGATTCTTGTCAGGTGGTAAAGGCACCAGTTTCCAAATGTGTTGTTGAGTTAAAGCATCCATCTCATCTTTCATGGCAGTTTGCTAGTGAACAGACTTGACTGAACTAGAAAAAGATTGAGGTTCCTTGATTTCAAAGTCCTGACCAATCTGAGCAGAAAATACTTTCTTTTTTGACAATTTCAGATTTAGACCTGGTTTTCATATAATGATAGTTCTAAATAGGTATAGACACTTGGTGTAGATCCTCTACTTGAGACTCATTAATAATTGGATGCTCTTCAGAAGACACAGAGGAAAGAACCTTTGAAAAAACCTCAGTATATGTGAAAGGAGGAACAAGATCACCAGAATTATTGAGTGAAGAATTTGTGGACTGAGTAACATGCTATGTTTGAGACGAAATAGAAATGGGGTGTGGTGAACCAAGAAAGGAATAGTTGGTTAGAAGACTGGGATAATGAGTAAATGTATTTGGATGCATTACAGGTATGGGTAAGGAAGAAGGAACCACTGTGGGAGACACAGACACATTATCAGAAAATGAATGAAACCTGGATTCATCAAAGACAATATGTCAAGATACTAATAACTTTTGATCTGTGATCAAGAAACAAATATACCCTTTGTGTTGAGAAGCATACCCCAGAAAAATACACTCAGTAGTTTTTTATGCAAGTTTATTAACTCTGAAAATTTTCAAGGAAGGATAGCACAAGCACCCAAAGATCCTCAAATACTTTAGTTTAGATGGAGATGGATAAAGTAATTCAAAAGGAGACTTCATATGAAGAACAGATGTTGGCATCCTGTTTATGAGAAAGACTACAGTAGAACATGCATGAAACTAAAATTTTGCAGGTAAAGAAGCTTGTTGTAAAAGGGTAATAGCAGTCTCAACAATATGACGATTTTTTCTCTCAGCTAACTTATTTTGTTCTGGGGTATAAGGACAAGATTTTTTTATGAACAATGCCTTTAGAAAGAAGAAAACTTTGAAATTAAGTACTAACATACTCCCTATCCCCATCACTTTGTAAAATTTTGACATTGGCAGCAAACTAATTTGAAATAAAAGCAACAAAATTAACAAACACATATAACACTGCAGTTTTATTATTCAATGGAAAAATCCATGTATATCTTGTACACTCATCAATGAAGGAAACATAATACTTGTAACGTTCAAGAGACATACTAGGAAAGGGACTACACACATCTGTGTGAATCACTTTAAAAAGAGTAATAGATTTGGAAACAATTACAGAAAAAGGTAGTTTGGTAAACTTGTCTTGCAAGCAAGCTTTACATGTGTGAGATTAAGCATTACAAGCAAAAGGAATATGAGATTTACTAAATGCTGCAATAGCTATAGAATGAGCAAGATGACCTAAATGACAATGCCACAATTAAGAAGAAACTTTTTGACCCACATATGCAACTGGAGTAGAAACCTGAGAAAGAGACCTCTGTGGTTTGAACATAGAAATTGGATAGACAACATTATTACTCAGCCCTTGGAATAACATTCTCCCGATGACTTTGTCCTGTATACAAAAAGAAACATCATCAACTATACAGCAACATTTATTATCTCTGCATAATTGATTCATAAATAACAAATACTGAGACAATTTTGGAACATGCAACATAGAAGGCAACTTGAAAGTATGAGACTTAGTGGAAAGAAAAGAGGGACCAATATGTTTGATCAATAAACCTTCACCACTAGCACTGTTCACAGTATCATTAGATAAATAGGATGTCACTGGCGAAAAACGACGGCGGAAGCACGAAGGATCGTCAATCGGAGGCTTGAGCCACACCCTGCGAAGATACCATGATAATGATGCAAAAACCTTAGAAGCTAAGAAAATAAGAGAGAGAAATTAGAGAGGGAAAGATGTTAAATCTGAAAGTATTCTTTTCATTCAACTTATTTAGAATAATTACAACCACTTGGTATTTATACACCTCTCTACTAATTAACTAATACCACTACCAATAATACATAGACACTTGTCATAATCCTAAACACTCATCATATCATTAACTCTAACAAAACAAAATTAAAACAAATAATGAAAAGATAATACAAGAGATGAAGAATGTACGGCTCTCCTCGAGCGAAAACCATGGGCAACTTGAGTTGTGAGCTCATAAAAACATCGTATATGGACCTCTTCATCTCCGTTGTCGCCGCCGCCACCAACTCTTCCCCTCCTCAGCCACAAATCTAAAGAAGCTAAAGTTTAGTCATCAAAAATGTTGTTACAGAGTTTTGTAAATTGTTAGTTTGGTTAAGGACATTAGTGTAATCTAATAGAAAGCCCACAAGTATACATACTAACACTGTTGTAATTATTCATTGTATTGAATGAAAGAGGAATGTTCAGTTTTTATATGGTATCTCACCCTTCTCGCCTCATGGCTCTCTCCCTTTCGATCCTCTTCGCTCTCACTCCTAATCTCTAATTTTTCATCAATCTTATTGTAATTCTCCATCGTTCTTCTTCGATCACAACTTCTGTACAGTTGATTGGTTCTCACTCTACAATTTGTCATGGTGTTTCTATCTGCTTCGTCTTCTCCAAGTGAGTCGATGCAAGTTCAAAACCCTAATTCTTCATTCTCTTCAAATTCGTATGCCTCTCTTACAATCCAAAACATTGGAAGTATAGTGCCAATCAAACTCAAATGCTCCAATTATCTCCTGTGGATGCTTTATTTGCTCCAATTCTGCGCAGATATAAGTTTCTTGGCATCGTTGATGGTTTGAACTCTATCCACCGCCTCTTCTTCTTGATCGATCTCTCAATCCAGCTCTTGAGATTTGGTATGAGAAAGATTAGAATCTCCTGATCTGGTTGAATTCTACTGTCTGAATAAGTGATTCCGTTCACAATTGGTGTATCGTCGTCTCGGGATCTATGGCTTAAGCTTGAGCAGCATTTTGGAGGAGTCTCAGATGCTCATATCCATCAGTTACAATCTAGTCTCTAGTCAATTTAGAAAGGATCCCAGTCAATTTTTTATTATCTTCAATAAATCAAGGAAATTTCTGATGCTTTAATGGCAACTGGTGCATCTGTCACTGATCGTGACCTAATTGCTGCTACATTGGCTAGTTTACCTGATGAGTTCGAATCCTTCACTGATTCAATCCTTCTTCGTATCTCTACCATAACTTTGGATAAATTGCATGGCCTACTACTCACCAAAGAATTGTCAATGTCTCGACGGAAAAAAATTGTCTCCTCCAGCATCACTGAGCCATTTCGTGCATTCACTGCTTAATCACATCCTCCTTTGTTGCTTACATCACCACAACATCAAGTTTTTACTGTTCAACCATAGCCTTCTCGAGGAAATTACAAAGGCAATTCTCGTGGTAATTACAGAGGTCATGCTCGTGGACATCGTGGCAGCTATCAAGGTTCTCATGGCAATTATACAGGCTCTTGTGGTACTCTTTGTTAAATTTGTAGATCAAACAATCATGAGGCTATTGACTGTTTTGATCGAATGAATCCGGATATTTTTGGCAAAGTTCCTTTTGCCAAGCTAACTGCTATGTGTGCACATTTCTCATCAAAGCCTTCTCCTTCTTAGCTTATTGATTCATGTGTTACTTCACACATCACCAATGATATTTCTAACATTTCCTCTCCTACTCCTTATCGTGGTAAAGACAAGGTCTATGTTGGTGATGGTAAAGGTTTGACAATTAACAATATTGGTTCTTCCTTTTCACATACTCATTTTGCAACATTTAAACTACAGAATGTTCTTCATGTACCACAAATGCAGCATAATTTACTCTCTGCATATCAATTTCACAAGGATAATTATACACTTAATTCTGATGGATCCTTTGTCAAGGATCGTTCTACGGGGAAGACGCTTTTGCAGGGATGAGTTTTATCCCCTCCATTGTTCACCTCCGGCATCTCAATGTTATGTTGCTATCTCTACTACCTTAATAAGTGCTAAAGCACCAGTTCACGTATGGCACAACAGACTTGGCTATCTTTCTTCATCTATCTTCAGATGTGTTCTTTCTAAGAGTAAACTTGCTCTTCAAGGAAGCACTTCAGTGAATTTTTTTTTGTTCCAACTGTGCTCTTGCCAAAAGTCACAAGCAACCCTTTAGTATTGTGAGTTCTTATTCCTCTTCTTGTTTAGAACTTTTGCATTGTGATCTTTGGGGACCAGTTTCTGTTATGTCAGTGAGTGGTTATAGGTACTATTTGTTGCTTGTTGATGACTGTAGTAAATACAGTTGATTCTTTCCTTTACAGTCCAAATCTGAAGTGTATTATGTATTTGTTGAGTTCAAAAATTATGTAGAAAATCTTATTGGCAATAAAATCAAAATTGTTCGCTCAGATTCAGGGGGTGAATTTACTAGCACTGCTTTACAGTCTTTTCTCACAACACGTGGTATTGTCCATCAATATAGTTGTCTGCACACACTTGAGCAGAATAGTTGTGCAGAGTGGAAACATCGTCATCTTGTAGAAACTACTCGAACAATCTTGGTTGCATCCAATGATCCTCATGTTTTCTGGGTAGAGGCCTTTTCCACTGCCGTGTACTTGATTAATAGACTCCCTATATCTGGAAAATTGAAGTCTCCAAAGAAAAACTCGACGAAAAGCTACCTACACAACCAGAATTCCAATCCCGAACCTCCGAGCAGATCACCTCTCCGATGCCTAAACCCTAACCACAAAACAAAACCACACAGTTATTAACATTTACTTGAAGGCAAAGCAATGCTCAAACAAAATTTCTCAAATTTTCCCGAGAAAATCAAGAAACGAAGATTACGAAGAGATCGTCAAGTCGTTGAACAGCCTAAGCCTTCTTCCAAAACAAGCTTTTCTTCCAACTCTGAACAAAAATCGCAGAGGAAACGTTTCGCTGCGGAGATTGTTGTGATTATCTGAAGCTGCAATGAGGAAAGACGAAGCCAAATTATAAAACTTTTCAACTTACGTTTTTATTTTCTTTTTTATCTTTCTCGAGAAACAAACAGCAAAACAGAGAGAAAAAAGAGAGAGGGAGAGAAGACGAGTTTGAGAAAATGTGGTTTATCTAATATAGGGATATAAACGCCACTCTTTTCCTATGGTCCAGTCACGTTAGGGATGGTTTACCGACTATAGGCGGTTAACTCTCCCCACGTAATGAAAAATTAGGGATTTTGTCTCGATTGGGAGGTGATTAACTACTCAAAAGCATGGATTAATCACAAAGTAGTGGTGGCAATTTGGGTGATTAAGTGGAGGTGTTGGGGGTAAATGTGTCCAAGGGATTTTGAATTGTGCTTTTTGGCAATTTAGGGTTATGGCAAAGGACGTAGATTTTAACCTTTTTTATTTTTATTTTTAATTTTTGATGGTTTTGATTTATGGGTGCTGTTGGTTTGGTAAGACTCTGGGAGTGGTTGTAGCAAATTGAAGTGGGTTTTAACTAGATCATGATTTTTGATGATGAAATTGCGTCTGACAAATTAATAATGTAATATAGCTTTGGAATTAATTTTTCGAATTTGGGTTTTTTTTTTTTTTTTTTTCCACTTAGCTTTGAAATTGTTAGTTTTTATTGTACGTTGTGGGAATATCTTAACAATTAGTTCCACAGCACGCGCTTACGCGGGTATTAAGTGGTTTATCTTTTTTTTTAATTTGTTTGCGTTTTAAAAGTGACAACCGATTAGAATTCTGGTATAAAAGAAATGTGAACTTGTTTTTGCCATTTAACCATCTTTTAATCTAATGGATTCTCCTTTTCATAGTATTATAGCTAAGTGAGGACATTACCAATAGGGCTTTTTATCATATATATTCATTAGAGTGAATGTATTCATTAGTATGAAACAAAAAAGTCTGACGTTGAAAAGAAGGCCTCAAGTGGGTAATTGGATAAAGCCCAACAAGAAAGTCATGGATTGACCAAGAAAGCCCAATGGACTCTGATTCCTCTGCAAGGCTCTCACCATCTTTTGGATCTCGCGTGATAAGGAAATGCGTGAGCCCTTCCTTTAAAGGCTGGTAGTGCTATTCACACTATTTTTTGCTTTTTACGTACTTTGTTAAATTTTGTCTAATAATTTTTTTTTAATTCATTTAATTCGACGACTGAAAATTAAAATAGATGTATAAAAATAAAAATGGATAGAACGAAAATATTAGTACAATTTTGCTTTCAGATTCCAGAAACTTAAACCAAACTGAACTGAATGGGTATAAATTAATAAATTTTTTATTTATTTAATTTCGCTTTGATTTTTTATTTATTTAACTGAAATCAAACCAGTCCGAACTGAAATAACCAAATCAATTCGGTTTTCGCAAAAATTGTTGTTTTGAATACCGAATCCGGATACAAGTCACATATTGTCTGTCCGAGTCCAGTAGCATTTGGGCTATAAGGCTGCATGAACATTAAGATAGTAAAGAAGCCTAGCCCATCTTTATAACCTCATGGCATATAGAACAAGTTCAACGAGTATACATAGACATTAAATTTGCATTTGGTAAGAATTAAATTTAAAAATCTATCTTTTATAAATAAATAAATACTATTAAAATGTAGCATTAAGTAATTAAAAAATTTGAATCATTGAATAAAGAATATTTGCTGGATAAAACATGCAGCCAAAAACAGTGGATGCTTGTCCTTGTGTTGCAGCCACCACGTGGAATTATTGAATTTCCGTGATACACAGATTCCGAACATGAAGCGTGTAACTAGTAGAGTTGGGACACGCAGAAGACGAACTCATCAGGTACCACAATATGTAAATGAATTTTCTCCGGATCTTTTTTCACCTAATTTACTTAGTCTGAAAAGTGAACAGTTAAAATTTGATGAAACTGCTAGAGTTATTATTAATTTTAGAGGAGCCTCATGTTTATAATTTTTAGATCAAATTTCAACAATACAAATTTCGGACTAAGTGGATTAGGTAGAATGAATTCCAGAGAAGATACCTTTACCCACAATATTGGGCAGTGGGGCACTGTCCTACAACTCTAGGACATATCCATTACATAGCCCTAATCATACATATTGTCCTCTTTTTTTCTTAGTACATTGATATTTTACAACTAAAGAGAGAGGAAATTCGACTAAACCACATAATGGACAACCTAATTTAATATCAAATTTGTCATTTATGAGAATTGATCATAAGACCTCTTACTTCTAAGTAAAGAGGAATACCACCAGACCGTAATACTGAGTGACTAATCATACATATGTTGGACAGATTATGGTCTAATTGTTATATTAAATCATGTAAAAATTTACGAAATAATTCATGCAATTATATATCAAAATTAATGCATGCACTTAAGTAACCAATGCTAAATGAACATGACATAATGGATTAGAAAAACCTAGAAAATACGGTCGAGGCAAGTGTTGGACACTTTGTCTTTAAGACAAGTTTACACTCCACTACGGTGCTCATAGTTGATCGGCTCATGTCTCCCAAGCTATAACGACCCCGTCCTTGTAACAGTAGCACTCCAAATTACAAGGCTCCATGAATCACGATTGTGTTGAAAACTCTCTCATATGAACTCAATGAGACTTTCTAATATTTAGAACACTATGTATGATTATGTAAAACAATGAAAAATTGTTTTGTGATTATAAGGGCTTCCCTATTTATGAAATATGAGATACCTCTTTGAAAAACATGTAACTATTTATAAAGAGTTAAAAGTTGTAACTCTTCGTATGAGTGGACATCTTCCTACCAAAAAACCCTACTTCTAATTTTAATTCAATTAATAAATTTAATATTATAATAATATTATTAAATTTTCCAATATCATATTGTTAAATTCTTAATCATATTGGGCACTGCCCTACAACTCTAGGACAGATCCATTACATAGCCCTAATCAATGGGTATTGTAGATTCTTCATCATATTGGGCACTTCCCTACAACTCTAGGACAGATCCATTACATAGCCCTAATCATACATATTGTTAGATTCTTAATCATTAGGGAAGACCTAAACTCCCATGCACAGCTTTCGCCTACGTCAAGTCATTCATTTGTGTTTGATACAATTATTTGATGAAGTGTATAATGCTGTTGCTGGCCAGCGTGTGAAATCAAGGGCTAATGTTTTTTATATTTGATTAGGCTGAGTCCTTTTGTTTTGCATGTGTTAAAAGATTGAATAAACTATAAATTAAGTTATTCGTCTTCGATTTAAGAAAAATGAGCAACAGACAGAGAACAAATGTAGTTATTAATTAGCTCATATAAAAAGTGTGTCAAAAAGTTGAAAAAATGTAAAATTTATGTTCAGGCAATAGGTAATTACTAAATTGCTCATATATATTTTTTAAATTATATTTGTTCAGTTTTGATGAGGGGGTTACAATTATAATTTTCTTGAGTTTTGGTTGACTATTGAGGTTCTATTAATAGATAATTTAGATATATATGGTCCATAAATATTATTAGATCAACTTGGCCCGTCATTTTAGTTTATGCCAAAACAGATGCTGCATGTGAGATTGTCGTCTGTGAGAAGGAAAACACAAAACACATGGAATGGAAGGGACAAATATATAAATGCAGCCTATGCAGGGATGGATGGATATTATTCATCGAAAGAAAGAAAGAAAGAATTCGATGGTTTTGGTCTACATTTTGGCCTGGCCTCCCCATGTGAAGGGCCGCCGAGCTATCCCGAGTTACTATCCAAGGACAAAGCTTAGTTCTCAGATGGGGTCTGCCTCTCAGTCAAACAACATGGCCACTACTGCTTTTGCATGCAGCATGCATGGCCCACACCACACCAATGACACCATGCATGCACAGTTATCCAATATCCAATACATCCAATACATCCACTTACATTTTAGTTCGACCGATGATCTCTATCTTCTCTCTCGGCTACTTCTTATGATCTTATCTATCTACTTTCTTTGTCTGCATATCTATGTTTGCATATCCACGCTCATCGAGTATATTTTGTGACACTTTTGTTGAGAATATCTATTTAGGAGTTCTATTAATTAAGAATACAAGATAGAAAGTAAAATTATTATTTTGAATTATTTCATTATTAGGGCTTTTTTTATCCTATTAGGTCATGAATTTTACTAATGAGAATATATATCCTATTAGGTCATGAACTCTAAACGTATTAAAGATGCGAACCTATTAGGGCTTTCTTTATGGGCAATAAATTTAATATTCTCGTCTATAAATATAAGGCTTAGATGCCCACTCTCTTACAATAGTACATAAGGTGTGTAGGGAGAGAAGAAGATCTTTGCTTCTTTGTTGCTGCTCGTGATTTCAATGACTTCTCAAAGTTAGTACATTTAGTATTCATATTATAGATTGATGACTTAGATAATTATCGTGGAGAGTTTGTTGCTAGGAACCCTATCCAAAGCTCTCTCTTAATAATTACAGCTACATTATACATGCGTAGTTCTAATTAAATTGTGCATCATCGAGTTTGTAGCTACAAAGACATTGAAGAATGTACGAAGTTGACAACTAATATAAATAGACTTATCTAGTATACGATGTACAATCTTTTCTTTGTACTGAGATATATAAGATCTTCTGGTAATCTTTAGTTACAAGTCTGAGGTATGCATGTTTCTTAAACCATTCCAACATTCTGCGCAAGCAAATGGGGCATGGTTAATTAAAGCAATTGCAGTCCAAAAGTTAGCATCGTTGCAGTATATAGATACTGTGTGCAGACTTATTTTATTCAAAAGCAAAAACTAAAACTGATGATATTCCAAACACCACGCTCAGCTGTCGCCATTTTAGCATACATTAATTTAACAATTATTATTAATCTTAAATAATATCGTTGAAAATTCCTCTCCAGTTTCCACTTATTTTGTAATATATAATCCATATGCTGCAACATTTTTGATGACCCTTAAAAGTTAAAACTAAACATTTGCAACTAGTTCGTTTTTCTGAATTTCAAAAAGAAAGAAGGATATATTAATTTCACTTGGTGTGATCTCAAAAGAACTACACAAGTGCGAAAGCAACAGATCAGTGCCGGATAGTGCCAAACTGATCTGCCGGATAGTGCCAAACCTTATTCAAAAATTGAAAGATGTCACATGAATTCTAACTTTTTTAGTGTCCCAGCATACATATACATTCCCCTCAAATTTGGGCCAAATATGGTGTACCCAGGTTTGAATTTTCTCAATTTCTGTCCCAGCATACATGTACATTCCCTTCACATGAATTCTAACTTTTTCGGTATACTCAGATTACCGTCCGCGAAGAAAGTTGAGATTCCACCATAAAATTAATCGGTAATATAATAACTCAATCACTTATAAGCACATGTCACTTATTTTTCCGATGTCCACGTGTAGTAAATTTTCATGCCAACAAATGGATACACACAAATCGGGTGACGTGAAGTACATGTGGCCGTTGAACTTCACACACAACCTGCTTTGATGCTATGAAGAAAGTTGATGTTTCACCATAAAATCAAAAGAAAATTAATGAAAATGGCTTGAAAACTTTGAGTTTTAATGATAAAGACAAAATAAAGGGTAAAGCAAATAGTACAATGATTAACTTTTTAGTGTAAAAATGTGATTTTTCGTTAAAGTGAATAGTACCGAGAGCTTTTCGTTAAACTTTCCTAAAATCAATCAATAATATAGAGAGTTGCCCAATTACTTATAAGCACATGCAAGGTCTCTCATTTTTCGAACGTGGAATTCATCTCAACAGTCTGTAGTGTTATTATTTAGCTTTAATTACGATATGTATACTTATTTTTTTATTGATATACTCTAAAAATGAAAATATTAATCATATTGCTCGCTTATCTTACAATACATAAAATAATACACCACGTAAACATGTTGGTTTTTCGAAAACACATAAAAATCAACTTAGTCTTGCTTTTCATAACTAATCTCATTCATTTAAACTTAAATGACGGGGGATTTACACCAACTTGGGGGCCTTTTTGTCTTTCACTTAAAAAGTATATAACATTGTTGACCTTAAAAACTACTTAGTCTACGTGGCGCGCATGCCGAGTAACTAATGAGCTAACTACGTCCTTCAGTTGTGTGCGGGCGTGCCAACTCGTCGGCCGAGCTCGGCCGGGGAGTAAAAAATGCTGATGTGTTGCGTTGATGCGCGCGACTGACTTCTACATCCTGCGATTGCGGCCGAGGAAGGAACACGTCTCGACCTCTGGATTCTCAAACCTGAAGACAAGGCTACTAATTATTCGAAGTTCACAAATCATCGTCGTCGACTTCGGTCACAGTGATGGTATTCGTCAGAGTAAACTCACGCCGAATCGACACCAAAGTATAGTGGCACAAATACTCGAAGGGGATATAAGTCTTGATAGTGAATGTGGTTCGGCCGTCTGAATGCTGAACTCAAAATCCCACTTGTGAGTATGCGATCATAAATCAACTCAGCGTTCGATGCACCGAGCCTAATAATCAGTAACACTTCACTTCGTCGAGAAGGCTACTGAGATAACCTCTTCCAATAAGGATTCGAAAACCCTTGTCGACCGAGACTTGGATAAATAATCAGTCGGCCTCGACGTAGTGCTGTTTATCCAAACTGAAGGTGCTCCGAGGTTGGTTGATTCTACGATGATAGTGTTGTTTATCCAAATTGAAGATATCACCGGTTGCATTCACAGTGCTGTTTATCCAAACTGAAGATGTGAAGGTGGAAAAAGGAAATGAAAATCTGAAGGTGGTTGAGAGGTTTCGCGTAGAGCGAGAGTTTGCGCAGGGCAGATTTGTGTGCTGAGTTGGAGGTCCCCTGAATTGTGCATTTGGTCTTGTATTTATAGGGTTGGATATCTGATTGACATGTGTTGTAAAGCTACCACCAACATCAAAGCTTCCTCTTTCATAACAATTTCATGCAAAACAAAAGATTGTTATGCCTTATCACTTACCGGCACAAGTAGGGTTGGAAAAAATTCCCAAAAATCCCGAACCAAACTAAAAAAATCCCAATCCCAAACAGAAAATTCCCGAACCGATCCCAAATCATTTGGTATGGGATTTGGAATTGCTCATTCTAAGTTTAGGAATCCCGAAAGTATATTGTTATTATATATATATATATATATATATATATATTTAATTATATTTAGAATAATTGCAAGTTTGCAGCCATTGGATTGTTTCAAAACAATCTGGGCCATCCATTCTTTGTTAGGGGTCTCTAACCCTACCCATTCTCTGTCTCATTTCATTTCGACAGCCCTCATTCTTCGCTCTCTCTCTCACAGTCACCAATACACCCTCCCACAGTCTTACTTGAATTCTTCCGACAAACTCTCTCTACTCCGGCCACCACCACACCTCACGACTACGCAGTCTCTTACTCTACACCCTCCCTTTACCACACACAGCCACACAGCCAACCCTCTATCTCACGATTATCTGTTGCGATTTTCTCTCTGAGACTATCACTGATTCTATCTCTGTATGTGGGGTTTCGAGTTAGGGTTATGATTTCGATTTGGGGGTTCAAATTGGGGTTTTTGCAATAGGGTTTCAAATTAGGTTTCTATGTGTGGGGTTTCGTGTTAGGGTTATGATTTCGATTTGGGGGTTCAAATTGGGGTTTTTGCAATAGGGTTTCGAATTAGGTTTCTTTGTGTGGGGTTTCGGATTAGGGTTAGGGTTTCGAAATCGGGCTTTGAATTGAGGCTTATGCAATGGTGTATATGAAGTGAGCGGCAGGTTTAGCGTCGGCGAAGCTCCGAGGAAGTATTTACTGTACTTTTTTTTTCAATTTGCTTTTCTTTTTGTTGTGCACCTTTTCATTTTTTTTTCTTTAGCTTTTTGAATGGGGAATCGAAAACATGAGACGGATGGGAACCAAAAACAGCCAATGGCCCACTAAATCTAGCCATAATTCATCTGCTGCTGCTGGGGTCAAGGAAGAAGGAGATATGTGGAGTTTGCTTTCTTTGCTCATATGTTTTTCTGGGTTTACTGGGTTTATACCAATTTTGAATTTTCTAGGTTTCTACAAATCCCGAAATTCCGAAAAAAAATTCGGGTATCCCAAAATTTCGGTTCGGTTTCGGGTTGTAAAATACCGTCTCGAAAATTATTGGGTTGGGAATCGGGCTTTGGGTTTCGGTACGGGATCCCGTCCCGAACCAGCCCTAGGCACAAGTATCACTTATAAGCATGACATTACCTCGTGCTAATTAATAATAATTAATAGCATATATCTTTGTGCTGATAAGAATTCTGACTTGAAATATGCCAAAGATATGCATGCATGGCTGACCAATCTAAGCACACATGGAGGTTATCAATCCCTTTTTATGCAAGTGAGCACACGTGGATGTCATCAACGGTTGAAATGTGCCAAAAACCCCAAAACTCCAAGAGTGTAGGCCATATGATGATCATGACTCATCAATTGCCTTCCACGTGGAGACCATCAAAATGTTTCCCTTGAATGCCGTGATTATCCATGCAAACCATTTGCAAATCAATTGCCAATCTTCCTATGCCATTACGCAAATTGTTGCTGACCATCATTGCACTATTTCACCTTTATCCAATAAAGATATTGATTTTAGATGAAATTAATCCATTGTATTTCCGTGAGTTGTACCAAACATCCCAAACCCATTTGAACTGTATCTCTTATTTGCTTTGTCATTTATCTTTAAACAACTCGCTGGATATAGCCAATATTAGGCTCAGATAATCCAATATATATTAAGAGATAATATTATGATCAAAACCACAATATTATACCCTAATAAAAATTAAAAATTATCTCAACCATTTTATCATCTCACGGTCTAGAATTTTACTCATCTAACTGCCTCGACTGGACGGCTGATAGTGTAAATTTAGTTCCAAACAAACATATATATATATATATATATATATTGAGATGCTGTAATAATAGTGTGTGGCATGGCGTAAACCTAGCGATTAGGTCTGATGGGTAAAGATAGATAAAGGGTCGACTTTCGACGACCCCACAGGCCCAGCTAAATCAAGTTGATCAACCCTATTAACATCGTGATTAGCATAACATGATACAATAGTCTTAACAGTCCCGGCAACTAAAAAAATGATAAAAGATGAATCAAACGGGGTGGTTGGTCCTATTCTCGACTAGCACATCGAAGTAAATCTGAAGTAAAAGAATCATCTTCTACATCTCGACTCGAATCCAACCTAATTCTGCTGCTTTAGCTAGAAGAGACACGCGATTACCTTGTTTTAGAAAAACAATTTACATAGTATAAGTATACTGTTATTATTTTTATATCAATAATATGTCATATGTATTTTATTTTTTTTACACATTGTTTTATGGATAATACTTGTGTCCTCCTATGGGTGAACTTACATGTCCCCCCTTATGATTAATAAACGTTTACCGTCCAAACATCGTAATCATAACCGTTCATTCTCTTTATCATCATCTAAAAATCATATCTGTAAATTGGAGATTGTTTAGTTATGCATACGTGTTAAATCAATCAACGATTTTGACAATAAGTAGTACTCTCATGATGAACCGTCAATTTATTTTATGTAATAATGACTAAAAGATCTCAAAATTAATTAATTTTTTTCTTCCTGTATTTAGATTATCATAAAAACAAAAGAAAACTAATGAAAATGACTTGAAAATTTTGAGTTTTAATGATAAGGACAAAATAAAGGGTAAAGTGAATAGTATCAGGATTGACTTTTTAGTGTAAAAATGTGATTTTTCGTTAAAGTAAACAGTACGGAGAACTTTTCGTTAAAGTTCCTTAAAAACAATGAACAATTTCAATTATCAAAGTCGGATAATAAAGTTCGTTTCCTCCATGAAAAGACACAAGAATTATCATTGTTATATTATCGGCGTACATGTGAAAGTAGACGTATACGTGATACCTCTGGTTCTGCGATCACGTGCCCTTATAGCTTTTAGAAACTAGGGTTTTCTCTTTCACCTTTCCAATCATTTTTTCACCCGAACAAGACTTCGCTGTTGAAAGAGTAGCAGCAGCTTCTGATAACCAATCATACGCGGACACGTGTTTAAATTTTAAAAATTTTAATTAAATTTAAACACATGTCCACACGTGATTGGTTATGAGCAGCGAACTTGTTTCCTTTTCACCCGCGGAGCTGCACTGCAGGACGATGCTCGATCTCCTCCTCAATGACGTAATTGCATGTGGAATATATGTGTGGAGGTCTTGTATTTATTATTCCCAACCTTCATGCATAGCACATTGCCTAATAGGTGAGGATACTTGCCGGATTATATGTGAGGATCTCGAAAAATTTTAAATCATATTCGTTCATCGTATATTATACGATCAAAAATTATTATAATTTTTTTATTTAAAATTGAATATAAATAATACATGATAAAAACTAACTGTACAATATATAATGAACGGATGTGATTAAAAAATCCGGCATGGATCCTCTCTCATTGCCTAGAGTAACATAAATGTTTATCATACACGTTTTGGATAAGATATATACATATATATATATATATATTAATAATTAAGATGCTAATTAAATAATAATTGGACTGGTCAAACCTTAATTAAGTTGTAAACCTTCCCATCATTAGAAGCTGATTGGCTCTCGGCAACGTGGCCTGCTAATCCTGTTCAGTAACCTAATTTGTTTTGTGTATGGCTTCTCATGTGCCATCTGAATTTCTATGCTTTCATGCATGTGCATTGGCCAAAACTACAAATTTCATTCAATGATCCAACTGAAAAATATATAATTTTACAAATTAAGATTCAATTATTATCCAAGAAGCATCTCCTGAACAACTCAACAGAAGCATTCCATACTATTTAAACTGTATTTTAATTAACTAGAAAATAAGTTGAATATCAAGGTACACAACAAACTAATTGAAGATAAAAAATTTATTAGACAAAAATGTACATAATTGTCAAAAAGACTACATGAATTGAAGATGCTACATCTTAATTGAGTTATTATGATCTACAGGGTTAAAAAATATCATACATATAGAGAACTAACTTCACCATAATAAGCAGGGAAATTAAATCATAATTCTAATTGACTATGCCCGAAATCTTAAACTACAAATCTGAATAATTAAATAAATAACTAATATTGTCCAACAAAAAACTACTTTAACTCATTCTCACTAACAATAAAAATATGACTATGTTTGACCCTTATTTTGTAAAGGTTAAGAATGTTTTCTTACAATTAAAAGCATTTGCGAAAGCGTTTAACAAAAGAAGTTAATTTATTTTAAACTGTTAAATTTTTATTTAAAAACTATCACAGTCAAAATTTAAGATTAAAATGTCATCCGAAACTCCATATAATTCAGATAACAATTTTCACACACCATTTTTAAGTTCTTACACACTTCTATTTGTAGCATTTGATTTCGTTTGATTTATTCAATTTAATGATCATAAATAAAAAATATATAATTTTTTTTGTCCTTACGAAAAAATTCAGGGCAAAACTTGGTAGTTTTCTTTGGGGTAAGTGTCACATCCCTGCCCAGGCTCGACTCCGTCATAACACGATATTGTCCGTTTTGGGCTCCGACCACACATTCACGGTTTTGTTTATGGGAACTCATACGAGAACTTCCCAGTGGGTCACCCATCATGGGATTGCTCTCGCGCGCTACTTGCTTAACTTCGAAGTTCCGACGAACTCCGAAGCCAGTGAGCTCCCAAGAGGCACCGTGCTAGGTAGAGATGTAAATATACATATAAAGCTTACAGGATCCTCACTCCTAGGCGATGTGGGATCTTACAATCCACCCCTTAAGGGCCCGATGTCCTCGTCGGTAGGGCGTGGGCGGGGCCCAAAGCGGACAATATTGTGCTATTGCAGAATCGAGTCCGGGTCAGGATGTAACAGTAGGATTATTTACCCTCCTAATCTCTCTACCCTTTTATGCCCTTCTATTTGAATTGTCACGGTTAAATCACGTCAACATCTTATATATATATATATTTATAGAGATAATAAGATAAAAATTAATGTGTGAGAAGAAAGTATAAAAAGAACGAAAATAGTATACTAGAGAATCCTACTTTCTTTTCTATCGGAAAAAAAAAAAAAAAAAGTTACTGAGGTGTTGCCTATACACTGTACTAGTCCACTCAGCGATCCTCGTCCCTCTCAAACATTTAAAAACCTCAGCGACCCAGTCCAACTGATACATCCCCCATATAACTCTGCCGCCAAATCACTCTCCCTCCACCGCTCCAACCGCCTCCCCCTTCATCTCCCCCAATCCCAATGCCCACAAACTGACCTCCTCCCTCAATTTCTCAACCCCCTCCCAGTTCACTGCGGCATTCCATCAAACACCTCGGCAGCAATCACCAATGGCGTCTCTCTCCCGGCGAGCCTCCTTCGGCAGCTCGCCCCAACCAACCGCCGGATCTTCCACTCCGCATCTGAAGCACCGCGTCATCACCTGCCTCAACAAGCTCGCCGACCGCGACACTCTCGCCATGGCCTCCGCCGAGCTCGACTCCATTGCCCGAACCCTCGCCCCCGACTTCTTCGCTACCTTCCTTATCTGCATTTACAACACCGACTCTTCCACCAAGCTGCCCGTCCGCAAGCAATGCGTTTCTCTCCTCACCCTGCTGTCGAACTCCCACGGCGACGCCCTCGCTCCGTTTTTGTCCAAAATGATCTCCACCGTCGTCCGCCGTCTCCGCGACCCCGACTCCGTCGTCCGATCCGCTTGCGTGGAGGCAGTTTCCGCCATGTCGTCCAACATCACGACGCCGGCGTTTTCGTCGTCATTCTTAAAGCCATTGATGGACACTCTGGCTACGGAGCAAGACTTGAATTCTCAGATCGGCTCGGCGCTGTGTCTGGCCGCCGCGATCGATTCCGCGCCTGACCCGGACCCGGTTCAGCTGAAGCGGAGCCTGCAGAGGCTCTCGAAGCTGGCGAAGAGCGAGAGCTTCAAGGCCAAGGCGGCGCTACTGGTGCTTGTTGGGAGCATTATCGGGGCTGGTGGCGCGTCGAGCCAAGGCGCGTTGGACTGGCTTGTGCCGTGCGTGATTGAGTTTTTGAGCAGCGAGGACTGGACAACGAGGAAGGCCGCGGCCGAGGCGCTTGGGAAGGTGGCTACGGTGGAGACAGATTTGGCGCCGATTTACAAAGCTTCGTGCTTGAATGCCTTGGAAAGTCGGAGATTCGATAAGGTATATTGCCTTCCCTACCTCCCAAATCGGTTGTTTGGGGCTCTGTTTGGTTGCTGAGAAAGGGTAGGAGAAGAGGAAAAGTACTGTGATTTCAATCATATCAGTTATTTTCTTTTCTTTTTCTTAATAATTTTTTGTTGGAATTTTACTAATTCGTTCTTTAACAGGTGAAGTTAGTCCGGGAAACTATGAACGAGACATTGGAGCTGTGGAAGGTTCTTCTTGCTGGCGATTCCGAAGAGATTCCTGCTCCAATTCAGTCCAGATCTTCAACTGGTAAAGGCCTTTTCTTTGTTTCTGAAACACAAATTGTAGCAATAAATGCCTGCAAGTTCTTTACTTGTTCAATTATTTGATCAAAGAGCTTTAGAGATTTATGACAGGAATCCAAATTCGAAAGATATTTTTTGAACTATGAAATTGTTGTTGCTATGGTGTTATTTTGTCCAGTTTGAGTAAGCTCTGTTGTGGTCTTTATTCTGCAATAAATAATCTTTAAAGTTAAACAACTTTGGGACCCGTCTAATGTCATTTAATCTTCTGTTTTCTGTTGGATTTTCTGTTTCCGATGGGACCAGATAATGGGATTGGTCGATGCTCTCCTCCCTCATCGAAAAGTTCCGATGATGCCGGTTGTTGTAGGATTCCTCAACCAAAGAAAACAGCCCCCACAAACAGGTCCCCTCCATCAGATGCTTCTTTGGTGACCACAGCTAAAAAGGGAAGTCCTTTAAGTAGAAACGATGGAAAACCAGACACTGCCGTGTTCTCGAAGCAGGACCACAAGAAACCCACTGATTGGAAAATTGAAACAGCTACGCCAAACTCTCTCTCTTTAAAGGTGACCCATAAGGATGATATTGTTAGGAGTGACCGTAGAGATCCGGAATCAGGAAAGAATGACCACATTGGAAATGGCGTGCTGGAAACTAACAGCTTACTCTTTAGTAAGAATCATGGTGAAAAAGTATACAGATTTGGTGTTTTAAAATCTGGGTCACGCGTTGTTCCATTTAATCATCATGAGAACTATGACTCAGATGTTGAAGTCAGCAATGATGCAGAAGAAGTTTATGAGAACCAAAAGGACGCTGAGGATCTCAGTTTGATCCGCGAACAACTTATTCAGATTGAAAACCAGCAGTCCAGTTTATTAAACCTACTCCAGGTATGTTCCTGTACTTGTTCACCTTTTCTCTCATAATTGGAAATGTTAATTGCACCACGACGAGAGGTGTTACTTTATTATCGTCTTCTTTTTAACTTTATCTTTCAGGTGGTAGTATTATTGTTAATCAAAGTTACTCTGCCTTACTTTTCATGAGGCTCTTACCACCGCATTGTTGCCTGGTCTCTGCAAACTTAAAATTTGATAATGGGGAATGAGATAATGCAGGCATTGTTATTTAGTCTTGCCATTTCAAGTTTTTAGATGAAGTGTAGTTTCACGATTTATCTCCTCGTCTCTACTTACTCACTTTGTTAGTCAGTTTTTGTATTTTCAAAGTTTCATTCTTAAAATTTGTATCCTGTTCCGAACTTAAGGCTTCAGGCCAATATTAAATTATTCATAGTGATGCACAATGTTGAAGAAGCTTCTGGTCTGCTACTTAATCCCCTTTTCTACTTGTCTACAGAGATTTATTGGGAGCTCTCAGAGTGGGTTGAATGCTCTTGAGTCACGTGTGCACGGCCTTGAGATGGCTCTAGATGAAATATCATACGATTTGGCAATATCAAGTGGAAGGATCCCAAGCGCAGAATCTGCAGAAAATAACTGCTGCAAGCTGCCTGGTGCAGAATTCTTGAGTTCCAAGTTCTGGCGAAGAACAGATGGGAGGTGTTCTACTTCAAGGTTCACTTCTGGAACCATTCCCTCACTTAGTGCTATGCCTAACATAGCTAATAAAAATACAAATGCTGAATCGTGTACTTTTGACCGCGAAAGGTTTCAGCACCAAAGTAGAGGTGCATCTACCGGTCACTCGGTGGCAAAAATGCAAGATGCTGAGAGGGTTCAGGCTTGCAATGCTAGTCGGTATGATGGGGTTTTGCCAGCTACGTGTACATCAAGAAGGAACCTGAACAAAAGGTAAGGATAACTAATTTTAGCACTTATTATACTTCTAGTTGTTTCATCATATTTTCTTGTCTTCCTGTTTACAGATCGGTGGTTCACTTTTTCATGCATTTATATTTAGCTGGAATTTTGCTCAAAATAATTCTTACGCTGAACTTCGTATTGCAACACTTTCACAAGTATATCTTTCTACTGAAAATGTACTTTTCCCACAAATTTGTGAAAGCGTTCTTTAATCATCTCCGGTGGGCCATTGGCAAAAAATCTATGAAGCAGATTATCTGTTTAGCTTTCAGCTTTACTGCTTTGGTAACTTTAAACTGGTTACCTCTGAAATTAGAACAAAATTCTTCCAAGACATCGCAAAGTTCAATTGTGGGTTACCTCTGCAAGGGAGCCAGATTCAAATCCTATACCCTTCCCATGTCCTGCCATCATATACAGCTTATCTGTAAAAGAAAATAGGTTCTCAATAACGCAACTTCCCACATCGAAGGAAGTCTAGCATACGTGCTTAAGCGATATTGTGCCTCCCCACCCATTCCCAATTGGTCTTTGGTTGGATGTTCACATTCTATCAATTACAACAATGACCTAAGTAGTTTGCTTCGTTGGAAGTTCGTTTTTTATTTCAAAACGTCGGAAGTTATGATTGCTTAAAATTTTTCTTTCTGTTTTTGACCATAATCATTCTTCTCCCCCTAGCTTAATTTTGTAATGTGCACTTTACCCTCAGACAAGTAATTTCTAAATCAACTATTTCTTCTTGTTTCTCAGACCATCTGCTTAGGATGGAAATGGAAATTGTTGGATGGATCGATTTTGGTCTGAGATACAAGCACCATAATGTGGGTCATCGAAGGACCCGAACACATTCAATTGAATGCCGATGCCGATCAAGTCAGATGCGTAGGTGCCCATACTTTACTAGATTTCTAAATCAATGTAGCATTCGATGCCCAGGGAGCATAGGGTTCTCCTTCTACATGTTAGTATGTTACCCTCCCTGCAAAAGGCAGCCTTCAGATTTAATGCAATACCCAGAGTATCCTTTTGTAGCATGTGTTCTATTTATTACTTGCCGGCACCATTGCCGGTAAGGGAAGGAAGCTAATCTGTACAGAACTACGCCAAGTTTGCTTATCTTTCCTTGGACTGCTGGTACTTGATGTAAATGATCATTAAGTTTTTTTGTTGTTGTAAATATACAAGCGATCTAAAAATCTCCGTCCAGGTGCTAGGCAGCGTGACTACAAAAATCTTGGTAAATTTTTGTCTGGTTCCAAACCTATTAGAACGAGAGAACGTGGGCTGCAAAATTGAAGCATGCCATCTCACTCAAAAACAGTAAGGTCACATGGTGTGTGCAAAATCATGCCCTAGTACAGCTAGATTTAGCTTCAAACCGTCCGAGAGTTCCGTCCACATTAATACTTTAAATTTAATTTCCCACACCATTTCACCACTACAGCAACAATCAAGTCTTATCCCACTGAGAGTGGAGTCAGTTTTACGAATCTTAGAACGTCATTGTGCTTGGTGTTGCATTAAGTCTTCCATTTCCCCACTAAGCAAGAAAAAATTAATCTGCATGAAAATTAAAAATTACATGGATGATTTAAACAAATAAAGCTCATAAGAAATTAAACAATCCTCTCGCGTGTAGGAATGGCCCAAACAAGCACTAGAGCAACAGACGAAACTAAACGGGAGCATGTAGCGGGAGAAAAAAAGGGTGTGTTGTTATCATTTCGCAGGTGGTATATAATATTGAAGGTGCTTTGGGTGTTTCGTGCTCTGTAAGCTGGTTATGTAAGAGCAAGTTCTATGATTCTATCCATGGATTCCTTTGATGCTTCCAATTGTTTTTGCCATGTTGTCCACTAGGACTCCATTCATGTTTTTTTTATAACTAATCGGCATAGTCATGAAGTCATCTCTCACAAAAATACAAGACTATGTTGTATTGTAGTTCCACTTGATTCCGTGCTAACTTACTTGTCGTGAGAGTTACCCTAATTAGACAGTACGATCGAAAGTTCTCCCTAAGCTCGGGGTATAACGAAAAAATGATATGTTTTGTTATATGCCGCAGTCACCAAATGTTTGAGTGCATTTTGAAACTTCTTTGGGGACCAAAGATTTTGGGCCGTGCAGAAGGGAGGATATAAAATTGGGCCATTTTCGACCATTTTTGGTGCTGGACAAACAATTCACTTGTCCGACTTATAAAAAAAGTAATGCTGCACTTGTCGTATTTTTCATAATACATTTGTACCCCGTTTTTAATAAAGGTACGACACTAACACATGTAGATTATATTTTTTATTATAAAATAGTACAATGCGGTAAATATCATTTTGTATAAAAAAATTTATAAATATTCTAATATTTTCATAACATGCACGCGGTCATAGTAGTAGACCCAATTTTAAATATATATGCTGATGCACAAAATCAATGAAGATTTTGGAACAACGTAAAATGTCAAGTTTGTAACTTTCGCTCGGTTGCTCCAGTCACTAGTGAGGATAAGTATGTAAAAAGATGGAGATAGGGAAGCAAACACAAAATGTATGTGGTTCACCCTAAGTCTGCCTATGTCCACGGAGTAGAGGAGTTCTCATTAATAGTGAAGGGTTTATACAAATACATAAGTTTAACATAATTATCATTAGTGGGTTCTAATGAGTAGTTTAAGTTTAACATAATTATCATTAGTGGGTTCTAATGAGTAGTTTAAGTACAATAATGAAATTAGCCTTCTCATTGTAGGAGAATGATCTTCTTTTATAGTTAATGAGAGTTTCTAGCTTTTGTCAGCGGTCGATGTGAGATTCTATGAGCTTTATTATGACGTTGACATATGTCATGCTGTGATTGGCCTCCTGGTTGGAGGAAAACTCTTGTTCTTCAGCAGGAGTGCCTTAGCATAAACACCTCAGTGGATCCTTGAGGGTATGACGTTGACCAGTGCTTGGTAGTTTTAAGATTGGTCAAGTATGGTACACACAATATACATTTCCAATAATTAAAACTTGAACTGTATTTTTATAGAGGACCAATACCTAATTTCATACACTTTTGCATTTTATTTTATGAATGATTGAGCAAGACTTGTTCTTGGTGTAACTATATAATTAATAATATGCCCCCAAAACGCCTAATGTGTTCATTTACAGTCTTAATAATACGAAAACGACTCAAAATTTTCCGTCGTTTTCTATGTTCAAACCTGTCATCCACCCAAAAACATTTTCCTAACTTTTTAAAAATTAATAAAAAAAATTGACCGGATTATATTCCATACTACTATTATTTTCCTGCATTAAATTAAATATTTAGAGTAGCTAAATGATAATCATAATTTGACAGAAAAGTTTAATAAATTCCTTGAATTATCCTAAATTCATTTCAGTCATCCTTTTCACGAATGGTTTTATTCGTTGGCTTATCTAATTATTATGTTGAATTAGACCACAAACCCATCAAAATCAACACTTAAAACTCGATTGACCGTAAATTTATTGCATAAATTCAATGTGAAAGTCTTCCTATTATAATTTTTATGTGCGTTGATAACTACTTTGGAAAATATTTTTGCTGATCACTCTCCTCAAGTGATGGTGATGCTCACTATATTTTTGTTGATCGCTCTCAAGTGATAAGATTAGGAATGAGGATATCCGATGTAAAGTATGAGTAGTCGAAATTGAAGAAAAGATGAAAGAAAATTGGTTATGATGGTTTGGACATGTGAAATGAAGGCTTACTGACAATCCGGTTAGAAGATATGATTACAGGACAGAGGTTCAAAACCGAAGGGGTAAAAGAAGACCTAAGAAGATTTTAGAAGGTACTCTAAGAAAAGACTTAGAGTACTTGGATCTAACAGAAGACGTGTGACACATAATCGAGTGGAATGACGTTCTAGTGTTAGATAAATTTAAACTTCAAGAAAATATGTAGTTGATAGACACAAATTTCAAAATTTAAACTTATTCAATTGATTAAATCACTATTTTACTCACCCTATTTATCACTATTTTCATTTTATGAACCTTAAATTAAATAAATTTAAATAAATTTTAAAAACAAAAAATTAACAAGATTGCGCGGAAAAAAAAGAAAGAAATTTCTCAAATTTTCTACAATAAAGTTAACTCTCATTTTTTTTAATGCGGATATGTCGTTAATGCTATTGATATAATTGAAACTTTGACCTTACTATTATTAACTTGCAGTCAATATATCACTAATAAATTTGACTTTAAATGTGCAATTACCGTGATGTAAAGAACTGGTCAAGTTATCTCACAGGCCATTTGACGCATTTACTATTTTACTTTGGGCTTTTTATCTAAAATAATTTATGAGATTGTCATAACTTTTTATTTTGGTATCTGACAATGAATATCAATATACGCAGTCCCTAAAATTTGTCTACTGTAAACTATTTTGCTCAAATTGTAAAAATTTTGTCAAAACCTCATTAAATTGTGACGTGAACAACCATATGACCACCCTTTTCAGGTTATTTTGTCAAACCAACTCCTCCACTTAACGAGAATATTGACAAATTTTCATGAAATGACCACAATGATTTACAATAGACAAACTCATGAACTACTTCTATCGATTTTCATTGACAAAAACCAAAATAAAGAATTACGACAATCTCAACGAGCTATTTGGGAAAGGAAAAAAAAAGCTTTTACTTTGTAGAGAATATCCGTTTCCTAGGGTGCAAGAAATGAATCAAATGACAGTGAGAATGGTGGCTCCAATTATCGTGGGAAGCACATGGAATTACGCAGCTGCTTAATTCCCGCTTTACACGGTTTTGTTACAAGTCCTAAGTCCTAACGTTCTGCCAGCTAAGCCTCCCTCCCTATTGAGTCTTGACCAAACCAAAAATTAATAAAGAAAAAAAGAAAAAGGATACATGCTCTTTTGGAACGAAGGTCGACCCGCTCCTTGGGCAACGCATAGACCACCTAAAGTCAATGTGTATCAAACATTTTGGTGCTACAATTGTTTGTAAGCATCACGAGATAAGAAACAGATTTGAGGTTTATGTTATTAGCCCTCTTGACATGCTCTTACGCTACAGTTAGTAGGTTTTTATTAGAATGATTAAGGAGGGCTAGAAAATTGAGCTATGCTTATATGAGTATGTCCCATATAGGCAGAGTGAAGGGAGCCGAAATAACTAATATTTTTTGGTTTGTTGCGTATGATTCTCTTTGTATCATTTCAGATTTACGTATAGCTTCGTTTCAAATGTGATATTGAAATTGTTCGATAGAAAAATGGGATTTATATTCAGCGCTATGCTTGTTTATTATGTCTATATTGATTATAATCGGATAAAATCAATGGTGAATGCTTAATTTTTTTTTTTGAGTTTCGCACTCTATTTCTATTTTATAAATTTGAACATTTAATACTGGACCTCAAGAATCCATCAATAAGAGAAAACAGCTAAACCGTAAATAAAACTTGCAATAATGTTATTCATACCATACTTTTATACTACATTTCTATACCATTTTATGTGGCATCTAACGAGATCAAATCTTTTGCACCCAAATTTAGTGTGGCCTCTCTGTGGCCCCAATAAATGATTGACACGTAGTTATTATCTTAACTTTTCTAAATTTTGTTGTTACGAATTTAATATGTGTTAATAACTTATTGGGGCCACAAAGAGGCCACACCAAATTTGGGTGCAGAATGTTTGATCTCGCATCTGACGTGGACAGTTACATCATTTGAAAAATTTGCAAAACCCAAGGAAATGAAGGAAAAAGACTTCTCGTATACCACAATCATCATTTAATTAACTAGTTTTTCTTACTTATTAGTTTATTAAATAATAAACTAAATTTAAAAATCTGAATAATTCAAATGATATGAGTGTTCACAATAAATACTATTTAAAATAGTATAAAAATGTGGTACAAAAATATTATATGAATAGTATTACTCTAAAAATTGCTTTATTAAAAGCTAAATAACAATCATAGAATAATAATAATAAATCCATCGGGGATGAGCCAATAGATCCTTGAGCAAAGGAATAAATGGGTCAGTAACCTGTGGTCGACATTTATGGTTGTCAATTTTTCCAAAGTAACGTTTACGGTTGTCACTTGTCAGTTGTCACCATAGAAGAATATAAATAAGACAAAACAAAGATTGTGACGAATGCCAATGTATCTTGCCATATTATTTATTTTATTTTTGCACACTAGTATAATGACATAATCAAATGATAAAATATGGAGCTGGAAGCTGTACCAAAAGCCTTTACCTGGTTAGAGTAAATTTTTGGTCACGCAACTCAAGGTTTTATTTCTGAAAACTCACGAGCAACTTCTCAGTAGGTCACCCATCATGAGAGTGCTCTAGCCCCCTTCTCGCTTAACTTCGGAGTTCTTACAAAACCCAAAGCCAGTGAGCTCTCAAAAGGCCTCGTGCTAGGTAGGATGAGAATATACATTTAAGGATCACTCCCCTGGACGATGTGGGATGTCACACACACACACACACATATAGTGTTTCATGTAAGAATTACATATTTGGTACTTATTCCAAATAGCACTTAAAAGTATTTTTAAAACCTAAAATCAATTTCATCAAAATTAGTTTTAGTTATTTTAAACACACTTTCAAACGAGCCTTTATTTGGACATGTGATTCTAAATTTAGTGATCTAAATCACTAGATACTATGATTTATTTAGGTGGTTATAGTATCTAAAGACAGATTCTCTGCTCTCTCTCACTTTTCATACCCTTCCATCATCTTCTATTTTTGTGGTCATAAGTCAAGTCAACATTTTATATTACTATTATTTTTTGTCTTATTATCTTTATAAAAAAAATTAATATAAAATATTGACGTGGCTTAACCGTGACCGCACAAATAAGAGAAGGATAGAAGTGTATGAAAAGTGGAAGAGCAAAGAATCTGCCTCCATAATCTCCCTCTAAAGTGAGACTGTCCATGTACTCTTGCACACCTTATATATTTGGCACAATATTTTATAATGTTGGTATGGAAATTGTGTTATAAACATGAGGTGGCGAAGAATGAAATACATATATGGTTAGTTTCAATTGAGTAAAATATTTTTTATTGGGTAACGATTTTAATACTTCAGTTTGTTCATCGGCAGAATCAAATAGAAAAAATGCAAACGATTGAAACAAATGGTAAAAAAAATCGCTAGTGTTTCTCTTTTCGGTTAATATAAAAACAACATTTTCTTCTTTCGATCAACAGTTCTCGACCACGAAATTTGAAATCAAAATCTTCTATAACAAAAACGAAACTGAGTGCTACCAAAGGAGTCGTCTAACTTACGCGTATATCCGACATAGTCAATCATCATGTCACTGTTCGTGTGAATATGGAGAGCAGTAAACAAGTAACAACAAAAAGATGAATAAAATGTGTAGTTTCTGAGAGACCTTCATGGATGCCTGTCTTCTACCTCGCGCCATGTAATTACAATTTACAATACAATATTCATATTCCCATCCCCCAAAAGCGTCCGCCTCAAATCTCAATTATTTCGGCCTTCTTCCTGCCAAAAATCCCTTAACTAATCAACGTCGACAGCTTTAACTAATCACACTTCTTAATCCTCCACCTCCTTCACCACCACCAGCCTCTCTCTCTCTCTCTCTCTCTCTCTCTCTCTCTCTAAAACCCCTGAAAGTTCACAAATTCCATAAAACCCACTTATCGGCAGTAGCAGATCTGCAAAACCCACTAATTATTCTCCAACTTTTTTGGGCTTGTTCCCAGTTTCCACTTTTGGCAACTATGGAGTTGCCAGAGCAGCGCCGCAAGCGGAAGCACATGGTGCGGTCCTACTTACAGGCGAAGCAGTATTTGTCTCTGAGGCGACCCATCTTTCTCTGCTTCTCGTTCCTTATCTTCTTTCTGTTCGTATTATCCGACCGCTTCCGCCCGGCGTCGTTTCGGCCAGTCCTCAACGGCTCCTCCACCACCCTCTCCCTCCTCTCCTCCACCGCCAGCAGCTCGATACTCGAGTCCTTCGCTGCCCATGGCAATGAATCGCAGCCGTCGTTTCGAGTCCAAGATCGAATCTTGTTTCCTGATCACGTGCTTCTCATTGCGCCCAATCGGTTCCGCCAAGACGACGAGTTGGAGTGCGTTTACCACAAACAGTTCAACGGTTCGGGTGACGACATTCTTGAAGTTAAAGATATGAATAAGCACCTGAATTTTGCTGTTAGACCGGTTTTATCCACCGACGACTACGATGAGTTCCGGTCCATCGTCCGGTGTCCGCTGCCTCCGCTCAGTTTCTCCACAGCCATTGATTTGCGACGACGCGGCAGTTACTACTCGACGGCTGGGACTAACGGCACGGCTTCTCGATGGGACAAGGTGGTTTACGAGGCGGTTATTGACGGAGACACGGCGGTTGTGTTCGTTAAGGGGCTGAAACTTCGACCTCACAAGATAACGAATCCGACCTGGCTGAGATGTTATTTCGAGTTGGGGATTTTGGACAGAGGCAAAGACCACAGCGTCTCTGTGCTCTCCACCGAAGCCGTCACCGCCGCTCAGGAAGTCGTCCGGTGCCTCCTCCCCCGGACTATCCGTAACAACTCCCCCGGAATCCGAGTCACAATCGGGTACAACACCAGCCACCCCAGAGCACCAGTCCACGTCATTCTGCCTTCCGTGGCCACAATTCACAGTTCCAAATCCAATCCAGTCCAATCCAATTCGAAGAAGCATGAGCTTTGTGTTTGCACAATGCTGTGGAACCAAGCACCGGCGATTAGGGAGTGGATTATGTACCACTCATGGCTCGGCATCGAGCGGTGGTTCATCTACGACAACAATAGCGACGACGGAATCGAAGACGTCGTTCGGGAGCTCGATTCGCAGAACTACAATGTCAGCAGGCAGAGCTGGCCGTGGATCAAAACCCAAGAAGCAGGCTTTTCCCACTGCGTCTTGAGAGCAAAAGACGAGTGCAATTGGGTCGGATTCTTTGACGTGGACGAGTTCTTCTACTTCCCGCGAGCGTTCCGCCGCCGCGGAGGAGATTTCAGTGTTCCAGGGGAAAACTCTCTACGAAAACTGGTTTCGAATTTTTCAAATTCAGCCACCGTTGCTGAAATTAGAACCGACTGCCACAGCTTCGGGCCGTCAGGGCTGAGCTCGCACCCGTCGCATGGAGTCACGGTGGGGTACACTTGCCGGCTGCAGGGTCCCGAGCGGCACAAGTCGATCGTGCGGACGGAGCTGCTCGACGTAACTCTGCTCAATATGGTGCACCATTTCCAGCTGAGAGAGGGATACAGGCACGTCAATGTGCCGGAGGGAATCGCGGTGATCAACCACTATAAGTACCAGGTTTGGGAGACTTTCAGGGTCAAGTTTTTCAGGAGGGTGGCGACCTACGTGGCGGACTGGCACGAGGATAAGAATAAGGGGTCGAGAGATAGGGCGCCGGGGCTGGGGACGGAGGCGGTTGAGCCGCCCGATTGGCGGCTGAGGTTCTGTGAGGTTTGGGACACCGGGCTGAAGGACTATGTTCTGGGATACTTTGTTGATCCTGTAACTAGGTTGCTGCCATGGGAGAAGAAGTCTCTCAGTTCTGCATAGTAAATCACACACGCAGAGCAGCCATTTTTTCATTTTTTTTAAAAATCTGATTATTCTTTTTTCTTTTCTTTACACATGTTCTACACAGAATTTAATTAATTATAGGAGTCTTACAAGTGTAAATTTTGTGATAATATCAAACGAAATTTTTTCTTGGCTTGTATACAAAATCATTTTTCTCAATGAAATAAAATGGATTATGGATATTTTCCCTCTTCTTTTTGTCATTTTATTATGTGTTTTCATGTGATTTAATTATTTAAAGGAAAAGAAATTGCAGGTAACATTAAATTAGTAGAGTGTAAAACAAATTGAATAGACGGGAAGAATGCTACTGCGATAGCCCGTCCCGGGAAATTATTTTTAGAAATGTGAAAAGACAGAAGTACCCTCGGACGTTGAATGATGTGTGTGTGATAAGTATTTGGTTTCATTATTTGTGATTGGTGACCCAATTAGAACTAAGATTTTTCTTAGTTTTGATTGGTGACTTTAGGACCACACACAAACACCCATACCAATTTCTCTCTCCTCTCCCGCACTCTCTCTCTCGCGCAGACTCTCCTTCTCTCCTTCTTTTGTACAGACACACCCAAAGAACCCTTAAACTTAACAAATCGAGGGAAACAATAGCACCATCGTCTTCATCTCGTCGATACGAGTTCATCCATACAAATTTCAAGTAAGAATAATATCGTTTTCACGTCGAACCACTTACCTTCGAGAATACCACTGTTCATGCATTTTCATATACGTGAATTTTAGGGAATTCTAAGCTTATAGGAAGCTTCTTGACGTCTCCACGAAGCTCGGGGACGTTCGTTTGACAAATTTGGACATCGGAGGGCCGAGATCGAAGTGTTTCTAGGTAAGCCGAACTATCGAACTTCCTCGGGGAAAATCTAGTGAATTTTAAGCCTTGAAACTTATATAACGTGATTCTACATGTCATTAGCTTCATTTTGGTACCAGTTTCGTGAAAAATGGATGAAAATCGAGTGAGAAAACAAGTTTTGAAAAATTACCCAATTTCTGGCGCTGGCGACAGTCACCGGAGATGAAGGTTGAAGGTGACGGAATATTCCGTCAATTCTGATGGAATATTTTGACGCCGTCAGTTAGTTTGGACGGTTTCCGTTAGAAGTTAATGGAATATTCCTGACGCCGCTAGCCCTCCCGTCACACGTGCCAGGCATGTGCCGCGCGTGCGGGGTCTAAAATTTTTTCTAAAAATTCCTGGGTGTTCGTGACTTCGAGTAGGTCACGTTGGTATATTCAAATGCCAAAATTGATCAACGTATGGGAAGTTATTTCTAAAGTTCCGTTTATGTACGTTAAATAACGTTTATTCAGTTACTTCTTGTTGGAAGTATGCCCACAAAGCCACTCATTTGATGTAATAGCTTTTGGAATACTTATTGTGTTAAACTATAAAATGTTTAATAGAGGGCAAAGCTTATTGTTATTCACTATTTATTGTATTATGTGTTTAAGCAATAAGGGAATCCAAGAGAGAAGTGATCTAAGTGAGTTGCATTAACGAGACCTTTCTCTTATGTTCATTCCTGAAACGTTCCTAGCCATAGGATTGCCAATTGGGCATTGACAATCCGCTAAGGTTAGTATGTGTTATGTTAACTCAAGCATGAGTATGACTGGTCTCAAGTCATTTAGTGTTGGACACTGAGACAAACAAATAAGTGCTCAAAAGGTAATTGAGTACACTGAACTACGATCAAATGAGAGTTCGAACATACATGTCATGTGAGAACTCGTAAGTTGCAATATGCAAAGTAGTCCTTTGACCTGAGGCATCATAGATGTCTAATGGTTAGGTCCTTGATCTTTGATCATGTCAAAGGCATTCTATTGAGAATATCCATGGCATCATTGGGGTCAAGCTATCAAGTCATGTAGGCATATGAATGCACAACAAGGGATCTCTAACCTTCTATGGTGGAAGGAGAATACTCTGAGATATGATTCGAGAGTCTTTGGCCAAAGCATATGAATATGACTTAGGAAGTTTGTTCCAAATCATATTCAATTGAATCATATAGAGAAGTATCACATTGGATAGTAGACATGAAACAAACTATCACTTAAACAATGTGATCGAGAGTATTGTATTAGAGAAGGACCGTATTGCGTTGTAATTGTAACTGGATAGGTTCTCCAACCACTTCTACTTAGCTTGGGTAGCCATGACATACTGCTAGGTGTCACTCATGGTTTGTGGAAGCCCTGAGGATTAGCAAACACTAATCTTCATCAAAGGGAGAATTGAAATGTAGTTTCAATTCACAATCGATCGTTAAGAGTAACAATCGCCCACTGCCTCGCTAAATGGAACCTAATGGATCGTACACCGAGTAAGGATGAATGTGAAGATACAAAAGAGATGGATAAGCAATTAAATGGTTTAATTGAGAATGGTCAAGATTAATTAATTAGTTAATTAATTATACGAAAGGTTCGTATTGGGCTTTTAAGTTGGTTTTGGGTTTCGGGGCCCAAAAGGGTTTTTGGTCCAAAAGGCCCATTGAGTTTAGGTTGTATGACAACTAAAAACTAAATGGAAATTAACCCAAAATCAAAGCCAAAACCGGCCTAGGGTGAAAGGGTAGCAAACTTGAGTTAATTGCAAGTTTGCCACTCAAATGTGAGGTGGTATAAAGACAACTTTATAGTCATTCTCTCACTAGGGTTTTCTAGAGACAAAGAAGAGAAACTTTCTCTCTTTTTTCTCCAATGAGGCCGGCCATCTTAGAGGGTTTTTACTAGCATCAAAAACTCTCTAAGTCATCAATTTCATCTACACACCTCATCCTTGGTGTGGAGACTTAGAGACACTAAATCTTTGGTGTTCTTGGAGATCCTTTCCTCACATCCTCAAGGAGCAAAGGAGCATCAACAAAGAAGAAAATCACAAGGAGGATCCAAGGAGTTAGGAGGTGACTTGAAGGCCCTCCACTTGGGTGAATCCCTTGTGTAAACAAGGATGAGCTTCAAGGGTAATGAATCTCAAATCCCTCATTCTCTTTAATGTTGTTAAAGAGTCTTATGTTTCACCATTCTCTAGGCTTTGAAAGTCATGGGTTTTAGAATTATTTTTGAATGCATGCCTACTTTAAAGTGTTATTAGTTTGCATATGTGTTCAAATGTTCTCACATGTTCTAAGCTAGGACAAAATTTTTCCTTCACTTCTCATATAGGCGAGGCCTATCCCGAGGACGAGCGTAGCCAAGCTAGGCGTGGGGGCTACGACCCGTCGACATATTAGTTAGTGGGCAGTTTGTTTTCCGTACATACCTATATATTGCTATTTTCCCAGAAAATGAATTTAAACGATGAAATGATTTTGAGATGCCATGCAAGTATCTATTTATTTTAATTATGCATTAGTACTTGCATATAATTGTGATGGTGCTGCGGACGCACAGGTAAGTATCAGGTAAGATTCTATACTAGTTATGATGAGAAGGAAATGATGTGATGTGATACGAATGAATGAAATGATGTGATTTGAGCTCATACACCTGCACATTTATATTAGTGCTCCCGCCCAGAGTTAGGGGCATAGTCTTTCACGTGTCGTTCACCTCCCGCACTGCATGCTCGCCTTGGATCCAAGTAGGTGCACAATCCTGTCGTATAGACCACTATAGGTGGGTTCGACTCGTAGGTGACCCGCAAATCATTCGCACAGTCTTCACGTGATTTTAGCACTAGAGCATTCTTATATTGATACAGTGATGTGATAGTGACCTCATGAGGATATTGATGTATGTGCAGAGTATATATATGATGAGATTGAGATGTTATGAGCTATATATATATATGCAGCCGAGGGCTGAGATGATTATCATATACTATTTACATCACAGATTTACGATATGAGAATACAATTGAGATATTAGTTATGATACTTTTGCATGGCATATCTACAGATATTTCCAGCATGATTTTGAGATATATATGTATATGAGTATATTTTATTTCTGGAAAATTATACAGGTTTTACGGAGAGGGGTTACAGTGATTTGAGAAAAGAATGGTTTTGAAAAAGATTTGTTTTACTGACCCACTCAACTTTGTTTTTCGCCCCTGCAGGTATTAAGTAGTGTTCGTTGGTGGCATACGAGGATCTCCCGGACGTTCTGACAGAATTCACTCATGTAGGACCACATTCGGGTGTCAATTGCAATTAGTACTTTTTGCTTGACTGCACTTAGTCATTTATGCTCTGAATATGTATAAGCACTATAAACTCTCGCACTAGCACACTCTCTTTTATTGGATTGCTAGTGGCTTGGATTTAGTTGGTTCGTATCTTTCCAATCAATCTTGCTTCCGCACGGTGCATATGGTTACGTTACGCTCACGCTAGCACGCCCCACTTTCAGGTTGGGGTATGTCAGCTACGGTTCAACAAATTGATTTTATTAAATAAATTGAACTGAATTATTGTCTCTGTGCGCTCAATTAATAAAATCTCTCTACTAAACTACTAAATTTGCCCTTGACGCAGGTAGTTTTATTCTGTTAATTTGGATTTTTTTTAAAATTAAATTGTTTTATTTTAAAATCCTAATTAGAGAGGATTATTTTTAAAATTATAAATGATTCACCATTTATGCCTTCTGGATTTAGATTAAAAAACTAATACTAGAGCCCAAAACCCACGGACCAGCAACAGCAATCACACATATTCTTGTATTACTTTTGGATTTGAATTAGTATTTTTGCTTTTATTATCAAACAAGTGGGATTTAACATCAAAATCTGGAAGCTTGGGATGAAACTTCGAACAATGATGCACGAAAATGGAAACGACAGTTCTAACAGATTGGGAAGATAAAGATACCGATGAGGAGGGGAGTTGACGAGAGAGTATAGAGCAGTGCCATTATCGACAGTGTCTTCCGTGGAGAGAAAAGGGAATCATGGTCGTTGATGACTGTCGACGGAAGTGTCATCGCTACTTGGGTTGAGTTTACCGGACAAAATGAGCGTTGATGGTCGGTGGGTTTTGGGTTTCTTAAGACCTGTTTAGTATTTCACTTGAATCTAATTTTTTAACTCAAAAACAATTTTTAAGTTTTAAAAACTTGTTTGGTAAGATTATTTTAAAAAACTGCACTCAAAACCAACTCAAAAATATAATCTATTTTCTAAAAACATAAAAAGTGAGTTTTTAGAGTTTCATTCCAAATCTATCTCTATCTTTTCTTCTTTTTCTCTCCTCTTATTATTATTATTATTATTTTGGAGTGTGATATCTACACATTTCTTTTTAAGGAAAACTAACCAAAAGGGCTTCAAAAGTTTAACTTTTAACCAAAAACCACATTGGAAGTTTATTTAATGGTTAGTACAAAGCCCATTTTTATATCAGTCCAAATACAATAGCCCAAACTAAATAACATTATGGTTTGTCAATTTTACCCCTAACGGTTTTGGTTAACCTACCTTAACTATTCTGTTAGATTAGTCAGGGTTTAGCAGACGTACAAACTGATTGAATTTTGCAGACCAGTTTCAGAGAGATCTTCAATTTTTTTCTGAATCTGGTTGAGTGGTTTTGAGTAATGCTTGCCGACGAATGTTGAGAGCGATTGCCGTTGGTCTTCGTTCCTGTTAGGGGATTTTTCCGGAATAAACCTTTGTTTTAGAACAGATTCGCAGTGGTTGCAGATTTTTTGAGATTCTATCGAATCGTTGTGATCGGTGTTGTTCGTTGTGCTTCAATATTTTTCACTGGAGTGATCGTCTTTCATATTTGGTTAGATTTTCGTTTGGAGGTAAGCGACGTTGTTTTTGCAGTTTTGTATTTGATTTTGAATTGGATTTTTTTTAAAAAAATTTTGAATTTGTTTTTGCATGTAATATGCTTAGCTTTTTATTTGAATTTATATATTGTTGTTGATTTGTTTTCAGATTAGCAGATTCATGCCGGTTTGTGAAATTTTCAGTTAGGAGTTTCTTATTTCGAAGAATCTCAGGTTAGTTTTGATTTTGATTTTTTTTTTTGTTTTGTTTATATTTGTATGTTGTTGGTCTTGATTTTGTTTTCCTTTTTCAGAAATTTATTATGAATTAATTCATGTTCTTCACATTTGAGGTTCATAACATTTTTCAGAAATAGTGTTCTTCTTTTATTTACGAAACAGTGGATATTTCAGTTTAGTTTTTTTTTTTTTTTTTTTTTGTGATTTTTCTGTTTTTATAACTAGTGTAATTTTTGTTCACTTTATATGTATATTGTTTAACTAATAGGTGTTCATCACATTTTTTATGTTTTAACATTTTCAGAAATAGTGTTGTTTTTTAGGAAACAGTAGATATTTCAGTGTACTTTTTAGTTTTTTGTGGTTGTTGTGTTTTATAAATAGTGTCATTTTTGTTTACTTTATATGCATATTGTTTAACTATTAGGTACTGATTTGTTTTACAAAGATTAGAATTTAGATTTGTAACGGATTAATAAACAGTTGTTGCTGTTGTTTATTAATAAACAGTTATGGAGAATGGTAAACTAGCTCGGTTTACATATGGTGGTTTATGCGTTGTTAGTTCTATTTCATCAACTTCTACCTTCAATCAGATTTGCATTGATCTTTGTTCTAGGTTTAAGGGTTTGAGAGTTGGTTGTTTTCAGTTGCGATATGGTTTGAATGAAAATCCTAATTGCGTGTTAGATTGTGATGCTGATGTTCTGAACATGCTGATGGTTCTTGATGTTGTTGGGAAATCTATTGTAGAAATATTGGTTATAGATAAATGTGATGGTTCCATTGTTCAGTTGCCTACGGAAAGCACAACTTCTTCTTGTCGTTCATCAGACTCTATGATTGTTTCTAGTGAAAACGATCATTTAGGAAAGTATGGTTCTTATGGTGTGCACAATTATATGTCATGTGAATGGGACAATTACATAGAATCTGAGGGGCAAGTCTTTAGGGGAGGTTGTGTTGATTTCCGAGATAAGTTGAAGAAGTTTTCTGTTGAATGTGGTTTTGATTTGAAGTATTTGAAGAATGATAAGAATCGCATTAGTGCGGAGTGTTCTAGGAAGGAATCTGATGGTTGTCTTTGGCGTGTGTATGCATCCAAGTGTGATATTAATGACTTTTTTGTTATTCGGAAGTTGCATAATCTGCATACATGCAAGGGTATGATTCGAAAGAAGAAAAACAAAGTTGTTGGACGACAGTTTGTTGCTTCTCTCATCAAGGATAAGGTTCAGTCAAATCCTCTTATTAAACCGAAGGAGATCATTTCAAACTTAAAACAGTTTTATGGTTTGGATATTGATTATTCTACTGCATATTTTGGCAAACAGAGGGCAGTTTTTGAGTTAAATGGTGATGATGTTGATGCCTACAAGTTCTTGCCTTGGTATGTTGAATCTGCCCGTTCAAGCAATCCTGGATCTGTTTTTGAGCTTGAAGTTGTACCGGAGAGCAATAGATTTCTTCGTTTGTTTATTGCTTATGATGCATGGATAAAAGGTTTCATGTTTTGTCGCCCGATGTTATTTGTTGATGGTACTTTTATCAAGAGCAAATATAAGGGAACACTTCTGTCTTGCTGTGCAAAAAATGGCAACGATGGTGAGTTAATTTCAGACTTTTAATGTTTTAGTTTTTTTTATTTTGTTTCAATTGGTGTTTCGGATTATGTATTTGTTGATTTGGAATTATGATCAAGTAATAAATGTGAATTCAATGTTTTAGTATTTCCAGTTTTACGAAACAGTATGTTGAGTTTGATAAACAGTGAATACATATCTAAGTTTATGGCTTTGTATGAGGCAAGTATGTTGGTTTTCATTCTTGATCTAGTTAATTTTCCATTTCTAGGTAAGATAAAATGAAAAAAAACCACACTATTTATCAAAGTGAATTAGGAAACCAAACTTTTTTACCAAAGCAAACTTAATGTATTTATTTCCAATTTTACGAAACAGTATGTTGGGTTTGATAAATAGTGAATACATATATAAGTTTATGGCTTTGTAGGATGCAAGTATGTTGGTTTTCATTCTTGATCTACTTAATTTTCCATTTTTATGAAAGATAAAATGAAAAAAAACCACACTACTTATCAAAGTGAATTAGGAAACCACACTTTTTTACCAAAGCAAACTTAATGTATTTATTTCCAGTTTTACGAAACAGTATGTTGAGTTTGATAAATAGTGAATACATATCTAAGTTTATGGCTTTGTAAGAGGCAAGTATGTTGGTTTTCATTCTTGATCTACTTAATTTTCCATTTTTATGAAAGATAAAATGAAAAAAAACCACACTATTTTTATAAGTTGATGGTACTTTTATCAAGAGCAAATATAAGGTAACACTTCTGTCTTGCTGTGCAAAAAATGGCAACGATGGTGAGTTAATAATTTCAGACTTTTATATTGGAAATTATTTGTTTCTGTTTTCTTATTGTGCAAAAGAAATATATCCAGAGCTAGTTGAATAATAGTTTAAGAAATAGTTCAATCAGTCTCATAAATAGGTGATACTTGACTGTATCTGTGTTTTTTTTTTTTTTTTTTTTTTTGGTGCATTGGTCTTTAATTTTATGTTCAAATAAAGAGAAAAGGGTTGCAGTAGTAGTTCAAAGAGAGTATAATAAATCGTTCAATTACAGTTTCAGAAGTAGTTGACATTTGACAGTGCATTTTCACTTATGTTGTGCAGAGATTTTTGAGGTTGCTTATGCTATTGTTGATTCAGAAACTATAGCAAATTGGAGATGGTTCTTGGCAATATTATCTGGTATATTGAGGCCTCAAGGGAGGGTGATCACATTTATGTCAGATAGACATGATGGTATTTTGAAGAGCATTCGAGAATTCTTTCCTGAGTGTCCACATTCATTTTGTATTGTTCATTTGAAACAGAATGTGAGTACTTTATTTCCAAAGGCTGCTGGTGAAGGACTGAAGAAGAAAATGATGAATCTGTTGGCAAATTGTGCATACGCATGTACTCCATCTGATTTTGATAATTGCATGGCGGAATTTAAGGATTATGGGCAAGGGCATGTGAAGAATTTTTTGTGTGATTTGCCAAAAGAGAACTATGCTATTGCCCATTTTCCTGGGAAGAGATGGGGATCGATGAGCAATGCACTTTCAGAATCTTTTAATGCCATGGTGTCGAATAGTCGTTGTATGCCACTTATGGATCTTCTTGAAGATATTAGAGTTCGTTTGATGGGTAGTATGGCTGAGAAAAGAATATTTGGTCAGAATATTCATACGATTTTGTGTCCAAAGAAAGAAAATGAGATGAAGTTGATGTTGAAGGAGGGCATGCATTGAAGGATTAGTCGTTCTGATGCGGATGTTTTTGAAGTTAGGACAGAGTGGAATCGGTTTGTTGTTTGTCTGGATGATAGGACCTGTTCTTGTGTGCAATGGCAGCATAATTGTTTCCCATGTTCTCATGCTTTGCAGGTGTTGCAACATGATAATCGTGATGTTTTTGATTACGTTGATGATTACTGGAAAGCAAGCTTTTATCGGAAAACTTATCAATTTGTCATGCATCCATCTTCAGATTTGGAAAAGCCGAGTGTTGATACTATTATAAATGGTGTGAGGCCTCCAATTACAAAGATTCCGTCTGGAAGACCAAAGAAAACTAGGATCAAATCTGCTGGGGAAATTTTTGGGAGTAAGAAGACTGTCACTTGTAGTAGGTGTGGTTGTTCGGGACATAACAAGGTTTCATGTAAAGTTGTTATCCAAGACGGTTGATTTTTTTCTTATTTGGTTTGATAGATGGGAGTTGTTGGTGATATGTAACAGTTTCTCATTTTGGATTTTTTTATTTTTTATTTTGTTTCAATTGGTGTTTCGGATTATGTATTTGTTGATTTGGAATTATGATCAAGTAATAAATGTGAATTCAATGTTTTAGTATTTCCAGTTTTACGAAACAGTATGTTGAGTTTGATAAACAGTGAATACATATCTAAGTTTATGGCTTTGTAGGAGGCAAGTATGTTGGTTTTCATTCTTGATCTACTTAATTTTCCATTTTTAGGTAAGATAAAATGAAAAAAAACCACACTACTTATCAAAGTGAATTAGGAAACCAAACTTTTTTACCAAAGCAAACTTAATGTATTTATTTCCAGTTTTACGAAATAGTATGTTGAGTTTGATAAACAGTGAATACATATCTAAGTTTATGGCTTTGTAGGAGGCAAGTATGTTGGTTTTCATTCTTGATCTACTTAATTTTCCATTTTTATGAAGGATAAAATGAAAAAAAACCACACTACTTATTAAAGTGAATTAGGAAACCAAACTTTTTTACCAAATCAAACTTAATGTATTTATTTCCAGTTTTACGAAACAGTATGTTGAGTTTGATAAACAGTGAATACATATCTAAGTTTATGGCTTTGTAGGAGGCAAGTATGTTGGTTTTCATTCTTGATCTACTTAATTTTCCATTTTTAGGTAACATAAAATGAAAAAAAAACACACTACTTATCAAAGTGAATTAGGAAACCACACTTTTTTACCAAAGCAAACTTAATGTATTTATTTCCAGTTTTACGAAACAGTATGTTGAGTTTGATAAACAGTGAATACATATCTAAGTTTATGGCTTTGTAGGAGGCAAGTATGTTGGTTTTCATTCTTGATCTACTTAATTTTCCATTTTTAGGTAAGATAAAATGAAAAAAAACCACACTACTTATCAAAGTGAATTAGGAAACCACACTTTTTTACCAAAGCAAACTTAATGTATTTATTTCCAGTTTTACGAAACAGTATGTTGAGTTTGATAAATAGTGAATACATATATAAGTTTATGGCTTTGTAGGAGGCAAGTATGTTGGTTTTCATTCTTGATCTAGGAAACCAAACTATATATCAACATGAATTATTTATGACTGTGAACTAGAAAATCACACTTTTTTAGCAAAGTAAACTGAACTATTCATCAAAATAGATTAAAATTTAGACTAAGTCATGAAATATAGCAAAAGTAAATTTAGAGTTGTGTCAGAAATGTTTGACAATGACATTTGTAAATCATAGCAAAAGTAATCTTGAACCTATAAGTATTGCTTCAGTTTAGACCAATACTTTCGACCATCTCTCAGATTTTTATCTTCAACCTTAATAAGTACATCCGCATCAATTTTACATATAATGTCTATTTTTTTTTCTAATGTCCAATGCTTGTGAGTTGTTGTGAAATTTCGATATATGCTTCTTGTTCCTTTGTCCAGCTGAACTGATTGTTCATCAACTCCATGACTATATCTTTCCTTGCTTTCATTACTTGATAATCTTTGATACGTCCTTGAACCTTTCGGTTATTTGAGAGTTGATCAATGAAGCTCATCATGTATAATCCACAATCTAATCTGATTTTGCAAAGAAATTCATGGAATGATTATGAGTATTAAAATGAAATGAAGTGTGTGGTACAAACTATTTATATAATTGTATCAAATTATTCATATTGTTTCTGAAACTGCAGTAATCACAAATTCTATATATATAACTGAAATGCTTTTAATTTTATAACTTACGATGTTGGCTTCTGTTGTGCACATGTTCTGTCTTCTTTGACTTGGAATTCAAAGTCACTTTTGATGGAATTGATTTTCTTCATTGTTGCTTGAGTTGAATCCATAAAATTTGAATTGCTTGTTGATTTTCTTGCTTTATCGAGCCAATATTGAACAAAGAGGCCCTGCAAAAAATTTATAATGTAATAATAAGATGCTTTTTTCTATAAATATGACAGAGTTTTTGGTTGTGCGTTTTTGCTTACCACTATTGATGCATTTTCCCAGTAGCAATCAAAGTCCAAATCTTCATCTGTTATGCTTTGTCGAAGAGAATTGTAGTGAATCATTTCTGCATTTGTTGTGTCCAAAACTACCAAGGAGAAATGGTTGTAATGAAACAAGGGGAAGAAAATCTTTGATACTTTTCCATATTGGTCCATCAATTGGTTGTAGAGCCTTTCCTTGTTTCGCAGAGTTGTTTCAATGCCTTGTTCATTGATGTTGTGCTGTTGAAAATGAAAATCATCTCAATCATAATTACAGATTATTTGTTCTAATAAAACCACACTTTTTTACCAAAGCAAACTGAACTATTTATTACACTGAAGTACAAAACCACACTTTTTTACCATCGCTAACTGAACTATTTATCAAAATATTTATCAAAGTGAACTAGAAAACCACACTTTTCTACCAAAATCAAACTGAACTATTTAACATACTGAACTATTTAGCAAACTGAACCATGTAGCAAAGTGTACTATAAAACCACACTTTTTTACCAAAGCAAACTGAACTATTTATCAAACTGAACTATTTATCAAAGTGAACTATTTAACAAACTGAACTATTTAGCAAACTGAATTACAAAACCACACTTATTTACCAAAGCAAACTGAACTATTTATCACAGTGAACTAGAAAACCACATTTTTTTTTACCAAAAGCAAACTGTTTGGCACACTTTTTTGTAAACAAAACTGTTTGGCACTTATAAAACTGAACTATATATCAAAATGAACTATTTATCACAGTGAACTAGAAAACCATATTTTTTTTGTAAACAAAACTGTTTGGCACTTACAAAGATGAATGAAGGAAGATATAGATTTTGATATGTGTATGTAAATATTTTTTTTCAGAATATTAGTTTTTTTGTTTACTCACAAAGATTGTTGTGGAGACATAGAAGTTCATTTGTTTCATGCTGTTCTCTTTTTCTCTTTTCAGGTAGCAGAAAGAATCAACAATCTGAGTTGATGTAGGTCCATTTGCCATCAAACTGTGCAGGTCTTCTTTTAACACCATTATTCTGTAATAGTTGAAATCTGTAATTTCAGCCGTCCAGTATTCATCGCTGCATGACAATGCAAAAGTATTAGTTATACAATAATTCGTCAGTGCTCATAAAGTTATGGGTGTGTGTAAAAAAACTTCAGTGAAGAGTTTTGTTTTGTATTACTCACCTGCTCTCTGTTGACCAGAATTGAGTTATTCTTCTTCTATCATCTGGTTTCAGTATTTTGTACACTTGAAGTTGTGTCCAATTCACACTGCTGTCTATGTGATTTGTTGCTGGAAGGTCATCTGGTTGTGAAGAAGGCTCGTCTTTGAAATGCAGGTTGAATGATGGAATTTCAGCCAAGACTTTGTTTCTGTTTTTTGTCGTTGGCTTTGTTGCTGTTTGGCTGAATGTTTGCTTTTTGACCTGCAGATCATTCTTGTTGGTAGTATTGTTGCTTTTTAGAGCTTCAATATATGTTTCTTGTTCTGTTTCTTTTGCCATTGGTGAAACATTTTTGTCCGGCAATGTGTCATTTCTGTCACCATGCTCATTTGTTTGTTCTATTGCCTCTTTTTGCACTATTTCTTCTTCAATTTCTTGATTGTTTGATTCTGAAACTGGTCTGGCATTTTTCTTTTTTTTTCTCTGTGAAACCAGTTTGTCATTTTCCTTTTTCTTTCTCTTGATTGCTGTTGGTTGTTGAAGTGTTTGGGACCTTCTCTTCTGCTTCCTTGATTCACAATTGATCTGTTTTTTAGGTTGTGTCTCCCTCTTCCTCTGCCTTTGTAGTGGTTTCTTCTTTTGCACCTTTTTATTTACAATTTGTATTGGCTCTCCAACTTCTTCTTCAGTAGTGGTGTCAATCTGTAGATTAATTGTCTCCTTCTTTGTACGTGATATGTTTTCTATTTCTCCAAGCATTTTCCTTTGTTCTGTCCTCTTTGTTGTTTTGGATATCATTTTGACATTGGCTTTGGTTGAGTTTGTTATTTGTACAGTTATTCTAACTGAAACCATCTGTCAATATAGTTTTTATTAGAATGCAACTTGATTGTAAACAAATAAAAATCAGTATGAGTACACATTATGTCCGAAATATACCAAGGTGAATTACTATTTATGGAAATAGAAAACATTTTTATAACTACGTAAATTTTTATAATATTCATATAAGTAAATAAATTAGAAATAAAAATCTACAATAGGAGATGTATTATGTGTAAGATCTGGAAAAATTACAATTCTATTTATAAATGAAGCAATTGTAAACTGTTTCGTAAACACTGTTTATTAAACTTTCAAAAACAGACAACATATTTACTGAATGTACAAATTATTAACATAGAATCACACTAGTTCGTGAATGCATACTATTTCGTAAACACTGTTTATTAAACTTAAAAGTCGTGAACTATTTTACTGAAATGTAGAAATTACAAACAGAGAATCACACTAGTACGTGTAATAGAATAATGTATGTTTATATATTGAACGATTAGCTAGTAAATAGTTTTTTTTTTTTTTTTGGTGTGGATCTGTGATGGATTCGTACTGATAGTAAATAACAAAATAAATTTAAGGAAATAGTATAACCTAGATTTTGTTTTAAGTTGATGCATGTTATTCTATATGGTTGATTCCAGTAGATGTTAGTTATATAAACAATGAACCGTATCATTTTGTAAAATATGTTGAGAAAAATTGTAAGATTGTTACCTTTGTTTATTTTTTGAGTTTTTCTTCCACCGTGGAAGGAATTCGTGAATTCGTCCGTGAAAGAACTGGAATGATGTACGAAATCGGGAAATGAGGATGGATGATTTGAGCTGGGGGCTGGGCTTCTGGTGTGTTTTATAGTGCATGCAGTTTCTTCATCGCGAACGGCTTATCTGTGCGTGAAAATGGGAGTTGGTGTTAGGGAGAGAAAGTGAAGTGCTGCGAGAGTGAAATGATGATTTTTGCTGGGCGTTATTTATGCGTGAAGAATGAAATTTTTTGGCGCTGATATGAAAAAAAACGCTGAAAAAAAAAAAAAAAAAAGGGTGCTATTTTTTCATTTTTTTAGATATAGTGTTTACATGTGTTTCAGAAACAGTTTAAGTTATCTAGTTTTTTATTTTGCATAAATTTATCTAATTTGGTAACTATATTCTTGGGATAATAAAAGGGAACTTCAACAAAAAGGAAGTGTCAATATGTAAGCATGTGAAATTTTTTAATATAGTTCTCATTCTCATAACTCAAAGAATCAGGGATGTGAAGTTGACTGCCTTCATACTAAACTTTTACTTCTTTTTCATTTTTTACATGGTGTTAGGCGCCCTACGGCCCACAAGTTATAAAATGTACGCAAGTAAATGATGGGCACCAACTTACAGGCCCACCTGAGCTCGGGGTTTTGTATGTACTAATGTTTTTTTAAAAAAAACTCAGTCTAATGTAATAAAATCCTCATCAAGAATGTCATCAAATTGAGCAAGTTTATTTTGCTGTCTTCTGTCTTCAAGTATCTTCTTCAGTCCATTTGCATAACTATTCTTGTGATTCACAAGTGTAGTTGCAATCTGAGCTCTTTTGGCAAATACTTCTTCCTTCTCAAAGGTGGCTTCTATTGGTTTGCCCTTTTGCACTTGGTTTGCAAATTGAATGACAAATATGCCACAATCCAATCTGCATTTTTATTTTTTTTTGGAAAAACAAATAAGTAAGATAGATAATGAGATCATATTATAACATTCGATGACATATTTAAAAGTGAACAAACCCAATACTAATGATCCATTTCATGAATTACAAGATTCCAACCACATTTGCATAACTATTATCAAGACATAACATTTGCAATCTAAGCTCTTTTGGCAAATACTGAACTATTTATCAAAGTTGAATTATTATTGAACTTCAATTTTGAACTATTTCCATGTTTTAGTACTGGAAAACATGGATCTATTTCTTGTTCGTAACACTAATATGCAAACTGGAACTATTTATGAAACTATTTTGCAAAGTCTAAATTTATAGTATATTTTCCTAGAATGATTTTGTTTTCTGTTTTCTATGTCTCTTTTCCATATATTTGTAGGTAGATGACATATAATTACTAGGAAAAAAAAAGAACTACTTGTTGATTTGTAATACTGTTTTGTAAAGTGTAAAGAGTGAAAAATCAACTATTTCTGAAACTTCTTATGACATTATTTATGAAACTGAACTAGAAAACCACATTATATTAACAAAGCAAACTGAACCATTTAACACACTGAACCATTTAGCAAAGTGAACTATTTGTCAATGTGAACTAGAAAACCACACATTTTTCACCAAATCAAACTGAACTAGTTATCAAACTGAACTGTTTATCAAACTGAACTATTTATCAAACTGAACCATTTAGCAAACTGAACTTTTTTATCAAAGTGAACTAAATTTATAGTATATTTTCCTAGAATGATTTTGTTTTCTGTTTTCTATGTCCCTTTTCCATATATTTGTAGGTAGATGACATATAATTACTGGAAAAAAAAGAACTACTTGTTGATTTGTAATACTGTTTTGTAAAGTGTAAAGAGTGAAAAATCAACTATTTCTGAAACTTCTTATGACATTATTTTGCAAACTTCAAACTATTATAGAGACCGACTTATTTGTACTTACGAGTCCTCCTTTTGCTGTGCACAAGTTAAGCATCTTTCAATATCTATTCTGATGCTGCTGTCTCCTTTGAAATCTTTGTAAAATTCTTGTATTTTGTCTCTCTGCCAAAACAAATAAAAATAACATAAAAAGAAATTGTATTAAGAAGTTTGATTTGTCCTATCAGCATAAGAATATAGTTTGTAATTGAATTATAGTTTTGTTATTTACCACTTGGACAACATGTTCAAAGTATAGGTCTGTATGGCCATGTATCCTTGGTAGTTTGGAATTGTAGTGGGTCATTTTTCCATCTTTAATGTCCCAAACTACCAAGCTGAAGTGGAAGTAATGCTTGATCAGTATGAAGACCCTTCCAACTTTATCCACATTATCTTGTAAAACAGTCTTCAATGTTTGGTCAATGTGTTGCTGATCACTGTTACTCTTTTCAACCTCCATATCGTTCTGAACCAAAAATACATATTTATTTATTAACTGAACTATTTATCAAAATATTTATCAAAGTGAACTAGAAAACCACACTTTTCTACCAAAATCAAACTGAACTATTTAGCAAACTGAACTATTTATTACACTGAAGTACAAAACCACACTTATTTACCAAAGCAAACTGAACTATTTATCACAGTGAACTAGAAAACCACACTTTTTTTACCAAAAGCAAACTGTTTGGCACACTTTTTTACCATCGCAAACCGAACTATTTCTCAAACTGAAGCAGAAAACCACAGCTTTTTACCATCGCTAACTGAACTATTTATCAAAATATTTATCAAAGTGAACTAGAAAACCACACTTTTCTACCAAAATCAAACTGAACTATTTATCAAAGTGAACTATTTTAGTAAATTGAACCATGTAGCAAAGTGAACTATAAAACAACATTTTTTTACCAAAGCAAACTGAACTATTTATCAAACTGAACTATTTAGCAAACTGAACTATTTAGCAAACTGAACTATTTAACAAACTGAACTATTTAGCAAACTGAACTATTTATCACAGTGAACTAGAAAACCACACTTTTTTTACCAAAAGCAAACTGTTTGGCACACTTTTTTGTAAACAAAACTGTTTGGCACTTATAAAACTGAACTATATATCAAAATGAACTATTTATCACAGTGAACTAGAAAACCAGATTTTTTTTGTAAACAAAACTGTTTGGCATTTACAAAGATGAATGAAGGAAGATACAGATTTTGTTGTTGCCCTGTTTTTGATTCATTTTCTGCCATTATGTAGAACGAAGCATCAATTATGTTTGCGTCAATTGCCCCATCCACAAACAATGACGTTATATCTGTTTTCAGGACAACAAGCTCAGTTGCCATGGACCCTTGCCTTGGTTGCATCCAGAAGTAGTCCCTGTGTCAGAAAATAAAAATTATTAAATATCTATATATGTGTGTGTGTGTATGTATACACATGTATTAAGTTATGATTAATAATGTAAACTTACATCTCTTCTTGTCTGTAATATTCTTTGAATTTTTCTTTTGTCTCATCTTTAAGTAACTTGTACGCCCTTGTTTGTGCAGGTAGATGATATCGTTTGTCAATCTTTCCCTTTGCATGCTTCTTTGTAGAATTCTTCACAGATTTGTTTGCTATTTTTTTAGCAATTGGCTTCAAAGGTGATTCAACCTTTATCTGCTCCTTTGCTTTCTCAATTATTGGTTCCAAAGGTTGAGTTTCTGACGGAACAACTGAAGGGCTTTCACTATCACTCACAGCATAAATATATTTTGCCTTCTTTTGTTTTTTCTGTATTGTGATATAATCATACTGTGGATCAACATTTGGTTTGCGGTCATCCCTTTTTCGTATATTTTTGACCAGTGTTCTCATCTTCTTTGTGGCAGTCTCTTTTCCTTGCTGTTCAGGGTCCTTGATATTTGGAGTTTGCATTTGAACATCTTGTTGAACTCCAGACATCTCTTTTGCAATGACAGTGTGTTTTGCTTCATGCTCTTGATCCTCCATAGCCACATCATTTTCAGTTGCATTTTCTTCAGCTTGATCATCATTTAAATCTGGTACTATTGGCTGCTTTTCCAGTAGCTGCTTCTTCAAAATTCCAATTTCATCCAGAAGTTTATTTACTTTCATAGAAGCTGCTGTGTTCTTTAATTGCAACTGTCTCATTTCAAGTTTCATTGAACTAATCTTCTGGTTCTCCTCATGTTTTTCTTGCAGAAACTTTTCAATGTGTCTGTTTAATGCACCATTTGTTTGATTCGTTACAATTGAATCTGTGTGTAGGTTGTCCAGTGCATATATCATCATGTGACTGAGCACTAGATACCTCTTTTGATCCATGCTTGCACATCTTTTGAACTCTTCAAAACCTTCCACGCTTAATGTGTTATCAATGCCGATGAAGTCATTTTGATACATTGCATCAATTTTCATCACTTCTTCTGTGTACAATTGATCAAACTGTAATTGAGCTTCAGTGATGTTGATACTTTGATCTTCTTGATTGTCAACTTCACTTCTTTTCCTTTTCATCTTCTTTTCCTTTTTCTTTGAAGGCTCGTTATTTTGTTCAGGAGAATGAACAACATTGTGTTCTTCTTGGTTTTTGTTCGAATGCTGCTCTCTTGGTTCTTCAATACCACCACAAATCGGCTCATTTTGTTGAGCACGAGCAACAGCAGCACCAATCTGCACGGTCACACATTACATAATAATGCCATTGTTTCGTGAACATTGTTTATTAAACTTTAAAAAACTAAAACTATTTTACTGAATGCAAAGTTGAATTACTATTGAACTTCAAATTTGAACTATTTTCTGTATGATTATGAAGCCACTACTTCTGAAACTTTAAATTGTAAAGATCAGTATGCTGGATTTGTTGGTTCAAATCTGAAACTTCGAATAAAACTATTACTGGATTTGACAGTTTTTTCTGTTTTATATAAATGATACTATTGCTGGATTTTGTTGTATTAGAGGTTATGCAGGTTTCATTGTTGGTACAAATGCAAAGTTGAATTATTATTAAACTTCAAATTGAACTATTTTCCGTATGATTATAAAGACACTACTTCTGAAACTTTAAACTGTAAAGATCACTATGTTATGAAAAAGTAAAGTGAAAAAATATATTGTTTATTATTTGTCCTTACCTCAATTTCTTCAACTCCAATGTCTCTGATTGCTTTGTGGACTTTTGTAATGTCCCATCTTCCAATGGCAGGAATCATGTTTTCTCGCCCACTTATTGTCTCCACCAGATTGGTGTGGAGACAAATCCAATACTGCGTCAAATAAGAACTTTGAATTACTTTTTTGTGTAATTTATAAGACATAATTCATGTTTTTAAAATACATTTGTTATTTCTTACCAAAATAAGGGCAGTACATCCGCTTGTTGTTGCTGATTCTTTTCCATTTTTTCTCTTTTGTTTTGACTTGTTAATCATCTTTAACAAGTAATCTCTCACTCCCTTTGCCCAGTTGTATTTGCTGATTTCGTCCAAAGCTCCACAAATTGTTATGAAGCTCCATGCAATGTAAGTTCCGGACGTTGCAAATAACAATGATTGTAGCAGATGCACACATATAATTGAAGCAGTATCTTTTGCGCCTTGGGGAGTTTTGTCTTGGACTGATTTTTGATATGCTTCAACAATGTCCTTTTTCTTCACAATTTTTTGCTTTGCGAAGTATGTCTTGACAAACTTGTCCTTCATGTTTTTTGTGGACTTGTCGGTGTTTGGTAGTTCAACCCCTTGGTTGTTCAATCCAAATATTTCAACAACATCTTCACTGGATATTGCTTTTGGGTCATGATCTCCAAATTTGAACTTTTGTTGCTTGGAATCATAGCATTGAATGATCTTGATCAGATCCATATCAGATTTCTTTTTTCTCTCTGTCGCAACAATTTGATCATCCATGTAAAACTTGATCAGACTCCAAAATGGTGTGTCGACCAAATGATTGCAAACATCTTTGCGTTGTTGAAGCATTGGTTTGTACAATAGCATTGCATTTGCAAACCCAAAAACGTTGCATCTATATTGCAGGTAGGAAGTTGCAGGTTTTGTTATCACTTTCTTGTGTGCACTCTTTACAGCAAATGTCTTCATTCTGGGTTTCTTTTGTTCCTCCATCTGTAAGAATAAACATAGTTTAATTATTGCAACTATTTATCAAACTGAACTATTTATCAAACTGAACCATTTATCAAACTGAATTATTTAGCAAACTGAACCATTTATCAAACTGAACTATTTATCAAACTGTAGTACAAAACCACACTTTTTTAGCAAAGCAAACTGAACTATTTATCAAACTGAACTAGAAAACCACATTATATTAACAAAGCAAACTGAACTATTTAGCAAACTGAACCATTTAACACACTGAACCATTTAGCAAAGTGAACTATTTATCAAAATGAAGTAGAAAACCACACTTTTTTACCAAAGCAAAAGTGAACTGTTTGTCAATGTGAACTAGAAAACCACACATTTTTCACCAAAGCAAACTGAACTAGTTATCAAACTGAACCATTTATCAAACTGAATTATTTAGCAAACTGAACCATTTATCAAACTGAACTATTTATCAAACTGTAGTACAAAACCACACTTTTTTAGCAAAGCAAACTGAACTATTTATCAAACTGAACTAGAAAACCACATTATATTAACAAAGCAAACTGAACTATTTAGCAAACTGAACCATTTAACACACTGAACCATTTAGCAAAGTGAACTATTTATCAAAATGAAGTAGAAAACCACACTTTTTTACCAAAGCAAAAGTGAACTATTTGTCAATGTGAACTAGAAAACCACACATTTTTCACCAAAGCAAACTGAACTAGTTATCAAACTGAACCATTTATCAAACTGAATTATTTAGCAAACTGAACCATTTATCAAACTGAACTATTTATCAAACTGTAGTACAAAACCACACTTTTTTAGCAAAGCAAACTGAACTATTTATCAAACTGAACTAGAAAACCACATTATATTAACAAAGCAAACTGAACTATTTAGCAAACTGAACCATTTAACACACTGAACCATTTAGCAAAGTGAACTATTTATCAAAATGAAGTAGAAAACCACACTTTTTTACCAAAGCAAAACTGAACTATTTGTCAATGTGAACTAGAAAACCACACATTTTTCACCAAAGCAAACTGAACTAGTTATCAAACTGAACCATTTATCAAACTGAACTATTTATCAAACTGAACCATTTATCAAACTGAACTATTTATCAAACTGTAGTACAAAACCATACTTTTTTAGCAAAGCAAACTGAACTATTTATCAAACTGAACTAGAAAACCACATTTTTTTAGCAAAGCAAACTGAACTATTTAGCAAACTGAACCATTTAACAAAGTGAACTATTTATCAAAATGAAGTAGAAAACCACACTTTTTTTACCAAAGCAAAACTGAACTATTTGTCAATGTGAACTAGAAAACCACACATTTTTCACCAAAGCAAACTGAACTAGTTATCAAACTGAACTGTTTATCAAACTGAACTATTTCGCAAACTGAACCATTTAGCAAACTGAACTTTTTATCAAAGTGAACTAGAAAACCACACATTATTAACAAAAAGAGGAGAGGTTTTACTTTAACATTGATGATGCGGGGCAACATCTCCATAGCAACATCTCCATAGCAATCAGAAAATAACCCACAAGCTCACTATTCACAGAAATCGACAACATAGGAAGGAGATGTAGCTTACTATTCACAAAATAACCCACAAGCTCACTATGTTTGATTTATTGTTTGGCTTAATCTCTAGATTCTGCGCCCTTCACTACCCTAGTATCAGAACAAACTTGGGACAAAAAATAATAAAGGACCAGAATGGGAAACCACAAAATTGTAAGATTGTTACCTTGATTCTTGATTCTTGACGTAGTTTTTGGGTTGAGAATGCGTTGAGATCGAACTTGATTCTTGACGGTTGAAAAAGTTCTGAGAAGTTGAAAATGTTTTTCGTACGGTGTGAAGGTTTGGTAGGAATTAATGGGGGTTCTGGGTTTTGCTGATATTTAACTTTTGGCTAACGGACCTGGGTTAGGCTCCGTTAGGAGGTTGTATAATTTATCAGCCCGTGTAGAATTTGGGGGCCTGTCCTTTTCTTTCTGTTAGGGGTAATTTTGGAACCTTATTTTTGAACATTTTGGGCTTTGTAATTCAGCCCGTGTAGAATTTGGGGGCCTGTCCTTATGATTAATTTTGAGGTGCTTTTGGTTAAATAAAACTATAGACTGGTTTTTTATTAAAATAGTTTTAGTCCAAGCCCTTTTCATTAAAGCTCCCTTCTTTTTACTTCTCTCACACATTTTTAAATTTCGGCCGTCAGATTGAATGAATTGAAGAAGATTTAACGGACATAAATTAACAAAGATGTGTGAGAAGTAAAAAGAGGTGTGTGGATAGCACACCCCTATTTTTTTTTTATCTTTTTTTGTCTCTCATCTAATTCACTCTCTTCATTCTCTCGGCTCTTTCTCTCGCTCATCTTCCTCTCTATCTCGTCTAATCCTCTCTCTTCTTTTTCTTTCCTTCAATCATGTCTTACTTTCTTTCCTCGTCTCTTCTCTTTCTCCCTCTCTTGCAACCCTCTTTTTAGATCTCTGTCTAGTTTAAGTTGTAAGATTTAAAAATTTTAAATCGCAAACCAATCAAGTTTTTGAGTCTTAAAGAAAATTGTTTTCAAGAAATGTTTTGAGAAATAATAAAAAAATTTCAAATAGGATACCAAACAAGCCCTTAGTTTTTTTTCTATCCAGTTACAAACTTCATATTAAAAAAAAAAAAAAAAAAAAAAAACAGCTGCTTGCAGTGCAAGTAAACCCGTCATTCCCTTCTCATAAAGGGTAAAATCACAACTCAACTCGGGTGATTGAACATTCGTAATAGAGAACTCGAACAAAAGTACATGCATTAATAATGAAAATGTGGTCATTGAGTAGAGAATTAGAAACGAGTCCGAAGAATATCGGAATCCGCCAATGCTTCAGCTTCTTAGGCTTTCGTATAGAATTTCCCAGGAAGCAGCTCCGAAGAATAACAGACTCTGCATACATTATATATTTCATCCTCTGTTACGATAAAGCTGTTGCTTGAGGAACCTAAGAATGAAAATGTAAGCAGTATACAAATATATGAACTACGGCAATGTAGAAAACCAACAAAACACTAGGATTACCAATTGAATATCAGATTCACAACAACTAGTGTATAACAACATGCAATCTGATATAACAACTTAATAACTTACCTGGAGGTATCGCCATTGAAGAATCAACATAAGTAGTCTTCTGCTTCCAACACTCAACAATGCTCCTCTCTAAGTGAATAGGGTTTTAGACGTCAAAAGAGCGTGCGCGTGGAAGCAGGGACTTCTTCTATTTATACAACCATACATATAGCTAGAGATTCACTCGGTCCAGCCTAATATCAGGAAGAGTGATTATCTCTATCTCTTTAACAAGTTTAAATAGGTCAGCTGCAATATAAAGAGAGATACGTCGCGCGGTTGGGCATGAGTAGTTTGTGCTGAAATTTGATAGATTTAATTCTCACAAACCTTTTTCTTTTGTGAGAAAACCTGTGATACACAACAACTAACCACTACCAGCCATACTCAGATTAGCAAAGTACCGATTTTTTAATCCGCCAATCGCTACAAATAATCTACATTTCTCCCTAAGATCTACGAAACAGAATTCCACACTACCACTTGAAAACACACGAACTGCGGACGATGACGAAAAGGGTAAACATTCTCTAGCAACAGATATTTGACCAACATTGCTATATAACATGTCTTAACACAATAACTCAGATAGTAGAGTCCTACTCCCATTCGACACCTTCCGGATTCACCTGAAATTAAACCCTAAAAATATTATTAGCCCTAATTCATTTCAAAATATGGGATCAATCAGCTCAACTTCTCACCTTAGATGTAGATTTTGGCCTGACTAACAGCCACACCAGACCAGCCAATTTGTTGGTCACGGCCAATCCCAACGTCAATAAATCAGCTCTAGACTGTGAACTACAAATTAAACAACATAATTAATTAACCACTAATTAAGCTCACTAATCAAAATGCCTAAATCATAACTGAGAATTGAAGCTTCAAAATCCTGAAAATTGCATTGAAGTGGGCCAAGTGGCAGTGGTTGTAATTAAGCAGAGAGCAACGCTTTTTGCGTGCCTACCTGCTGGCGTTGGCGACGAGAGCGATATCCGAAACGGTGCGGTTAAAGAGGACGGCCAGGAGGAAGGCGGTCCCCCGCGTATATCGGCGAGCTCCGAGCGGCGTCGTCATTGATGGAGACCCAATTTCTCTTGGGCTTTGGGCCTCTGTAACGCGTGTCTGAAGACGAAGCCCTAATGGTGCGCGGGAAAGCAGGGACGAGACGACGTCGTAGATGGCATTTTGGAGTCCATGAAATTGGACCGCGGAGCAAGGCTCCCGCTTCCATCGAAATCTGTGAGATAGGTGACGTGGCTTGATATTTGGTATTTTTGCCTCTGATTGGAAACGACCTGTCGTTTAGTTGAGTTCAGTTCCATGCTCCCTCAGTCCCGTGTGGTTTGGACGTCGAGGAGACCTGTGACTTTTGCTGACGAGGACTTGGAAAATAACAATTAACAACTTTCACTTACTAACTTTTTTGGACTTGGACTATAACTAAACCGCACTAACTTTTTTGGGCTTGGACTGGGCCCATAGTTGACCCCATTTCCCTGTCAAATGATTGAATTGGAAATGAAAACCCTCCAAATTCAAGTCATACTTCTTCTTGTTTGGGTCGAAGAATACGATTTTGGAGAAGATTAGAATGAATAATTTTTCTTCTTGAGTAATGGTTCTCCTGCCTCTCGATCACGATATTTTCATGTCTTCTTTCAACATATCTTCACACTCTTATCCATCCCAAAATTCAAACCTGTATATCACTTACCAAAAGAGGTCGTTAGCTGTAGCCATTTTACCAGAATAAGCGAGATATTATCTCTTGGGAAAAAGTTACAATATATTTCATATTTCATAATTATTTTTAGTTTTCCATTTTCATGTTTGTGATATAGGAAAGTTGGAGATAATACAAGATGAAGAAGGGAAGTAGGAAGGAGAGGAAGAAAATAAATAAATAAATAATTACAAAACGCTGAAATAAAATCAACTTTTTAATAGTGTTTTTTCTCCTTGTAGACTTTTTGAGTTCGGTTTGTAATGCATTTATTCTACATCTTTACTTACCACACTAGCCTTCATCCGTTATTTCTGTCATATAATTTCTTTATATTTCAAACAAAAAAAATTAAAAATTAAAACTGAAATAATTATCAAAAACTGCTCTAAATATCATCACTCTTTAAATAAATGCATGATTCCCTAGTTGTTATCTTGCAGCATGGGGTGTAGTGCAGCATACATACTGAATACTGATGGAGGTACATCCCCATATTAATATATCCTCATTCAGGTGTTACAATTAGAACCATACACGTTTATGGTCAAATAATTTTAATTTTTAATACCTAATAGGTCGGGCCCCTTGAATTTGGGGAGATAACTGCAAGACAAAAAGGCTGCAACTGTTGACAAATTACTCATTTTCATAAAGCCGGCGTGATGGCGGAAGAAAAAGAGTGTGAAACTACGAATATTATTTTACTAATTAAAATGAAAGAAATACTATATGTTATAGACGATTACATAATTCGTAAGATTACATTTTCATTGATTTATTGAAATTGAACAAATACAAACCTTCTATGTAAAGAGAAAACTAAAGCGAACCTAATAATATGGGTTAATCCTTGAGTACGCTAAATAACTAAGACTTTCCAACAGTTGCAGGCTGCTCAGCATCAAGTATCAAACCATGGCCATAGGTACACTAGTTTTCCTCTCGTTTTTTTTGTTTTGTTTTTTTTGCTAATAAAGCTATAACTGCACAACTGTTTCTTGAAATGAACGACAACAAATCCAATGATAATGCATGTAATTAAATAAACAGTTAATTAAGGAAATTGAAATCTAAATTAGCTTGGTAGTTTTGTATAATTAGGGTTTCCTTATCGTTAAGAAAGTAGGACTTGAATTGTCTGCCCTCCCACTTCCCATCCATTTTCATCCCTCTTATTTGAACGGTCACGGTTAAGCCACGTCAATATTTTATATTCCTATTGCTTTTTTGTCTTATTATCTCTATAAAAAATTAATATAAAATATTGACGGGACTTAACTGTGACCGCTCAAATATGATAGGATGGGAAGTGGGAGGGCAAGTCCAAGAAAGTAGTGTAGACAAGTCAACATCAAAATATTAAATCTGTGTGCCATACTACCCCGTTGCCATTGGATTTGTAGAGCTTTCTGTAATTTGCTATGGATATTTGCGATACTAATTCACCTTTCATTGATTATGCTCTTGTATTCAAAATTTTAAATATCGATTCTAATGGAATATCTATATTGAGCGTCCAGGTCACAAAAATACATGGAGGGTTATTTTGGTATCAAAGGATGTTTTGAGAAGATATTGTCAATACAAATTAGATTTGTGATTAAAAAAATTAGTTGATAAAAATTCTCACACATGTAAAGATGATCGACCAAAAATCATCATACGCTCATAAACAACAGATTATAACATATCTTTGAATTTATTCTTTAACTACCAATCAGAAATCCTCACACGAATAAGATATTTTTACACGTTCATAAGCGATCAAGAAGAGGATATGGTCTAGTTTAACCTTCACTTTCAATTAAATTACCTGGTAAAACAAGTTAAAAAGAAATTTAGAAAAAAAAGATGTGTTAACCGATGATCCAAATCCAACGTTAGGTTGGAGACATCGATCACTGCGGTTGATCCAGGGTGGCTCGAGAAAAACATTTTATCCGATGCCATTGTTAACCAATCTCAAGACATGTCGTCCTATCGAAAGATGATACCGCAAACACCGATCAATTGATTGAATGATCAATCCAAGTCAGAAAACTTATCCCAGCGTGGATATGAGATGACCTTGGCTTTGTTTGATAATGACCATTGCTTGCCCTACAGGCTACACCAGTACAATTATGTGCCTCGCTTGTTTAGTTATTTCATCAGTATCCAATTTTAGTCTCACGCTTGGTACTATAATTCAAAGGTGTTCTTCTACATTTGATCTGACCGTTGAAATTAAAAAGTGTATATGAAAAATAAAAAATATGTATGTAGATAACATTATTCTTGTTGAGTTAAGGTCTGCAAGAGCAATTATTATTAGCTAGTTGATTTTGATTTAGGAGAGTTCAAATATTCTACACCTATTTTGTGTGTGGTCACCTCTATTATTGACGGACATGTATTAAGTTTATGAGAATAGAGTAAGAAGAGTTAATTTTATAGACATGTGTTAATCAATATAGAAGACACGGAGTTGTCACGCACAAAATTAGAGGTTTTCATATATTTCTAAATGTTGGAATATCCAATATTACCGCTCAATGCTACCTATTTTAATTCTATCATGTGATATGCGTGAGAACACGGTCTATCATCGTGTGAACAAAATTACTTAATGTCTAAGTACTGGAGTCAACAGATTGGACGGTAGGAGATTTCCTTAAATATATGTTCATAATTCTTTATCTTCTTTCTTTTGCTTTTCCAATTAATTTGGTTTCAATATTTTAAGAGCTTTCTTCTAATTAAAATTATTTAAAATTTCTGTGCAATACGACAGAAAAGCTTGATTATATATATTATACAGCGGTTAAGTTTGTTTATCTATTCATATTATAAATTACTCAAAAATAAATTTTAACCCAACTATTTTATACAGGTACGATAGGCATGTTTTCAATGTTTTTAGTGACGACCTAGGTTTCAATTGATCAACCCAGTTTGGTTGTTAGTTTGGAGAACCCGAATAACTAAAGACAAAGCTAAGAACAAAAGTCGCAATATGTAATTAACAGTTGAAGGAGCTGGGTGTCGAAGAATAAGAAGGTTACACTTGTAGCCGCCTGCCAGCCGGTACTACGCCTTAACAACGCACACATCGATTCACTGCATGTGACTACAGCCAAATTGCAGAAGAAAACAAGATGCAGACAGAACAGAGAACACACCTAATAAGAAAAGTAAACGTAGATAGAAGGATGAAACGAATCAAATGCTTTGAAAGCAGCGTAACAAATTAGGAACACGTGCTTCCAAAGAGACAGATCACCTGTAAAATGACATGGCCTATGGCATCTTCTGCTTTAAACACGGCCCAATCACCTCACACTCACAATCTCCCATGATTTGTAGAAATTTCGCGTTTGTCGCACGGACAATTGATATTATTAATCCGCATGACTGAAATAATTGATATGTAATTGAGTTAAGTTATTATGATATTAATGAACATATTGATGTATGAAAGTTTATTTATATCACCTGAAAGTATTACAATATAGGTCGACAGAAAAAATTAAGAAAATTGTAGAAATGATTTTTCAACTTTAATCCAATTTGACTAATGGTTCCTTAATTAAAAATTCATGACCATTACTCACTTAACTCATCAAAACGTGTAGCTATGACCATTTTCGTCAACTTCATCAATATGAGTCATGTTGGAATGATCATTTTCACGATTGGATTAATGTTGAAGGACCATTACTTCGATTGAGTTAAAGTTGAGAAACCGTTTCTCAAATTGAGTTAAAGTTCAAGGATTATTGCTACTATTTTTTTTCATTTGGTTTTTCATATTTGCCTCCTTAATTCAGCCTCACTTGCGTAACATGTGATTCATTTTGACAAATGTTCTAATACAGTTGACGAAAATGACCATAACTGCATGTTTGGATGAGTTAAGAGACCAATGGTCATAAATTTTTAGTTGAGAGACCAACGGTAACAAATTATAGTTGAGGAGATTATTATTTTAATTGAGTTAAAGTTGATGAATCACTGTTATAATTTCCTTGAAAATTTTCTCCATGTTGTGCATGCTATTACGTACGTGGCCTCACATGGTTGGGAATGAGAGCTTACGGTGGACAAATCTTTTGTATACGTTACGGGTCTCACTCACCAATAGAAAAGCATGAAAAAACGAAAATAAAGAGAGGGAGAAAGTGTGGTAAAAAAAAAAAAAAAAAGGAAAGCAAAAAGGCATCCGTCCACCACCACCAAGGGGGTGGAGGGCCACGTACAAAGGTTGAGGTTAAAGATAGAAGTTTTGTAGTGAAAGGTGCTGGATGGGGTCCAGGCCTTACTTATCATCCACAACGGCACAACCACATCCCATCCCGCCACTAATATCCACCACCATGGGTGATATCCAATGAACGATCTGAAACTCTGAATAACGTGAAGGCATTGAGACAACGATGTCTTTCTCAAAGAGCCATCGAATATGCCCAGTCGACGGTGCAGAAATCACCTTGGTCCTCCACCATCGCTTTTTTCCATATATTATATATATTTTTAAATGTTGAATGATTTTATGCAAATATTTGTCTACAGTGGTCTTAATTAACAATAATACTTGTTGTACCTAGGATAATATATAAAAACTATAGCTCACAGATTAATTAACCTGTCAACTAAAAAATATATATTAAGAACACATAGGATTTCATATTTAAACTTAGAGAATGGGATGATATTTTAAGTGGATACAACTTCTGAAGTTTTTTATATAACTGATATAATTTTTCTTATTAAAAATATATAATTTATTTCTGTTCTAAAAAGGAAACATAAATCCTATACAGTGGAACATATTATATGACGACAAACTATCAACATACTAATAATTAATATTATTAGTTTTGTGATTTTTCATTTTAATTTTTAAAATGAAAAGAAGTTTCAAGTTCGAACTACTTTTTTCTTTAAAAAAAAAAAACAATATTAAAAGTTGAGTATTAAAATATGTAAGTTAATTAGCTCATTATCATTAGTGTCCAATATCAAAAGGCAATATCACGAAACAAAATAAATAATTTGGCAAAAACCCTACCACCAACCCATCCAAACAAGTAAAGACTAGCGGTGTAGATACATTTAAATTTTAATCCAACGGATGGTACACAAGATAAATCTCATCCAGGTTATATTATCCTACCGTGGACATTACTATGACACACAGTCTTGGTTGTATCGACAAGTATCCCCAAACTGAACGGCCCTGATTCAAGAATTTTAACGAGTCCGTGGAACCCTAAACATGAACCGTCCGATTTTAAATCCACGGTCATGTTCGGACGCAGAAACCTCTAAAATTATGCAAAACGCAGGGTTGATAATTAGATCTGCAACTATATATGAACCACCGCAGCCCTCGTTGTAGTCTTTCATTGGACAAACCAATTTCCTGTCTTTTCCCAAGACTTTAACCTTTTTCTTCCTTTCTTTCCTTGCATGCCTTGTTGAAATACCACCACCACCACCACCTACAACAACAACAACAACGACAACAACGTGTGAGTTGCAGGAGAAGATCATGTCTCGCACGTGTTCTCAGTGTGGGAACAACGGCCACAACTCCCGCACTTGCACGGATGCTAGCGGCGGAGTCTGTGGTGGCGCGACCGCCTCTGTCGAAAATGGCATCATGCTTTTTGGCGTTAGAGTCACGGAGGCAAACGCGTTCAGAAAGAGCGCCAGCATGAACAACTTGTCCCAGTATGAGCAGCCTCTGCAGGCCGACTCAAACGCCGACGCCGGTTACGCTTCTGACGACGTCGTCCACGCCTCTGGACACCGCCGCGAGCGCAAGAGAGGTATGTAGTACGTAATCATGGACCTATTTTTATTTTTATTTATAATTTCTCTATTAGAACGAGAAATCAAACTCAGAAATCTCATGTGCAAGCGTCTTGCTGATCTAATCTCGAGTTTAATTATCTTAATTTGTTCATTTATTTGGATTAACTATTTTATACTTGACTAATTGTTGGATTGGTTGGTTTTTGATATGGGAAGGTGTTGCGTGGACGGAGGAGGAGCACAAGCTGTTCTTGGTGGGCTTACAGAAGGTAGGGAAAGGAGATTGGAGAGGGATTTCTAGGAACTTCGTGAAGACTCGTACGCCGACTCAGGTGGCGAGTCATGCTCAGAAGTACTTTCTCCGGCGCAACAACCATAACCGACGACGCCGCAGATCTAGTCTTTTCGATATCACCACCGATACCCCTGTATGTGCTATCAATAATTTAATCATAGATAATTATTATTAATTTCCTTAGTTTTTTCTTTAATCCGAATCGATAACGATATTTCATTAAAAGTTAAATAAAGTTACAGGAAGGGTGTCAGGGTGCATTTTTTCGGTGACGAAATGTTTGATCTGGAAAGAGAAAAACACGGCAAACAAACATAATAAATCCCTACATAGTCCCCACAAGTAACACAAAACACAAGCCTTGGCGGTGCAAATCTGTCATAATTAATTGCCTTAATTTTAGTTCATGCCTATTGGTTATTTCCATGAGTTTGGTGCATTTTTACTCACCGTTCTCAAGCGGTGGTAATCTTCACCATTCTACTTATCATCATTGAATAAATTTAAATTTTAAATTTTATATCTATTAATTACACAAATCACTAAATTTAAAGTTCAGATTTATTGTTTGACATTATAGTTAAAATCAACTTGACATTGTAGCAACTTTTCTGCGTTGACATATGTCATTGTTAATCATGAGTTATGACCAAACCATTCTACACGGCATTTTCTTGCGCCCAAGTCCGATTACTTTGGTTTTAGTAGATCTGTATAATCTATAATATCATCTTGTAAAAAAAGCCATGGATTATATTAATTGTGTACTTTAAATATGTGCAGTTGAATTCATTGATGGAAGAAGATCTAGGCGAATCCTCACCAACAGTTGTACCAGTATTGCCATTCCCACCACAGCCAGAGTCTAATATTCTTGGAGGGTTTCCAGTGTCCACTTTTCCGGTTGCTTTTTCTCCGGCAGCCCTGCCGGGTGAAAGGTCACCATCATCAGGATTAAACATGAAGTCATTAGAAGACATGCAGCAGAGCCAGCCAAATGTCGCACAAACAACTACTAAGCTCGTCCGTCCGATCCCACTTCATCCTCCGGTCGTCCCTCCTTCTTCTAAAATGGCCGGTCTTAACTTGAACAAGAAGTACTCATCGTCACCCACCAGGGATCCACTGCCATTGTCTCTGAAGCTCTCTACGACTCCGTCCGAGGAGCAATCGCCCACGACGCCATCGCATTCGTCTGCGTTTCAGGCCATGTCTAGTGGCTCTGATAGTGGCATTAGCGTTGCTTAATTAAATGAATTATTGAACAATTTGATGTCGATGTATATCGTACGTGTGTAGCTAGCTAAAGCGGTATGGTGGGAAATGGAAATTATTTATTTGGTGCGCCCGAGATTAGAACGACCAGTGTGATTAATTAGGGGCAAAAGGGTGATTAGGGTTTATATAGTTAGTTCATTAGGTGATTAATTTGCTTATTTTGTACAGGATGGTCGGGTTTAATTTATGTATATTTAGGACAAGGTATGTGATATGTGGGGTTCAGTCTTCTCGCAGTGGTGGCGACTCTTGTGGTTGATTTTTGTTTGGTAACTTTTGGGTTGGAATGATATATAATCGGGCACCTGGTGCGCACTTTTATTTGGTCCTCTGGCTGGACCCTTTGCAACTTAAAAATATAACACCAAATTTACTGATAGAATAAAATATAGGAACCATTTTGATTTAAGCCAAAAATAAATAAGCGTGTTTTTCGTATCTTAATCTCTACCAAATAACCAGCGAACAGTACATGTATCGTATCATATAGATTTTTTTTGGTTTATTTTTCTTCTTCCTTTTTATTTAAAACATACGTCTTGAAAAAAATTTCGTGTCCAATCATATAGAATCGAATCAATGAACTAGTGCGCATAACGAATGCTAAAATCAGGGTTCGAATGATGGGTGATTTCCTTGCACTTTCTTATGTGATCATAGATCATTGGTATAAGTATAATCTCTCAAATCAATCAATTGTATTAAAAAAAATAGAAAACTTTATTCTAATTCTTGGCAAAGATGACTTTTAGACTAAAACCATGAGTAAGATCAAAATATAATTTTAGTTACTTGATACATTAATAACCTCATATATTAATTACATTTAGATTTTTTTATTTTTTTATTTTTTTTCTTCCTAATTTTAATGTATTAATTTTATTTCATTATAATTTTTATTTTTATTTTATTTATCGTAATATATTTTGTTGTAAACATTTAAATAAACTAATTTTTGTTATACAATAAATTTCGATGTACTTTGTCTTCTTTATTTAGATACATTAAATTCATTATAATATATTTCGGTGCATACATTTAGGTACACACATTTCGGTACATACATTTCAATACAAACATTTAGATACATTCAATATAATACATTTCGATACATACATTCCGGTACTAACATTTCGGTGCATACATTTCGGTACACATATTTAGGTACATTAATTTAATATAATACATTTGATGCATATATTTCAGTACATACATTTAAATACATTAGTTCAATATAATACATTTCGGTACTAAAATTTAGGTACATTAATTGAGTTTTTCAAGTTTGAAGAATGTTAAATAAAATTAACAAATTTTAAAAAAAAACTTTTTTTTGGTCAAAAATTAAAATTAAAATTTGTTTATTAAAAGATTTAAATATTTAATGAGAGACATTAAATAAAATGCACGTTGATTATTTTGAATTAAGAACACATCAAGAGACTATAATCAATAAGTAATCTAATATTAGGTTTATTTTAAATTTCAATATTCTTGAAAGATTAAAATTAAAAAACCCCTTAAAAAATAGCGGGGAGTACAAACTCAAAAAACAAACTACAAAAAAGCAACAGTCACAAAACGAGTCTAAGAAACTCCAACATCATTTATGAGAGTTGGTCTAATTCAAATATGACATTCATCAAATATGAAAACTGTAATATCTATATTAAAACTTCAGTTATCTATATTAAAATTTCAGTTAACCAAATGATCATTGTAATATCATTTTCTCAGTTTTTCTCTGAAAAGCATTATTTTTCAAGAAAAGCAGTGCTGTGTATGTATGCTGTAGTATTATTATTGCTGATCGATGCGGCAAAATACACACCGATGATATTGAAAGAAAGTTGGTTGGCACCCTATCTTAAAAGACAAAATGAGTAAGGAGTTCTCCACCAATCACTAATCTTTTTTTCGTCCAAATAAATAATTCCTTCACTTTTTTTTAGCAAATGATCCTACCTATATTAAGAGCAAGTCCAGCGGGTGTTGTTGCTGGAGGGACAGTGGATAGCACAGTGGGCTGTTGCCCGAGTGAGAAGCTCCAGCGGGAGCTGTGGATGGACCCCGAGCAGGCCTGAGGGACTGGGCCGCGGACTCCTGCTCGCCCGAGGTGGATGTGAGTTGGGCTGACGTCAGCCAGGCTTTTAAATTTTTTTGTCTGGTGCATGTAACAAAAAAAAGTTAAAAAATCAAAAATGTTATCATTATGCCACGTGGTACAATCTGGAGTGTTGAAATTCAAATTGGTTTAAATCCAACGGTATAGATTAATTAGGTGAATAATTTTTTTTTAAATTATTAAAAAGTTTTAAAAAAAAATTGAAAAATTAAAATTAAAAAAAAAAGATTCTACTTTTCTATATATACCTTCTCATTATCTTCTACCTTACACCACAATTTCATATCTTCTCTCAAAGTTTGAATCCAATTTCAAGTTTGAATCCAATCTTATCGGAAATCCATCACCAATAATTGTCTTTACGGATAATGACACGTGGCGCAACGAGAACGATTAAAAATCTTATCCGAAATTACAAATAAAATTATTATGTATTATTTTATAAATAAAAAAATACTAATATTTTATTGCCAGGGCAACTCCAGTGCAGGGGTGGAGATGCAAAATGCAATTGTCAGGGGAATGCACTGTTCATTAGGGCAGTTTACTGTTCACTGGGTGGATTAAATAGTGAATAGCCTGGGGGAGGGCTCCTCCACTGGAGTTGCTCTAAGGAAAGAAAGTGGGCATGGCCTTACAATGGGTAACAACAATATAGTTCAAATTCATCTTTGGCGAGAATCGAATCTAAGGTCTCTCACTTACAAGTGAAAAGGAATACCATTAGAACGTAGTACTAAGTGGCAACAATTACTTCACTTTGCTAGGTAATATGCATTTCATCATGTGCATATTTTATCTGTACGTTGGGTTGATTTTTTTTTATTTTTTTCAAAGGCAACAAGTGGTTTTCTCACAGTAGTTCACCTTTTAGAGGGCTGGAAAGATTCAAAGAAGCATTTCAATCTCCACATGACCACCGACGTGTTATCAAACATCGCCATGAATCGAACCTAAGACATGCCTTGTGAAATATAGGCCTGAAATTTGTATGTTGGGCTGATAAGAAAGTTATCTTAAAAACTAATTTTCACCACTCTAACAACTAGATGAATAGGTAAATTACTGGCATGATTTAAAATCTATTCTTTATAAATAGGTTTATTTTTATCTACGCCCCCTAAACTTTAATTTGATCTCACTATGCCCCTTGTCACTCAAAAATACCACTTTGCTCCCTAAAACTCAAAATTCGTTCCAATTTAACTTGTGGACTCATTCTTCTCTGTGAAACTTATAGGTCACATCTTAAAACATATGTAGAATCCAACACCCAATAAGATTATTCCAGATTTGTAATAAATTTAATTATAAATCCTTATTGCGTTAACATTCAACAATCAGATAATATTAAATTTAAAAGAAATTAAAGAGATGAAAAAATAAAAAAGAAATTGATTAGCCTGGAGCACCCAAATCAAACTCACATAAGAAGTTAACATATCTAAGGCAATGTGGAGTGAATTTTGAGTTTTACAAAAAAAAATTCAAGGTTCAGAGGGCAAAATAGGATCAAAATCGAGTCCCATGGGCAAAGTGAAAATTTGACTTTTAAGGAGTAATGTAGTGACTTTTGAGTTATAAAAAGTAAAATGAAATTAAAATCGAGCTACATATTACATAGTTAAAAATAAACCTTATAAATATTGCATGCTACTTGTTAGCTACCTGCAGGATCTACAATTTTACCCATTTTACAGTGTTGCATATTTTTCTGAAACGCACCTTTGAAGTTTTATGAGATGCATCAAAGCCCTTAAATAATTTCACAAATTAAAACAATTTATTGGAATCACATATATATATATATATTATATAAATATGAACAAGCTAGATGGAGATATATAACAAATTAATGCAGGAGAACATTATTCTTCCTAGTACTTCTCAACTTTAATTATTCCAGGAATTATACGAACAAACACACATATGCTTAAGAGTAGTAGTGCTGCCTGGATATTTTAGGAGCTGCGGTAGGCCGTGCATGTGAAGGACGTTTGGATGATACTATTCCAGCCGTAGTAGTACAAGGATTAGGGTTCACTGCTGGTTGATCGTTTTAGTTCTGAATCTTGTCATGCTTCCATTTAATATAAGCTTCAGCTCTGCTATTAATATCGCCGCCTGCTTCACTCTTACTATTCTTACTCACGTCCGATGGCTGAGTACTTGTAGTTGTTGTAGCAGCAATAGTAGTTCTAGTATTCTGATCTGTTTTTGGTAACTGCATCACGAAGGAGAGCGGCTTTGATTCATTTTCTGGTTCCTGCAACCTTTTCCGTGGGCTTCTGGGACTTTGAGGATCAGGGACGTCTACTTTGGTAACTTTAGCAGGCGCTTCTGCGGGATTTGGCGGATGCCTGGTCATGGTTGTCGCAAGATGAATATTGCCAAGAGAAAAAGATGAAAGTTTAATGATGTTTGCCACCAAAATCATTGACTTTTCACACAGAGATTCGTTCTTGCGACTAGTGGTATTACTACCCTTGTGTTTCATGGCTTCCCGAATTTGAGCAAACAAGCAACCAGTGAATTTATGGTTTCTAGATTGGCTTTGATCAAGTTATGAATATATCTCATTGCATTTATAAGCTGTATGAAATCGGGAAAAAGATGGGAAAAATAAAAGAACCAAAAAAGGACTTCACTACTGTGCGAATACTTCAATTTTATTATTTTCTGGCTGGAAAGAAATTCTCATGTGTTTTGTGTTGTAAGGATCTAAAATTCCGTTTTTGTTTAAATTTTCTTTATAATTGTTGTCGTGTAAGAAGGAGTGGATGGTCAACATTGTCTTAGTCTGTTTTAAGAACATAAAAATTCATTAAGAACTATCAACAATTTATATAAGACAGAACGAGGTTATCATAGAAAACTTTAATTAAGAGTAAGATGCGTCTCTTACAAACGATAATTTTAATTATCTCTGATATCGCGTGTTCTAGCCAATAAGTTGCTTAATTATAATTAGAAGTAGATGAATTAATATGCGTTTGGTCATGCTCTAGCAAGAAACGTCGAGTAATCCAATAAAGAAGCTTTAGGGGCAAGATTCGTCTCCACTGTTTCCCCGAAAAAAGGGATTGGTCTCCAATGATTTTATCCACATCTTCAAAGTAGTTGATTTCCCTCAATTGGTTCCTCTCTCGCCACCACCACCAATACACACATCTTTTTGTTCCCTCGAAAAAGAGAGTTTCTCACGAACCAGTGTTCACTTCACAGTGTTCGAATCTTTAGCCTCTCCTGGGTGTGTTCACAAATAAGAATCACATTCCATTCATAATACGGATTTGTGACACTATTTTTTTACATAATTTTTTGTTGGACTCACTTTGTAAGTATTTCAATAATCTAACTTGTTTATCCTTTAGGTAATCTCTCAAATTATGTTTACCAAAAATCATCAAAATTTGAAACTATATTACACTGCTTGATTAAGAGTTTAGGATTCCTGGTAAAACCCTATTTATCTATTTTCTTCACTATAAATGAATTTCTTAATGGTTTTGGATTTGTCTAATTTTATGCAATGATGATCTATAAATGATGTTCTAAAGGAAAGGTGGTTCAAATAGTTAAAATAAATAAAAGAGTGCTCCCGAAAAAACTTGTGTCAAAAGTTGTATAAAAAATGGTGTTACATATCTATCTTATATATATATATATATGCCTTCATCGGATGATCTCAGAGTTCTCTGACGTATGCCCTCCATTCTCTTTCATGGTCATCAATTATGGCATCATTTTCTTGGATCTTCTTTTATGCTTTATCTTTCTCCTTTCTCCTGAAGCCGCTAGGAGAGTGTCCCTCCTAATTTTCTGGAGAATTCTCAAGGTTGGATGGAGAACTTTTTTAATGTGACAGTTTACACTAACACATATGCTATTAGTTTGTGTTATTGATGGATCTAACATATAAGGTATTAACTATCCATTATGATTGTGTTATGCAGAGCTTCGGCCTTGTGGTGGGCTTTTGTGATTTTTATTTTAATTGGTCTTTAAGTTTGAGTTGTGGACTTGGGCTCTATCTTGTGTTGGCTCATTCAAATCCGATCCTATCTTAATTCAATGAATGTTCTGTTAGCAAAAGCTAAGCAATTATTTTTGTTGGAAAATAATTTGGGTAAGGTTGTCACCACGTGATAAAAAAAACATGACTCTTGAGTGATAGTTATCCCAAACAAGCAGTGCTATCCAAATTTTATCGCTTCTTGAATAAAAAAAATCCAAATTACATATGAAAATAATTGAATTCAAATATTTGAGGTTCGGCAACAAATGAAAAAAAAAAAAAAAAAGAGTTTTAGGCTAGATCAAGAGTTCGGTTCTCTTGGCGTTATAAAAACATTTCCTTAGCCTTGTCTTTTTAAGTTGTTGCATGGATCTAAGAAAGTGAGGTTTTTTTTTCAGTGCACATTAAAGTTACACATCTGAAGAAGCGCTGTTAAGTCAAATTAACTTGACAAGATCTAACCATTCTATTTTAAATGTTTAACTAATGGGCCCTGGATCCGCGGGGACCGTGCCCACCCCAGATGTGCACTAGAGAAAATTTAGGTTGTTGGTACGCCCAATAAACCATCATTTTGAACAAGGCCCTAAAAACCCAAAATTAATCACCATATTGACTCCTAGATCCACCAAATGCGGAGGCCTCACAGTAATCATATGGCCACTGAAAGCCCACCCTAAACTAACATCACAAAAATTAAAATATGAAGAAAAAAAAAAGGAGTGTAAAAAGTTTCATATCACCTTAAAAGATTAAGACAAAGATTCCAAACAAATGATAATCGATAGGTTAGTTGGAGCTAATCCAAACTACTCTAAGTGGAGCTCTCAAGACTTGTATTGTTTGTCTTCACTCCGAGCTAAACCTCATTAATATATTAGTGTTAAACTAATTAGTTGGCAGGTCATTCCACACATGTCAAATTAGGTTTTGTAACATAGATGAATATCGGCTCATTTGGATCTACTTTTAAAATGATTCAAAATGTTTTTTTTTAAATTTTAAAACTAATTTTTAGTAAAAATGCAAGCGAATTCTGAAAGATAACTTGAAATGCTTTAGGAATCCAAAACTATTTTTTTTAAAGCACTTTCAATCACTTTAAAGCACTTCCAAATGAGTCATCTAATTGATATATCACGAGAAAGACTTACATAAAATAGTAGTCCTAATATTATCGTTTCTTAAACTAGTTATGTGAGTTATATGAGAATATTAACACACGCGACGATTTGTGATTAGTTTTAGAACACTACCACTTTGATGCTCCATTTTATGTATTACATTAGTAGATAGATATACATGTAATTACGTGATTTATTAATAGCAACAAGTGATGGCACGGCAATGCCTACACTAAAAGAATAACAATTTAGATGATATTGGTACATTGTTACATTAATAACAACACGTGACGACACAACAATGCCTACACTAAAAGAATAACAATTTAGATGATAATGGTACATTGTTACATTAATAACAACACATGACAACACAACAATGCCTACGCTAAAAGAATAACAATTTAAATGATACTGGTATATTGTTACATTAATAACAACACGTGACGACTCAACAATGCCTACACTAAAAGAAAACAATTTAAATGATACTGGTATATTGTTACGTAATATTATAGGTTAATAAAATAATGCCATTAATCTTTAAAAGACAAAATGAGTAAGGAGTTCTCCACCAATCCATTAATCTTTTTTTCGTCCAAATAAACAATTCCTTCACTTTTTTTTAATAGCAAATGATTCTATCTATATTAAGGGAAGAAGCACTACAAGAAAACATAGAATAGGTGACCAAATTTTATGTGGCGCCCAAAAATTCGTCACATATTTTTTCTATCTGTGACAAATTGTTTAGATGCGTCACGCATGACTAGTTTGTTAGGAAAGAAATTTGAGAACACTTAGGTGACGATAAATATGTCACATATTCTAGAATTAAGTGACGAATATCATAAGCGTCACCTATAATTATTTTGTATCTTTTGAGATGAAAAAGTGGTGGCACAAATTTTTTGAACTCCCTACTAAAATATATGGAGGGGGGACAATGGCACCTTAATGAAACATGATATGTGAGGCATTTCAATATGGGTCACATATATGTATTCTCGGTGACGAAAGTGGTTCTTCACATTTCCAATAGTGAATAGAATTGCCAAAAAAAAAAGGAGTAAAATATTAAACACATCAGAAAGCCCATTCACTTTCCTTTTCTCTCTGTTTCTCATAGACTCATGGCTCGTTTACGTAACCGTAATTAAAATAGGAGGAATTGGATTGAGGAGGAGTTGGAATGAGGAGGAGTTAGAATCGGATTCCAATTGAAGCTATTTACTTAAATGTTTTGGAATCAGAATATGAATGAAACTGAGTTCATATAAGTTGTTTACTAATTCACCTGAATTGGAATAAAATTTAATATGATTATTAAAATGCCCTTATTCTTTTATGTTTTATGTCTTCTGTAACATCCCACATCGCCCAGGGGAATGGTTCTGTAAGCCTTATATGTATATTCTCATTTTTACATAGCACGAGGCCTTTTGGGAGCTCACTAGCTTCGGGTTCCGTAAGAACTCCGAAGTTAAGCGAGTTTGGGCTAGAGCAATCCCAGGATGGGTGACCTCTTGGGAAGTTGCTCGTGAGTTCCCAGAAACAAAACCGCGAGGGCGTGGTTGAGGCCCAAAGCGGACAATATCGTGCTATGGTGGAGTCGAGCCAGGGATGTGGTGGTGGCCCGGGTCGGGATGTGACAATTTGGTATCAGAGCCAATCTCTGGCCGGAAGTGTGCCGACGAGGACTTCGGGCCCCTAAGGGGGGTGGATTGTAACATCCCACGTCGCCCAGGGGAATGGATTTTGTAAGTCTTATATGTATATTCTCATCTCTACATAGCACGAGGCCTTTTGGGAGCTCACTGGTTTTGGGTTCCAGAGGAACTCCGAAGTTCAGCGAGTTTGGGCTAGAGCAATCCCAGGATGGGTGACCTCCTGGGAAGTTGCTCGTGAGTTCCCAGAAACAAAACCGCGAGGGCGTGGTCAAGGCCCAAAGCGGACAATATCGTGCTACGGTGGAGTCGAGCCCAGGATGTGGTGGTGGCCCGGGCCGAGATGTGACATCTTCCGTATATTTATTTGTAATAACATTTTAATTTGTTTTATTTCACATCAATCCAATTCCTCATCCCTTCTCGGCAATTTGTTTTATGTTTTCCGTATACTTGAATACTTCTTCCCTCTCGGCAAGTCTGCATACCTTTTCTCTCCTGGCCCTCACCAACATCTTCCCCACACACCCTATCACATAGCCAGCACCTCTTCTACCTGCGAAGTATTTCATGATTTCTGGGTTTTTTGAGTGATTGCTTCCACAGGTTTGTGGGTTTGGACTTGGATTTAAATTGTTTATTTTCTGGATTTGGGTGGTTGATTTTTGAATCATGTTTTGGGAAGACGTGGTTGGGGTTCTTGAGTTTGTAGGTTGGGAAGTGAAGCCCGATTGCACGAGGAGGTAGAAACTGGAAAGTGAGGAGCATACGCATGAAGGCAGGGTGTGCAGAGAGTGGTTGACTTATTGGGATGAGTGGCAGACTTGAAATTTTAGAAATAATGAGAAGGTCATAATAGGTAGAAAAAGTACATTCCTGATTTCCTCTTTCTCTCGGAATCCAAATATCTCACCCATCTAAGGAGTCCAATTCCTCCAATTTGGGGAGTTGGATTCCTTATTTCGTGTGGGTCCCACCACTCTTTTGATTCCCCCTGTTTTAGTAAATGCTTCAATACTCTGTAATTAGAATTCAATTCCTTCTTTTGATTCCGATTATGAGTACGTAAACGCGCCATCAAAGTTATCCTCCATTTCGTCGCCGTGACCTAACTCCTAAGCCATCGACTCATCTCTCAATCTCCTCTCTCTACTGTGACATATCGAGATCTTTTGAGCCTAAAAGCTCAAACCCTCTCTCATCTTTTTCGTTGTCTATGACACCTCCACAACAAAACAAAAAAACCCTAGAGACTCATTCAACCAACAAGTCAAATCCACACCCTACACCAATGAAACCACCTCGACTTGTCGTGCCTCCACCTTGTCCCAGTTTCTTGTTGGACCACTGAAAACCCAAGAACCCTAGAAACCCTTTCCACCAACGACATAAATTTTTGCCAAAATTCTCCACTCCTACGAGACTACTCTGTTGCCCAATGCTTTAAGGTTAAATGAATCCCTTTTTTAATTATCATTCTTCTTAACTTGGGGTTTTGGATTAGCAGGTACTTGCCTCCAAATTAAGCACACCAGCTCCGCATCTATCTTCTGAGGCCTCTAATTGGGTAAAATTGGGTTTTTATTTTTTAGATTTTTTATATTTAAATACTATACATATATATATATTTATATTTATATTTATATCCCTGGCTTTTTCTATTTGTTTTTAACTTGCAGGTTAACATTCATGAATTTAAAAACAAAAAAACTGAAGGACTTATCACAAGCTATAACTATAATCAATATGCTATCTTAATGCATCAATTATTTTAGGACTTGCCACAAGCGAGCACACACTTCACTAGTCTCTAGCTAAAATCATATATATTTGTGTAGTACTGGCTTGGGCCTAGAAAAAAGGGAACCTTGCACATAACGATGTTTTTTTGTTTTATTTTTGGGGCTTCTACATTTGGGGCATTTTGGATGTTTGATTAATCCATATTTGGTATTAATTTTCAACTACTGGTTGATATTTGGTTGGTTATCCCGTCTCTGTTTAGTATTACCTAGTCATTTGAGTTTCTTACTGAGTTGGTTGCTTTGCTTTATTACCAAGTCATCATTTGGGAATGAAAATTTTAGGTGTCATTGTTTTTTTAGGAATAGTATAAGGCTCCTTTGGGTTTGGTTCTAAAAGCTTCAACATTGTACGCTTGTATGTTATTTACCTTACTATATGCGGCACGAAATTGATAAGTTGTAATGGACTAGAATTTATGCAATCTAAGCATATAATTAAACTTCGTGTTCATAAATAAAGAATTGAGCTTGTATGCATGTTTGTGAGGAACTTGTGTTGGCAATTTTCCCCATCCGATTGCCGTTTTGAGATTCAGCAGCTTGGATTTTTTCGTTTTACTTTCTGTGTTCTTTTCATACCTTAGTCCCCATCTTGCAACCCATTTTCCTCAACCTCACCCCTTCTATATTTTCATCATCAACCTGCACATCAGTCCATTTCAACCATGTTTTTCCCCACCATCTTCTTTCTCCCTTACCCAAAAATTAGATCTTAAAGTTTTGGACCCGATCTGGAATTTCGATATCTATACTTCAAGATTTGATTTTTGTTTTGGGTTTGCTTGCCATTTTTGGGTTGATTTTGTTGTGCCTTGGTCTTTGCAGACCCTCTCTGGTTTTGGCTCTTCCATGGTGGCTATTCTGGTGGTTGCTGGCTAGAGACAAAAGATGTGAGACTGTTTATTTGTTGGGGATTAACGTTTTTTTGGATGTTTTTATTTTTGGGTTTATTACTTTTGATGTCTTCTTGCTTTCGTTTGTTGCTAGTGACCCTCTTTGTCCTTCTCACATTTGTGGATTTCACTTCTACGTTGGTGGTTCGGACCTTTTGAGAGTCATGTTTGAGTCATCCTTTGATCGCTTGAAGATGACGCATGTTGCTGGTTTCCAGTAGCTGCGGTTGTAGGAAGATTGAAGAAGTTCTTTGTCTTTGTTTTTTCTTGTTTTGGGTTCCAATTTCTGTTTTGGCCCAAACTTCTGTTTTTTTTTAGAAGGTCTTTTCTTTTCTGTTGTGCTTGCTTTTGTTTTTGGGTTTCCTTTCTTGTAATCTTGCTTTGTTGGTAATAAAATTATCCTTGACCAAAAAAAAAAGTTACAATTATAGCTTGAATGATTTCTTTGATCTGTTTTTCTGGTACTAATTTTGAGTTAAGGTTGATAGCTAGTTGGCTTACTTCTATACCTATTATTTGCTCCTATGAAGAATTAGTTGCATGTTGTATGCTTTTCATTTTAATGGATTCTTGTTTTGAGATTTAGTTGAAGTTATTTTTGAGTTTCTTGTTGAGTTTGGTTGCTTTACTTTACCTAGTCATCATTTGGGAATTGAGGATTTTGGTCTTATCGAGACATGGGTGATAGAGCTATGACTTTATACATAAATATGAGTAAACCTATGATTTTCTTAATCCAAGTTACTACTGAGTTCTATAGGAAAATAGATTCTTGTGTTGTGATAAATAAGCTATGCTTCTTCATTGATGAGCTTATATATACATATATATATATAATGAAGATTTTATTGATAAATAAGCTCTACGTCTTCACAAGCTTTTACACGTGTATAATGTAGAGTTTCTTCACTAATAAACAAGCTCTGCTTATTCACAAGCTTTTACATGTATTTTATTGGTATTAGACTATTAGGCATAATCAAATGCAGAGCTTGTTTGCATTTAAGACAAGACGATATGAGTATATGATTGTTGATCCAATAGCTGCAATTAATATGAATTAGGACAAAACAATGGATTGTAAATATGGCGTTTACATATAATGGTCCCTTAAAAAGGATAGGTTGCTTTTGAGTACCAATTGTAGTATTTGTTACATTATCATTGCTTTTAGTTCTACATTTTATGTTGGTAAAATTTGAGAACATCTACAAGAGAACGGGAGCAAAAATTATTGGATATAGTGTTTATGAAAATTAGATTCTAATTGATTGGAGAAGATGTTAGATAGTGGTATTCTATTACATTTGAACAAATATGTACAGCTCAAATATATGAATATGTATAAGTTTGGGAGGTAGGAGCTTCCCAAATTGTACACCTTTACAATACTAACTCTTCTTTTGTTTGTCATGTGCCCTTGTGTAATGTAAGAGCTTTCAAAGTAAAATGCTAATAATAGGAAGAAACTGAAGTATCACCACAAGGGAAGAGTAAGGCCATTCTCCAACATGCTAGGACAGCTCGTAATGTAATGAAACTAAAGTACTTATAATACTCATTATTCACTCTCACGTTTGTATCTTCATTATTAAACAGAAAGGAGATTCATTATCAGTGATTGAATTGGGGTGCTCTTCACAAAGACAAGAATAGCCAGTGGATCAATGATGTTGCTCGAGACAAATATGTGGGTCATTCATGGGCCACTCATTTGTTATTTCAAATGTACTGGAAATTAAAATTTTACAATTGACAACATACAACTTAAGAAACACAGTTGAAGTGAACATGCAAAATTGACACGATACTACTTGTTTGTCCCACCAATATAATTTGTGCTAACTTTGTGTCTGTTACTTGTTGAGAAAAATATTGTATGTGCCTAGTCCAATTTAATCCATAGTAAAATAGAAACTACAAATCATGTTTACATACAGGTTTTGAATGGTGATTTGCTTCTGCATTAGATAAGGATAACATACAAGTGGTCAAGTTGTGTTTTCTTAAGCATATTATAGCTGAAATATTTGGAATGAAAGAAACTGAATTGTTTCTATTTAATTATGAAAGGATAACATGAAGAAAATGAAGGATGAAATGAGGGAGAAACTGATCCAAGAAGCACATGAAGGCACACCATCAGATTCCGTGCATGTGCCATTGGATGATGAGTTTGGAATCATGGCTAAAAACCTCAAGAGGAATGGAAAATCAGTTAAGGGTGTAGGTGTTTTTCCTTGTACAGATACCTCTGGTTGCATTTTTTCTATGGCATCAAGTTCCGAGTTAACTGATACAAGATCTCAGATCAAGCTTTTGTCAGATGGTTTCCTCAAATTGCAACAAGAGAATGAACAATTGAGAGCTCGATTGGATTTACGTAATGATGGTGAAAATCTGTTCACAAAAATCAAGGCATTTTTTGCTGCAAGTTAGAAGAAGACCAACAACTCTACAGAATCTAATGGTGATATTTCAGAGGGTGAAAATACTTATCCTAAGTTGGAAGAACATGATTTGGAAGAGGAATGATGTCCATATTATGTCTTTTGCTGTTAGTTTCAAGTATGTACATGGTACACCTCTTTTGTTAGCACATGGAGCACATTTTTTGTTAATTAGCACCTAAATGTGCCTTGGACTTGTCATTTTTTAGTACCCAAGATGTCTATATATAGGTGTTACTACTCTTGATCATTCTGGCTTAGACTTCTCTTTTGTTGGTACCTCAAGCTGTTATTTGTTATGCACTTCAAGCTGTTTTAAACTTCTATTTTGAGATAGGTCACCATGACTTTAATTTTTGGGATGTACATTTGGTGAATGTATTCGACTTATGTGTTTTAATTGTTGATTAATGAAAATGTGAAGTTGTTTGGACCCGATTTTACAATATCGGCCCGTACAATCAAGGCCGTTAAATGAGCATAACTCCCAACCGTCGGATAAAGAAGTAAAGATAATTTTATTGTTAAAGGATAATATTATGGTTTTTATCATAATTATCTTTTGAGATGAATTATCTTGGCATATATTATGGTTTTTATCATAATTATCTTTTGGTATGAATTATCTTGAACGGGATAGATAAGGATACTAAGACATGGAGATGAACCTGGCTTGTTTTGGAGGTTTGATTCAAAGTCCTGTGGAGATTGGGATTGGTCGAAGTTTAATCTGATTGGGTTAAGGAGTTCTAATCCTTATGTATTTCTAATCCGGCTATGGGGGTTCTTGCTGCTATAAATAGAGGAGTGCGTGCACCATTCAAAGATCTTCGACACAACACACAAATCTGCCCTGCGCAATTTCTCGCTCTACGCGAAACCTCTCAACACCCTTGAGAATTTTATTTTCTTTTCAGCCTCCATACCTTCAGTTTGGATAGACAGCACTGTGGAGGCAACCGGTAAACATCTTCAGTTTGGATAGACAGCACTGTTGCCGTAGAACCAACCGTCCGTGAAGCATCTTCAGTTTGGATAGACAGCACTGCGACAGGGTCGATTGGTTATTTATCCCAGTCTCGGCCGGCGAGGGTTTTTGGATCCTCGTCGACAGAGGTCATCTCACAAGCCATCCCGGCGAAGTGAGGTGTTACTAATACCTAAACTCGGTGCTTTGACGCCGAGTTGTTTTATGATCGTATACTCCCAAGTGGGTTTCAGAGTTCGGCACCGAGACGGCCGAACCACGTTCATTGTCAGGACCTTCATCCGCGTTGAGTATCTGTGCCCTTACACATTAGTATCGATTCAGCGTGGTTTTACCTTCACCAATACGGTGACCATCGTCGAGTCGGACGACGACGAATCGTGAGCTTTGTAATTAGTAGCCTCGTCTTCAGGCTTGAGGACCCAAAAGGCCGAGACACGTTCCTTTCTCGGCCACAATTGCAAGATACAGAAGTCAGCCACGCGCATTCACACCACATCAAGACATTTTACTCCTCGGCCGAGCCCGGCCGACGAGTTGGCACGCCCCGCACACATTTGAAGGACTTAGTTAGTCTACTATTTACTCGGCCTGCGCGCCACGTAGGCTAGGTGATTTTTGTAGTCAACAGAAGTATTACTTTATAATTGTTATGAACTGCAATTCTAGATTACTAAACAAGAAAAACAATTAGTTCATCGTTATTATTTATAAAAAAAAGTATTTTATTTAAACATATGTGATGTAAATTGTGCCGCATATCAAAGGAATATATGACCTTTTCATCGCCACTTAGTGTAAACTATATCATCTGGTATCATATTGGGTGACTACAAAATCATCACTTCTAAGCCTGATACGAGACGAAAAAAATAGGTCACAAAATTTTGTATTTTGTGATGTAAAAAACTAATTTTTACGTTGTGAAATACAGACCTGAAATTTGTATGTTGGGTTGACAAGAAAGTTATCTTAAAAACTAATTTTTGTCACTCTAACAACTAACTGAATAGGTAAATTACTGGTGTCATTTTTAAATGTCATAGACTAAACATCTTTTTTTTTTTAAATTTGATTAAACATTTTTCCTACAATTTTGGTGTTTAATTGCATTTCATTTCATTTTATTAGAATGATATTCATGTTATTTCTTTACTGCATTCCCTTTTTTTCTCCTATTTTTATGCATCTCTTATTATGATGATTTCAAATTTTTAAACTTTTTAAAAATATTTATTTTAGAAAATTAAAATAGAATGTAAAAAAAGTTGTTAGGTACGTTTGGTTATATCGGTACGTTTGATTATATCGATACGTTTGGTTACTTATATTTGAATTTTTGGTAAATTTGGTTTCTTGGTACACTTGAATTTTTGGTGTGACATCCCACATCACCCAGGGAGTGATCCTTAAATATATATTGTGACATCCCACATCACCCAGGGAGTTATCCTTAAATATATATTCCCATCCCTACCTAGCACGAGGCCTTTTGGGAGCTCACTGGCTTCGGGTTCCGTAGGAACTCCGAAGTTAAGCGAGAATGGGGCTAGAGTAATCCCAGGATGGGTGACCTCCTGGGAAGTTGCTCGTGAGTTCCCAGAAACAAAACCGTGAGGGCGTGGTCGGGGCCCAAAGCGGACAATATCGTGCTACGGTAGTGGAGCGGGCCCGGGAGGTGGCTGCGCCCGGGCCGGGATGTGACAATTGGTATCAGAGCCCAACCCTGGTCGTGGTGTGCCGACGAGGACGTCGGGCCCCTAAGGGGGGTGGATTGTGACATCCCACATCACCCAGGGAGTGATCCTTAAATATATATTCCCATCCCTACCTAGCACGAGGCCTTTTGGGAGCTCACTGGCTTCGGGTTCCGTAGGAACTCCGAAGTTAAGCGAGAAGGGGGCTAGAGCAATCTCAGGATGGGTGACGTCCTGGGAAGTTGCTCGTGAGTTCCCAGAAACAAAACCGTGAGGGCGTGGTCGGGGCCCAAAGCGGACAATATCGTGCTACGGTAGTGGAGCGGGCCCGGGAGGTGGCTGCGCCCGGGCCGAGATGTGACATTTGGTCTATTTGGTTTCTAGGTACATTTAAATTTTTGGGTACATTTAGTTTTTGGTACATTTGAATTTTTGGTACATTTGTTTTCAAACCATAAGTTTTAGTACCTTTTTTTATACTAATAACGAGGAACTACTTTAATAGTTTAATAATTATTTTATTTTATTTTATAGAAAGAGTCATTAAAATGTAGGAGTTTAAATGACTTTAATTAATTGTTTTATTTATTTATAGAAAGAGTCATTAAATCATAGGAGTTTAAAAGGTGTAGACAGTTAGTTACAAGGTGAAGTGAATGTGCCTTTAAACTAATTATATGTAATTTAAAAAATAGAAAAAAGTGATGTGGCAATTGGTAAAAGTCTCTTAATCAAATCTTAGAAAAGAATCAATGTTTAATATAACAAGTATTGAAAAAATGCAAGGGCTTCTAATTTCGCCTCCTAGAACTTTAATTTGATCTCACTATGCCCCATGTCACTCGAAAGTATCACTTTACTCTCTGAAACTCAAAATTTGTTCTACTCTGACTTCTGGACTCTTTCTTCTTTGTGAAACTTATAGGTCGCATCTTAAAACATATGCGGGACCCAACACCTAATAAGACTATTCCAGATGTGCAATAAATTTAATTATAAATCTCTACTATGCGTAACATTAGGGTTTAGGGTAGAAGAAATTGAAGAGCTGAAAAAAAATAAAAAAAGAAATTGATTAGCCTAGAGCATCCAAATCAAACTCACATAAGAAACTAGCAGATCTAAGGCAACGTAGCGTGAATTTTGAATTTTACAGAAAAACTTTCAAGTTTCAGGGGGCACAATGGGATCAAAATTGAGTTTCAGGGCAAAGTGAAACTTTGAATTTTAGGGAGTAAATAACTTTTGAGTTACAAGAAGTAAAATAAAATTAAAATCGAGTTACAGAGTACGTAGTTAAAAATAAACCTTACAAATATTGCATGCTACTTGTTAGCTACCTGCCGGATCTCTACAATTTTATCCATTTTACAGTGCTGAATATTTTTCTGAGACGTACCTTTGAACTTTTATGAGATGCATCAAAGCCCTTAAATAATTTCACAAATTAAAACAATTTATTGGAATCACATATATATACACACATATATATTATATATAAACACGAACAAGCAAGTTGGAAATATATAACGAATTAATGCAGGAGAAAATTATTCTTCAAAGTACTTCTCAACTTTAGTTATTCCAGGAATTATACCAACAGCTATGCTTCAGAGTGGTAGTGCTGCTTGGATATTTTAGGAGCTGGGGCAGGCCGTGCATGTGAAGGACGTTTGGATGATACTATTCCAGCCGCAGTAGTACTAGGAGTAGGGTTCACTGCTGGTTGATCGTTTTGGTTCCGAATCTTGTCACGCATCCTTTTAATATAATCTTCAGCTTTCCAATTAACATCGCTGCCTTCTTCGCTCTTACTATTCTTACTCGCGTCCGATGGCTGAGTACTTGTAGTTGTAGCAGCAGAAATAGTAGTACTAGTGTTCTGATCTGTGCTCGGCAACCTTTTCGGCGGGCTTCTGGGACTTCGAGGCGCTTCTGCGGGATTTGGCGGAGGCCTGGTCGTCGTTGTTGCAAGATGGATATTGCGAAGAGAAAGAGATGAAAGTTTAATGATGTTTGCCACCAAAATCATCGACTCTTCACACAGAGATTTGTTCTTGCGACTAGTGGTACTACTACCCTTGTGTTTCATGGCTTCCCGAATTTGAGCAAACAAGCAACCAGTGAATTTACGGTTTCTAGATTGGCTTTGATCAAGTTATGAATATATCTCATTGCATTTATGTGTTATATGAAATCGGGAAACGGATGGGAAAAATAAAAGAACCAAAAAGGAAGGAAATTAAGTCAAGTTATTCTGTTCTGTGAGGTTCCTGCAGCTGAAACTGACTGGATGATGAGCAGATTAGTAAGGACTTCACTACTGTACCAAAACTTCAATTTTATTATTTTCTGGCTGGAAAGAAATTCTCATGTGTTTTGTGCTGTAAGGATCTAAAACTCCGTTTTTCCTTAAATTTTCTGTACAATTGTTGTCGTGTAATGAGAAGGAGCGGATGGTCAACATTATTTTCCATTTTGAATATACTTTGGCAAAAGATAGTAAAGAGAACTTGATTCTAACATTATGAGTCTCTTCGAGTTGTCTTAGTTTGTTTCGAGAACATGAAAATACATAAAAAAACTATCAATAATTTATATAAGACAGAACATGGTTATCTCTGAAAACTTTAATTAAGGGTAAGATGTGTCTCATACAAACGTTAACTTCAACTGTCTCTAATACCACGTGTTCTAGCCAATGAGTTGCTTAATTATAATTAGGAGTAGATGAATTAATATGCGTTTGGTAATGCTCTTGCCAGAAACGTCAAGTAATCCAATAAAGAAGCTTTAGGGGCAAGATTCGTCTCCATTGTTTCCCCAAAAAAAAGGATTGGTCTCCAATGATTTTATCCACATTTTCAAAGTAATTGCTTTCCCTAAATTAGTTCCTCTCTCGCCACCACCACCAATACACACATCTCATTGTTCCCTCGAAAAAGACAGTTCCTCACGAACCGGCTGCTTCTTCTAGTGTTCACCTCACAATGTTCGAATCTTTAGCTGTGTTCACATAAGAATCACATTCTATTCACAATACAAATCAGTGACACTATTTTTTATTCAGTCCACTTTGTAAGTGATTCAACAATCTAAATTGTTTATCTTTTAGGTATTCTCTCAAATATCATGTTTACCAAAAATCACCTAAATCTGAAATCATGTGCTGGATTAAGGGTTTATGATTTCTTAGTAGAATACTATTTTTCTATTTTCTTCACTACAAATGAATTTTTTTAATGGTTTTAGATTTGTCTAATTTTATGCAAGAATGATCTATGAATGATGTTCTAAAAGAAGGACGGTTCTGATAGTTAAAATAAAAGGAAAACTAATGAAAATGACTTGAAAACTTTGAGTTTTAACGATAAAGACAAAATAAATGATAAAATGAATGGTACTAGGATTAACTTTTTATTGTAAAAATATAATTTTTTGTTAAAGTGAACAATACCGAGAGCTTTTCGTTAAAGTTTCTTAAAATAAATAACGCAGTGCTCCTGAAAAAATGTGTGTTAAAAATTGCATAAAAAAGTAGTGTTACACATGTGTCTCATACATATACAGATATGCCTTCATTGGATGATCTCAGAGTTCTCTGACGTATGCCTTCCATTCTCTTTCATGGTCATCAATTATGGCATCATTTTCTTGGATCTTCTTTTACGCTCTATCCTTTTTACTCTCTCCTTTCTCCTGAAGCCGCTAGGAGAGTCGGTGTCCCTCCTAATTTTCTGGAGAGTTCTCAAGGTTGGATGGAGAAATTTTTTAATGTGATGGTTTACATTAATACTATGTTTGGATGAGAGAAATAAACTTAAAATTTAGATAAAAGTTAGAATTTGTAAATTGACATGCACAAATTCTCTTGTTTGAATTCATAAATATAAAAATTTAAAATTTTCGCATGGAAAAAAACTTAGAATTTGAGACCTCCAATTCCCAAGTTTAAATTCCATGTAAATAGATGTCATTTCTTAATTTTTATGATTGAGAGTTTAAAAATAACAAATTCCGTATTCAATTCCATTGTTCTTTTAGGTTAATCAAACAAAAAAATTCACAAATTCTAAAAAATAGTGTAACACATATGCCGTTGGTTTATGTGTTATTGATAGATCGAAGGTATTAACTATCCACTATGTTTGTGCTATGCAGAGCTTGGGCCTTGTGGTAAGCTTTTGTAATTTTTATTTGAATTGGGCCTTAAGTTTGAGTTGTTGATTTGGGCTCTATCTTGTGTTGGCTCATTCAAATCTGATCCTATCTTAATTCAATGTGTTCTGTTAACATGACTCTTGAGTGATAGTTATCCCAAACAAGCAGTGCTATCCAAATTTTATCGCTTCTTGAATAAAAACAATCCAAATTACATATGAAAATAATTGAATTCAAATATTTGAGGTTCGGCAACAAATGAAAAAAAAAAAAAGAGTTTTAGGCTAGATCAAGAGTTCGGTTCTCTTGGCGTTATAAAAACATTTCCTTAGCCTTGTCTTTTTAAGTTGTTGCATGGATCTAAGAAAGTGAGGTTTTTTTTCCAGTGCACATTAAAGTTACACATCTGAAGAAGCGCTGTTAAGTCAAATTAACTTGACAAGATCTAACCATTCTATTTTAAATGTTTAACTAATGGGCCCTGGATCCGCGGGGACCGTGCCCACCCCAGATGTGCACTAGAGAAAATTTAGGTTGTTGGTATGCCCAATAAACCGTCATTTTGAACAAGGCCCTAAAAACCCAAAATTAATCACCATATTGAGACTCCTAGATCCACCAAATGCGGCGGCCTTACAGTAATCATATGGCCACTGAAAGCCCACCCTAAACTAACATCACAAAAATTAAAATATGAAAAAAAAGAAAAGAAAAGAAAAAAGGAGAAAAGTTTCATATCACCATAAAAGATTGACAAAGATTCCAAACAAATGATAATCGATATGTTAGTTGGAGCTAATCCGAACTACCCTAAGTGGAGCTCTCAAGACTTGTATTGTTTGTCTTCACTCCAAGCTAAACCTCATTAATATATTAGTGTTAAACTAATTAGTTGGCAGGTCATCGCAGACATGTCAAATCAGGTTTTGTAACATAGATAAATATCGACTGGTTTGGATCTACTTTTAAAATGATTAAAAACGTTTTTTTTAAAACTATTTTTTAGTAAAAATGCAAGCGAATTCTAGAAAAGCACTCGAAGTGTTTTTGAAACTCAAAACTATATTCTCTAAAAATGTTTTCGATCATTTTAAAGTATTTTCAAAAGGGTCATCCAATTGATATATTACAAGAAAGACTTACATAAAATAGTAGTCCTAATATTATCGTTTCTTAAACTAGTTATGTAAGTTATATGAGAAAATTAACACACGTGACGATTTGTGATTAGTTTTAGAACACTACCATTTTGATGCTCCATTTTATGTATTATATTAGTAGATAGATATACATGTAATAACATGATTTATTAATAACAACACGTGAAGGCACGACAATGCCTACACTAAAAGAATAACAATTTAAATAATACTGGTACATTGTTACAATAATAAGAACATGTGACGGCATGATAATGCCTACACTAAAATAATAATAATTTAGATGATACTGATACGTTATCACGTGATATTCTACGTGAACAAAATAATGTCACGTGAACAAAAATTATTATATTAGACGACACCTTTACGATGGGTCTATGTCAAAAGAGTGCTATAAAACGACACCATAACCCCATAAAATGCCCAGATATCAGGTGGCAGTCAAAAACTCCAAAAGGCTGGTCCTTCTCAGGAGTAAAGACTGAAGACGCACAGTCAAATGGACTCACATTCCCATCTACCCCAAGCTCCGCCGTCGCCATCACCGCCGCCGCCACCACATCCACAGCCCTGAATCCCACCTCCCACAATTCACTAGAAAATACCCAACACCAATCGCAATTTCCAACAACCATGAAGATCATTTTGGTCATAGTCTCACTCTTGCTTTTCAACTCCCTCCTCCCCTGCTACTCCATTGAAGACGACGTCGCATGCCTCGAGGGCGTCAAGTCCTCGTTCACCGACCCAGAAGGGCGGCTGAGCCAATGGGACCTTGGCAACAGGTCGGTGGCCTCCATCTGCAAGCTGGTCGGCGTTACCTGCTGGAACGAGAAGGAGAATCGCCTCATCAGCCTCCAGCTCCCGTCAATGGAGCTCGCCGGCAAGCTCCCGGAGTCTCTCAAGTTCTGCCACAGCCTCCAGAGCTTGGATCTCTCCGGTAACGCTCTCTCCGGTTCGATTCCTCCCCAAATCTGCAACTGGCTTCCTTACCTCGTAACCCTAGATCTTTCCGGCAACTCTCTCTCCGGTTCAATCCCACCGGAGATCGCCAACTGTAAGTTCCTCAACACCCTAATTTTGAACGACAATCGCCTCTCCGGTTCTTTGCCCTACGAGCTCGGCCGGCTCGATAGGCTGAAGAAATTGTCCGTCGCTAATAACGATTTAACCGGCACGATTCCGCTGGACCTGTCGAATTTTGAGAAGGATGATTTTGATGGGAACGACGGGCTTTGTGGGAAGCCTCTGGGGTCGAAATGCGGTGGATTGAGCAGCAAAAGCCTTGGCATTATCATCGCCGCCGGTGCTATTAGTGCTGCCGGGTCTCTGATCTTGGGATTGGGCATTTGGTGGTGGTTTTTCGTCAGGGCGGGTCGGAAAAAGAGAAGCTTTGGGGACGGTGTTGGCGGTGGTTATAAGAGTGAGGGTGGCTGGGTTGGGTTATTGAGGTCTCACAAGGCTATTCAGGTGTCTCTGTTTCAAAAACCCATTGTGAAAGTCCGGTTGGCAGATTTGTTGGCCGCCACCAACAGTTTCGACCCCCAAAACATTGTCATTTCTACGAGGACCGGTGTTTCGTACAAGGCTGTGCTACCTGATGGGTCGGCAATGGCTATTAAGCGGCTCAATGCGTGTAAGCTTGGTGAGAAACAGTTTAGGTCGGAGATGAATAGGTTGGGGCAGCTTAGGCATCCGAACTTGGTGCCCTTGTTGGGATTTTGTGCTGTGGAGGAAGAGAAGCTTTTGGTGTATAAGCACATGTACAATGGCACATTACACTCTCAGTTGCATGGAAGTGGTAATGTGAATAGCCAGTATGGTTTTTTGGATTGGCCGACTCGGCTAAGGATTGGTGTAGGTGCTGCTAGAGGGCTTGCCTGGCTTCACCATGCCTGTCAGCCGCCTTATATGCATCAGAACATTAGCTCAAATGTGATTCTTCTCGACTATGATTTTGAAGCTCGCATAACTGATTTTGGGCTGGCAAGGCTGGTGGCTTCTCGTGATTCCAATGACAGTTCGTTTGTAAATGGGGATTTGGGAGAGTTTGGTTATGTGGCTCCTGAGTACTCTAGCACGATGGTGGCATCGTTGAAAGGGGATGTGTATGGTTTCGGGGTGGTTCTTTTGGAATTGGTGACTGGACAGAAGCCGCTTGAAATCAGTAAAGTAGTGGAAGGATTCAAGGGGAACTTGGTGGATTGGGTGAATCATTTATCAAACACTGGTCGAAGTATGGATGCCATTGACAATGTCTTATCCGGGAAAGGTCACGATGATGAAATTTTGCAGTTTATGAAGGTTGCTTGTACTTGTGTTGTTTCTAGGCCAAAGGACAGGCCTTCCATGTACCAGGTTTACGAGTCATTGAAGAGTTTTGCTGAGAAACATGGTTTCTCCGAACAGTATGATGAATTTCCGTTAGTCTATGGCAAACCTGTTCCCGAATCCTGATTTTAAAGAAATAATCGCGCTGGGGAGCGTTCCAAAAGCGCAAGATACTGCAACATTTCAGTATGTCTTCATTGTACGCTTACGAAAGGCATGTTCTGTAATTGGTATGGTTTCCGCTAGGGCATGATTTCGCTGTTGTAATGCTCATCTCGCTGAATCATTCTGTATTATAAACAAGCATTATGCATTGTAACGTTTATGTAATCCACAAAATCTCTGTTTTCGTTTCTTGAAAATGCTCCTTCAGAATCTTCGTTGTAAGTTTCCCTTGCCGGAAAATGCTTGAAATTAACTACTAAAATTGTTCGCCATCTATGTCTTGTGTGTTTGTATTCACAGATGTTCAACTTTTCTTTCGGTGAATCTTCTGGTTAACCAAAATACTGCCCATTATGGTACCTCTAGGGTTTCCCATTAACTTCTTGTCTAAGTAGCTTCTCAAATCCAGCAAAGAACTCACCTTCTGGAGAGAAAGTTCTCTCTCCATGGCACGGGAACATTGCCGCTGTGATGCCCACTTACAAAGATACAATGCTATGCGTAACTTTCTCTTCGTGTAGCATTACGTTAGTGGCACGGAATGCAACGATGACAATCTTCTTATGTCATATAAACTCTTAAATCTTCTCATCTGCATTTTCTTCAAGTTATTAAGGAAAGCGTTATCTACAGTCCAACACTTCAAAAGAATCGTCTTTCGAAAACTTACATCATGATTATTTTGGTGCACTACTAACACCTTCAGTTCAGGGCGGAGCTACATGCAGACTAGGGTAGTCCAGAGCCTATCCTGGAATTAAGTTTATGTCAATTGTGTAGTGACTTTTGCAATAATGTGCATGTGGTGTGTTAGTATATTAGGTTTTAGAGGTTCCATTAGGTCTTGGGTTCAACGCCTATTGATGTAAAGTTATTTTTTGATATTTTTTTTACCAATTACCATATATAACTACCCTTCTACCAACATTCTGATTTCTTTTAAATCAATTATTTTTTTGTTAGTTCATGTAAGGCAAGGTATATATATTCGAGAGAAAAATTCAATAATATTAAAAAACATTGTAATAATAGTTTATTGTTTTGTTAGTTCATATAAAATAAGGTATAAAAGATTCAATAATATTAAAAGAAAAATATCATAATAATAGTTTGAGCTAGTTATAACGTTATTATCAATTTTGCATTAGATGTCAACACATGTTCTATTTACTATGACGTCTCTCAATACTAATTTTTTCATACAAATTTTAAAGCTCCATCACTCTTGTTTGATTCAAATTTTCCATGATATTACTAAAAAAATTTCCAATTTATTTCGTTAGTTTAAATGCCCATCCTGTCATGAATTTCTGGCTCCGCCACTGCTTCATGTAATAATCCGAACCACTAACGACTTTTCTGTCCATACCAAAAAGAAGAAAGCGAAAACCCAAAAAGGAGTTTAAGGTCATGTCAAAAACATGGTCTTCTCGTGACAGCATTAAAAGTTTAGCACTGAAATCTGAAAAGACATAAGAATCTTCGTCTAACTTCTTAGTCATCACCAACCAACTGCTACTACTGGATCATATAAATGTAATTATTTATGACATATCTTTTAGTGGTTTCGTATACTTAAAGCTTTTATTAAAATTGAATGTCTGTGTTGTGACATTATGGCCCTTTATTCATTTGCTACTTTGTATGTTGTACACCTCGTAAATTTTGACCCACATGGTCATGGTTCCAACCCCACTCTGTCAATTCCACCCACTATGTCATCCTACTCAATCAATGAGGTGTGCTTTCAACATTACCAAGTACTCAATTTTATGAGTATTTTAGTCATTATAGTTGATTTCTATAAATGTTGGAATTTTTTTTATTTTTAAATTTAATTGATCATTTTTCGTATCACTTTAGGGCTCGTTTTGTATGGCTTTTTTTTTCACCGAAAACAATAAGTTGGGCAATATTGCATCCATCACACGCGTGATGAGAGCATTCTAGGCTCTTGAGCCTAATTTTCGAATCTTGCCACCTCGTCGAATACGAAAAATGTGTTAGTTTCTCCTAAGTTTTAGGCGGTTTTGCCAACTCCTTGGTATTTTAGGAGATTACTTGGCAAATATTTTTAGACTTAAGGCGAAGAATTTCCCTACCAAGGAAAGATGTAGATTGAGATCAGTTGATGGCCTTAAAGAAAGGTTAGCACTTCGACATCAGTGTGTTACTAGAGATTTATAAATCAATTTCATCACTGTTCTGTGGCTATCGTTACTAAACATTTTGAGCTGGGAAATTAGAAATCAATATCGTGCTACGGTGGAGTCGGGCCCAGGTTGTGGTGGGGGCCCGAGCCGGGATGTGACACCAACTTTGTTGTTGGAACCACCATCACCGCTATTGCCCTTGCCACTGCTGTCATCGCCATCACTCCCACTCCCATGACCATTTTTGTTATTATGTACAATTATATCACTTTTTATATTAAAAATTACCAAATTCTTTTACACTGCTTTTATACTCACAACACTTTTAAAAAAACAGTGTATCAAACGCTCAATTACGTTATTTTGCATTTGATTATTTTTAAAGCACAACAACAAAAAAAAATTGAAAAAATATAACAATCCCAAACTGACCCTTTGTATTACGGATCATTGAAGAAAAATTGCAATACATGATAAAAGAATATTACTTGGCTCACTCCTTGAAAATAGAAATTTATATATTCGTGTCCATCGTAGAGGAGAAATGCTATTGGGAGTCTCTCAAACATTGTACTCTTAAACTCTCCCACCTCATGCTTTAACTTTGTGTACGACAAAGCCTTCAAATCTCCTGTACGAAATAAATACATACTTCTAATATTTTGACACATGTCAAGGTACCTAACTTCCTAACAGCGTTAACTTCAGTAAAATTCAAAAATAAAATAAAATAAAAACTAGAAAACCCAACAGCCACCATACCTCTCCAGACCTGGATCCTCTCCTGAGCCCAAGGAGAGGATCCTCCTGACCAAGGATCCAAGGCCGTTAGATGAAAATTCAACGGCTACAAACAGGGGGGTCCATTTAAAGTTATAATTATTATAGCCGTTGGATTTTCATCCAACAACCTTGAATCCTTGGTCAGGAGGATCCTCTCCTTGGGCTCAGGAGAGGATCCAAGTCCTACCTCTCCATCCATCCCCGACCATGTCATCGACCCTGTCCACGTCAGCCAACCAAGTTTGTGTAAACAAAAAAAAAGATTCTCTTCGGATCCCTTCCGCATAATCCATCAAATCAGGAGATCTGTGCCGTTAAAATTTGATCAAACAACTGAAATTATTATAACTTTTGAAGTTAGCCTATTTTATAGTCGTTGAATCAAATTTTAACGGTGCGAATCTCTTGATTTGGTAGATTAGAAAGAAAGAATCCAGAGAATATCATTTTGTTGTAAACAAAAACGTAATTTGTGGTGAAAGTCACTCAAGATTCGACTGCAAATGGGTGGGCTGAAGTTATGAACTTATGAACATTACTGTTAGGGCTCAAATGGAAATGACATGTCATCATCTTATCAAACCGCGGCCCAGTTGAAAAGGCCCATGTACCAGTGAGAAATACTGTGAAATACGGGGCCAATTGTATAATAACAAAGAACTTCAGGGGGGAATCCAGGGAAATAAAAAAAAATTATGAAGCTCCCGATTTAGCAGAAGAGAATAGAAGAGAAAGAAAGAGGCGAAGAGAGAGAAAGCAATTATGCCTTCAGATTCATCACTCTTTCTCCTACTGCTCTTCTCCATAGCCTTCAGTCTGCTCTCAGTAGCCCACGCCACGTAAGCCCTAACCCTGAAATCTATACATACATGTGTATATATATGTATGCTTGCGAATAAGTGCGGCAGTTGAATTTTCAACAATTTTTTTGTTGGGTTTGGTATTTCAGGATCGGAAGCGAAGAAAGCGGAGGAGGGATTGGGCGGAGGGCGCTGCTGAGTCTGAAAGAAACCCCTCACGGAAGCAACGCCACCTACGAATGCTCTCCGGCTGGCCCTTGCGTTCCTTGCCTTTACCCCGAAAAGGTTTTTAATCTTGTGCTTTTTGATCGTTTTATATTTCGTTTTTTATGATCTCATTTCGGCCAATTGATTGTTTCTCAATCGTATTCTGATGTACTTTGTGATCCTGGTGTTTAGTAGAATATCTTGAGCATTCAACTATTGTTTGAGGTTATTGGGATATGATTTTAGTTTCTGGATTTTGTTGTGGGATGTTTGGTGTTCGGAAGTTTTCCTCGAATTAAGAACAAATTTGAAAAGAATTGTTTGGTCTAGTTTAGCTTATGCTGCAAGTTAGGATTTTGTTGTGGGATGATTCCCTGTTCGGCAAGTTTCGTCAAATTAAGATAAAAAAAATGGACAGAATGGATTGGTATAATTAGCTCTACCCTTGAGTGACAATGCTGCAAGTTAGGATTTTTGTCGCGGGACATTCCCTGCTTGCCAATTTTTCGTGAAATTGAGAAAAGCATTGGACAGAATGGTCTGGTTTGATTTAGATCTACACTTGAGTAACAGTAGTACAAGTCAGGATTGATATTTGGACACACTGGCTTGAAACTGAATGAATTTGAAGCACTTCCATTGTGGTTTGTGTTGTGTTCGAATGAGCCCCGATAAGCAATATTTTTAACTCGTTCTGCTATGAATTATGGTATTTTAGGATTTCATTAGACATAACCAAATGAGGTTATATGAGATAGTGAACTGCCCTCACATATGTGGACCACATTAGCGCAATTCATTTGTTCTAATTGCCTTTCGTAGATTGTTAGAAGCAGCTGTAGCTATAATGCAATGATCTGAAATAATGGTGGTCCAAAAATTAACCGTGTATATCAAATGATTATATGAATCATTGCTGCATGTCGTGCACTTTTGAAGAATGGATTTTATATTGGCTTTATGTGTTCTCTCATGTTTCTGATTCCTTTGCCTTGTACGGTTGTAATTATTTGTTATTTCTGTAGAAAGACGAGAAATATCGCTGCAGTGAGACTGGGTATCGCATCCGTTTGAAATGTGTTGAAATGAAACATGGCTCAAATGAAGCAAAAGTGAAAGGTGCTCAAAAGAGTCGATCTGCTCTGGAGATCTCCCACAACGTTGAAGAATCACATAAAGCAGAAGACCTCGGTACTTACGTAAAGCATAGAAGTTTACTTGATGATTCATCCACACAAGAGCCACAAGCTTACATTACATATAGAAGCTGTATACCAGCGGTTAATGAAGAGAAGTTGTCGGTGCTTGGTTTCGAGGTATGCATATATCTTTTGATAATACGTGTAGGTACCTTCCTTTTTGCTTGTTTATATCCGATATGAAAAACAAGCTCGGTGGTTGTCATACTATGCTTGATCAAATAAGTTAATCGAAGGGTGTTGATAACGGAAACTAATAACCGTGGCTTGTATCCTTGAAATGCTAGTTCAGCTATGTTCTGTTTTCCATGTTAATGTATGCTGTCATGAATTGCTGGAACAGGTGATCGTGCTGTTCTTGTTGCTCATCAGCGGTTCATTAGTATACTTCAGAAGAAAGCAGACTACTTCAACTGCAGGATTTGTTCGAATTCAGAACAACTCCAGGTTTTAAATGGAGATTCGATGCCACTTCGGAAGCGCCCTCGAACTGTACCATCTGCTGCCTTCAATTCCACACTCTGCATACTATTTCTCGCGTTAATAGGATCCTTTTAGTATTCGTTCCATCTGTTCTGCAATATTTCTCACACAGCTTATTATTCTTCCGTTAGGAATGTGTTGCGAAAGCTCACTTTATGCTCGTCGATCTTGTTACACTTGTGCGAAAGAAATGTAAGAAAATTCCTACATTACCAGTTCAATGTAAGTTATTTTTCTGTTCAATGCGAGCAAACGCAGCAACCAAATGGCTCATAGCAATTTCTTGCCTTAAGCCGTGCATTCATTAGGTAAAACGTAAGTGTGCGTAACAGAGTAAGATTTCTACGTTGAGGTTGCAAAATTACAGAACAAGATATACCGTGTTATTGACGTTTCGTCTCCGAAAAATATACAAGACAACAGCCAGAGGCCATCGGCGACCATTGTCAGTTCTCCTAACGAGGTTCTTCATAAAATCAACAAAGCAGCAGCGGCGTGGACCAAAAACTCCAAACAAAAGAATCATGTTGACAATAACCCTCAACTTAAACAACACAACGCCTTAACGACGCACCTAAACATGGCAGAAAACATGGATTACAAACAGCCTGTAAGAAATTGAAATTACAAAAAATAGTCCGGAGTCTTGCGTGTGTTGTCAGGTTCAATTTGACGAGGGGCGGGATCAAACTGCAGAAAATTCTGTTCCATGTTCTCCCCAATTTCCAAAATTGCAGCCATGTTCCCGCACCGATAACAATAGTTTGGAGCGCTAAAAACAGTCACCACATTCTTCTCCTGAAAGACAAAGTTACGATGGAAGTTCAAAATACAGCTAAAAATGACGCAAAATGAGGAAAAGAGAAGAGACTTCTATTTCCAACTGGGTTCACACACCTGGCACCAATTGTATCCTTCCATGACAAGCTGATGGGCTCTTGAAATCAGACTGAGTCCATTGGTATGGTTAAACTGAGCAGCTATATCCTGCCCGAATGTATAACCGGCACCACGTGGAGATATTCCCCACCCACAGCGGTCATCTGGGTCAGACCACAAGAGATCGCACATTGGTCCTTCATGTGGAACCTGCTCATGCAGAAACATGTTATGATGTAAAAATAACCACAACAAGCTTATACGACGCAAAACCATGCGCCCATATTTGTAACTGAATTGAAGCATATAACGCATACATACCTCCTGTATACGGTCCAAAGCTCGAATATTGTCCAAAGTGTCCAAAGATGGTGAAAGACCCCCATGCAAACAGAAGACCTACAAGATATACCAGAAGCTGTCAAAAACTACTGCAACCAACATATCTTGAAGAAGTTCATCAAACTGCAATCAAAACAAGTAACTTAACCTGACTCTCAATGAGGGCTGTAAGGGGAAGATAATCAAATAAATCGGTAAAGAACTTCCAGACATTGGCATTTCCGTACTTTCTCAAGCATTCGTCATAAAAACCATACCTGGAAAAGGGACAAAAGTGAGACACAAATGAATAAAACTAGGATCCAATAAAGAAAAAAAAAAGAAGAAATTCTCGTCAATCAACAAATCTTTCAAAAGTTAATGGAATTAAGCTGACTCAACTCTCAGCTTTATTTTTCCAAGTAGCCACATCAACAAGTACGTTGTAAGTAGCGCTAGTTCAAGTATTAATGGAACCCCGTCCACCTCAGCCATATAAAGTACAATGGATGGATTAGACATGTCAATATTTCAGAAAATGTTACCATAAGGCAGGAGTCTTTTAAAGATAGAAACATGACGTGGGAGCCTTGAAGGGCTATCCCTTATATATTCTGCTGTCATTTGGATGCCCTAGGCAACATGGAAGTATATTCTACGCACCGTGGAATTATAAAAACACAATATTTTTTTCTGGAGTGTAAAGCATATTATATCTAACTACAAAAGCAAGCATCTACATTGCTTAAAAAATAAAATCTAAGTCAAGAGATTAAGCCAAGGAAAAAGAAGAGAGAAAACGCCTTCAAGCTAACATGGCATTTCTAAGCATTATCTACATTACTCTTATATGAAAACTTTAGAGTCAATCAACAAAACGAGAGACGGTGAGACAGGACAGCTGCTATCACCCATTTGAAAATTTAGACACATCCCCACACACTCGGTTTGCTATAACAAAACTTTGTCAGACTATGAGCAACAGACATGAAATAGAATAAACATTCTTACACTTGCGTAATTTGCCGACTCTCGTGATTTCCTCTGAGGATTGTAATTCTATCTCTATAACGGACTTTGAGGGCGACCAGAAGCGTGACAGTCTCCACAGAATAGTACCCACGATCTGCATTTGTGCGACCATGATGTTAAGAAAACACTGGCACATAGGCACACGTAAAATTCCAAACTTACGCGTTACACCTTCTAAATCAATGTCAAACGTCAATTAAGCTAAACAACACAGCGCATATAGCTAAGCACAACAAATTTTTTTCCCATTTAGACAGATAAGAACATAATACAAGCAATAGAAACCCAGCCATCCAATTCCCTGATAACAATTATAGTAAGACTGATCGAGGCCACAACAAAATATCACATAAAATTTAATCCTTTTCTCATTAATCCAAGAAAACAACCGGATCATAGCATGTGATTTCAAATACACAAATTGGATTATTCGCAAGTCAAACAGAAATCAAATCGAGAGCCTCATTCACTTCCATAAATTAAAAAATAAATCCCAAAAAGGGTAAACGAATCAACACCCAAAAGAAAATAAGGGGAAAAAAGCAGAAAAGGAAAGAAACTGACCTACATAATCACCCATAAAACAGTAATTAGTATCGGGAGCGTTCCCTCCTATCCGAAACAGCTCAATGAGGTCGTAAAACTGGCCGTGTATATCTCCGCACACCGTCACGGGGCACTTCACCGGCTGCACGTTCCACTCCTCCACCAGGATCGCCCTCGCCTGCTCGCACAGCGTCTTCACCTCCGCCTCCGGCAACGTCTTGCACTCCATCAGATGCTCGATCTGACGGTCCAGATCCGAATGAGACGGCATCGCTTCGCTTCACAACCACCAACACCGCCGCCCTCAGATCCAATCGCCAATTCCGATTCCTACAGATCCAAAAGAAAAAAAAGAACCGATGCGCGCGAACTCAGCGCCGGCGGAGCAAAACGAGTCGTTTTGGAGGAGATCGGTCGAGTTTCGATCCCTCTTCTATCATTCCTCGCACCGTGTTTGTTTTATTTGTTTAAACAGAAAAAAAAAATTAAAAAGGTCAAAAAATCTGGAAATTAAATCGAAATTTGTATTTTATTTATGTGAGGAAGAAGGGAGAGGGTCTCTCTCTCGCTCGCTGCGAAATGAAATGCAAATGCAAATGAAAATGCAGATTTTTGAATTTTTAGATTTTCGTCAATATTGTGAGGAAGAAATCATTTTCTCTCTCCGGTGGCTCCGCCGAGTCAACATCACTAACGACCGACACGTGTCGCCTCCAGCTGCTCTTTTGGACTGTTCAACCTGCCAAGCGCTTCTTGTTGTGAAGTTGTCCCCTACATCCGATTTTTCTTTCTTTTTCTCCTTTTAAAAATATTTTTCAAGAGAAAATTGCACAATAGTACCTGGACTTATTGGTTTCGTGCAATTACCACTCAAATTAAAAGTTTTTACAATCCATCCCCAAACTTCATGTTGTATTGCAATTTGGCACTCAAACTTCAAGACGGTCCCTTTTCAATAGCATTCTCGTCACTTACAATTTGCTAATTTGACACCCCAAATTTTTGTTTGATCGGGCGTCGGGTGTCCTCCCTCCTAGGGGACATTTGACACCTAAACTTCACGAGTACCGTTTTTCAATTGCATTTTTGTCATTTACTTAGAGTACAATACTTGAAATTTGACATTAAGATACACTAATTTTATTATCATTGAAAATTATGTTTTGTGTCGTTTCTGTCTAAGCAGTATACGAGTTGTAAGAACCATTTGTGCAAATTCCCTTTTATACATGCATAATTGAGAACAAACACTTGAAGGAGGGCCTGCAGACAAAACCCTAACAGCAAAGGGAATAATTTTGAGTTTATTTGGTCCAAACTATAACAGCAAAGGCCATTTGTTTTGAGTTTATTTGGTCTAATAAGAAATCACACCGAAGATTCATTCAATTTTGAGCCTTCGGAATGTAGACTTTTCAATCATTGACCATATCCAAAAAGACATGAATCTTATTATCTTAGTGTGCTTTCAAATTAAGTTTTATATAGTTTGCAAATTCATGTGGTATATTTGGACTAGGGTCGTCATGAGATTTGAAGGATTTCGTTTGAGTTCCACTCAATTTTCGAGCTAAATTCGACTTCCTTTTTTGTTTTTGGTGTGAGGGGAGGAGCGTTCTTGCAATTGCACATTTTGCTCTCCCCTTCAGAGTCATCCATGACTTGGATTTAGCTTCTTTCTAAATAAAAAAAACTTTATAATCAACAATTATCAATTTTATTTCATACATCCCTTAAAAAGTAGAAACTAAGTGTTTAGGATTCAACATCACCCAAAAGAAGATGGATAGTGTCTTAAAGTTTTGTTTCATGCCGATTAGTTATTGTTATAGTGATATTTTTCTTTTTAACAATGAAAGAAATTTTAACTCGGAAACTTCACGCGCATGAACGAAAACAGAGTCGCCAAATTTGGTCCGCTAGCACATGAGGCCTTAGAGTTAAGTTCAACTAGACTTGTTATAATTTATATATATATAAAGTTCAACTAGTCTTTGAAGTTTGAACATGGACTAAACTACGATGATTCTCCCACCGATTTTATTACAGGGTTGTGTTATCCACACACTCCTTTTTACTTCTCACACACCTCTGTTAATTTTTGTCTGTTAGATCTTCTTCAATTCATCCGATCCGACGGCCAAAATCCAAAAAGGTGTGAGAGAAGTAAAAATGGTGTGTGGATATCACACCCCTTATTATACATAACTTCAGCAACACTAGATATTTATAATTAAATATGAATCATTGTGAATGTTTCAGCACATAGAATGTAGACCTCTGAAAGATTTTTATACAGCTGTAATATGAAATTATAACATGATCTCTAAAAACTAGTGCATCATTGTCCCATATATTTCTAGAAAAAATGTTTTATTTCATCTTAAATTTTTATTTGTAATAATATTATATATTTTTTATTACTCGCCAGTGTTGAAGCAAATGACTAAACTAAGTCTTGTTGTCCAACACAAAGGAGTACAATCTTTCATTTTGTTCTTTCGTATCGAACTTGAAAAAAATGTAGTTTCTCCAATTAGAGTGCGCCGCCTGAAGTTTGTCCACCCTCCCTAGCAGATTTATACAAAATCCAACGGTTGCCTTATCAAGCGCTAACGATTCGATGCACTCGTAAAAGGTGGTGTTGGGAAGGGGGAGTGCTAATACGTGAAGGTAAATTCTTTAATCTCTTAAAAAAAAAATTATAACTACATAAAACTTATTTCTTTATATAGAGTATTATTGAAAATGTATGTTGTAATTTGATAATTCATTATCGTTAAGACTTATCTCCGTCTCACTCTCACGTAGTGGAATGAGCAAAACCTTCAATTTTTTTTTTTTTTGAGTAACATTAGGTAGACTAAATTTGTAAACCATATAATATGTCACAAACAAGAAATAAGTACATTAATCAACACTTAATAGTAATTCAATCATCAGCAACCACATCATTTGGCTTACAAAATTTAATTTAAAAAGTTGGTCTTCCTAGTATTATCTTTGGCCATATCTCCCTTAGACCATCTCCAAAGGAGATGTCAAATATGCCAAATAGGATTAAAAGACATTTATGTGTTCTACAATGGATATGCCATATATAATGTGACATGTGAGTCATTTAACTCCTTACTTTCTAGCTGCTTTTTTTTACCTCAAACAAAGAATGAGTCAAATATATTTAATTGAAATTTTTAATACATGAATCCCATCAACAACCAATAGAATAAAAACTACAATTAATTTTGATTATTTTTTAATAGTTAATGTAACTCTATGCCCAATAAAATAATAAAATAAATATTTGACACATTCATTGAAAAAGAATATAATTTAAGACTTGTATTCAATTTGTCACATCAGCCATCAAATAAAATTTTGATATATTATATTTGACATCTCTTTTAAAGATGCTCTTAAGTCTTTATTTTTTCGCTTCTCAATCTAATAAAAAAATATAAAACCTCCACAAAAGAGAAAGGAAAGGATAAAAAGGCTTCACTTTGAAGCTATTGAAGACCGTATACTTCTTCCTTTTCTTTTAACATCTTTTATTTTGTTTCTTTATTTATTTTTTCGGTTATGATATTCAAAGGAACACTGTTTTTTTTTTGGTTGAAAAAAGAACACTGTTCAACTATTTCGTCTTCATTTTAGGAAATTATAGTCTGATATACGTACAGAAATAATTCATAAAAACACAAACAAAAACTTTTGCGCAAAACCTTGATTTGTAAGTTTTGTCCTACGCAAAACTAAGTTTGAATGGACTAAAGACCAAAACAGTAAGCATTTAGCTAAAGAATCGAGGAAAAAGATGACTAACACACATCCAATAGGCAACTTTATCTTCCAGATGCAATATTTCCACTTTTATTAATCGGTAGGATATGTTCACTTTAGTTTTGGAACACACATTCAAGTTTAATTCTGATCGTTGATTCATTTTGATTTATTCAATCTAATTATTAGAAATAAAAAAATGTGCGTGAAAATCACTTTTATATATATATATATATATTTGAGAATCTTGAAAAGTACAGGCCAAACCATCTCATGCATGCATGGCGACTGCTACAACATCTTTTGAGTACTTTAAGTTATGTTCCACACATAAATATATTCTCATCGGCTTTTTTACATGCAAAGACACATTTCCTCTATCGACTAAAAATTTGCTATATCTATCACTCATTAAAAAAATTGTGGAGAAAACAGTAATCTTTGATCGATGAACGTATTTTTGTGTGAGTGGCAATCTTCATTTCCCTTCGTATACTCTCCCCGAACACCTCCCAGAGCTCTTTCTGTCATGAAAAAGTTTTGCATATGCATACACAGCTGGGATTTTTCACAATATATTTCCAAGAATATTTAAACACAGACATACACACATAAGCTTAAAGGGCATATGCATCTCCATCGATTCGTATGCATCTCGATCCATCGCGTGCATCGTCTTCATCTGCACTACTCCTGCTGAAGTACTTTAATTAGTGGCTAAGCTTGACCGGGGGGCCGTCCCGAGCTCCCGGCCCTCCTGTGAGAAGAAATCAAGTAAAGTAAGTAATTAATTAAGCGTAGATATGCCTAATTGAAAGGTAACCATCCGTTGATATGAAGCATCGTACCTAATAAAGGAGGCAAAAAAAAAAAGAAGGGGAAAGAAAAGACACAAATGTAAAGGTTGAAGGTACCATAAATGTATAGAACAAGGTTAAAGGTTAATTAGTTTTAAACAAACATCATTAAGGAATGGAATAAAGTGAAGAAGCATGCTTTATTTTTCTTTTGTTGGAGTCAGTGAATGGGGATTAAAAACTGTACCTAATCGTGCTTTTAGCTGTTGCAACAAATCAATGTAACAGTTAAAGCATCGGGAGCGCATATTAGTTTTCTTTTAATTTTGGGTGCATATCCGCATGCATGTGCGTACTTCATATATGCAGTTGCATTAGATACTCAAATATTATAACCTAAAAGTAAAACAGAAAGGAAACGAAGAGAACCAATTCTCTATTAGCATCCTCTATTGTTATATATTTTGCTAGAAAGATCAAGAAGAAGATATAATATCATGTTCTAAATGGGAACCTAAAAGGAAGGGAAAAGCCATGCATCACCAGATACATAATCATAATTGCAGAGGAACGTTTGCTTGATGAACACACACGCACACACCACACACACACACACACACAAATATCCTAAAGTATTTAAGAGATACATAATCATAATTGCATCAATGCATGTGAATCACACCATATAAAAGAAAGAGCAGAGGGTGCGTGCGTTTCTTGTCATGATCATTTTATTACATGAGCAGTATTTGACTGGTAAATTTGAGAAGCGTATATATATGTATACTCACTCACTAGTTTTGGCAAATTAATTGTGTTATTTTCCATTTACAACTCCTAATCTAAAACTTATAAACTCAATTACCACCACGAAGAAAGTGATCAAGAGTGAAGCCATATAAATCCCCACCTGTTGTGAATAGGATCTGGTCCTTTGGGAACTCTTCTTTTGCTCACCATATAGTGAAGATCCAAGTCTGGATGAACAAGCTTTTCTCTTCCAACCGCATCAGCATGCTTTGAGGCTGCTGTACGTGTACCCCCTTGAGTCTCTAGTGTTCCGACCAACAAGAAACAGATAAAACCTACTACCGCAAGCGTTTGCATGAACAACTTAAGGCAAGAAACACCACAACCCATAATTTTTTTTCTTTCCCTTTATTCCAAAATATACTTGCTAGCTATACTAGCTATAAGAAAGATCGTTATAGCTAGCTAGCTAGGACATGGATGAAGGCAAATAATTAGAAGAAGAAGAAGAAGAAGATAATATTCATCCTTGCTTGATGACTGGTGAATTAATAGAAAGAAGATAAATAAGAGAAGAGAGGGAGGCAGGAGGGTTAAGAGCTTAAAAGCTAAGAAGTTTCTTAATTAGCTAGAGAGGCAGTTTTTTACTTCATATGGTGTTGGGGGTGGTTGGTTTTCTTTATAGGATTTTGAGGGTTTATGATTCACTTTCTCGAACCTTGAGAGAGAGAAAGAAAGAAGGGTTAGCTTAGCTGGTTTGGAACGTGACATGGAGAGAGAGAGAGAGAGAGAGAGAGAGAGAGAGAGAGAGAGAGAGAGAGAGAGAGAGAGAGAGAGAGAGAGAGAAACTTTGCTTTAAACTGAGAAGGCTTGGATACGACATTCTTCTTTTGCTTTGCTTTGATTTGTGTATTTTCATGCAGATAACACATCTCTCTACGATGCCAAAAGACCATCCCTTACGTACAACAGGAGCAAATACTAAAAGGGGTTTGGGGGTTGCCCGCTGTAAGTGAAATGCATCAAATCTCCATGTCTCTTGATCCATAAATAATCTCCATACAAAGGCATATATAGGAAGAATAAAACTATATTTAATGATTGGTTTACATCTAAACGATGGGGCCACGTCCCCCCGTACATGGAGTGAGCTGATTGGAACTGGATTTAGCAATTTTTTTTTGTGGTTATATAAATTAGGGAAGGAGAATCGAACTCAAAACCTCAGATATATGAATCAATGCTCTTAACCAATTAAGACATATATTGGTTCTTTTTAACAAACCTCAACATTAAAGGGTGACACAACAAAACCAACCAATCATTCTTATTTCATTGAGACAATGAGATCTATAATCTAGGGTATGAAATTAACAATCAATCCACACGTGTTAACATGAACTGAATTAATTATACCAAGTGACGATGTTCAAATACTAAAAAAATGATTTCTATATTAAATTTAATTACGACGCTACTAAAAATCTAGCACTCACAAAACATAGATACAGTTGATGATTTAATCTATTAATAATTTATGAACTTTATAATTCCGGCTTGCAGCCATGGTCCACAAAATTATGCCTTGATAAATTAGAACCACCCTTTACATGGGGCTGTTAATTTAATACGTTCCTGCACTGCAGTTTGCACCCTTTCTCTTGGAATTTCAGCACAGGATCCTTGAATATATATTGAAGGTGGTTCTTTGCAACAGGTTTTGGTGTTGATTAGAAGGAATATTTCGCATGCATGCCCTACTACAACTCCACAAGGCCAAAGCAGCAAGCATTTCGCACATTTTGTCTTATCCGTTCTTAATATATCAGGGCGTAGCAGTGCAGTAGCAACAATAAAAATTCTTGTTGCAAGAATCAAATGCTTCTCTCACTCCTGTATTAGCTTCTTGTTGAAGGTAAATAAAGCTACACATATATAAAAACCACCTAAACCAGTAAAAATACGTGCAAAGATATGGGATCGATGCTGGCACTATTTAAAATCAGATGTGGGGCGCTTTGGCATTGCTAGTGCAGTCCAAACTCCAAAGACAGGTTAGCACCTTGTAATCTTACCAACTAATTGATTAACGTTTAAACGCTCATGTATATGTTTACGTGACGGTGGTTATATTTAATACCACAGTGACATGACATGTAAATGTAGTGTACATAATTGTGTAACTCAAACCCTAATTTCCAAAAAAATATGGTTTCGGATGGAATCCATTATTTAGTTTCCAGATATTGACTTCTCCGTGGTACAAAACTGACCATTTGGAATGGCTGCGATGCATATAATAATATAGCTAACATTTTCTCTGTAGTATTGGATTAGTCTCTACTTGCTGATATTCTGATGTTCCCATATTATCCCCATCTCATCATGAAATCAAATGATGAGGTTTGGTTTGGATTGACCCCTTTTTTTATAAAGTACTATAATACGAATTGAGTTTGAATAGTTTAGTTTATAATACGTGAATTAATAAATATTATGTAGTAATAATTGTACTACGTTTTTTTTTATGTCGAAAAGTAAACGATTTCAAATTAATATACTCTAGGAGCTACCTTTGTGATGAAATTAGGAAATTTGGAAGCAAAATCAGTCAACTTGGTGGTCATTGAAAATAATTTTTTTTTTTTGTCAAATCACAAGGTTTATATGCCTTCGATAATCCGGACCAGCTGTCCAGCTAAAGTGGATACCTTAAATAATAATGACATGTATGAGATTCTATCACAAAATTTGTATACGTATGTAGTTTCATCCACTATATGCACTTATAGAAGGTGATCCCTATTATATATAAATAAAAGTTAAGTTTTCGGTTTTCAAAAAGTGAAAACCAAAACAAAAAAGTGAAATCGAAATAGTTATTGGCATTTTTTAGAGTTCAAATATGGTTCTATTGATTTCAACGCTGGTTGCATGCTTAACACGTGCAAGTCAGATGAGAAATGGTGTTCTCAGAAACAACCCCTTAATTATTGAGTTTAAAGAACAATTTATAGTTACATAACAAATAATAAAATAATGTCTAATTAACTTTTAACATGTGAATTAATATAGTATGGCGATAATTGCACTACGTATTTTCCCAATGTTGAAAAGTAAACAAATTGGAATTTGTTGCAGTCCTATTTAGAATAGGAATGTGATTGTGTAAATCCTAGTAGATTATGAATGTATCTTATATTCCCATTAGGAGTAGATTACTTATTAAGTATTGTAATCCTTATGGGAAAGGGTTTGCCCTTTCTACTACTATAAATAGAGGCACAATGGGGTGAATAAAACACACCTCACAATCAAATCAATCTCTCTTCTCTCCTAAGCTTGCCGCACCTCCCTCTCTCTCTCTAGGCCTCCATAATTGTTTAGTAAATTATGCCTACAACACGTTATCAGCACACTCTTGACGCTCTGCTAAAGAGAGTTTATTCTTCAATCAGGGGAGTATTACGTTTTAATTATTCTTTTTTGAGATTAATTTATTATTATTTTGAATTAATCTACATGCTTTTAATTCAAATTTAATTTTTCTTTGTTGAACGTGATACAACACATTGGAGACGCGATTTCGGCTTTCTGAGAAGGATCTTCTACAAATTCAAAGGCTTTTATAAGTTTTCTGTCAATCAGGTACGCTTAAAATAAAGTAAGATATTTGAAACAACCTTGAAGCATGAAAACATTCCCCATGATGCATGAACCCCTACATTTATATTTACCTTCCGATATATATATTGTATATGTTCATATATTTGTCAATATATATATTTGTTTCATGCATTACGCAATTATATTTTGCTATGTGGAATTTGTGAGTCAAAGAATTGAAAATAAATTAGAAGCAAATTAGGGTTTCCTAAAACCCTAAGGGATTTGAAAAAAAAAAATTTGGGGGATGGATTTGGTGCGGCACCACACCATCCTTGTGCACCGACACCAGGCTTCAGCCTGGGGAAGAACCGGACGGGCCTGCAGCCCCCACACCTTTGCACCAAGGCCTGCCGCCTTTTATCCAACCCAGCCCAAATTGATTGGGGCTCCATTCCCTGCACGCTGCAATCTTTTAAGGTTGCTGGGTTTGCTGCCAGGCCCGCAGCCTGCAAACCAGGCCTTCTCGGCCCAGCACCCCGGATCACACACACTGCCAGCCATTTTCTGGCTGGGCCCCCGTGACCAAACCCACAGGCCAGCATGTGCTGGACTTGCCCGTGCCCCATCCACAAATTTTGAGGCCCTGCCACTTTTTTTAAGGCACCCCGTGCCTTTTCTTTTGCACGGCACCCATGCCCAAAATTATTTTGGGGCATATTTTTCAAATCCACATGCCATTATTTTTATCATTATAAAATAATTTAACCCGTATGTTAATATTATTTTTGCTTCTACGATTGACCTCGTTTGGTCTCAATCTATTGAATTAATTAAAAGTGACCTGCAGTCCATTAATCTGATAATGAATCCAAAATTATTGACCTGAAGATCACTTTTGGACATTAACGATTCAATAATTTATTTCTCTTCTTTGAACCGTTGACTCACTTTCGTAGTCCCGAAGCACTCACACTTGAGTTCCCGAAGAACCTCAAAATCCACTACACTTAGTTGTATATTGCATTCTGTGTTCTTGCAGGAACCTCTCTTTTATGAACTAAACGTTCATAAACTAAATCGAACCTGTAGTTTCGAATTTAGTGCCTTTGAAACCCGAAGTTTTCATAAAACAATACACCTATGAAAACCCGACGTTTTTCATGAAACCATGTCTTAGAACTCGAATGTTCTAACTTTGATGCTTATGGATGATTCCTTCCCATAGCACCAATCACAATCTTGTTCCTTCCAAATTCAATGGATTGTCGAACCGTCACAAGTTTGATTTCCCTTATTTTGGGCATTTCTAATAGAAACCACTTTATGTGAGGTACAAGACGTGAATATCCACTTGACTATCAAGAAGTTGAGCAACCATTGAAGCCAACAATGGCATGGAAGAGCTGAATAAGCCTCCGCCATGATCTTCATTCGAAGACTTATGCCCGAAGCATTACAAATGGAAATACCTCCGACGGAGGATTCCATGGCTCTTTGGCTCGCTTCTACGGACTGTTTAATCATGAAAGATATTGCCCGAAGCATACCATGATTACGTCCATGAATGAGTACAATTCTGAAGTTTATAAATCCGATTGAATTTTGACTAGAGAATACTTTTCTCGTCATTTCTTGTTTCTAACTTGCTCTTGAAGCAGCAGTGTAGAAAGTGGAAGTCTACCAAATTCTCGGATCTGATTACTACCACAAACGTGAGAGAAAGGTATAGACCCAGTTCGGCTGGAGTCTACCGAATGGTATAGACTCAGTTCGGTTGGAGTCTACCAAATGGCTCGACCCAGTTAGGTCAAAGACTACCAAATGGTGATGCACTGCTTCGGCAGAGATACACCGAATGGCATACCTTCTCACAATCCAATTTTGAGTTTGTTTTTACAACATATGGTAGAATCAGGGTCTGCCAAGGTGTGGCATCATGCCCGAAGCGTGATCCTTGGCACCTAAGACCTAAAACTTCAAGAATAAGGGATAGTATTCCCGAACCTTAACCCTGCAGAATCTACTTTCGTCTCGATGTAATAGATCATTGGTTATGCACCTGTTCGTGCCCCTACCAATGTTGTTAAGGCGTACCATTCTCGTAGTCAATATGTGAGATTAATTTCGCTTCACCAAACACCGTTGGAAGAGCATAATTATGACATGGATGGCCTTATTGGCCGAATCCCCTTAGTAAACCATTTACTTTGTGAACATTTTTCCATGTTCTTGGATTCAAGTTTGGTGTATGTTTTACTTATGGATAATCTTATTGATATTGTCCTCGAATATGAGTTAATTGAATCATGTTTCTTAGTACATGTGACCGATTCAATTAAACACGTGATTAGGTAGGAATGTGGGAAAGTTAGTTGTCTGGACGAATGCGTACTACGCACACTAACTTTACACCTAAATCACATCTCTAACAACGACTTCAGGTATATCCAACCTGATTAAGAGCATTGGCACGCTCCTCGTTGTATGAATGGTACTGCATCACCATTTAAGGGACCTTGAATTCTCCCTGACGTTGAGTTTTTAAGGATATTCGAGATGACAATGATCATAAATGAAACCACTGAAGAAAATAGAGTGAAATATCTTTGCACCACCTCCAAAAATGAGCATGAAGCTTTGATTTGGGGCCAATGGGTTGTCTCCCAACTGGGAATACACCACATGTGGCCGGCCTAGAGCTGGGTGATTGAGCAGTTTCCTTACTTTGGCATGACCTTTTGGGACACTTAGGTCGAACAATGATGCTACGACGCATCTCCTTACCCGAAGTAAGGATCTTGTGCCTACAAGCACACTTTGCCAAGCCTGCTCATTAAGGAAATTGATTTTCTATATCATTCCTCGCAAAGATACGAAATCACCTCTTTTCCATAAGTGGATTCAAGGGAATATATGTGGACTAATCCAATCAAAATGCGGACCATATAAAGACTTACGGTTTTGATTGATGAATCGACAAACTGGTCACATGTTTGTCCACACACATTACTGCTAAACCTTTTGGCCGATTATGGGTTCACCACCCTACTTATCCCTTAAGGTCCTGGAGACTGGATAATGCCAGAGAGTTTATATCGACAGTTTTCGATAAAGTATTGCATGTTGTTTTGGGTTTCTAATTGAACATTGAATTCCCATGTTCACCCCAAATAGCCTCGCCTAGTGATCATAAAGCGCAAATTTAAATGATCACCCGAATTTTGGTAAAAGTACCAAGTTTTCGGTTTTTCTGCCTAGGGCTATGCAATCTTGTACGCAGTTATGTTGGTCCGCCTTGAGGCCCATTGCCACCCAACCTATATGACGTTACAGTTGGTTACTGGGTACGAACCTGACGATTTTCGTATTTACGCATTTGGGTGAGCATTCCATGTGCCCAGTTGCATCGCCGCAACGTACCACCATGGGTCCTCAAAGAAGGATGTGTATCTTTTGTCGATCATGATTCTCCTTCACACTAGCTCTCTTCGAGCCCTTGCATGCGATCTCTTTACCGCTTATTTGCGGGTTGTCACTTTAATGAGACAATCTTCCCACCGTTAGGGGGAGATAAGAACGTCAACGTTCCTGTAGAACGACGCGAAGTTGCGTGGACGTTGCCCACTATGTCTCATCTCGATCCCCATACCGCACAAGTGTGATAAGCAAGTGCGATGAATTCTAGATTTCAGAATGTTGCTCCAGACGCATTCCTCTGATCTAGCTAAAGTGACGAGATCATATACCAGCTGCAAACATGCCTGCAAGGATAGACGTACTTAACGGACGTCGAGTCAACATCCCTGAAGGGTGTGCCGCCCCTGTTGGACGGTTTGGACGCCTCTGTTGGACGGTCCGGTACAACGGCGGATAGCCAATCAATCTGTCTTGGCATGGAGCACGACAGATCAATCGATTCGTAGGATTCACTTCCCCAGAAGAGGAAGACACGGCACAACTATGAATCTAAACTCGATCGCTGTCTCAAATCATTTCCATCTCATGAGATTAATCCGGATTACTCCCGAGACATGAAGTTCTTGGTCCAGTATACTAGTTTGGATGAGAAAAATGGAATTGAAATGAGATTATCATCGATGATGTTTTCACTTATATGGTAGCTACCGACATAAATGAAAAGCGACGATATCGAACCGTGTTCCGTTGATTAAGTGACAACGTAGAACTGATTGGACAACTGAGATTACAATCTAGGTCAAATTCCTTACCAAAGTGTGTATTGGACCTGTCGTTCCTACACTGCCCAAGGTAACCCTATTGTGTTACAAGTGGGAAAGGAAGCGTTATGAGATGAATGAAATAGTGCGATATGATGCACGCCTTACGGCGCAAGGTTTCTCTCAAACGTCCTGTGATTGATAGCAGCATTATGAAATGTGGTTAGTGTTTCTCCATGGGGATATAAATACGGAGATTGACATGTAAGTTCCTGAAGAATTACATGGACTGGTTCAAAAAGTTCCAAAACCACGGAACACCCTCTTAACTTGTTTTGAGGCGTTCACTTAAATCCAACGGATGTGGTATACCTGTGACATCCCACATCGCCCAGGGAGTGATCCTTAAATGTATATTCTCATCCCTACCTAGCACGAGGCCTTTTGGGAGCTCACTGGCTTCGGGTTCCGTAGGAACTCCGAAGTTAAGCGAGAAGGGGGCTAGAGCACTCCTATGATGGGTGACCCACTAGGAAGTTGCTCGTGAGTTCCCAAAAACAAAACCGTGAGGGCGTGGTCGGGGCCCAAAGCGGACAATATCGTGCTACGGTGGTGGAGCAGGCCCGGGAAGTGGTCCCGCCCGGGTCGGGATGTGACAATTGGTATCAGAGCCCATCCCTGGCCGGAAGTGTGCCGACGAGGACGTCGGGCCCCTAAGGGGGGTGGATTGTGACATCCCACATCGCCCAGGGAGTGATCCTTAAATGTATATTCTCATCCCTACCTAGCACGAGGCCTTTTGGGAGCTCACTGGCTTTGGGTTCCGTAGGAACTTTGAAGTTAAGCGAGAAGAGAGCTAGAGCACTCCCATGATGGGTGACCCACTGAGAAGTTGCTTGTGAGTTCCCAGAAACAAAACCGTGAGGGCGTGGTCGGGGCCCAAAGCGGACAATATCGTGCTATGGTGGTGGAGCGGGCCCGGGAAGTGGTCCCGCCCGGGCCGGGATGTGACGATTGGTATCAGAGCCTAGTTTGTTCAGAGCATACTTAGGATCTTCTGTCACCATAGTAGTGTGTCAGTTATGACGTCATTTGGATGTCGTAATTTCTGAAATTGGCGCCATTTGGCACAGTGGTACAAATCTTCTCCGTTTGGATTGTCGCCTTCTGGATGAAATATCAAAACTCGTGTCGGGATTTTGGCCTCATTTAAGACGTGTTTGGTGGGTGGACGAATTTCAGCATATGGCGATACTTTACGGCGTGCCTTCCAAGGGAATGGCGGGTAAAGTCGGTGTTACTGGGAATCAACGTGTTCGGGAAATCTCAGTTTAGGGAAGTCTGGTCAAGACCAGCTGTAGACCTGTAATGACGATGCCACTCTGCAACATGCGTTCCCTAGGAATTGCGGGCAGAGTCGGCTCTACATTGAAAATCTTGGGAAACGGACATCTTGGCAGTATGAGTTGGTTCAGACCAACTAGGAATCTGGAAACGGTAATATCACTCTGCGACATGTGTTTTCCTGGATTGGCGAACAGTCATACCTTAGTGATGATTACTTGAAACTTTCAAATTACGTGTTAGGGAAATCGGGTAAGTACTAGTTGAGGTGATGACTAGTAAGTGGTAGTTAGTATGAGCACATCAATGTTTCCGAACCCATTACCACTGAAGCAAACTAGTGTAAATCCTTGGAACAAGTCATCAGTGATTGTTCTATCGATAACCTTCTTGCATTCTCTAGTGACGAAGTCAAGTCCTTTAATCTTTGACCGTCAGCTTTACACCGAATCCTTCGGCCGTTGACTTTGTTGACATTAAATGCTTTTCTTGGAAAACTCCTCGGCAACAGTCAATATTCTCACTAATTCCCAAACGGAGTGGTGATTCTTGCTGTTGTTGTAGTTGAATTCAGATGATGAAGATCCAGACTTGTTTGGATAAACAGACTCCTTGAATTTCACTTGGGTTTGGTACCCGGTGGTAGACCCTAGCTTCTCATCTACGTACTTTTCGGTATAGGTGAACTTAGCCTCCCGCTTGTAGCCTAACTGATCAATGCTTTTGTTCCCTACCTGTTCTGCCTTGTAAATTTCAGTGCAATGGTCCAAGACCTTACCATATTCATCCTTGTACGAAGATCGAGCCTTGCTTTGAACTTCTCTGGACTCATTGAGCTTTGGTTTGCTTAAGAGCATCACTTTAAGGTAACCAACCGTGTCACTGCAGGCATACAATCCCGGCGTCGAGGCGCTTCCGCACTGGCATCTTCGAGTCCTCTCGGTGTAGGACCTACTTTTCTGTGTATTCGACTTTATGTTCTTTCTTGTATTAATTCAAATTAGATGTATGTTCTGAACACGTTCCTGAAATATCTATTAAATGTGTAATTTAAATTCTTAATTCTCATTTTTATACCTTCTAAATGGCTTTCGTCACCCTTCGGGTGTCGGCCAGCACGTGACCACCCCGATGTCTACAGGACATCGGGGTCGGGGCGTGTCAATACCCGTTTAAGTGATTGTTTGATCAGTCAGGGATATGAATGATGCCCTTGCGTGTTAAACTATGAAGTCTTATTCCAAATTGCTAGAGTTACAGTTTATGTCGTTAACACGAATCTCACTAAGACTCTTGAAGAGCTTGAGAAAACTGCCTCGCACCCGAAGATGGAATTTGAGATGAAGGATCTTAGGAAAACTCGTTTATGCATTGACCTGAAGTTCAAAGCGTTGTTCTGACGGTACCTTGGTCTACCAGTCAAACTACACTTCAAATGTGTTACCTTTGAGTATACCTTTGATCGTCCATACGTTATATGCAAATGAGACCCTTGAAGAGGTTATGGAATCCGAAATTCCATATCTAAGTTCAACTTTGCGCTTCGTTGTACTTAGCTCATTGTATTTAGACAGGACATCTCATTCGATGTTGATCTTGGTAAAGATGCAGCACCGCGCCTACACGCAACCACTGAATTGGTATTAAAGACGTACCCTGAAGGTATTATGAGGGCAAATCCCAACACATCTTAGTGGATCCGACCCCCCTGATCCTCGAAATGATGTTTGCCTTGTTGTTATGCTGACGCAGGTTACTTATCAAACCCGCACAAGGCAAAATCCCCAAATGGTTATGTCTTTACCGTTAGGGACATCGCAATATCTTGGAGGTCCATGATATGACCTTAGTTGCGAAATCTTCGAATCGTTCCAAGACTCACCTCACTTCACTACGCCACAAGTGAGACATGGTTAGGAGTTCTTGTTGAGCATGTTCGTAGTACTTGCTGTGTTTTCATCCATCGTTGAGTCCCGACAACGATCCATGAAGACTATGCCGCATGTATCCACCCGACCAAGCCATGATACATCAACAAAGTCAACGCCAAGACATATTGCGACTACATCTACATCAGCAAAGCATCAGGAGATTGAAGTCATGCAAGCCGATCCCAGACAACCTTGCCGACCTCTACACAACGTCACTGCCGAGGTCAACCTTCCAGAAACTTGTCCGAGGAATTGGTATACCTAACTATTATATGCAATGTTTGTAGTTCTCATTTGGAAGTTATGTCAAACTCAGGGGGAGTATCCAGAAGTATACTCACTTGATCTTAATGTACTCTTTTTCCCTACGATTAGGAGCATTTTTCCCACTGGGTTTTTGCTACCTAACTAGGTTTTAACGAGGCACCCATCCTGGGCTGATCATACCCTTGAGAGCTCTTCTACTTGCGTCCAAAAGACGTATAGTTTTGACTTAATGCAACTTCTCACTTTTCTCCTTAGACTATGGGTTTTCCCCACCTTGGGTTTTACCATAGCAAGGTTTTGTGAGTTTTACTTTTTATGCATTCTTCCATTGATTTGAGACTCGCATTCGCTCATTGTGCCGACGACTTCATCAACTGTACCTGCATCATCACTGAAGACTTGATGCGCCATTTACTTGAGTATTTACACACTCAAGGGGGAGTGTTGCAGTCCTATTTAGAATAGGAATGTGATTGTGTAAATCCTAGTAGATTAGGAATGTATCTTATATTCCTATTAGGAGTAGATTACTTATTAAGTATTGTAATCCTTATGGGAAAGGGTTTGCCCTTTCTACTACTATAAATAGAGGCACAATGGGGTGAATAAAACACACCTCACAATCAAATCAATCTCTCTTCTCTCCTAAGCTTGCCGCACCTCCCTCTCTCTCTCTAGGCCTCCATAATTGTTTAGTAAATTATGCCTACAACAGAATTAATATACTTTAGGAGCTTATAATCAATGGCAACCTTTATGACGAAATTTGGAAACAAAATCAGTGAGATTGGTGCCTTTTTTATTTTTTATTTTTTTGTCAATCGTGGTCATGGAAAATCATTTTTTTGTCAAATTACTAGTTTATGCCTTTGGTCATCTGAGCCAGCTGTCCAGCTAAGGTAGACATCTTAAATAATAATAATATGTATGAGATTCTGTCACAAATTTTGTACAAATATATAATTTCATCCACTATAGCCACTGATAGAAGGCATCCCTATTAGCTTATATACAAACAAAAAAGATTACAGTTTTTTTTTTTTTTTTTAAAGTTTTCAAAAGAGTGAAAATAAAAACAAAGAATTGAAAACAAAATAGGCCTTTTAATTATTTATTTGTTCTTTTTGTTGATAGGATTCGTTCACGACAAGTTAATTAGTGACATGTTTCACACTTATTCGATATGATTTTAGTTTTCAGTTTTCAAAATAGTGAAAAAAAAATCTAAAAACTGAAGACGAAATAGTTATTAAACGACTTCTTAACTGTTCAGTTGTTATTTTTGTATTTCTAAATTCGTACACGACAACTTAATTAGTGAAATGTTTCCCACTTATTCGATATGTTTAAGGCTCGAATAAAATCAACATGCATGTAACATCGCAAACAAAAGCCCCTCCAAAGATATTATTCTGTTCTTTTTATGCTTAACCATGCTAATTAAGGATGATTATATTAGATATTATGAATCATTTCGTCCAGACTTCCACCATACATCTCTCTCCTGCGAGATTCTTTTGCGACTGTCAACAACTCTTAGGAAAAATGGAATCTTATCATCAATTATAATTGGAAGTTGATATATATATATATACTTTTTCTCTTCTTTCTAATTGGTTCATGTTACTATGTAGGAATGAAAGATTGGTGTACAATATTAATAATTATGATAGTCATATGTATTTTAAATTATCATATCATATGTTTAGTGGCTATTTAACTGTGATTAGAGTTTCGCAAAAGCAAAATAAAAAAATAATATTGTGATTAGACCTTTCTTTATGATGTTATATAAACTAACGAATATGATACGAGAATTCACACACAATGAAATTGTGCGTGTGCAAAAAAACTTGTCCATAATTCTGACTTTATATAAAAACTGTATTGTTGTAAATCAGTTATTTCTTGTTCTTTTGTTAAAAAAAAAACCATCTCCATAGAAATTTAAAACAAATCAATAATTGCTAAGACATCTGACTATAATAAAAAATAAATAAACGAACATGACAGTATGGACAACACTAAAACGACAACCATTTAATTAAGTAAACAATTTGAAATTTGAGTAATTCCTTCTCACAAATAATTTTCAAAGAAGACCTAAAATGAAACGGTTTGGATCATTAAATATAGGCTTTTTATATTAACACCTCACAAAATGTTGAATGCACCCCACATTAAAATTTAATATTAAATAACTTATTTATCCTACTATGCAATGACAATTTTGAACTTATTAGGTGAAAATAAAAAAATTCTATATACACCCCAAATCACTTTTTACGTATTATTTATCTTCTTCAATTATCAAAACTCCTCCGACCCTCTATTGTTGAACAAAACCCTAACCAATGAAACTACAAACATGTTGATTGAGAAAAATTATTTTTGACGAATGACACACGAAATCGATGTTTCAGAAGCTTCACATGAGGTAAGATTTCATATTATTTATTGTTTTAGTAATTTTGACGACATCAATAATTATTTAATCTTACTTTTGATGCGTTGTTCAAGCTTCTATGTTCATATTAATCTTTTAGGGACCACATGGATTACATGAAGAATTAAACACCTAAAATTACTATCAAATATTAAAAACAAACGACATGGGTTTTAATGGTGGAATTGAAAATAACCCACATATGCTTTAAATCTCATTGTCAAAATTTTAGTCAGCATTATTTGTCAAAATTAAAAGCTTTATAAGATTTGAGAAATGTGGGTTGTATGTAAAATATGAGGTGCATATAGAAAATGTAAGATGTATATTAAGAATGTGGGGTGTGATGATATTATGAGGAAGTAAGTGGGGTGTATTAAGATATTTTTTAATTGAAAAAGCAAATATGTGGTATATTAAATATGTGAAGTTTATTCAACAATTTGTAGGGTGTTAATATAATAAGCCTAAATATATTAATATAATGTGGTGTAAACAATCCGACCCGAACCGTAAACAAATCCTATCCGACCCGAACTCTTAAACAGCGCCTACGCGCAACCAAAGAGCGCCAAATTCTAAGGGAAAAAACCGCAAAGCACGGCAGCCACGAAGCATGTTCAGTCACAGCAGAGCAAGCGCGAGTGGGCTCATAAACAGGGCAAAGGAGGCGGTGGCGCTCATCATCCTGCCGCGTACGTTAGCTTATCGTACCCTCTTCCCTTCTCCCCTAGCTAACGAACGCCTCGCATCCCTTTCTCACCGCCCCTACGCCACCATGAACCGAGACGACGACGACCCAATCGAAGCTATATTCCGGCAGAAGCGGTTTCTCCGGTCCAGAATCCGCAAAGAGCTCAAGAATATGGACCCAGTTCGGAGGTCCGAAGAAGGTAGTCCGTTCAAGTTTGAGCTTTCTCAAATTGCCGTCTAAGTGTTTGTGTTTTTGTCTGACTGAAACTGTTGAATTCTCAGATGCTGCAATTCAGAGCATTGTTTTAAATGCTCCCTGGTTCCAGTCTAGTAAGAACATATGCGCTTACATAAGCTCACCTGCTTTACGAGAAGTCGATACGTCAAGAATTGTTTCAGAAATTCTATCCAAACCTGCCAATGGTGCGTGTATAATATAGAATTTCCTGTGTGTTAATAATTCATGTGCATTTTGTTGTTGTGCTTAAACTTTTGGAGATCCTCACTGTTGATTTCAACTCAAGAGGGTGATGTGCAGAACCGGAAAAAGCTTTACGTTCCACGTGTGGAGGATAGGAATAGCAACATGAGGATGCTTAGAATTTCCAGTGTTGATGATCTGATTGTGAACTCGATGGACATTTTGGAGCCAGCTCTTTCGGATTCTGATGGGAAACAACATGAAGATGGTACCGTTTTTCTAAACTATAACTTGCACGAGTAAATGTTTGCAATCTGTTTATACATCATTTGTGCTAAAATTTGTTTTCAATATTTTCCTATTAGAAGTAGTTTCTTTTTCGGTTGTTGGTAATGGCGGTTAATTATTTGAAGGACCTATTTGTTGCAGTTTTGGAGGCAAGCGATCCAGTTGACTTGTTCATCCTACCTGGTGTGTATTTTTTCTTAACCTTGCTTGTAATTACTTACCTACCTCAGAAAACTCCGATTGTGGGAGACTTAAAAGTATAATTTCATGTTATCTCACTTTAGTTTTTATTCTAGGGCTTGCATTTGACAGATGTGGAAGGCGTTTAGGCCGTGGTGGAGGGTAGGTTGATGCATCTTTGCTTCAGATTTTCACATTATCTTCATTTCTAACTGCGATAGAGTTCGTGTGATTTGTTCATTTATGATGCATGATCAATGGACTCTAATAAGGCTGTTAAGTGTTTGATAATTTGAATTGTCGAACATGGAAGCTACCGGAAATCAAGACCCATAGGAATGCATCTCTTTCATTAATTTCTTTTTTAAGATACTGGTATATCTTTGCTGAATTATTTGATTGCCTGGTTGAATCTTGAAGTTACTATGATTTGTTCCTAAAGAAGTACCAAGAGCTTACGAAGGAACGACAATGGAAGGAGCCCCTTCGTGGTAAATAACAATTGTTGTTAGTTCAACGGTAACTCGTAATTATATATGGTCTTGGACTTGCTGATAGTGCTTGATAGTACAGTTTTTTCATGATGTTGTCTTCTCTATGATTTGGTTGCAGTCGCGCTGTCATATTCTGTACAGATCGTGGAGGAAGGAGCCATAGCTGTGACTTCAAATGATGTTTCTGTGGATACTCTTGCATCTCCAGCCGGTGTCATTCCCATAAGCCCCGCTGCTCAGGAGAGGTGAAGCCTGAATAATGATTTCGGCATATCCTATATCTTTCTAAAATCCACCAGGGCAAATTGGGATCTCACAGTTCACCTTCTATTTGCCTATAATCTAACAGGAGCATGGGATAATCAACGGATTTGTTTTCAAGATGGACTGCAGTACAGAGCGCCATCATTGTTGCAAGAATCTGTTTTAGCTGCTTCATCTGTCTTCCAATATAGTCTTGTCAATTACTAAGCACAAGCTAACGGACATAGCCACCTTCCAGCGGTCCTGCCTCATTGAGAATTGTCAATTTGGAGGTGCATAATGCATAAGAACCTTGTTTGCTGGATTTGCATCCCGTCAAATTCCTGAAAATTTTGTTACAGAAAGAACGGAATCGAGGGTATCTATATATATGTAACCAACTGTACTTTGTTGTCCAATTATGATATGAGTTTTTTGTATTTCTAATTTTTAGATAGAAAAGTATCAGGATAAAAAGTTTGAAAACTAACCAAAGATGTTTAAGAGTATGCTGTTCGGCTAAAGAGAGTCATCCCCCTCGTCTGCAAATGGCAGTAACACGACTGCGGAGAACTACCGTAGTAACATGCCTGAAATCAACAAAAACAGCAACGTGATGGCCAGACAGTTACACTATATATTTTTTTTGTAATTAATATGTCAATGATATCTATTGTCGCCAAAAACTAGGAAGACAACTAATAACTTTGCGGGAGTGGAAGTCAATGGGTTAGGTCGTAGTTAGACATAATAAATAGGGATGTGCTATCCACACACCTATTTTTATTTCTCACACACTCATGTTAATTTCTGACCGTTATATCTTTTTCAATTTATCTAATCCGACGGCTGAAATCCAAAAAGGTGTGAGAGAAGTAAAGACGGATGTGTGGATATCACACCCCTAATAAATACAGACTTATAGCGGTTCATCTATAATTTGTCTACATTCACTATGGTTGTATTTGAATTGAGTATCTGAAGAGCTATGACATTTGTATGGAGGGAGAGAGGCTTGAGAGCTCTCTTTGGGAGCTTGGACACTTCTCTCCCTTTCTTGTGACTGCCATCCCTTCTAGTGACGGATTCATGATTTGAATTTTGAAGGTCATAGTGTTAAATACAAGTTTTTCGATAAGAACAGAGTGCGAAGTAGGTAAAAAACAAATCAGTTTATTCTCTTGGTGGGCTTGTTGTGCACATGTCTACATATATCCGACATATACCGAAATAATATGATGAGTGATATAGAAAGAACTTGTCGAGTGTTATCCACGCAACATATCGAGTTATGCCTAGCATGCATTACATTAAACATTTAATAAGCACAAAATAGACCTATATCAAACATTAAGAATGTTCTCAAAATATCTTTATATTGTTGTAAAATCAGCGATATGTGTGCAGTGGAATAAATAAAATAAGACACAAAATTTCCGAGGTTCCTCTACAATCAGTGTGACTAGAGGACGTCCTCGGGGCAGTAATGATGCTTTCATTTATAACTTGAAATAATAGAAATACAAAGATAACTTTCTCTATTCTCTCATCTTCGTCCTCACTTTTCTCTCTTCCTTATGTTTCACTTCTCGGCCGAGAGTTGTGTGTCAACTCTGCTTCTTCTCATTCATTTTTATAAGCAAAAGATTATTATAGCAATACTATTCACTTAACAAAATTTCTTCAAATGAATAGTGAAAATACTGTATATGAATAGTAATTCATCTGATTTTTCTTTAGATGAATAGTAACGAACCATTCATATGGGTCATCTACATATTATATTACAACATATATGCATATTTTCCTTACTTAGATAGTCTAGGATCACTTGGCCCCTATTTCCAACCGCTCCATCCACCCGACCCCTCCATGTGCATGAATAGTAACTAATCCGATTTTCTTCATATGAATAGTAATTCATATTTTTCTTTGAATAAATAGTAACAAATTATTTATGTAGGTCGTCCACATATTATATTACAACATATATGTCTATTTTCCTTACTCAAATAGCCTAGAACCACTCGGCACTATTTCCATCCGCCCCTCACCCCTCCATTTAAAGGCCCATGTTGACAAGTATGCTTAATTTAGGGCTTGTGGGATTTGCTTGGCCATCCATTTTTGTGATTTTTTGCTTATTTTCCCAAACCTTCCTCCAAAAGGTTTCTAGATCCAAGGAATTTTTTTTCTAACTTATTCAAAATATAGAGTTATATATAAATAGTGAGATATTTATGTTAAAAAATTATAATTTAAATTAATTTTTTTCACATTTATATAATAAAACGTGATGTTCCACTGCTCGGCCAGAATAATAAAATTTTACTAAGCACGTTCACCTCCAAGTCATCATCTCTACATTTTTTTTTGGAGGGAATCTGTGGTCACATCTTAATTAAACGAACGGACACAATGTCGAACACGTAGTTGCGCAAACGAAGCGAATGGCGGGATAAGACGACGACGGCGACGCCGTGTCGTCGGCCTCGGGTGACTTCCGGCTACGCAGGGACGTGTTCCTGAGTTTCAGAGGAGAAGACACCCGCGCAACAATCACGAAGAGCCTGTACGAGGCCCTCAAAATCCGTGGCGTCCGAGTCTTCTTAGACGACGACGGTTTGGACCGCGGGGACGACATCGCCCCGAGCCTGCTGGAAGCGATCGACGACTCGGCGGCCGCAATCGTCGTCTTGTCGCCGAGATACGCCGATTCGAGGTGGTGCTTGGAGGAGCTGGCCAAGATATGCGAGAGCAGCAGGAGGTGTCTGATTCTGCCTGTGTTCTACCAAGTGGATCCCTCCGACGTCCGACGACAGAGGAGCCCGTTTTTCCGAACATTTTTCAGCTCACGAACTGCAGTATGGAAACGCCGTCGTCTCGAGGTGGAGGAGCGCCATGGCCAAAGTCGGTGGCAAAGCCGGTTACGTTTGCAACTCCTCCAGGTAGTAATTAAATCAATAATAGCACTAAAATTGATTCATAACTAATTTCTGTTAAAATCCCACTCAATCAGTTAAAGATCTGTTATAACCCTAGCTAGCTATCAGCAGCGTGCAGAAATTGAGATGATTAGGAATTTGATTATTTAATGTTTAAGGTTTTTTGGAGCCTTTTGGAAGTGTGAATTAAATGAGTTAATCTTACGGCCTAGTCACTATTTGTTTATTCATATTCATATATAATATGGTTTGAGTTTTGGCTGCTGCATGCATTTGGATTCGGGGATTTGTCGAATCTCGGTTTTATATAATATCTTCTTCTTCCCAATTAACTATCCTTTTCATTCAGGTTACAATTTAATGTTTCACACTGCAATTAGGGCTGAAAAACTAAGTCAAAATGTCTAAGATTAAGATTATGGCGCAAAACCGAGAGCAGTGGCGTTTTGGGAGTCATACAGCGGCCCAGCGGCCCTATTCCGTGAAATAAGGCTTTGTTTTTGTTGTTGTATTATTGAAGCAAAATGTTAATCGAATTAAGTTGGTCATGGTTTTTTTTCAATTGATCACATGATTCCTCTCTTGGTTAGTTTGCTTCATGTCTTTGAAATCTTAATCCAAAAGATCACAGGTGTAAAAGATAAAGTTATCTTTTGTGCTTATCACCCCAAGAGCCTAACTAATGTAGTTGTGGTCATGTAACTTGACAGCAAGGAAGCAGAGGTGGTTCAGGGGTTGGTCAAAAGGGTTTTGAATGAAATAAGGAAAACCCCAGTAGGTCTTGCTTCCTACGCAGTGGGACTTGATTCTCGAGTTGAAGATGTGATGAGGTTGTTAGATGTTCGATCCAATGGCGTACGAGTGCTCGGAATTCATGGCATGGGTGGTGTTGGCAAGACGACTCTTGCCAAGGCCCTTTTTAACAGACTTGTTGCTTACTTTGAGTTTCGCAGCTTCATTTCAAATGTTAGAGAAACTTCTGCAGGACACGAGGGGTTAGTATCGCTTCAAAACAGACTTATCAGTAGTCTGTCTACTGTGAAGATGCCGGTAAATGAACTTAACGCTGGTATTTCTGCAATAAAGGTGAATGTGTACGAGAAGCGAGTTCTTATTGTTTTGGATGATGTAGATAATGTAGAGCAACTAAGTGCTTTAGTTGGCAACAGAGACTGGTTTTATGAAGGAAGCAGAATCGTTGTTACCACAAGAGATAGAAGTGTCTTGCCTGATCATCTTGTGAACAAGTTGTATGAGGTCAGGGAGTTGGATTTGTCTCAGGCGCTTAAACTGTTTAGTTACCTTGCACTTGGAAAAGAAAAGCCCCCTGATGATTTCCTGGCCCTGTCTGAGCAAATTGTGTCTCTCACAGGTGGGCTACCGTTGGCTCTTGAAGTATTCGGCTCTTACCTATTATATCAGAGGAGAATAGAGGTATGGAGAGACGGTCTGCAGAAACTGAAACATATTCGTCCCGGCAATCTTCAGGATGTGTTAAAGATTAGTTATGATGCTTTAGACGAGCAAGAGAAGTGTATCTTCCTTGACTTTGTACGTTTATTTGTGAAAATGAATATGAAGAGAGAAGATGCAATTGACATACTGAAGGGTTGTGGTTTTGATGGTGAGATAGCAATTGCTGACCTCACCGCAAAATCTCTCATGAAGGTTTATGAAGGCCGTATGCTGTGGATGCACGATCAAGTTAGAGACATGGGAAGACAAATCGTTATACATGAAAGCGTTGAAATCTTGAATGTCTTCAAGGATGATAAGGTGCCGAATCCACTATGGTACTTTTATTGTTCACATATTCATGTAACACAATTTTCTAGATTAGATGAAAAATTGGCTTGATATTTCTTCACTCAGTTTCTTATATATTTTTTGATACCTTGACAACAGGGAACAAGATGCATACAAGGGATAGTCTTAGACTTCAAATCATCGATAAGGATGGTGCGGGATCCAAGTGATGACAGAGTTTCGTGGGACAACTTTCGAAAAAGCCCCAGTTTTAGCTCTGCAGTAACATACCTAAAGGAAAGGCGCAACGCATATCTTCAAAATCAAGAAGAGAAAAAGAGAGAGGTTGTAATTTGCTCCAAACCCCTTGGAACAATGGTCAATCTTAGACTTCTCCAAATTAATTTTGTGAATTTGGAAGGGAAGTTCAAGTTTCTTCCATCTGATTTGAAGTGGTTAGAATGGAAAGGTTGTCCTTTGAAATTTCTTCCTTCGGATTTTTCCCCTCGGCGACTTGCTGTCCTTGATCTTTCAAATAGCAAACTTGTAAGTTTGTGGAGTGGGCGTACCAAGGTATGCTTCACAGTTTGATCAATCATCTGCTGTATCCTTTTCTATCCTACTCTTTTGTATCTGCTTTACACTTTTATGATTTTCTAAGCTAGTTTTCTCTGTAATACAAAGAGCGAGTTTGATTGTATTCCAGGTGCCAGAGCAATTGATGTTCTTGATTCTACACGAATGCTCTTATCTAACTGCTATACCTGATTTATCTGGTAACCGCGCCTTGGAAAAGATTGTTCTTGAGCTATGTGTTAATCTCAATAAACTTCATGACTCGGTTGGGAATTTGAATACATTAGTCCACTTGAACCTTAGAGGTTGGTCGAACCTTGTTGAACTTCCCAGTGATGTATCTGGCCTGAGAAAACTTGAGAACCTAATCCTTACCGGTTGCTCAAAATTGAAAAAACTGCCCAGCAACATGGACAGCATGGTATCATTGAAAGAACTTCTCCTTGACGAGACAGTGATAGAAAGTCTTCCTGAATCTATCTTCAAGCTGACGAAACTTGAAAAGCTCAGCTTGAACCGATGCAAATTTTTGAAAGGGCTACCTGAGTTGATAGGAAAGTTGTGTTCTCTCAAAGAAGTATCCCTTAATGATTCAGCCTTAGAAAAACTACCCGATTCATTTGGATCTTATGGTAGTACTATCAAAGAACTGCCTGCGTCCATTGGTTCATTGTCAAACTTGAGGGAGTTATCTGTGGGGCGCGGCAAGTTTATGAGAGAATTGCCTGATTCAGTTGTAGGTTTAAATTCTCTTGTTGTGCTACAAATAGATGAGACATTAATCACAAATCTCCCGCATGAAATCATTACCGCAGTCAATCGGAAGCATGAAGGGACTAACTGCTTTAGTCATAACTAATGCTACTATCACAGAGTTGCCAGAATCAGTAGGGATGTTGGAAAATCTTACTGTGTTGCGCTTGAACGGATGTAAACAGTTGCGCAAGCTTCCAGCTTCAATAGGACAACTCATGTCCTTGCACAGATTGCAGATGTCGGATATTGCGGTGACAGAACTACCTGAGAGCTTCGGAATGCTTTCTAGTTTGATGGTTTTAGAAATGATAAAGAAGCATCAAAAGAGGGAACACACAGAAGAGATCAATTTTATACTCCCAACTTCTTTCTCAAATCTGTCCTTGCTATATGATCTGGATGCTCATGCTTGTAATATATCTGGCAAAATTGCTGATGATTTCGTGAAGTTGTCATCACTCGAAACCTTGAAGCTAGGCCGCAATAGTTTCTGCAGCCTTCCAGCCAGTCTGACGGGACTGTCCGTTCTTAAGAAGCTTTTGTTGCCTCACTATAAAAATCTCGAGTCTCTGCCTCCACTTCCCTCTAGTTTGGATGAAGTGAATATTGCAAACTGCACTTCATTAGAAAGTATCTCTGATATTTCGAAACTGCAAAACTTGGTGGAGCTGAACCTTACAAGTTGTGCTAAAGTTGTCGATATTCCGGGCCTTGAATGTTTGAATTCCTTGGTGAGGTTGTATGCGAGTGGTTGCAATGCTTGCTCATCAGTTGTTAAGAAAAGATTTGCTAAGGTCCTCTCTCTCTCTCTCTCTCACACACACACACACACACGCACGCGTATAGAAATTGTAACTCAGTCATAGGTTTGGAAATTTTGTTGCAGAGCTACTTGAGGAAAATACACAATCTTAGCATGCCAGGAAGCAAGATACCAGACTGGTTTTCTCAAGGTGTGGTTACATTCTCAGAGAGAAAAAACTGCGTTCTCAAAAGCGTGATCATAGGCGTTGTAGTCTCTCTCAACCAGCAAATACCGGATGAAATAAGAGAAGAACCTTCAATAGTGGACATTCAATCAAAGATCCTCGTAGTGGATTTTCCTACCTTCACTTCAGCATTGAACTTACAGGGAGTACCAAACACGAAGACCAATTTCACTTGGCATCCCTTGGTTTTGAAGTTAAAAGAAGGTTATAAGATACACGTGACGTGGAGAGATCCGCCATTGATGAAAGGCGTCGAGCTGAAGAAGTGGGGGGTTCGTTTTGTCTACGAAGATGATGATGATTATGAGGGAGATGAAGAGTCATTAAATGAAAGCCAGCAATCCTTGTCAGAAAAACTGGCCAAGTTTTTCGGCTCGTTTGAAGAAGGTGACTGCACCTGCACTCCTGAATCTAGTTCTAGTGCACTTGAAGAAATAGTTCAAGAAACCAAAACAAGTGAACGACGATTATCATTATATGATCGAGGGTACTTCATTTCTTGCTTCGTAGTGCTCTCTCTCGTCTTTCTGTCATTGAGTTGGTTATGGCGGTGGCTATCAACTTAAACAGACTGGTATCCTTCTGCGCTCGAGGTTCTGTATTTGATTCTCCCTTCCATTATCGCTTTTTATCAAAAACAGTCTGGTATCCTTCTGTTCTTTGAAACTTTGAAACTTTTATTTAGATGTGTGAGATCCATTAAGAAGACGCTTTGATATTGGTGTGCTTTTTAAAAAAATTACAAGCAGCTGTAAAATAAAGTTGTTGATTGTTTGGTATTTTTTTTTTTGCAAGTGTTTTTAACAAAAAAAAAAAAAGAAGTCTTATATAAATTAGTGTGAATACGTAGGATGACTAAAAAATATATGGCATTTAATGTGATATAATAATTGTCAAAGAGAATAACGTAGGGACAAAGATTGTAATTTTGTAAAAGATGTGGGGGTATGCTTGCCATTTACAAGTCTCTCTGCGACGGCTCCCTGAATCAGACCCAGAGCTTTAGCATTCTTCATAAGTCTCTTTGTGAGAGTCATCTTCCCAACACTGCTTGATTCTTCTTTTTCTTTCTTCACATTAGATTCATCATCTTTCTTCGAATATTAGCTTTCAAACCCTTTTCAACATGATCCCACAACCAGTGAGACTTGAAAATTGTTTTCATCCTTGAAACTCCATAACTAGTTATTGCCATTGAAGATCGGTGCTCTCAACTCGCTACTACCTGACCCTGCCATGTTAGACTCAGGTCACATACAACTCAAGCTCAATTTCGAGTTTCTTGATAGTTCCTTCATAGATCCAAATGCCCAATATCAATTGATCGAACCTGGCTCTGAGGCCATGTTAACATTCATAAGACTGTTATCTAATATATGAAATCAATCAATGAGAATTGGAGATTATGAATTCTGAAATTCAAAGGAAGTTGCAGAGATAAGAAGAAAATGGAAGTTGCACTTGAATACCGTTAGAAAGAAGAGAGAAAATGAAATATTTTCTCATTGCATCATGTAAATCTAACACCTAGCATAAACCATCACTTACCCTAAGATTACATCTTAGCTGCACACTTAGACTGTGATCGAAGGGCTTACAGTAAAATTGAATTTTACACTTAACCTCTCTACAATTCCAGCAATTACACTTACACACCAACATTATATATATGATAAAATTATTTTATATATGATATGAGAAAATTTCCTTCTTAATGAAATTGTGATTTCACTGTTCCTTAGAGGGCTACAATTCAGGCAATGCAGCGCATGAGAAAGGATTTAACTTTGATGATCCTAAGCTTATGCGAGGAGGTTGGAGGAATGACCCTAATCCTGATCTTTGTAAGGTAGATTTTTTTATTTGTTAGAAGTATATTGAAATATTTTCGTCATCGTTACTGCGGTGTGGAGCTACATGCAGCATGGTAAATGATGGAAGTTCTTTTTCCCGTTTTGTTTTAGGGGATTATGATAGCTGTTTGCACTCTGTTGAAGTTTTTCTCTTTGACATCTATTTTTAGTACAAGGATATATTTTACAACTAAAGAGAGAGAGGGGTATTTTCAAATCTAGCTATTGTATTTTTTTTAATTCTCTAGCCATTGTATTTTGAGTACAATGATATTGGTTAATTTAATTAAACTACCGTTGAATTTGAATTAATTATTTCAAATAAAGAGCTAGGCCCCTAAAACGAGGCTAAGGCCATCTCCAATCGAAAGGGTTATGTTTAGCCCCGTTCAGATTATAGTCCTACAAGAAATTATTTTTTAATGAACAGTGTTAGACCATATTTATATTGCATCTCTAACTAGAGGGGACTATTTTTTAGCACCTCAATAATTTATTATTTTAAGTTTGTTCTTCAATTTTATTGGTTAATTGAATTAAACTACCATATTAAAATAAAATTTCCGAATATATTTTGAGTTCCACTTGTCGCTTAATGAATAAATCATGAGCCATATTTTGAATGCCACTTGAAGATGTAGTCATTTGAAAATTATTAAAAAAGTTAAAAGAAAGTTTATTGGAAGAGGTAAGAGAGGAGTGTGCATAAAAAAAAGTGTTTGATGTGAATAGAATGTGAAGAATTGAAATAAAATGAGGTAAGATAGTATAGAAGAGTGAAAATGTGCGAGAAATAGTGTAGAAATGTTTTAGGTATTTAGAGGGTGTTTGTTTGCCCTCAGTAGCTCTCACTGGACTAGATTGGACTAACTATTAGTCCAGTCTCGTGTTTGTTGTTATGCGAAACAAACATTAATGGGATTAACGGGGACTCGCCCATACTAATAGGGTCGCTAGAGGTTCTTAGCGAGTCCCCAGAAAACTATGAGACTAGCTAAGACCTTGGTTTCGTCTCTGCTCTGTCCTCTCTCCTACTCCGGCCTCTCTTTGCTGTATGTCCTATCTCCAGCGAGAAAACACCATCAAACTATCAACACTTTCTCCCTCTCTCCTCATCTTGCTTAACTGCAACCACCAGACGACCATCACCAGAAGCTCGACATCGATCTCCGCATTCGCGCGCGACCCAGATTCAAGTCGGGACCGAAAGCGTACCAAATGCTCAAGTACCAGTTGGGGTTTTCGTCGGTGGTGGGGAAGAAGCTGAGAAATTTGTAAAATTTGGTATTTGAATTTTGTGATCTGTGAGAAACTTGTAAAATTTATTACAATTTCATACATTCAGTTTGTTTGTGAATTCGTGACGTGGGGCTTACTTTCAATTCCAACTAAATTAAAAATTTAAGAAAAACTAACTAAAAGGGCTTGAAAACTTTCATTTTAACGAAAAGCCACTTTTAAAGGTATAGTGAATAGTGACAGTTAAAGGTAAAAAAACGGTTTTTCGATAAAAGTAAACAATACCGGGGTGTTTTATTAAACTTCCCAAAAATTTAACTAAATATTAAAAATAAAATAAAATAAAACCCAACCCACAGCCAGATCCCCTTTGCTTCCCCTTCTTCACCTCTCTGCAACTCCCGCCCCCTCTTACACACCCATCACCCTCTCTTCCTCCGTCTCCACCTCCTTCCCTTCCATGGCGCTCATACTCCTCCCCCTCCTACACCCCCATCACCCTCACCATTATCGACGGTGGAGATCAGCGGCTGGAAGTACCGCGAGTGGCAATACATCTTCGCGAAAGCCTCTCGATGTCAGACTTCCCGAATAGGTTGACCTCGCGGGCGCTGGAGTGGTCGTTGTTGTCGGCGACGACCTCGATCTTCGATATGGCTCCCGAATCATAGGAGGGGGAGAGAGTTTTATTGAAAGTCACGAATCGTACGGACGACGACGATGAGAAGGAGAATGGGCGTACATGGAGAGGGTGACGGGTGTGTAGGAGGGGGAGGGGAGGAGCGCCATGAGAAAGAGGGAGGTGGAGACGTATGATATTGACATTTTTAAAAAATGGGATATGAAACTGTAAGTGGTCTATTAGTTGAGGTATTTTATGTAATTTATCCAAAAAAAGAAAAAAACAGAATTACTTTTTATTTTCATGCTTAAGTTAGTTCAACTTAATCTATTATAAGTCAGTTCAATTTAGTTTTTAAAGTTAATTCAGTCCAAAATAATTTGGTGCAACAAACGTACTTTTATAGGATAAAAATTAGAATTTTTAATTTTTTTTTTTTAAATTGCCTTTAAAAAAAATCCAACTAGGCCAAACTGAAGAGGCTGGTTGGCTAGCTAAAGATGGCCAACCGTTGGCCATATAGTTGGATTTTTTGGCCTAAATCTCTATTGGAGATTGGTTTTATGTAAAAAAAATAGTTATCATTCGGCATATGATCTTCTGACTGGTTCGATTGGAGATGACCAAGAGAAGAATTACATTTAGATAACTTCTTTGGCCAAATAAGGATCTGATAAGCTCTATATAATTATAACTCAATAAGGGTGCGTTTGTTGCACCAGACTGTCTCGGACTAGACTAGCTTCAGGGACTAAGCTGGACTGGCTTAGACTAGACTAAGCTGGACTAACTTAGTAAAGCGTTTGGTGCAGCGTCGGACTAAAAATCAAGATAATAACAAAATTTTATACAAATACAAAAAAATTGAACACCAACGTCAATATTTTCTGCAAAATCCAAATCCTAACATCTAAATCCAAAACCTTTCCCTGTGTCTGTGACCCAAGTGTCGAAAACCTTACCCTCTTCCCTCCTCTTCTTTCCGCCATGGAAACCCAGCCGAGTTGAAACCCCACAAACAAGACTCGGAACCCAGTTCCCGGAGACATGCGTCTTCTTCTCCATTGGCCTTTCCGCAAACTCTGCTTCTTATCCTCCTCAACATCCGAACTAAGAAGTGAGATAATAAAAATAACAATGTTTTTAGGCACTAAATTATCGTTTATTTTAATTTCTTTCTTCTTAAGATGTTATGAAAATTAATATTATTGATTCCCATGTTTATTATCCTATCTTAGAAATATCAAAATGATAAAAAGGGCAAAGCCCTCTCCATCTGGGAAATATCAAAATGAAAATAAAGGGCATAGGCCTAGCCCTCTTCTTCTTCGCGAGTTGATGGTGCTCAGCCACCAAATCTTTTGCCAAGTATCTCTTCTTCTCTGCAACTAAATCTTTCACCAAGTCTCTTCCTGTCGACGTCAACGTGTATCACCGCCGGCGACAAAGCAACAGCCATTGATGCTGTAATTTTTGGATGCACCGTATTAAACGATTTGGGCTTGCTCTGTGCCTTCAAAATCATCTGCAGTGGGCAAAAATTGACGACAGCTTATGGAGGTGTGCGGGCGCCATTTTTGTGCTTCTCACCCACACTGCGCTATTGCTAAGCTTTTCTTTCTCTGTCAAAGAGGGCGGAGGAAGGTCTCTGTACAACCCACCTAGCATTTTGACCGATTACCCACTTTCCATCTCTGCAGTTACGGAGCTCTGAAACCTAAATGGAATTGAAGCTCACAGATAATCTGAATTTGGGCGGGTTTGCTGGGGATTCAGTGGAGAATAAGAAAAGGATTTTTCGGGGAAATCGGTGAAATCAAGGTTCTGGGGTTCAGGTCTGTAGTGAGATTCATAGACTGATTAGGATTCTGAAGAGAATGAAGGAAACGAAGCATGCTCTCACCAGCTCACGGGAAGGAGGGGGCGCTTAGCAATCCCATGGTTCAGCGGAGGACTAACTTAGACGAGCTAACAAGGCCCTTAGTCCAACCGAGTGAGGGCTAGTCCCATTTAACTTAGTCCCCATACATAACAAACATGGAATAGTAGTCCTAGCTAGTCCAATCTCACCTAAGAAGGTCAAACAAACACACCCTAATTGGTTAGGGATAAATTTTTAAACAAATCGAACAATTTTTTAGCTCTATTGCGAGTGGCCTAAGTCACCAAGTCTCAATCGAATCTATTATTCACCAGTGATTTGGCTCATAGTCAACAAGTCTTCCTTCATTGGTAATGGGTAACGTGGACAAGGTTGAAGAGTCTTCCTTTCTACGTGCAAAGTATACATAGCATGAATAATGTCCGTGCGTTTGGTACGCGGGACGGGACGGGACGCGTTTGGTACGCCTAAAATGAGTGGGACGAGGCGTTCCACGGGACAAGTTTTGGATGATTTTTGGTTCCACCTCCCCCCATGGAACGGGGTTGTTCCACGTCTGTGGGACAGAAATTTTTAACATTTTAGGACAACAATGCTCCTTTTTTTTTCAAAATTTACAACATCCGTCCTGTCCTGTTCCGTCCTGTCCTGTTCCGTCCCGTCTCGTTCCGTCCCGTCTGCGTACCAAACGCACCTAGGGACCAGTGAGGCAGGCTCATTCACACGAGGAATATTTTTATGCGTTCAGTAGTAATAATAACAGATGATGTGACAGATAGAATGAAAAATTTATATAATAACAGATGATGTGACAGATAGAATGAAAAATTTATGCTTCAGTTCAACGCTAGTTTGAAATATTCCTGTAATTTAGAATATCCATGCAAACGAAAAGCAAACAGGTTCATTTAATGGTGATTTAAGTAAGCGCAGAGTAACTGTGCTCGCAGACATAATGTCGGACGCGTAGACGCGCAAACGAAGCAAATGGCGGGAGAAGACGACGATGGCGACGCCGTTTCGTCAGCCCCGGGTGGCTTCCGGCTACGCTGGGACGTGTTCCTGAGTTTCAGAGGAGAAGACACCCGCGCAACAATCACGAAGAGCCTGTACGAGGCCCTCAAAAGCCGCGGCGTCCGAGTCTTCTTAGACGACGACGGTTTGGACCGCGGGGACGACATCGCCCCGAGCCTGCTGAAAGCGATCGACGACTCGGCGGCCGCAATCGTCGTCTTGTCGCCGAGATACGCCGATTCGAGGTGGTGCTTGGAGGAGCTGGCGAAGATATGCGAGAGCAGCAGGAGGTGTCTGATTCTGCCTGTGTTCTACCAAGTGGATCCCTCCGACGTCCGACGACAGAGGGGCCCGTTTTCCGAACATTTTTCAGCTCACGAACTGCAGTATGGAAACGCCGTCGTCTCGAGGTGGAGGAGCGCCATGGCCAAAGTCGGTGGCAAAGCCGGTTACGTTTGCAACTCCTCCAGGTAGTAATTAAATCAGTAATAGTACTAAAATTGATTCATAACTAATTTCTGTTAAAATCCCGCTCAATCAGTTAAAGATCTGTTAAAACCCTAGCTAGCTATCAGCAGCATGCAGAAATTGAGATGATTAGGAATTTGATTATATAATGTTTAAGGTTTTTTGGAGTCTTTTGGAAGTGTGAATTAAATGAGTTAATCTTACGGCCTAGTCACTATTTGTTTATTCATATTCATATATAATATGGTTTGAGTTTTGGCTGCTGCACGCATTTGGATTCGGGGATTTGTCGAATCTCAGTTTTATATAATATCTTCTTCTTTCCAATTAACTATCCTTTTCATTCAGATTACAATTTAATGTTTCACACTGCAATTAGGGCTGAAAAACTAAGTCAAAATATCTAAGATTAGATTATGTCGCAAAACCGAGCACAGTGACATTCTGGGAGTCATACAGCAGCCCTATTCCCTGGGATAAGGCTTTGTTTTTGTTGTTGTATGATTGAAGCAAAATGTTAATCAAATTAAGTTGGTCATAGTTTTTTTCAATGGATCACATGATTCCTCTCTTGGTTAGTTTGCTTCATGTTTTTGAAATCTTAATCCAAAAGATTACAGGTGTAAAAGCTAAAGTTATCTTTTGTGCTCATCACCCCAAGAGCCAAACTAATGTAGTTGTGGTCATGTAATTTGACAGCAAGGAAGCAGAGGTGGTTCAGGGGTTGGTCAAAAAGGTTTTGAATGAAATAAGGAAAACCCCGGTGGGTCTTGCTTCTTACACAGTGGGACTTGATTCTCGAGTTGAAGATGTTATGAGGTTGTTAGATGTTCGATCCAGTGGCGTTGGCGTGCTCGGAATTCATGGCATGGGTGGTGTTGGCAAGACGACTCTTGCCAAGGCCCTTTTTAACAGACTTGTTGCTTGCTTTGAGCATCGCGGCTTCATCTCAAATGTTAGAGAAACTTCTGCAGGACACGAGGGGTTAGTATCACTTCAAAGCAGACTTATCGGCAGTCTTTCTACTCTGAAGATGCCGGTAAATGAACTTAACGCTGGTATTTCTGCAATAAAAGAGACTGTGTACGAGAAGCGAGTTCTTATTGTTTTGGATGATGTTGATAATGTAGAGCAACTAAGTGCTTTAGTTGGCAACAGAGACTGGTTTTATGAAGGAAGCAGAATCATTGTTACCACTAGAGATAGAAGTGTCTTGCCTGATCATCTTGTGAACAAGTTGTATGAGGTCAGGGAGTTGGATTTTTCTCAGGCGCTTAAACTGTTTAGTTACCATGCACTGGGAAAAGAAAAGCCCCCTGATGATTTCCTGGCCCTGTCCGAGCAAATTGTGTCTCTCACAGGTGGGCTACCGTTGGCTCTTGAAGTATTCGGCTCTTACCTATTATACCAGAGGAGAATTGAGGTATGGAGAGACGGTCTGCAGAAACTGAAACATATTCGTCCCGGCAATCTTCAGGATGTGTTAAAGATAAGTTATGATGCTCTAGACGAGCAAGAGAAGTGTATCTTCCTAGACTTTGCATGTTTATTTGTGAAAATGAATATGAAGAGAGAAGATGCAATTGACATACTGAAGGGTTGTGGTTTTGATGGTGAGATAGCAATTGCTGACCTCACCGCAAAATCTCTCATGAAGGTTTATGAAGGCGGTATGCTGTGGATGCACGATCAAGTTAGAGACATGGGAAGACAAATCGTTATACATGAAAGTGCTGTAAATCCTGGCATGCGTAGTAGACTTTGGGATAGTAATGAAATCTTGAATGTCTTCAAGGATGAGAAGGTACAGAATTCACTATGGTACTTTTATTGTTCACATATTCATGTGACACAATTTATAGATTAGATGATAATTGGCTTGATATTTCTTCACTCAGTTTCTTATATATTTTTCGATACCTTGACAACAGGGAACAAGATGTATACAAGGGATAGTCTTAGACTTGGAATCATTGATAAGGAGGGTGTGGGATCCAAGTGGTGACAGAGTTTCGTGGGACAACTTTCGAAAAAGCCCCAGTTTTAGCTCTGCAGTAACATACCTAAAGGCAAGGCACAAAGCATATCTTCAAAATCAAGCAGAGAAAAAGAGAAAGGTTGTAATTTGCTCCAAACCCCTTGGAGCAATGGTCAATCTTAGACTTCTCCAAATTAATTTTGTGAATTTGGAAGGGAAGTTCAAGTTTCTTCCAGCTGAGTTGAAGTGGTTACAATGGAAAGGTTGTCCTTTGAAATTTCTTCCTTCGGATTTTTCCCCTCGGCGACTTGCTGTCCTTGATCTTTCAAATAGCAAACTTGTAAGTTTGTGGAGTGGGCGTAACAAGGTATGCTTCACAGTTTGATCAATCATCTGCTTTATCCTTTTCTATCCTACTCTTTTGTATCTGCTTTACACTTTTATGATTTTCTAAGCTAGTTTTCTTTGTAATACAAAGAGCGAGTTTGATTGTATTCCAGGTGCCAGAGCAATTGATGTTCTTGATTCTACACGAATGCTCTTATCTAACTGCTATACCTGATTTATCTGGTAACCGCGCCTTGGAAAAGATTGTTCTTGAGCTATGTGTTAATCTCAATAAACTTCATGACTCGGTTGGGAATTTGAATACATTAGTCCACTTGAACCTAAGAGGTTGTTCGAATCTTATTGAACTTCCCAGTGATGTATCTGGCCTGAGAAAACTTGAGAACCTAATCCTTACCGGTTGCTCAAAATTGAAAAAACTGCCCAGCAACATGGACAGCATGGTATCGTTGAAAACACTTCTCCTTGACGAGACAGTGATAGAAAGTCTTCCTGAATCTATCTTCAAGCTTACAAAACTTGAAAAGCTCAGCTTGAACCGATGCAAATTTTTGAAAGGGCTACCTGAGTTGATAGGAAAGTTGTGTTCTCTCAAAGAAGTATCCCTTAATGGTTCAGCTTTAGAAAAACTACCCGATTCATTTGGATCTTTGGCAAACCTTGAGAGGCTAAGTTTGCTCTGGTGTGAATCACTGACCACCATTCCAGATTCCATTGGAAACCTGAATTCGTTAGTGGAATTTCTTACTTATGGTAGTCCTATCAGAGAACTGCCTGCGTCCATTGGTTCATTGTCAAACTTGAGGGAGTTATCCATGGGGCGCGGCAAGTTTATGAGAGAATTGCCTGATTCAGTTGGAGGTTTAAATTCTCTTGTTGTGCTACAAATAGATGAGACATTAATCACAAATCTCCCGCATGAAATCGGTGCCTTGAGAACACTTGAGAAGCTTGAGATGAGGAAATGTGGATTTCTTAGATCATTACCGCCGTCAATCGGAAGCATGAAGGGACTAACTGCTTTAGTCATAACTAATGCTACTATCACAGAGTTGCCAGAATCAGTAGGGATGTTGGAAAATCTTACCATGCTGCGCTTGAACGGATGTAAACAGTTACGCAAGCTTCCAGCTTCAATAGGACAACTGATGTCCTTGCACAGATTGCAGATGGCGGATACTGCGGTGACAGAACTACCTGAGAGCTTCGGAATGCTTTCTAGTTTGATGGTTTTAGAAATGAGAAAGAAGCATCAAAAGAGGGAACACACAGAAGAGATCAATTTTATACTCCCAACTTCTTTCTCAAATCTGTCCTTGCTATATGATCTGGATGCTCATGCTTGTAATATATCTGGCAAAATTGCTGATGATTTTGATAAGTTGTCATCACTCGAAACCTTGAAGCTAGGCCGCAATAGTTTCTGCAGCCTTCCAGCCAGTCTGACGGGACTGTCTGTTCTTAAGAAGCTTTTGTTGCCTCACTGTAAAAATCTCAAGTCTCTGCCTCCACTTCCCTCAAGTTTGGATGAAGTGAATATTGCAAACTGCGCTTCGTTAGAAAGTATCTCTGATATTTCGAACCTGCAAAACTTGGTGGAGCTGAACCTTACAAGTTGTGCTAAAGTTGTTGATATTCCGGGCCTTGAATGCTTGGATTCCTTGGTGAGGTTGTATGCGAGTGGTTGCAATGCTTGCTCATCAGTTGTTAAGAAAAGACTTGCTAAGGTCATCTCTCTCTCTCTCTCTCTCTCTCACACACACACACACACGCATGCGCGCGTATAGAAATTATAACTCAGTCATAGGTTTGGAAATTTTTGTTGCAGAGCTACTTGAGGAAAATACGCAATGTTAGCATGCCAGGAAGCAAGATACCAGACTGGTTTTCTCAAGGTGTGGTTACATTCTCCGAGAGAAAAAACTGCGTTCTCAAAAGCGTGATCATAGGCGTTGTAGTCTCTCTCAACCAGCAAATACCAGATGAAATAAGAGAAGAACTCCCTGCAATAGTGGACATTCAAGCAAAGATCCTCGTAGTGGATTTTCCTACCTTCACTTCAGCATTGAACTTACAGGGAGTACCAAACACAAATGAAGACCAATTTCACTTGTGCCGATACCCGACTGGGGTTCCCTTGGTTTCTCAGTTAAAAGAAGGTTATAAGATACATGTGACGAGGAGAGATCCGCCATTGATGAAAGGCGTCGAGCTGAAGAAGTGGGGGATTCGTTTTGTCTACGAAGATGATGATGATTACGAGGGAGATGAAGAGTCATTAAATGAAAGCCAGCAATCCTTGTCAGAAAAACTGGCCAAGTTTTTCGGCTCGTTTGAAGAAGGTGACTGCACCTGCACTCCTGAATCTAGTTCTAGTGCACATTAAGAAGTAGTTCAAGAAACCAAAACAAGTGAACGACGATTATCAATATATGATCGAGGGTACTTCATTTCTTGCTTCGTAGTGCTCTCTCTCGTCTTTCTGTCGTTGAGTTGGTTATGGCGGTGGCTATCAACTTAAACAGACTGGTATTCTTCTGCGCTCGAGGTTCTGTATTTGATTCTCCCCTCCATTATCGCTTTTATCAATAACAGTCTGTTATCCTTCTGTTCTGTGAAACTTTATAACTTTTATTTAGATGTGTGGGATCCATTAGGAAGACGCTTTGATATTGGTGTGCTTTTTTAAAAAATTGCTTTTTTTTTTGTGAGAATAAATAGCTGTAAAATAAAGTTGTTAATTGTTTGGTAATTTTTCTTTCTTGTAAAAGTGTTTTTAACAAAAAAAAAAAGTCTTATATAAATTAGTGTGAATATGTTAGATGACTAAAAAATATATAATATTTAATGTGATATAGTAATTGTCAAAGAGAATAACTTAGGGGCACAAATTATAATTTTGTAAAATATGTGAGGATATACTTGCTATTTAAAAATTTAATTAAATAGGCACTGATCACTACATTTTGAAATAAAAACGTAATTTTTTAAAAGCATGGTAGATCCTGCTTCTCTTTTTCTACTATCATTCACAGAAGTTTTAAAAATATTTTTCATTTTACCCAACACATTTGATGTTCCCGTAAGCCCCGCTGCTCAGGAGAGGTGAAGCCTGAATAATGATTTCAGCATATCCTATATCTTGATAAAATCCACCAGGGCTAAGCGGGAACTCACAGTTCACCTTTTATTTGTCTCTAATCTGACAGGAGCATGGGTTAATCAACGGATTTGATTTATAGATGGGCCGCAGTATAGAGCGCCATTGTTGTTGCAAGAGTCTGTTTTAGCTGCTTCATCTGTCTTCCAAGATAACCTTGTCAATTACTAAGAACGAGCTAACGGACACAGCCACCTTCCAGCGGTTCTTCCTGATTCATGATTGTCAATTTGGATTTGCATAATGCATAAGAACCTTGTTTGCTGTATTTGCATCCCGTCGAATTCCTGAAAATTTTGTTACAGAAATTGACAATCATGCGCCTTTTGCCACAACGGTAGATATCGGTATTTTGAGAATACATCTTAACGACCAATGGTGAACGATGCCTCTAATGGGTGATTTTGCTAGAATAGGCAATAACGAGATCACGATTTTAGTAAATGATGCAGAGAAGGGTAGTGACATTGATCCACAAGAAGCTCAACAAACTCTTGAAACAGCTAAAGGTAATTTGAGGAAAGCTGAAGGCAAGAGAGAAACAATTGAGACAAATTTAGCTCTTAGACGAGCTAGGACACGATTAGATGCTGTCAATATAATATCGTAACTAGTCTTGTTGGTTCGTCCGAATAACCAAAATAAGATGTATAAACTGAACTTTTATTTATACATTATTTTGCTTATTTGTCCCTAATTTTGTTTCTACGTTTGAATAAGAATCAATTACAATAAAGTGGAATAAAATTTTAATGAAACAAAAAGGATAAAAAATAAACATGAAAGAAGATGAGTAGAAAATCTTATATCTAAGTTCTACCTACTTTTTTTTTTTATAATTATTTGATTTAAAGTTTTACCTACTATATCTAAGTTCTACCTACTTTTTTTTTTAATTATTTGATTTAAAATTTTACCTCCTATTGAATTTGAACCAATAACTCTCACCGTATTAAAGCAATACTCTAACGGTTGAGTTGTAACTGAGACCTTTCACATTGATGGATTATAAATATAATATTACTCATGAGCAATAATAATGGAAGTGAAAGAGGTGTTTGGGAGATTGGACACGTCTCTCCCCTTTCTTGTGACGCCATCCCTCCATTTACAGGCCATGTTGACAAGTTCGCATAATTTAGGGCTTGTGGGGTTTGCTTGGCCATCCATCTTTTGAGATTTTATGCTTCCTTTCCCAAACCTTCCACCTAGGGGTGGTTCGGTATGGGATCTCATACCGAAACTCTTGTCCCGATTTTCAAATCAAAATGTTCGGGAATCCCAATTTTAATACCAATCTCAAACCAAATTTTCGGAAATCCCAATTTTTGGGAATCTCGAAATAATTTCGGGATTTCGGGACAAATGGGGAATCCCGAAATGGTTGTAGGCTTTTGGGCTTTTGGGCTTTTGGGCTTTTGGACAAAAAACCAAAATTGGGCCACGCCCAAAATCGGTCCAGAAACAGACTTCTATTGCAACGTGTATGCTATGGTATCTACAATCTGAAAATTGAGCCTACAATCCAAAACCAGACCTCTCAAATAGAGCTAAGTTACAAAAGCCTCAAGACTTGAAACCTAAACTCATTTCTATAACTCAAGCAGAGCAGACACAGCCTGAAAAAGTTGAGACAAACTGTCAAATAAAATCCAAGAGGCAGCAAATTTACTTTTTATTGTCGTACTCATACATTTAGTCTGCCCAAACAAAACAGTTGGTAAAAATCTGAGCATTCAACATAGCATTAAACATAGAAAAATCTGAGCATTCAACATAGAGATTACAGGATGTACAAATTTGTAACTTGTTCCCGTACACGCAAGAGAGCACTTGAAGGAATTTCGTTTGCCGCTGTACACAAATATTAAAAAAGGACTTAACAGTTAGAATTCATCCAAAGGAAATTAGACAGAATGTCACAAGAAACTGCAATCCTAAGAAATAATAAATTGGCAAGATGCAGCAAGTGATTGAAAAGGAACGTCAAGAAAGAGAATTTATATCATCATTTCAATCTATCAGAGGTGAATGATGAAAGTGTTTTAAAGACGGTGATTTCATAAATAAATTCACAGATTTAAACACTGAGTTTAACTCAGGAAAACAAGCATTACATAATACGAAAATGAGGATAAGAAAAAGAAAACAACAACAAAGAGCATACAATAGCATACCTTGCTTCATGAAACACGCAAATTGAGTGTCCAAATCAGCAGCATGAAACAGATTACTTAGCATACTTGTGCACGGCAGAGACAAAGTTGTAACTCAAATTCTTCATTGGCCATACACAGTTGTGTACAAAAGGGCACACTGGATAATGCAAAATATCAAAATATATTAATAATGAAATATATAAATATGACTAAACATTGAAATGAATATTCAGTTGCAGAGATGGGGCGATGTCGTAAAATCAGTAGTGACAGATACAAGAAAAGCTCATAAAATAGCATACCAAAATTATTGCATTAGAAATGTTGGGCAGAAAGCAGAGAAATTAAAATTTACCTGGAAACCACATTATGAGCCATCCTGTAATTTATCATCATGTTTTAAGGTCACCATAATATTTTTATCAGAGTCAATCCACCTCAACATAGCATTATATTTATTCAGAACATGCTCATTGGATCACAAACTCGGATCATCTGGGTATTTAGATTTTACCTTTATAATGTTACTGGCTTTTCTGGTAGTCTTGGTAATCCTCCTGGTAGCCGCAGCAATCTGGTAATCCTGCAAACATGCAATGCATATAAAGTAAACATATAAAACCAGTAAGGGAAGATTCAAGAGGAAGACAGAAATTAAGCTTCAAGATTCAAACCCTAAATTAAATTTCAAAACGAAGACAGAAATTAGGTTTCAAACACAAAATTAATTACCTAAATTGGGGAGGGAGGGGCTCGGTGAGGGAGGGACTTGGTGAGGGAGGCGCTAGATGAGAGATGAGGGCTCGGTGAGGGAGGGGCTCGATGAGAGATCAGAAGAGACGAGACGAGAGAGATGATGAGGGAGGGCTGCGCGTTTCGAATGGATGGAAAGAAACAAATGAACGAAAGTCTGACCTAAAAAAAATCAACGGCATAGATTAAATCCAAAATAATCAACGGTTGATATAATTCTCTTATAATTAAAAAATAATATATATATATATATATAAATTTTTTTTTCGGCTCGGTATGGGAATACCGAAAAATGGAGATGCAATACCGAAAATTTCGGTTTGGTTCGGGATGACATCCCGAAAATTTCAGGAATTTTGGTTTGGGATCGGGATTTTTTTGGTTTGGTTTGGGATTTTTTTCCAGCCCTACTTCTACCATAGGTTTTTAGGTCCTTAGCAATGATAGATTTTTCAGCGTGTTATGGAGCTGTACATCACATCACATTATATAAGTAGTAAAATATTTGTATTATAAAAATTAACAAATAAAATTTTCTGTTATTTATATAATAACACGTGACGTCGGACTATAGAAAAGTTCTCCAAAGCATGTTGTTCGCCCTCTCTTAAGTCAGCATGTCTCCATCCAATCCAACGGTGATTTAGCTCAGGGTCAACAAGTCTCCTTTCGTTGGTGACGTGGACGAGGTTGAAGAGTCTTCCTAGCATCAAGAACGTGCATCTAACGGTGATTTATGCAGAGCTCATAGTAACTGTGCTCACATCTTAACTAAACCAAGCAAATGGCGGGAGACGACGACGATGGCGACGCCGTTTCGTCAACTCCGGGTGGCTTCCGGCGAAGCCACAGAGGCGCGAGGAGGTGCGGCCGCCCCTCCGGTTGCCGGAATTCATGCCTAAGATCCAGATTTCCGCCCCTCTGCTAGCTACTGCCGCTCTGCTTTGCCGGCGCTAGTTTTGGTACTCTGCACGGCGCCGCTACGTTTCTGGTTTTTTTGTTTAAATCCGAGGCAAATGGCGTTGTGGAACGGTAGAATAGTGAAACAATGCGTAGACAGCCAAGGTAAAAGGCACCGTTTTCTTTGAAAACAAAACAGCAGGGGACCACACTTGTCCCCCACCCCCAATTATGTTAAAACTTAAATGGTTAGTGTTTCATTTTCTTTATCTTGACCGTCCATTTCTTTTGACAAACCCACAACTTTCATTTAAATCATGTTAATTTGTACCACATTGCAAGACCCGTCTAGGTTCCACAATTTTTAATTAATCAAAGTATAATTACAGCTTTTAATTATATTAACAAGGAATAAAAATAGTGAAATTTTAACTTTTCGTGTTAGTATAATACATGTGTCATGAGTAGAAGTGAGAAGATTGAAATAAAAGACTAATGTAACAACACAAAATCTAAAATTTTAACTATATTGAAATCCCACTATTTTTGTTCCTTGTCAATATAATTAAAGTGTGGTTACTTATGTTTTGGTGATCTATTTGTTCGAGTTTTCCTAGCTAAGTTTTTAAATCCGATTAACAGGATAATTAGATTCCACATATGATATATCACTCATCAAAGAAAATGATGAAATGAGATATTAATAGTTGACTGATAACATGATTGTTTACATTGAGAGAGATGTTTTTTTTATATATTGATAATGAGCCTATTATGCGATATTTTTATGATATGAAGCCTCTTAGACAACAACTATAATTTGTTGACATTAATATTATTGACTATCTAAAAGGATTTGGTTATCTACAATTTCTTGGGACTTTTACCCTTTTAAATCTCGCCCCTCCCCTGTACAATTTCTAGCTTCGTCGGCTACGCTGGGACGTGTTCCTGAGCTTTAGAGGAGAAGACACCCGTGCAACAATCACGAAGAGCCTGTACGAGGCCCTCAAAAGCCGCGGCGTCCGAGTCTTCTTAGACGACGACGGTTTGGACCGCGGGGACGACATCGCCCCGAGCCTGCTGGAAGCGATCGACGACTCGGCTGCCGCAATCGTCGTCTTGTCGCCGAGATACGCCGATTCGAGGTGGTGCTTGCAGGAGCTGGCTAAGATATGCGAGCCCGGCAGGAGGCGTCTGATTCTGCCTGTGTTCTACCGAGTTGATCCCTCCGACGTCCGACGACAGAGGGGCCCGTTTTCCGAGCATTTTTCAGCTCACAAACTGCAGTATGAAGACGCCGACGTCTCGAGGTGGAGGAGCGCCATGGCCAAAGTCGGTGGCAAAGTCGGTGGCAAAGCCGGTTACGTTTGCAACTCCTCCAGGTAGTAATTAAATCAGTAGTAGTACTAAAATTGATTCATAACTAATTTCTGTTAAAATCCCACTCAATCAGTTGAAGATCTGTTAAAACCCTAGCTAGTTATCCTAAGCATGCAAAAATTGAGATGATTAGGGATTTGATTATTTAGAAAACTTCATTTTAGTACTTGGCAAATATTATTTTTTTATTAAAACCATGAGTAAGATCAAAATCTAATTTTAGTTATTTGGTACATTAATAACCTCATTTATTAATTATATTTTAATTTTTTAATTTTTTATCTTTTTTTTTATAGTTTTTAATGTATTAATTTTATTTCATTATAATTTTTATTTTCATTTCATTCATTGTAATATATTTTTGTTGTGAACATTTAGATAAACTAATTTTTGTTATACAATATATTTCGATGTACTGTAACTTTTTCATTTAGGTATATTAAATTCATTATAATACATTTCAGTGCATACATTTAGGTATACACATTTTGGTACTAACATTTCGGTGCATACATTTCGGTACACACATTTCGGTGCATACATTTAGGTACATACATTTCGGTACTAACATTTCGGTGCATACATTTCGGTACACACATTTAGGTACATTAATTTAATATTAATACATTTCAGTGCATATATTTAGGTACATACATATCGGTGCATATATTTAGATACATACATTTCGGTGCATATATTAGGTGCATATATTTAGGTATATACATTTCGATGCATATATTTAGGTACACACATTTCGATGCATACATTTCGGAACTAAAATTTAATATTAGTTTAATATTAATACATTTCGGTACTAACATTTAAATATATTAGTTTAATATAATATATTTCGGTACACACATTTCGGTACTAACATTTAGGTACATTAATTGAGTCTTTCGAGTTTGAAGAATGTTAAATAAAATTAATAAATTAAAAAACTCTTTTTCGGTCAAAAAATAAATTAAAATTTGTGTATTAATAAATTTAAATATTTAATGGGAGATATTAAATAAAATACACATTAATTATTTTGAATTAAGGACACATTAGAGACTAAAAATCAATATTCAATCTAACACCAGGTTTTTTTTTAAATTTTAATCTTCTTGAAGGATTAAAGTTCAAAAACCCCTTGATTACTTAATGTTAAAGTTTTTTTGGAGTCTTTTGGAAGTATAAATTAAATAAGTTAATCTTACGGCCTAGTTAACTATTTGTTTACTCATATTCATATATAATATGGTTTGAGTTTTGGCTGCAGCAGGCATTTGGAATTGGGGATTTTGCAAATCTCAATTTTATATAGTATCTTCTTCTTCCCAGTTAACTATCCTTTTCATTCAGGTTACAATTTAAAGTTTCACACTTTAATTAGGGCTGAAAAACTAAGTCAAAATATCTACTGTTGAGATTATAGCGCAAAATTGAGCGCGCGTTCTAGGATTCATACAGCCGGACCCAGTTAGTGAGATAAGGTTTTGTTGTTGTTATTGTTGTATGATTGAATCAACATGTTAATCAAATAAAGTTAATCATAGGTTTTTATTCAGTTGATCACATGATTCCTCTCTTGGTTAGTTTGCTTCATGTCTTTGAAATCTTTCCAAAAGATTAGAAGTGTAAAAGCTAAATTTATCTTTTTTGCTCATCACCCCAAAGGGCCAAACTAATGTAGTTGTGGTCATGTAATTTGACAGCAAGGAAGCAGAGGTGGTTCAGCGGTTGGTCAAAAAGGTTTTGAATGAAATAAGGAAAACCCCGGTAGGTCTTGCTTCCTACACAGTGGGACTTGATTCTCGAGTTGAAGATGTGATGAGGTTGTTAGATGTTGGATCCAATGGCGTTCGAGTGGTTGGAATTCATGGCATGGGTGGTGTTGGCAAGACAACTCTTGCCAAGGCCCTTTTTAACGGACTTGTTGCTTACTTTGAGTATCGCGGCTTCATCTCAAGTGTTAGAGAAACTTCTGCAGGACACGAGGGGTTAGTATCACTTCAAAACAGACTTATCGGTAGTCTTTCTACTCAGAAGATGCCGGTAAATGAACTTAACGCTGGTATTTCTGCAATAAAAGAGACTGTATATGAGAAGCGAGTTCTTATTGTTTTGGATGATGTTGATAATTTAGTGCAACTAAGTGCTTTAGTTGGCGACAGACACTGGTTTTATGAAGGAAGCAGAATCATTGTTACCACAAGAGATAGAAGTGTATTGCCTGATCATCTTGTGAACAAGCTGTATGAGGTCAGGGAGTTGGATTTGTCTCAGGCGCATAAACTGTTTAGTTACCATGCACTGGGAAAAGAAAAGCCCCCTGATGATTTCCCGGCCCTGTCCAAGCAAATTGTGTCTCTCACAGGTGGGCTACCATTGGCTCTTGAAGTATTCGGCTCTTACCTATTTGATAACGATTTTAGTAAATGATGCAGAGAAGGGTAGTGACATTGATCCACAAGAAGCTCAACAAACTCTTGAAACAGCTAAAGGTAATTTGAGGAAAGCTGAAGGCAAGAGAGAAACAATTGAGACAAATTTAGCTCTCAGACGAGCTAGGACACGATTAGATGCTGTCAATATAATATCGTAACTAGTCTTGTTGGTTCGTCCGAATAACCAAAATAAGATGTATAAACTGAACTTTTATTTATACATTATTTTGCTTATTTGTCCCTAATTTTGTTTCTACGTTTGAATAAGAATCAATTACAATAAAGTGGAATAAAATTTTAATGAAACAAAAAGGATAAAAAATAAACATGAAAGAAGATGAGTAGAAAATCTTATATCTAAGTTCTACCTACTGTTTTTTTTTATAATTATTTGATTTAAAGTTTTACCTACTATATCTAAGTTCTACCTACTTTTTTTTTTTAATTATTTGATTTAAAGTTTTACCTACTATTGAATTTGAACCAATGACTCTCACCGTATTAAAGCAATACTCTAACCGTTGAGTTGTAACCAAGGTATTAAATATCGATGATATCGGAAATATCGGTAGTCCAAAAACATGGAAATTTCGATGGAAATATCGGGATATTATCGATATCGATAAAAATTGAATAAAAACCACGGAAATTGTAAGAAAAACTTGGAAATTTTTATTGAAACTTTGTATGATGTTTATTTAGTCAATCATCTATTAGTTTATCACAAAAAATGGGAAAGAAATGCATTGCATGATGGATTTAACTGATTTAAGTTGATTATATAGCGAGCTGGCAAACATTGTGAGTATAGAAAATATGTAAATATTTTAGCATATTTTCACAAAAACATAAGTGATATGGTGGTCAAGGTGTTGAAGGAGTAAAATGGGAGGGGTTTGAATCCCCTTGGTGTTTTTTTAAATATAGAAATTTAAAAAACACGGAAATTTCGATGAAAATATCGATGACATCGGAAATATCGATAGTCTAAAAACACGGAAATTTCGATGAAAATATTGGGATATTATGGATATTTTATACCATGGTTGTAACTGAGACCTTTCACATTGATGGATTATAAATATAATATTACTCATGAGCAATAATAATGGAAGTGAAAGAGGTGTTTGGGAGATTGGACACGTCTCTCCCCTTTCTTGTGACGCCATCCCTCCATTTACAGGCCATGTTGACAAGTTCGCATAATTTAGGGCCTGTGGGGTTTGCTTGGCCATCCATCTTTTGAGATTTTATGCTTCCTTTCCCAAACCTTCCACCATAGGTTTTTAGGTCCTTAGCAATGATAGATTTTTCAGCGTGTTATGGAGTGGAACACCACATCACATTATATAAATAGTGAGATATTTGTATTATAAAAATTAACAAATAAATTTTTTACCATTTATATAATAACACGTGATGTCAGACTATAGAAAAGTTCTCCAAAGCATGATGTTCGCCCTCTCTTAAGTCAGCATGTCTCCATCCAATCCAACGGTGATTTAGCTCAGGGTCAACAAGTCTCCTTTCGTTGGTGACGTGGACGAGGTTGAAGAGTCTTCCTAGCATCAAGAACGTGCATCTAACGGGTGATTTATGCAGAGCTCATAGTAACTGTGCTCACATCTTAACTAAACCAAGCAAATGGCGGGAGACGACGACGATGGCGACGCCGTTTCGTCAACTCCGGGTGGCTTCCGGCTACGCTGGGACGTGTTCCTGAGCTTCAGAGGAGAAGACACGCGTGCAACTGTTATGAACCAGTGATAATTGTCTCAGTCACTGTGAGAACTTAACTAATAGTAATAAGGACTAAAGAGTAATGTAGTTAAGGGCATAATTGTATGGAGTTAAAAGTATGGGGTTCAATTGTAATGGGCCAGTAAGTAGTAGAGGTTTCAGTAATTGTTAGTTGTCCAGGGACACTTTTGTATTGAGGAATTGTTGGCTTGAGAGATATAGATATCTCAGATTTTCATTGTAAGGCATGATTTGGAAAATTAATAGAATATCCTTTTGCTTCCTCTCTGTACTCTCTCGCCATATCCATATACTTGCTACCGGTGTGGTTGATTCTCCGGCACCGGTGTGGTCTTAACAATTGGTATCACCCTCCGTTCCTGGATTTTCCCTTCCGTGTATGCCCCGTCCCAAACCACCAAGCATTCGACCCTACCACTATGGTCCGTTACAGAAAACAGAAATAGAGAAGGCAGTTCAAGAGTTACTCGAGGCGGGTTTCATAAGGCAAAGCCATAGTCCCTTCTCTTTTCCTGTTTTGTTAGTGAAGAAGAAGGAAGGTACCTGGCGAATGTGTATTGACTACAGAGAACTCAATGCCCTCACTATTAAGGATAAGTATCCCATACCCCTTATTGATGATCTGTTGGATGAGCTGCATGGATCCCTCTATTTTTCTAAGTTGGACTTGCGATCTGGATATCACCAGATATTAATGCAGCCTGGAGACATTGAAAAAACGGCATTTAGGACTCATGAGGGTCATTACGAGTTCCTAGTGATGCCCTTCGGGCTTACAAATGCCCCTGCTACATTCCAAAGTTTAATGAATGAGTTGTTTAAGCCTTACTTGCGGAAATTTGTGTTAGTTTTCTTTGATGACATCCTCATTTACAGTAAGACTTGGGCAGATCATTTAGCTCACTTGAAGGTGGTTTTTGAGATATTGCAGACCCATCAACTTTTCCTCAAGAAGTCTAAATGTTCCTTTGGGCAAATGAAGGTGGAATATCTGGGCCATATTGTCTCTCGTGAAGGAGTAGCACCGGACCCTGGAAAGATCCAAGCTATCCAAAATTGGCCTGTACCAACAACTGTTAAGGAGTTGAGAGGATTCTTGGGTTTAACAGGCTATTACAGAAAGTTTGTGCCCGGCTTTGGCAAAACTTGCCAGCCTCTATACCAATTGACAAAGAAGGATGGATTTCTTTGGAATGCAGCAGCTCAGCAAGCATTTGACAAGCTCAAGTCCTCCATGCTATCTTCACAAGTATTAGCTCTACCAGATTTCTCTAAACCGTTTGAATTGGAATGCGATGCTTCTGGTAGTGGCATCGGAGCTGTGTTGCAACAAGGTGGCAGACCTATTGCTTTTTCCAGCCAGTCACTTGGTCCGAGGAATCAAGCACTCTCCACTTATGAGAGAGAATTAATTGCTGTGGTTTATGCAGTACGGAAATGGCAGAATTATTTGCAGGGAAGGCATTTCATCATCAAGACTGATCATAGCAGTCTTAAATACTTCCTACATCAAAGAGCTAACACCCCATTCCAACAGAAATGGGTTTCCAAGTTATTGGGGTATGATTATGAAATACAATTCAAAAATGGATCCCAAAATGCAGCTGCAGATGCTTTGTCTCGAGTACAGGGGGTGCCTCAATTACAAGAACATGTTCCTGAGTCCATTAAGGAGTGTAATGCTATTTCTTACCCTTACAATGGTTGGATAGATGACTTGAGGAGAAGTACTGAACAAGATGAATGGATTGCAGCAAAGAAAAAAGCAGTGGGTGACTCTGCAACGAATGGTACAAAGGGATCTACCTTGGACAAGTACACTGTTGAAAATGGGTTCTTGCTCTACAAGAAAAGAGTAGTGTTGAGTCCTCACTCGGAGTGGAGAAGCAAAATTTTAGCGGAACACCATTGTACTCCTTCGGCTGGTCACCAAGGGGTTCTCAAAACATACCATCGAATCAAGAGGAGCTTCTATTGGCAAGGAATGAAGAAGGACATCAAGAACTATGTGGCAGATTGTCAAGTGTGCCAACAAAACAAAGTGGAGACCATTGCCCCACCAGGATTACTACAACCTTTACCAATTCCACAAAGAATCTGGACTGACATTAGCATGGATTTCATAGTGGGATTGCCCCTATGCAAAGGCAAGTCTGTGATTTTAGTGGTGGTTGACAGATTATCCAAGAGTGCTCATTTCATAGCTATAGCTCACCCCTACACTGCAATCACTGTAGCTCAGGCCTTTGTGGATAATATCCTAAAACTACATGGCATGCCCAGTTCAGTGGTCAGTGATAGAGATCCAATCTTTGTCAGTGCCTTCTGGAGGGAATTGTTCAAACTGCAAGGGTCGAAATTGTGTATGAGCTCAGGGTACCACCCCCAAAGTGATGGGCAAACTGAAGTGATGAACAGGTGCCTTGAAACCTATTTGAGGAGTTTTGTTGGAGGTCAACCAAGGAGATGGGTTCAATGGCTTCCGTGGGCTGAATGGTGCTTCAACACTTCCTACCATTCATCTGCCAAATTCACACCCTTTGAGATAGTCTATGGCTTCCCACCCCCTCAGATTATACCCTATGAATTTGGTACTGCACGGGTGGCAACAGTGGAACAAGGCCTTTTGGAAAGGGACAAAGTCTTATCTGTCTTAAAACACAACCTGGAAATGGCTCAGAATCGCATGAAGGTGCAGCATGACAAAAAGAGATCGGAGAGACAATTTGAAGTGGGAGATTCTGTGTACCTCAAGTTGGTTCCTTACCAGTTACAGGCCTTATCCCCTCACAGCTACCACAAACTTCAACCAAGGTACTTTGGTCCTTATGAGATCTGTGAAAAAATTGGTAAAGTAGCCTATAAATTGAATCTGCCACCTAGCACCAAGGTTCATCCTGTGTTCCATGTGAGCCATTTAAAGAAACATTTGGGAAGTAATGTGGAACCTCAGAATGTCCTACCTCAGGTAGTCGAAGATGGGCTAGCAGGGAATATACCAGTGGCAGTGTTGCAGAGGAGGGTTTATAAGAAAGGCAATGTCGCAGGGGTCCAGTTGCTAGTGCAGTGGCAAGACCAGGAGGAATCAGAGGCTACTTGGGAAGATTTTGATGAATTCAAGGCAACATACCCTTCCTTTCCTCTCTAAAACCTTGTGGACAAGGTTCTCCAAGGGGACGGTATTGTTATGAACCAGTGATAATTGTCTCAGTCACTGTGAGAACTTAACTAATAGTAATAAGGACTAAAGAGTAATGTAGTTAAGGGCATAATTGTATGGAGTTAAAAGTATGGGGTTCAATTGTAATGGGCCAGTAAGTAGTAGAGGTTTCAGTAATTGTTAGTTGTCCAGGGACACTTTTGTATTGAGGAATTGTTGGCTTGAGAGATATAGATATCTCAGATTTTCATTGTAAGGCATGATTTGGAAAATTAATAGAATATCCTTTTGCTTCCTCTCTGTACTCTCTCGCCATATCCATATACTTGCTACCGGTGTGGTTGATTCTCCGGCACCGGTGTGGTCTTAACAGCAACAATCACGAAGAGCCTGTACGAGGCCCTCAAAAGCCGCGGCGTCCGAGTCTTCTTAGACGACGACGGTTTGGACCGCGGGGACGACATCGCCCCGAGCCTGCTGGAAGCGATCGACGACTCGGCTGCCGCAATCGTCGTCTTGTCGCCGAGATACGCCGATTCGAGGTGGTGCTTGCAGGAGCTGGCTAAGATATGCGAGCCCGACAGGAGGCGTCTGATTCTGCCTGTGTTCTACCGAGTTAATCCCTCCGACGTCCGACGACAGAGGGGCCCGTTTTCCGAGCATTTTTCAGCTCACAAACTGCAGTATGAAGACGCCGACGTCTCGAGGTGGAGGAGCGCCATGGCCAAAGTCGGTGGCATAGCCGGTTACGTTTGCAACTCGTCCAGGTAGTAATTAAATCAGTAGTAGTACTAAAATTGATTCATAACTAATTTCTGTTAAAATCCCACTCAATCAGTTGAAGATCTGTTAAAACCCTAGCTAGTTATCATCAGCATGCAAAAATTGAGATGATTAGGGATTTGATTATTTAATGTTAAGGTTTTTTTGGAGTCTTTTGGAAGTATAAATTAAATAAGTTAATCTTACGGCCTAGTTAACTATTTGTTTACTCATATTCATATATAATATGGTTTGAGTTTTGGCTGCAGCAGGCATTTGGAATTGGGGATTTTGCAAATCTCAATTTTATATAGTATCTTCTTCTTCCCAGTTAACTATCCTTTTCATTCAGGTTACAATTTAAAGTTTCACACTTTAATTAGGGCTGAAAAACTAAGTCAAAATATCTACTGTTGAGATTATAGCGCAAAATTGAGCGCGCTCTAGGATTCATACAGCCGGACCCAGTTAGTGAGATAAGGTTTTGTTGTTGTTATTGTTGTATGATTGAATCAACATGTTAATCAAATAAAGTTAATCATAGGTTTTTATTCAGTTGATCACATGATTCCTCTCTTGGTTAGTTTGCTTCATGTCTTTGAAATCTTTCCAAAAGATTAGAAGTGTAAAAGCTAAATTTATCTTTTTTGCTCATCACCCCAAAGGGCCAAACTAATGTAGTTGTGGTCATGTAATTTGACAGCAAGGAAGCAGAGGTGGTTCAGCGGTTGGTCAAAAAGGTTTTGAATGAAATAAGGAAAACCCCGGTAGGTCTTGCTTCCTACACAGTGGGACTTGATTCTCGAGTTGAAGATGTGATGAGGTTGTTAGATGTTGGATCCAATGGCGTTCGAGTGGTTGGAATTCATGGCATGGGTGGTGTTGGCAAGACAACTCTTGCCAAGGCCCTTTTTAACGGACTTGTTGCTTACTTTGAGTATCGCGGCTTCATCTCAAGTGTTAGAGAAACTTCTGCAGGACACGAGGGGTTAGTATCACTTCAAAACAGACTTATCGGTAGTCTTTCTACTCAGAAGATGCCGGTAAATGAACTTAACGCTGGTATTTCTGCAATAAAAGAGACTGTATATGAGAAGCGAGTTCTTATTGTTTTGGATGATGTTGATAATTTAGTGCAACTAAGTGCTTTAGTTGGCGACAGACACTGGTTTTATGAAGGAAGCAGAATCATTGTTACCACAAGAGATAGAAGTGTATTGCCTGATCATCTTGTGAACAAGCTGTATGAGGTCAGGGAGTTGGATTTGTCTCAGGCGCATAAACTGTTTAGTTACCATGCACTGGGAAAAGAAAAGCCCCCTGATGATTTCCTGGCCCTGTCCAAGCAAATTGTGTCTCTCACAGGTGGGCTACCATTGGCTCTTGAAGTATTCGGCTCTTACCTATTTGATAAGAGGAGAATAGAGGTATGGAGAGACGGTCTGCAGAAACTGAAACGTATTCGTCCCGGCAATCTTCAGGATGTGTTAAAGATAAGTTATGATGCTCTAGACGAGCAAGAGAAGTGTATCTTCCTAGACTTTGCATGTTTATTTGTGAAAATGAATATGAAGAGAGAAGATGCAATTGACATACTGAAGGGTTGTGGTTTTGATGGTGAGATAGCAATTGCTGACCTCACCGCAAAATCTCTGATGAAGGTTTATGAAGACGGTAAGCTGTGGATGCACGATCAAGTTAGAGACATGGGAAGACAAATCGTTATACATGAAAGCATTGTAGATCCTGGCATGCGTAGTAGACTTTGGGATTGTGATGAAATCTTGAATGTCTTCAAGGATGATAAGGTGCAGAATTCACTATGGTACTTTTATCGTTCACATATTCATGTAACACAATTTCTAGATTAGATGTAAATTTGGCTTGATATTTCTTCACTCAGTTTCTTATATATTTTTTTAATACCGTGACAACAGGGAACAAGATGTATACAAGGGATAGTCTTAGACTTCGAATCATCGATAAGGTGGGTGTGGGATCGAAGTGGTGACAGAGTTTCGTGGGACAACTTTCGAAAAAACCCCAGTTTTAGCTCTGCAGTAACATACCTAAAGGAAAGGCACAAAGCATATCTTCAAAATCAAGCAGAGAAAAAGAGAAAGGTTGTAATTTGCTCCAAACCCCTTGGAGCAATGGTCAATCTTAGACTTCTCCAAATTAATTTTGTGAATTTGGAAGGGAAGTTCAAGTTTCTTCCAGCCGAGTTGAAGTGGTTACAATGGAAAGGTTGTCCTTTGAAATTTCTTCCTTCGGATTTTTCTCCTCGGAAACTTGCCGTCCTTGATCTTTCAAAGAGCAAACTTGTAAGTTTGTGGCGCGGGCGTAACAAGGTATGCTTCACTATTTGATCAATCATCTGCTTTATCCTTTTCTACCCTACCCTTTGGATGCTTTACACTTTTATGATTTTCTAAGCTAGTTTTCTCTGTAATACAAAGGGCGATTTTGATTGTATTCCAGGTGCCAGAGCAATTGATGTTCTTGATTCTACACGAATGCTCTTATCTAACTGCTATACCTGATTTATCTGGTAACCGCGCCTTGGAAAAGATTGTTCTTGAGCGATGTGTTAATCTCAATAAACTTCATGACTCGGTTGGGAATTTGAATACATTAGTCCACTTGAACCTGAGAGGTTGTTCGAATCTTATTAAACTTCCCCGTGATGTATCTGGCCTGAGAAAACTTGAGAACCTAATCCTTACCGGTTGCTCAAAATTGAAAAAACTGCCCAGCAACATGGACAGCATGGTATCATTGAAAGAACTTCTCCTTGACGAGACTGTGATAGAAAGCCTTCCTGAATCTATCTTCAAGCTTACAAAACTCGAAAAGCTCAGCTTGAACCGATGCAAATGTTTGAAAGGGCTACCTGAGTTGATAGGAAAGTTGGGTTCTCTCAAAGAAATATCCCTTAATGATTCAGCTTTAGAAAAACTACCCGATTCATTTGGATCATTGGCAAACCTTGAGAGACTAAGTTTGCTCAGGTGTAACTTGTAAGTCACTGACCACCATTCCAGATTCCATTGGACACCTGAATTCGTTAGAGGAATTTCGTACTAATGGTAGTCCTATCAAAGAACTGCCTGCGTCCATTGGTTCATTGTCAAACTTGAGGGAGTTATCCGTGGGGCGCGGCGAGTTTATGAGAGAATTGCCTGATTCAGTTGGAGGTTTAAATTCTCTAGTTGTGTTACAAATAGATGAGACATTAATCACGAATCTCCCACATGAAATCAGTGCCTTGAAAACACTTGAGAAGCTTGAGATGAGGAAATGTGGATTTCTTAGATCATTACCGCAGTCAATCGGAAGCATGAGGGGACTAACTGCTATAGTCATAACCGATGCTACTATCACAGAGTTGCCAGAATCAGTAGGGATGTTGGAAAATCTTACTGTGTTGCAGTTGAACGGATGTAAACAGTTACGCAATCTTCCAGCTTCGATAGGACGACTCAAGTCCTTGCACAGATTGCAGATGGTGGATACTGCGGTGACAGAACTACCTGAGAGCTTTGGAATGCTTTCTAGTTTGATGGTTTTAAAAATGAGAAAGAAGCTTCAAAAGAGGGAACACACAGAAGAGATCAATTTTATACTCCCAACTTCTTTCTCAAATTTATCCTTGCTATATGATCTGGATGCTCATGCTTGTAATATATCTGGCAAAATTGCTGATGATTTCGAGAAGTTGTCATCACTCGAAACCTTGAACTTAAGCCACAATAGTTTTTGCAGCCTTCCAGCCAGTCTCAGCGGACTGTCCGTTCTTAAGAAGCTTTTGTTGCGTCATTGTAAAAATCTCAAGTCTCTGCCTCCACTTCCCTCGAGTTTGGATGAAGTGAATGTTGCAAACTGCACCTCATTAGAAAGTATCTCTGATATTTCAAACCTGCAAAACTTGGTGGAGCTGAACCTTACAAGTTGTGCTAAAGTTGTTGATATTCCGGGCCTTGAATGCTTGAATTCCTTGGTGAGGTTGTTTGCGAGTGGTTGCAATGCTTGCTCATCAGTTGTTAAGAAAAGACTTGCTAAGGTCCTCTCTCTCTCTCTCTCTCTCTCTCTCTCTCTCTCTCTCTCTCTCTCTCTCTCTCTCTCTCTCTCTCTCTCTCTCTCTCATGCGTGCGAGCGTATAGAAAGTCTCACTCAGTCAGAGTTTTGGAATTTTTTTGTTGCAGAGCTACTTGAGAAATATACGCAATGTTTGCATGCCAGGAAGCAAGATACCAGACTGGTTTTCTCAAGGTGTGGTTACATTCTCCGAAAGAAAAAACTGCGTTCTCAAAAGCGTGATCATAGGCGTTGTAGTCTCTCTCAACCAGCGAATACCAGATGAAATAAGAGAACTCCCTGGAATAGTGGACATTCAAGCAGAGATCCTCGTAGTGGATTTTCCTGCCTTCACTTCAGTTTTGAACTTAAAGGGAGTACCAAACACAAATGAAGACCAATTTCACTTGTGCCGATACCCGACTGGGCATCGCTTGGTTTCTCAGTTAAAAGAAGGTTATAAGATACATGTAACGAGGACAGATCCGCCATTGATGGAAGGCGTCGAGCTGAAGAAGTGGGGGATTCGTTTTGTCTACGAAGATGATGATGATTACGAGGGAGATGAAGAGTCATTAAATGAAAGGCAGCAATCCTTGTCAGAAAAACTGGCCAAGTTTTTCGGCTCGTTTGAATAAGGTGACTGCACCTGCACTCCTGAATCTAGTTCTAGTGCACATGAAGAAATAGTTCAAGAAACCAAAACAAGTGAACGACGATTATTATTATATGATCGAGGGTACTTCATTTCTTGCTTCGTGGTGCTCTCTCTCGTCTTTCTGTCATTGAGTTGGTTATGGCGGTGGCTATCAACTTAAACAGACTGGTATCCTTCTGCGCTCGAGGTTCTGTATTTGATTCTCCCCTCCATTAACGCTTTTATCAAAAACAGTCTGGTATCCTTCTGTTCTGTGAAACTTTAAAACTTTTATTTAGATGTGTGGGATCCATTAAGAAGACGCTTTGATATTGGTGTGCTTTTTAAAAAAAAAATTGTGTGAGAATAAGCGGATGTAAAATAAAGTTGTTGATTGTTTGGTAATTTTCTTTTGTAGAAGTGTTTGTAACAAAAAAAAATGTCATAAATTAGTGTGAATATGTTAGATGATTAAAAAAGATATGGTATTTAATGTTATATAATAATTGTCAAAGAGAATAGCGTAGTGGCAAAGATTGTAATTTTGTAAAAGATGTGGTGGTATGCTTGCCATTTACAAGTCTCTCTGCGACGGCTCCTTGATTCAAATTCAGAGCTTTAGCATCCTTCATAAGTCTCTCTGCGAGAGTCATCGTCCCAGCGTTGCTTGATTCTTCTTTTTCTTTCTTCTTCACATTAGATTCATCCTTCTTCGAATTTGAGCTCTCAAACCCTTTTTCAATAGGATCCCCCAACCCGTGAGACTTGAAAATGGTTTTCATCTGTACACTCCAAAACTCATAGTTATCGTCATTGAAGATCGGTGCTCTCAACTCGCTACTACCAGACCTTGCCATGTTAGACTCAGGTCACAGACAACTTAAGCTCAATTTCGAGTTTCTTGATAGTTCATTCACAGATCCAAACGTCCAATATCCATTGATCGAACCTGGCTCTGAGGCCATGTTAATTTTCATAAGACTGTTATCTTATATATGAAATCAATCAATGAGAATTGGAGATTATGAATTCTGGAATTCAAAGGAAGTTGCAGGGAGAAGAAGAAAATGGAAAACGTGCTTCTGCACTAATTCCTTCACATGCACACACTGTGCACTTGAATACCGTTAGAAAGAAGAGAGAGAATGGAATATTTTCTCATTACATCATGTAAATCTAACAATTCATTTCATCTATCATATGAGACAGTAACACCTGACATAAACCATCACTTATTCTAAGATTGCATCTTAGCTGCACACTTGGACTGTGATTGAATGGCTTACAGTAAAACTGAATTTTACACTTAACCTCTCTACAATTCCAGCAATTACACTTACACACAAACGTTATATATATGATATGAGAAAATTTCCTTCTCAATGAAATTGTGATTTCACTGTTCCTTAAAGGGGTACAATTCAGGCAATGCAGCGCATGAAAAGGGATTTAACTTTGATGATCGTAAGCTTATGCGCGGAGGTTGGAGGAATGACCCTAATCCTGATCTTTGTAAGGTAGATTTTTTTAGCACAAATTACACATTACCACCTAAGGTTTGAAGTTGATTTCAATTCCTTACAACATCTTTAAAACATTTTACATTCATGCCTTAAGTACTATTTTATTTCAATATAATATATCCGTTACATTTTTCATTCATTAATCCGTTAAAAGCTGACGTGGTTGCCACATTTATGCCATGTGGCTGTCAAATTTATTCCACGTGGCAAAAAAATAATTTTTATTACCCTACTAAAAAAAATGAAAACCAGAAATCTTATTCCCTTCCCCGACCCCTTCCCCTTCCCCGCAACCCAAAACCCCCCATCCCATCCCACCTCCTTGTTGTTGGCGAGGACGATGACGATGACGGAGACCGGCGAGTTCCCGAAGTTATCAGGCAGATCGAACCGGAACCGGTTGTGGTTGATGAAAATGGCGTCCAAGTCCTTCCCGAGCATCTCCTTTGGCACCGTCCCTTCGAACTCGTTGCCTCAGATCCAAGAATTTCAGCTTCTGCAGCTGGAGAACCACCCGAGGGAACTTTCCGGTTAACCGATTGTTGCTCAAATCGAGCTCGAACAGCAGCTTGAGGCGGTTGAACTTGTGATGAACAGTTCCACAGAACCTGTTGGAGTTGATGTGGAGCAATGCGAGATCCGTGAGCAGCCCGAGCTTATCCGGCAATGTCGTCGTGGTTGTGGTCGATCCCCGCCACAGTCCGGATCGTGCTGTTGTCGAGCGCCTTGGTGCAGAAAACTCCGGTGTACTTGCAGACATTAGATCCAACCCAATTGCCCGTGATGTTGAATGGGTCGGAGAGAATGGCTTGCTTCAACGCCTGCAGAGCTATGTAAGCGTTCCGGAGCCGGTCGTTCTCGAAGGTGGGATGGCAAAAGGAGAAGGTGGGTTGTCGTCATCGTCGTCCCTGTCGTCTATGGTGTCGTCGTCGACGACGTCATCGGTGCCGAATGGGGATTCGGTAGGGGTGAGGCCGGCGTTTGTGTTCGTTGTGGATGCTTGCACGCTGGGTTTGGGGAAAGAAAGATGAAGATTGAAGGAGGGGTGGGTGGGGTATGGGGTGGGGCGGATGAAAGGGTGTGGGTCGGGCTCGGGGGGAATGGTTTCTGGGTTTGATTGGTTTTTTTTTTTAATATTATTTTTTTAATAAATAGGATAAATATTATAATATTTTAAATGCATTAAAAAAAATGCCACGTGCCACGTTGGCACAAATGTGGATCTCATATTTGCTACGTCATCACTTAACGGTTTATTTAATAGATTTTTTAACGGATGTATGAAATTGAAATAAAATGATAACTAAATGTATGAAATTGAAATGTTTTAAAGATGTTGTAATGAATTGAAATTGACCCCATATTCGAGGGGATAAAATGTAATTTACCCATTTTTTTATTTGTTAGAAGCATATTGAAATATTTTCGTCATCGTCACTGAGATGTGGAGCTACATGCAGCATGCTAAATGATGGAAGTTCTTTTTCTCCTTTTGTTTTAGGGGATTATGATAGCTGTTTGCACAACAAAAGAAAAGGAGGGGTATTTTCAAATCTAGCCTTTGTATTTTTTTTTTATTCTCTAGTCATTGTATTTTGAGTACAACGATATTGGTTAATTTAATTAAATTACCGTTGAATTTGAATTAATTATTTCAAATAAAGAGCTAGGCCTCTAAAAAGTAGCTAAGCCATCTCCAACCAAAGGGGCTATGTTTAGCCCCCTTCAAATTATTGTAACATCCCACATCGCCCACGAGAGTGATCCTTATATGTATATTCTCATCTCTACCTAGCACGAGGCATTTTGGGAGCTCACTGGCTTCGGGTTCCATCGGAACTCCGAAGTTAAGCGAATAGCGCGCGAGAGTACTTCCATGATGGGTGACCCACTAGGAAGTTCTCGTGTGAGTTCCCAGAAACAAAACCGTGAAGGCGTGGTCGGGGCCCAAAGCGGACAATATCGAGCTACGGTGGAGTCGAACCCGGTTTATGGTGGGGGCTCGGGTAGGGATGTGTCAATTTGGTATCAGAGCCAAACTCTGGCCGTGGTGTGCCGACGAGGACGTCGAGCCCCTTAAGGTGGGTGGATTGTAACATCCCACATCGCCCAGGGGAGTGATCCTTATCTATATATTCCCATCTCTACCTAACACGAGGCCTTTTGGGAGCTCATTGGCTTCGGGTTCCATTGAAACTCCGAAGTTAAGCGAGTAGCGCGCGAGAGCACTCCCATCATGGGTGACCCACTAGGAAGTTCTCATGTGAGTTCCCAAAAACAAAACCGTAAGGACATGGTCGGGGCCCAAAGCGGACAATATCGTGCTACGGCGGAGGTCAGGCCCGGGATGTGGTGGACCCCGGGCTGGGATGTGACATTATAGTCCTGCAAGAAATTATTTTTTTTAATGAACAGTGTCAGACCATATTTATATCCCATCTCTAACCAGAGAGGGCTATTTTTTAGCCCTTCAATAATTTATTATTTTAAGTTTGTTCTTCAATTTTATTGGTTAATTGAATTAAACTACCATACTAAAATAAGGGTTCCGAACATACTTTGAATGACATGTGACAACCCGTCCCTAATTTTCCAAGAAATTTATCTCTGACTGTGTGATTCGACAATGTTACCCTTTTGGGGAAAAATGTAATGTGACGTGGATATATTTATGCAGTTTTAAATTATTTTTCTCGCTATTATAATTATATTGTACTCGTCGTTACGAGCACTGTTCTAAAAATCGACCTAGGCGGCCACCTAGGCACTGGGCGGTGAAGGCAAGGCGTATGGAAAAATCGGCTGGAAGCTAGGCGGCTAGGCGAGCTAGGCAGTCCTAGGCGGGTTTTTTCTATTTTTTATATTTTTTATTATTAATTATGTGCTTTTTTCTTTTTGGTTTCATGGTGGTATACTTATGGAAATGGTGTACCTAATTTGCAAATGATGGATTTACTACAACTTCATCCAATACTTACGGAAATGGTGTACCTAATTTGCATTTTATCATTATTTTATTATTCATACAAGTATAGTTTTTTATTTAGGTGTAAATATGCACTTATTTACAAGATATATAATAAATTTATATAAATCCGCCTAGGCCCCTGCCTAGGCCACGCCTAGGCGCTAGGCCCCTACCTGCCGCCCGACTAGCGCCTAGCGATTTTTAGAACCTTGGTTACGAGTACGCGTTAAATTCTACAGTGTTAGAAACACTGTTTGGATAGATTTTTTGAGATTTCATCTGTACGAATGTTATCCTTTTCTTCTTTTAAATTGGGTGAACCCGCGCCTTAGTCCCTCACCAATCAAATTCACTCCTCAAACCGCTCCCCTAATAAGAAACTGTCACATCATTCTCTGTCAGCCAATTAGAGAGTTTTCACACTCTTTTTCATCTCCTTCTCTCTTTCTAACCTGTATCATTCTCATATCTCTGCAACTCGAAGAACCACCACAAATATCCACAGATCGAACCTACAAACCACAAAATTGAACTCCCCTCGACACCGCGAACACAACCATACCCACCGATCCTCGAATAAACGAGTTTTGACTCACCAACTCGGAAGCTCCAACTCGGTGAGTTCGAGTTCGACGTGATCTCGGCCAAGTTACAAGGTTTTGAGGGTTGGATAAGCTTTTATACAACTCCCTAAGGTCCCTAGACTAGTTTTCGAGAAACGTTGACGTGAAACAACTCGAGTTCGAGAAGTCAAACTTTTGGCCGAGACTTTCGAGGCATTTTCAGGCAATTTCTCGTCCACTTTTGGAAGGTATAATATCGTTCTACTCTTCATAAGTGTTGAACAAAAAAAAAATATATATATATATAAAGCCCATACAAATTGGGTCAAGTTACAAAGCAAAACAAAAGATGAAATCTAGCCCAAAAAAAAATGAGGGTGGGCTTTATATGCAATTGAACATCCATCAATAAATAAATAATAAAAAAAAATATATAAATATCTCCCTACAAAGAGGGGAACCTGCAACAAGGAAAAAAGAGAGTGGAGTCAGTTAGGAGAAGGTGGCATCAGTTAGGAGAAAGTGGCAAAAAAAAAAGGGCCACCATCTTCCCCACGTAAAGGATCTGGAAGGCTCCTGCAATGCCTATAAATAAGACATGAGCTACACACTAAAAAAAAAAAGGAAGGAGGAGGAAACGCTGCAGAATTTTGGAGAAACAACGAACTGCTACAAAAATCATTCGTGCATTCGAGTCTAGATCAAAAGGAAGAATATTCATCATCAGGTATGAAATAAGTTTCTGTCAATTTATGATTATTTCTTTGGTTCAAAGCTGTATTGCAGATGGAAGTAAAAGGAAAAGGTGCAAAACCATAATCAAAGCAGTGCAAAAAAAAAATTAGCAGCAGCCACGAGTTTTCTTTCTGCCTAAATCTGAAGAGGAGGAAAAAATAAACAACACAAAAACTTTTGTTTTTCCCACTGCCAGAATCCCATGAATTTCTTCGGGATGGCTAAGATCATCCCGTGAAGTTCCCAAGTCAAAAAAATACATGTATAGCAGCAGCCACAGGTTTCCTCTCTGCCCAGATTTGAAGAGAACAAAAAAAAAAAATACCCATGAATTTCTTCGGGGTGGCCAAGACCACCCCGTGAAGTTTTTTAACTGGTCTAAAGGAGGCGGACCCCTGCCAGATGATCAAGAGCAGCACCCAAAGGAAGCAAGCTGTTCACGTAAAAGAGGGGAAGAAAACAAAGCCAAAAGCAAAGTCTCAAAAAAATACATATGTCTAAGTATAGATGCAGACATCATTGTGGCTAAATATTGGGTCAAGAATATTGGCCATTCAGCAAAGCCATTTCCTTTGCTACCCACGGGTACAGGGGACCAAAAAATGGTTGGAAGTACTTTTCATATTGCATATTTGCCATCCCAAATTTGCAAGCATTTTGGGGAAAAAAAAATGGCAAGACAAAAATATGAAGGGTAACACAACAAAATGGGGTATTCAAACGCCCACTGTCAAGATCATATATGGAAGCAGGAGTGCTAAACAAAAGAATGTGCCCAACAAAATTCCAGCAAATACCATTATACTAAAACCCATTTGAAATATGGTCAAAACCTCACCTTCGGAGCCATGAACCAACACTCGTCTCCAACGAACTTGGTACTGCAAGATGGTACAACAGAAAGAAAAAAGAGTCCGGGACCTGCATAAAAGGGGTCTCTACGGTGTAAGGGGGAAGAGAAAATAATTAGAACAATTCAAAAGAGTTTGAATTTCATCAATCTTACCCATTCTCACTCTGAAATCCACAGTTACCCAGTTCAAATAGAAGTCTGAAATGCAGCGAAATCCACGGGATCCCAAATATATCGGAATAATTTCTTGCATCTAGAGGAAAACCACCGGGTTTTTGGTGGTTTTAGAGCTAGGAAGAAACGGAATCGCCGAGGACAGCTTGCGGAAAGGAAGATGCCCTGCTGAAAGTCCTATTTGGATTTAGAGATTTCAAAGTCTGCAAGCCCACATGGGCGTTGGACAGATAAGCTTGCTGAGCATATAAGTCTTAAAAGCACATATAAAAATATATATATATATATATATATATAAAGGCTAGAAGTTGGATGACAGATGGTTTGGATAATGGGTTCAAAATCCACGTTTTTTTTTTTCAATAAAGATTGAAAATTCAACATGACTTGTCCGACCTTTAACTTAAAAGTCATATCCCACATTTGGAACACCTCACGTGGAGTTCCACTTTCAAAATCCCATTTTCTTTAAAGACATGTTGAAAAGTCAAAGAAATGGGTAAAGAAATGGTGCTCTGAATGGATGTTTTTACAAGCCACAAAACTTGCCCATTCAAATTTGTAGCCCACGAGGGTGCCAAGCATACATGCCTTAAAGGCATACATAAAAGAAAAATGTACTGTGAGGGTTTTTGGACATGAATGGGTCCAAAGTAATCGTGGGTTTATTACAAATATTCCTTTTAAATCTACACGACTCAAAACGGCACAAAGCCACTACAAACGGCACAAAGCTGCTACGCAAAGTCTCTACAAAATTACATGAAGCCATTCAAGTGGCACGAAACCCACATCAAGTCTCAAAGGCACAAAGCTACATCAAATTCCAAAAGGCATGGAGCTATATCAAATCTCAAAGGCACGAGGCCACATCAAATTTCAAATAGCATAAAGCCGTATCACATACTCCAATGGCTCAAAGTCCTCGCCTGCAAGAGCCTAAACTGCACAAGGCATCACATGCTCCAATTGACCCAAAGTCTTTGCTTGCAAGAGCCTAAACTACATAAAGCACCTTGCTCCTCGCCCGCATGAGCTAAAACTGCCAAGGCATTAAATGCTCCTCGCCCGCATGAGCTAAAACTGCCAAGGCATCAAATGCTCCAATTGACCCAAAGTCTTTGCTTGCAAGAGCCTAAACTGCATAAAGCACCTTGCTCCTCGCCCGCATGAGCTAAAACTGCCAAGGCATTAAATGCTCCTCGCCCGCATGAGCTAAAACTGCCAAGGCATCAAATGCTCCAATTGACTTAAAGTCTTTGCTTGCAAGAGCCTAAAACTGCATAAAGCATCAAATGCTCCTCGCCCGCATGAGCTAAAACTGCCAAGGCATTAAAACTCCAATGGCCTAAGTCCTCGCCTGCACGAGCTAAAACTGCACAAGGCACCAAATTTAAACCAACACCAATTCAAGGAACTACGAGTGACTTGATCCCTCAACGAGGGTACGTAGGCAATCTAAGGCTTACTTGGATGCAGTCACAAGATCAAATAAAACCCCAAACCCCCAAGTTACGATTTATTCAAATTGGAATCAAAGGGTGTTCCTTTCCTAAAAGAAGGGTTGTAATTAATAGGCGCGTAGCCTAGAATGGGTCGAACTCGAATTAATAAAACCCTCTTCAAAAAAAAATGAACGAGGGTGAAATTGTGTCGAGTAAATTATTTGTTTACACATTGTGTACAATTTTTGCTCAACATAATTTTTGGCACGCCCAGTGGGACCCATTTTCCCTTTCATCTCTAATTTTGAAAATCACTAATGTACTATGTGTTTTGTTTTTTGTTTTCAGGAAACATGGCACCACAAGTTACTGTTTACTTTCACGAGCTCTCTGCCACCGAATCCAAGCTTGGACATAGAAGGCGTGCTGGTCGCCGAATCTCTTTCACCATCAATCAAGCACCAACCATCTGTAATATGGTGAAGACTAAGGGAGCAACCAAGACATTCAAGGCTGCTATCAAAATCATCAAAGTTGGACCAAAGAAGTGCCCGTCCAAGAACGCTCTAAGGAACGCAAGGAAGAGGGCGGCACGAGCTCTTAGGAAGAGGATTGCTAAATGACATTTACTTGAAGAAATTGAAATCATTTCAAGGGAGCTTCCTGAAGTTATTTCACATGAGGACACCAAGGTGCCTCATCGCAAGATCATCAAAGCAACGTCATCACCACCTACAAAGGTTCATGTAGTCACTCAAATCATGATCGGAACAATTCCGATTACTTTACCTTCAGCGGAGTCGGTAATGATGACCTCTGTCGAGGAAGATGAAGAAATCCTGCCAATAATATCTGGAAATGTTCAACAAAAGGCCAAGACCTATGAACTTGTCAAAGAAGATGACAACATTCAATTTGAGGGACCTATCACACGTGCTAGGGCCCGAGCATTGGCGGTTCACTATCCCGAAAATTCATCTACTGTTGGAAACACAGTTGGAAGAATTGAATCATTTTCCCAAGAGGAAATTCCGAGGGTAATGACTCAATTCCAAAGGTTGGAAATTAACGAGGATGTCGAGTCTGAGAGCATGCAAGTTTTGATGACTGGCGCATCAAACGCAGAAGAACAACTGCTAGAAATGCAACGAAGGCTAGCAGAAAAAGAAGCAGAAATGGCAGCTTTGGTAGCCAATAAGGAAGCTGAGATCGCAACTTTAGCAGCTCAGTTGTCCGCACAAGCTAGTATAAATAATACTGGAGATGGAGCAAGAAGAAAAATAGAAGGGGAAAGTTCTAGTACCCAGCTCACACATCAAGATATCAACGCGATTTTTGCTGAAAAAAATTTGTGAGTTTCAAATGTCTTTAACGACACCAATTCTTGGATACCGGAAACCCTATCCTGCTCACTATGACACAGTACCATTTCCCCATGGGTATCAAAAACCAAGCTTTGATAAATTTGATGGTTTAAATGGTTCTCCTCAAGAACACTTAGCTCATTTTTACTCAGCTTGTGGGGAAACATCACAGTCAGATCCCTTATTGGTTCGACAATTTGTTCAATCACTCAAAGGGTCTGCTTTCACGTGGTACACTCAGTTGGAGCCAGGATCTATTCTAACATGGGACGATATGCAAAGAGCTTTTCTAGCTCAATTTGTAAGTTCAAGAAAGAAAGTCACGTTAATGGATTTGGCTCAAACGACACAAAGGTCTGGAGAAAGCGCGAGTGAATTCATCACAAGATGGAGAAGCCTTAACCTACAATGCATGGAAAAAATTTCCGAATTTTCGACAGTGCAAATATGTTACAACAACCTCATCCCTGAGATTGCAACATTTGTAGGAATTGCGGAGCCTCGAACTTTCGACGAGTTGGTATCCAAAGCAAGCAACGTGGAGAAGCAAATGTCCCGGAAAAATGTGTTTGGAAAAATGATCCAAGACTCAAAAAAGAAGTCTGACACCAAGAAAGGAGATAACAAAAGAATACCAAAGAAGGGAGATTCTATGGCAACATTCGTCAAAGTTGACAATAAAAATGACAATGCCAAAAGAAAAGAAGAAACCAAAGGGACGAAGAGGATGTCCCTTAAGGAAAGAAAGGAGGTCAAATATAGTTTCGATAATGAAGATGTCGGAACTATTTTTGACGAACTTCTTGCGGCAAAGATGATCACGCTTCCTGAGCCAAAGCGTCCCGCCGAAGTAAACAAAACCGACGATCCAAAATATTGTCGGTATCATCGCCTCATCAGCCATACAATTGAGGATTGCTATATCCTCAAGGATATAATCCAAGAAAAGATCAACAAACATGAGATCGAGGTGGATTCATCTTCGAAACATCAGACGGCAACGTCCAATATGATTGAAGGGAAATCAATACCATCCGCTCCATTACCAGAAGGGTCAATCCCTGTAGGATTTCATGTTGATAATGAAACCACAGTTGTCTATGCTTATCCTGACATGCCTCGTTCCGGAAATCCAAAAATCCCAACTCTGTACGAGCTCATGACATCACCTAGTTTTGATGTTTGGGAGGATTCATCGGAGTCATCACTTGAATCCGAAGACGAGTGGCAAACTGTTAGCAAAAAGCAGGTGAAAAAGGTCGTCAAACGTCTTTCTTCCACAAAGCAACCAAAAAGAAAAGTAAGGGGTGGACCATCCTCAAATGATGGAAAAAAAAAGAAGAAAAGTACCCAGAGAAGGTCGAGAGTCTTTCAAAATGATGAGTACAAGCAACCTTTAAGAGTACCAATAACCCTCGAGGACTACATCCCTCCAAAACTTTTCAAGAGTAAGGAAAGCGAGGGGAAATTGGAAATTGTCGTGCAACTTCATGCGAAATACATGGCGATAGTGAGGTAGGTGAAATAACTCTACGCTCTGGTCAAAGGATCCCGTCTGCAGACAAGAAAGAAAGTAAAGAAGTAGTGGGGTCAGTCAATCATTCCGACAAGCCAAATGCAAAAGAAGTTCCAGTCACAACCACTGCAGAGCCTGTGGTAGAAATTTCAACCACAAAGGCAAGTACCTCTAAGAAACATGCAAAAGATGTACTACAATCCCAAGATGGCAAATACGACATAGTCAACCATCTTAAACGCATCCCATCTCTTCTCAGTGTGTACGATGCCTTGAAAATGTCAAAAGAGCTTAGAGAAGCACTCATTACTGCTTTGACAAATCCTGAAGTGTTTGAAACAAGCTTCAAATCCGCAGAAGTGGATACAACATCTCTGAAGTATTGCACTTGTTGCCTTGCAAGTATCACATTTGATGAAGATGACCTTATACTTGGAGACGAGTACCACAATCGGCCTTTGTACGTTAGTGGACTGGTGGGAGATACATCGATAAATCGAATCTTGCTTGATTGTGGATCTGCAGTAAACCTACTTCCTCTTCGAACACTTCGAGCTCTGGGGATAAATGTTCGTCAACTAACACCATCAATGCTAACTATTCAAGGCTTCAATCAAGTCGGACAAAAAGCAATGGGAACGATAGCATTACAAATGGAGATAGGGGAGCTGTACTCTGACGCCCTTTTTCATGTAATTGATGCTGACACATCTTACAATGTTTTATTGGGACGTCCGTGGCTTCATACATATGGGGCTGTTCCTTCTACACTCCATCAGTGCTTCAAGTTTTTGGTAAATGGCAAGGTCAAGAAAGTTCTAGCGGACACCGACCCATTTAGGGGCGAAGAAGTGAATTATGCAGATGCAAAATTCTACAAACAGTCAAAAGTCACTTTTTCACAACCAATAAAAAATGAAGTGGTGCAAAAAGAATCACAATCACCAATTGTGGAAAAGGCAAAGCCATCGAGGCTAGTAAAAATTACGAGTTCCAAAACTCTGAAATCCCAAAAGGTGGTTCTCAACCGCTCTTTAAAAGATCAAAGAGAACCCGAAAAGAAGGCAACAGAACAAATCCAGAATGCATTTGAAGTTCTCGTGACCAGCTACACAAAGCCTCTCCGCAAAATCAACCAATCAATTCTTGGGGGCAATTTGATAGTCTCAACAAACTTGCAAAGGAATAATGGTCGACATGGTCGCATTGTTTCGTTCAAAAGAGAAGAGCCATCATCCAAAGTTCCATTAAAGATAAAGGCGAAGAGGCATAAAACTAAAAAGAGTGCTATCAATGTCACGGTGCACCAAGAAAATGAGATGCTCAAAGCAGTTGTCTCAGAAACCAAGAACGAGTTAGAAGGCTTTACTGATCTTGAGAAAGCAATGTTGGCTAGAGAGGAGCCAAGTAACAAGCCACCTCGAGTTTCTGTCTTCCAACGACTTGGTAAAATCACTAATTCCCAACCTAAGATGTCTCACAAAAGCAAAAAGTGGAGAGTTAAAAGCCCTAAGGTGACAATAAACCGAGACAAAAATAACGAGGCACAAGAGGAGGCACCAGACATTGTTCAAGTTAACATGATTGATAGCAAAGAATCCGAGGACGAACCAAATGCGCTTATTAGACAATTCCCCACCTGTTTTCCTGTCAAAAAGAGAAATGGGCAAAGTCGTATTTGCGTAGACTTCAGAACCCTCAACAATGCACCGCTACTTCCAGAAAGTGAGGCTTATGGAATGGATGAGGAATCAAGCACAGAGGAGGATGAAGAAGAGGTTTGTAAGGTTGCCCAAGTAAATTGCGTCACCATTGAGGATGAAAATGACGAAAATGATGACAAATCAACCGAGTTTATTGACAACGCCCAACCAGCACCACCTCAAATACAGGATGGGGGCAGGCCACTGTGGATGAACTTCGAGAGATTAATCTTGGAACAAATGATGAGCCTAAGCCTATATTTGTAAGTGCCCTATTAACTCCGGAAGAATTAGAAGATTACAAATGTCTTCTCCAAGATTACCGAGATGTGTTTGCATGGGGCTATCAAGATATGCCTGGTCTGGACACTAAGGTGGCAGTTCACAAATTGGCTATCTCAAAAGAAAGGCGTTATGTTAAGCAAGCTTCAAGACGTTTTCGACCTGAGCTAGAAGTGCAAATTAAGGCCAAAATTGACAAACTGATAGAAGTGGGGTTTATCAGAGAAGTTCAGTACCCTACATGGCTCGCCAATATCGTACCTGTTAAAAAGAAAAATGGACAAATTCGTGTCTGCATAGATTTTAGAGATCTTAACGACGCATGTCCAAAGGATGAGTTCCCTCTTCCAATAACTGAGTTATTGGTTGATGCCATAACTGGTTTTGAGGCTCTATCTTTCATGGATGGATTCTCAGGGTACAATCAAATTAAGATGGCACCTGAAGACGAGGAGCTCACGGCATTCCGCACTCCGAAAGGAGTCTACTGCTACACTGTAATGTTGTTTGGGCTCAAAAATGCAGGAGCCACATACCAAAGAGCCATGACAGTCATTTTCAGCGACATGTTGCACAACGTCGTTGAATGCTATGTGGATGACCTCGTCGTCAAAACAAGGAAAAGGGAGCGTCATTTGAATGATTTAAAGAAAGTCTTTGATAGACTCCGAAAACATCAATTAAAGATGAATCCTTTAAAATGTGCATTTGGAGTGACATCTGGAAAATTTCTTGGCTTTGTGGTGAGGTACCGAGGAATCGAAGTTGACCCTTAAAAAATCAAAGCAATCATAGAAATGCCTCATCCTCGAAATTTGCGAGAGCTACGAGGGCTGCAAGGAAGATTGGCATACATCAGAAGATTCATTTCAAACTTATCTGGGGAGGTGTCAACCATTCACAAGGCTGATGAAAAAAGATGTGCCTTTCACGTGGGATGACGCATGTCAAAATGCTCTAAGCAGTATTAAAGAGTATCTGTTGAAACCCCCAGTATTGATGTCTCCAATTAAAGGGAAACCTTTAATTTTGTACATCGCAGCACTTGAACGCTCACTGGGGGCAATGCTTGCACAAAACAATGAGGAGGGAAAAGAAAATGCGCTCTACTATTTAAGTAGAACGCTCGTAGGGGCAGAACAAAATTACACCCCTATTGAGAAGGTTTGCTTGGCTTTAGTTTTCGCTGTACAAAAACTACGACATTACTTACTGTCACACAGCATTACTTTGATATCTAAAGCAGACCCGCTCAAATACTTGATGTCAAAACCAGTGCCATCCGGCCGTCTTGCAAAATGGTCTTTGTTACTGTCCGAATTTGAAATCAAGTATGTCTCTCAAAAAGCCATAAAAGGGCAAGCACTAGCTGATTTCTTAGCAGCTCATCCTATTCCCGACAATATGGAGCTACCAAGCGATTTGCCGGATGAAGAGGTATTCTCAACATACATTTCTCAATGGCAACTTTACTTCGACGGAGCGGCAAGGAAAAAAGGCGCGGGGGCAGGTATCGTGTTCATCATACCATCTGGAGGCCTAATCCCGTATTCATTTTCGCTCATGGAGTTATGCTCAAACAATGTGGCAGAATATGAGGCACTCATCATCGGCCTTGAAATTGCACTCGAGCTGCACATTGACTGCCTTCAAGCTTATGGTGATTCACAATTAATCATCAAGCAAATGAATGGTCAGTACGCCGTGAAAAATGAAAATCTGATCTTGTATCATGAAAGGGCAAAACACTTGGTGTCACAATTCCAAGAAATCAACATTGCTCACATTCCAAGGTCTGAAAATAACAAAGCCGATGCGTTGGCAAAACTTGTGGCATCTTTAACTCTCCCTGAGGAAAGAGAAATAAAAGTTACAGTTGGAGAACGTCATTTACTTCCTTCGGCATTAGAGCGGATTGAAGAAAACCATGAGGTTAATGCAGTTACAGTCTTGGAAGTAGAAGAATGTTCAGATTGGCGGCAATCTTTGATTGATTACCTTCAACATGGAAAACTACCAACTAATCCCAGAGGTAGAATTGATGTACGAAGAAGGGCCAACCGATTTGTGTATTTAAATGACACACTATACAAAAGGTCATTTGACGGAATACTGCTAAGGTGCTTGACAAAGAAGGAAGCAGCCTACGCTCTCTCTGAAACCCATGCCGGTATTTGCGGAGCCCATCAATCTGGACCTAAGCTGGCAGCTCAGTTAAAAAGACTTGGGTATTATTGGCCTACAATGGTTCAAGATGTAATGAAATTTGCAAAGTCATGTCGAGCATGTCAAATACATGGAGACTTCAAGCATCAAAATCCATTACCCCTACATCCAACCATCTTGTCTTGGCCGTTCAATGCATGGGGTTTAGATGTGATAGGCATGATAACCCCAAAATCATCTCACCAACATCAGTACATTTTAGCTGGCACAGATTATTTCTCCAAATGGGCTGAGGCAATACCGTTGAAAGAAGTGAAGGCGGAAGATGTTGCAAATTTCATAAAGAAAAACATAATCTACCGTTATGGGGTTCCGTCCAAAATAATCTCAGACAACGCTCTCTACTTTAAATGTAGGGCCATGGTCAATCTTTGCAAAAAGTACAACATCCAACAAGCCTTCTCCGCAAGTTACAATCCAACTGCCAATGGTCAAGCAGAGGCTTTCAACAAGGTGTTGTGCAATATCCTGAAAAAGATGGTGGCAAAGAACAAAAGAGATTGGCATGAACGCCTTCCTGAAGCATTGTGGGCCTATAGGACCACCGTCCGTACATCCACCCGATGTACTCCATATAGTCTGGTGTATGGATCAGAAGCTGTGCTACCTTTGGAAATTCAGCTACCTTCCTTAAGAGTAGCCACACAACTGACAGATCCAGAGGAAAATGTAAAAATCAGGTTGGCGGAACTTGAAGCACTTGACGAAAAACGACTTGCAGTGCAACAAAGACTTGAAGTCTATCAAGCCCAAGTGGCCGGTGCATTTAACAAAAAGGTTAAGTTTAGATCATTCTCTATTGAGGATTTAGTCTTAACCGTCCGAAGACCCGTCGTCATCACCAGAAAAATGCAAGGAAAATTTGAGGCCAAATGGGAAGGACCGTTTGTTGTCACCAAAGTCTTCACCAAAGGTGCTTATGAGCTCTCTAACGCTAATGGGAAATGCATATACCCGTGTGTCAATGGAAAGCTCATAAAGAAGTTCTACGCATAAATAGTGCCTAACGAACTCCAAGAGGGAGGCAAGCACGGAGGAAGCAAGCAAGGAAAAATCCTTTCCTCTGAACTACGTATGACTTGATCCCTCAAAAAGGGTACGTAGGCAGCCTGGCATTAAAGCTAGGTGCAGTCGTACAAAAAAAAAAAAATCATTTTCGAAAATTAAGGGATGAACTACGTTCAACTTGATCCCTTCACAGGGTACGTAGATAGTCTAGTTTTTATAACTAGATACAGCTGTAAAAAAATAAAAAATAAAAATAAATAAAAATAAAAACACTTTCCCGAAATCAAGGGATGAACTACGTTTGGCTTGATCCTTTCATAGGGTACGTAGGCAATCTAATCCCCAAAATTAGATGCAGCCATAACTCATCAAAAATTATATTTTTCTCCAATGGAATTAGCATGTTTAAACTGCCATGTGGTAACTTTCTCAATAATTATCAAGGCAAAAGCCGCCAAAAGAGATAGTAAATTGAGAAGGGCAAAAGCATTTGTTTAAACTCTTCGCATACAAGGAGGACGGAGCTAATACATTGAAGACACAACAAGGACGGAGCCAATACATTAAAAGACAATAATGGTGCACCCATTCCTAAGGAAGCATACCAAGTAAAACCTGTCAACATTAAAGTTGCGCCTTTGATCCTACTTCAACTAAAAAACAAAAGTGAAGGTCGTTGTAGTCAAATTCTAAAACAAGAAATATTAAAATCTTGTGCCACCATGTTGAATTGATGGACACGGCAAGAAGGAAAAAAGGAAGACTTGGTTTTGACTTACAAAAGAAAATTGATGATCTGAAAGATGCAGAGGGTCCACGGCAAAAGCACAAAAATGATGGACTTTGAAATTTCAAAAGCACAAATGGAGGGACTTTGAAATTTCAAAGCACAAAAATGGTGGAACTTTGAAAATTCAAAGCATAAAGATGGACTTTGAAAATTTAAGGATAATGGACGGCTAAGAAAAATGGAATGGCAAGAGACAGCAAAAGCAAGCTGAAAATTGAAAAGGAACGTAGACAAAAAAAAGGAGGACTTGCGGTGGTAAAGAGGACCTTTGGAGCAAGGAAGCAATCGAATTTAAAATTCCCTCTTCTGCAGATTTGTTCAGAACTTCAGCATGCTCAACGTTCGTGAGAAGTCCTTCATTCGCATCAGCTCGGGATTGACGAAATTCTATATCCAATTTTCTTTGTTGTTCAATCGAAGCCTTAAGGTCACTCACTCGACGCTTAACAGCATATCTTCCGGAATCATATTGTTGACGAAGAACACGAGCGACCTCCTCTGCTTCTTTAACAGCCAATTCTTCAGCTTCAATCTTTTTAAGCTCCTGAATAGAATTAGACAACTCTGACTCAAAGGCCTTCTTGGTTGACAAACACTCATCATGACGACGAAGCAAATCGCGAATCTGTTTACCTTGATCAATAATTTTAGCATTATCAGAAATTTGCAAAGCATAGGCAAAAATATGGCGAACAGTTTGGACAAACCACTCAAGCTCTGACCGTCCAGACTTCAAAATATTAATGATAGAGACTAAAATATCAAGCACCAGATTCACTTCCTCATGGCAGCCAAGAATTTCTGTGGGTGAGTTGCAAGAGGAAAGCTTGACAAAAATATTCTCTACTTCACCAATGATATATCCTCGCCTAAGATTACTCACCTCCGAGCCTAACAAAGCATGGATGGATGTTTTTACCTCTTGCAAAGATGACGGTATAGCTTCATCTAACACATAGGCGGCTGACTTCTCCCCACAATGCTGGGTCTTTACCTCTACAGACGGTGTATTTAAGTTTTTAGGCACAATTTCTGGAACAAAATTATCTGCATCGGCAGCAAGTGCGGTGGCAATATCCACGCCACCAAAACCAAAATCATCAATCTTCTTGTAACGAGCACGCTTAAAATTCACATCATGATTGCTCCCTAAAGAAGATTCCTGTGAAGAAGACTCCCGGATAGCCTTGCATTTTCTATTAACCAGTATATCACCGTCTTTAGAGGGACCAGACCTCTGACTAGCTGGTTGCAAGCTGGGAGATTTCTCAATTCCCACATTAGAAAGAAAAATTTCTTTTCTCAGTCTTGGGGATACATCCCTCAGGATTGACACAATAAAAACCGTCTTTTTATCAAGGGGACGCTTATTAAAAATGGCATAAATGTTGGCCAAAGAAATCCCAAGGTATGTTGCAGAAGAGGTCCTCCACCATTTGCAATACCAATATGTACAGGACCCTTGATGAGTTGAACTTGGAACATAGAAAAGAGATCCACTGTTCCTCCTAAGAATCCCAGCCTGAGCTTCGAACATATCTTCAACACTACAATTCTGTCTTTTAGAAACATCAAATGCTAATTTGTTCACGGGAACCCCCTGATCAAAACCAAATTGGCGAGCAAACCTATTGGGAAAATATGGCTCTATCCAAAAGTGTTCACCGAGTTTGATAGGAAGCTTTGCAGTACGAAAACAGACCAACAATTCAAAATGGTCATCATATAAGTCTTCATTATCCATCAAGGAACAACCTTTCTCTTCCACAAAGGCAGTGGGGCGATAAATAACGAATTTATCACTTCGAAAAATAAACCTAGCATGAGATATACTAACCTCTCTGGGTTCAACACCTGCATATCTCGCTAGTTGAGGATAGCCTCTAGGAAAGTCACTGTCAGGACGAGATCGGTATAAATATGGAAAATGTTCTCCTAACCAGCCAATAATATAATGAACTGGCATGGAAATATATGTGAACCCAGGTCCCCTCGGACAAGAAACAATATCCCCGAGGCCATGATAAATATGGCCAAGGACAGTCGGTGCAAGAGAGACTTTAGAGCCCTGCGCCATCAAACAAGCCATGGGAAAAGACTCAGGCCTCACTCTGCCACCCTTTAGTGGCAAAACAAATCTGCAAAGCCAGAAAGCCAAAAATGCAGCCAAAGCCCCTTCTTTAGTGACTTCTAGCAGGATTCTTTGAGCCCTAAGGATCTTTTGCTCGTTCGGGGACATCCGCTGATTTTTCTCACCATAACCCGCATAAATGATTTTCCCTCGATAAAAATGATCCAACCATTGATTCCAAAATATATGCTTCTGCCCATAAAATTTGCACAATTGGGAATGAATTCTCAGAAGTTCAGAAAGGGTAGAGGGGTAAACTTCTTTGCACAAGTCATGATTTGAGGGAATAAACTCTTCGTAAGAAGCACCGAGAATTGGTAAACCACCTATCACCTTCAAATCATATAATGAAATACTCATTTCTCCATTTCCCTGGTGAAAGGTGTTGGATAAAGGACCCCATAACTCACAGAAAGCTTTCCATACATTAGAGGAATACCCATAAGGATAACGAGACACTGCCACAGCACCATAAATACCCGCTTGACGCAGCACACTTGCATAAGCCCGAAGAGTAGCCTCTGTCCACTCCAATACACCAATCTGGAAAGTAGCACAACCTGTGACTTTGACGTCTGAACCCCAATCTACTTTGTCCCGAATCATTCTGTGTAGAAGCGGAAAAAAATCAGGATCAACCTTAAAATTGGCATCTCCATCAACCTCATTGTTCACTTTCATCAGAGTATAGGCCTGGAATAAGTCACCCGGATTTTGACCAAATTCGATGGCACCATCTTCTGAAGAAAAATCAAAGTGACTGGAGTTCACCTTTGAAGGAAGAAACCAGGTGGGAGGATCACCAAAAGATAGAGTATAGTTAAGCGAAGCCAATGGAGAAGAGCGCTTATACTCTAGACCCGTAGCAAACTCTTTTCCAGCCTTGTCAACAGCCCGCTGGGTGCAAATTTGTCCATCAATAGGTATCCCCTGAAAATACAAAATACATGAGGGTCAGAAGTTCAGTAGAAGTCATATCAAGCCTTATACGCTCACAACAGTTTCACACATAAGGCTTGAGGGGGCAATCTGTTGAACAAAAAAAAAAAAAAAAAAAAAAATATATATATATATATATAAAGCCCATACAAATTGGGTCAAGTTACAAAGCAAAACAAAAGATGAAATCTAGCCCAAAAAAAAAAATGAGGGTGGGCTTTATATGCAATTGAACATCCATCAACAAATAAATAATAAAAAAAAAATATAAATATCTCCCTACAAAGAGGGGAACCTGCAACAAGGAAAAAAGAGAGTGGAGTCAGTTAGGAGAAGGTGGCATCAGTTAGGAGAAAGTGGCAAAAAAAAAAAGGGCCACCATCTTCCCCACGTAAAGGATCTGGAAGGCTCCTGCAATGCCTATAAATAAGACATGAGCTGCACACTAAAAAAAAAGGAAGGAGGAGGAAACGCTGCAGAATTTTGGAGAAACAACGAACTGCTACAAAAATCATTCGTGCATTCGAGTCTAGATCAAAAGGAAGAATATTCATCATCAGGTATGAAATAAGTTTCTGTCAATTTATGATTATTTCTTTGGTTCAAAGCTGTATTGCAGATGGAAGTAAAAGGAAAAGGTGCAAAACCATAATCAAAGCAGTGCAAAAAAAAATTAGCAGCAGCCACGAGTTTTCTTTCTGCCTAAATCTGAAGAGGAGGAAAAAATAAACAACACAAAAACTTTTGTTTTTCCCACTGCCAGAATCCCATGAATTTCTTCGGGATGGCTAAGACCATCCCGTGAAGTTCCCAAGTCAAAAAAATACATGTATAGCAGCAGCCACAGGTTTCCTCTCTGCCCAGATTTGAAGAGAACAAAAAAAAATACCCATGAATTTCTTCGAAGTGGCCAAGACCACCCCGTGAAGTTTTTTAACTGGTCTAAAGGAGGCGGACCCCTGCCAGATGATCAAGAGCAGCACCCAAAGGAAGCAAGCTGTTCACGTAAAAGAGGGGAAGAAAACAAAGCCAAAAGCAAAGTCTCAAAAAAATACATATGTCTAAGTATAGATGCAGACATCATTGTGGCTAAATATTGGGTCAAGAATATTGGCCATTCAGCAAAGCCATTTCCTTTGCTACCCACAGGTACAGGGGACCAAAAAATGGTTGGAAGTACTTTTCATATTGCATATTTGCCATCCCAAATTTGCAAGCATTTTGGGGGAAAAAAAAATGGCAAGACAAAAATATGAAGGGTAACACAACAAAATGGGGTATTCAAACGCCCACTGTCAAGATCATATATGGAAGCAGGAGTGCTAAACAAAAGAATGTGCCCAACAAAATTCCAGCAAATACCATTATACTAAAACCCATTTGAAATATGGTCAAAACCTCACCTTCGGAGCCATGAACCAACACTCGTCTCCAACGAACTTGGTACTGCAAGATGGTACAACAGAAAGAAAAAAGAGTCCGGGTTTTTGGTGGTTTTAGAGCTAGGAAGAAACGGAATCGCCGAGGACAGCTTGCGGAAAGGAAGATGCCCTGCTGAAAGTCCTATTTGGATTTAGAGATTTCAAAGTCTGCAAGCCCACATGGGCGTTGGACAGATAAGCTTGCTGAGCATATAAGTCTTAAAAGGCACATATAAAAATATATATATATAAAGGCTAGAAGTTGGATGACAGATGGTTTGGATAATGGGTTCAAAATCCATGTTTTTTTTTTTCTTCAATAAAGATTGAAAATTCAACATGACTTGTCCCACCTTTAACTTAAAAGTCATATCCCACATTTGGAACACCTCACATGGAGTTCCACTTTCAAAATCCCATTTTCTTTAAAGACATGTTGAAAAGTCAAAGAAATGGGTAAAGAAATGGTGCTCTGAATGGATGTTTTTACAAGCCACAAAACTTGCCCATTCAAATTTGTAGCCCACGAGGGTGCCAAGCATACATGCCTTAAAGGCATACATAAAAGAAAAATGTACTGTGAGGGTTTTTGGACATGAATGGGTCCAAAGTAATCGTGGGTTCATTACAAATATTCCTTTTAAATCTACACGACTCAAAACGGCACAAAGCCACTGCAAACGGCACAAAGCTGCTACGCAAAGTCTCTACAAAATTACATGAAGCCATTCAAGTGGCACGAAACCCACGTCAAGTCTCAAAGGCACAAAGCTACATCAAATTCCCAAAGGCATGAAGCTATATCAAATCTCAAAGGCACGAGGCCACATCAAATTTCAAATAGCATAAAGCCGTATCACATACTCCAATGGCTCAAAGTCCTCGCCTGCAAGAGCCTAAACTGCACAAGGCATCACATGCTCCAATTGACCCAAAGTCTTTGCTTGCAAGAGCCTAAACTACATAAAGCACCTTGCTCCTCGCCCGCATGAGCTAAAACTGCCAAGGCATTAAATGCTCCTCGCCCGCATGAGCTAAAACTGCCAAGGCATCAAATGCTCCAATTGACTTAAAGTCTTTGCTTGCAAGAGCCTAAAACTGCATAAAGCATCAAATGCTCCTCGCCCGCATGAGCTAAAACTGCCAAGGCATTAAAACTCCAATGGCCTAAGTCCTCGCCTGCACGAGCTAAAACTGCACAAGGCACCAAATTTAAACCAACACCAATTCAAGGAACTACGAGTGACTTGATCCCTCAACGAGGGTACGTAGGCAATCTAAGGCTTACTTGGATGCAATCACAAGATCAAATAAAACCCCAAACCCCCAAGTTACGATTTATTCAAATTGGAATCAAAGGGTGTTCCTTTCCTAAAAGAAGGGTTGTAATTAATAGGCGCGTAGCCTAGAATGGGTCGAACTCGAATTAATAAAACCCTCTTCAAAAAAATGAACGAGGGTGAAATTGTGTCGAGTAAATTATTTGTTTACACATTGTGTACAATTTTTACTCAACAATAAGCTTCATTACCATATAAATTTCATGAAAAATGGTCGAGAAATGAAGAAGATATGAAGTTTTGAAATTTTCTCCAGTTTCCGGTGAAACCAGATAGTGGACCGGAAAAGACGAGGAAATATTTCATCAAAGTTGACGGAATATTCTAACGGCGTCAGGTAACGCTGTTAACCTCGTTAGTTAAAGTTAACGGAATATTTCATCAGTTGGACGAAATATTCCTAACGGCAGTAGGGTTTTGGCCGCGCGTGGTGGCGCATCTGGCAGTGCCTTATTTTGAATGCCACTTGTCGCTAAATGAATAAACCCTGGGACATATTTTAAATACAACTTGAAGATGTGGCCATTTGAAAATTATTAAAAAATAAATAAAAGAAAGTTTATTGGAAGAGGTAAGAGATGAATGTGCATAAAAAGAGTGTTTGAGGTGAATAAAAGGTGAAGAATTGAAATAAAAAGAGGTAAGATAGTATAGAAGGGTGAAAATGATGCAAGAAATAGTGTAGAAATGTTTTAGGTATTTAGGTGTTTGTTTGCCCTCACTAGCTCTCACTGGACAAGACTGGACTAACTATTAGTCCAGTCCCGTGTTTGTTACTGTGCGAGACAAATTTTAATGGGATTAGCCGGGACTCGCCCAGACTAATAGGGTCGCTAGAGGTTCTTAGCGAGTCCCCCAGAAAACTATAGGACTAGCTAAGACCTTGGATTCGTCTCTGCTCTGTCCTTTCTCCTACTCCGGCCCATCTTTGCTTTATGTCCTCTCTCGGGCGAGAAAACACCATCAAACCATCAACACTCTCTCCCTCTCTCCTCGTCTGCTCAATTGCAACCACTGGACCACCACCAGAAGCTTGACGTCGATCTCCGCGTTCATGCGCGACCAAGACGCAAGTCGGGATTGAAAGCGTACCAAATGCCCAAGTACCAGTTGGGGTTTTCGTCGGTGGTGGGGAAAAAGCGAAATTTGTGAAATTTAGTAGAAAGTTGTGAAATTTGATATTTGAATTTTGTGATCTGTGAGAAACTTGTAAAATTTGGGCTTTATGTTTTGTGGATTCATGAAAAGTAGGAGATGGAGTTTGAAGGGAAAAGAGGTAGAGGGAGAAAGAAGAGAGAGGTTTCACGAGAGAAGGAGATAGTTCTAGAATAGGAAAAGACAAAAAAAAAAAGCAGAATTACTTTTTATTATCCTGCTTGTAGTCCGATACTACACCAAACGCATCACTAAGTTAGTCCAGCTTAGTCTATTCTAAGTCAGTCCAACTTAGTCCCTGAAGTTAGTCCAGTCCGAGATAGTCCGATACAACAAACACACCTTTATAGGACAAAAATTAGAATTTTTATTTTTTTTAAAATTTTGTCTTAAAAAAATTCAGCTTGGTCCAACTGAAGAGGCTGGCTGGCTAGCTAAAGATGGCCAGCCCCTGGCCATATAGTTGGATTTTTTGGCCTATACCTCTATTGGAGATGAATTTTGTGTAAAAACTAGTTATCCTTTGGCCTATGACCTTATGACTGGCTCAGTTGGAGATGGCCTAAGAGAAGAACTACATTTGGGTAGCTTCTTTGGCCAAATAATGGTTTCGTAGGTTCTATATAATTATAATCTAATAATCGGTTAGAGATGAATTTTTGAACAAATTGAACATTTTTTAGCTCCATTGGAGGTGGCCTAAGTCAGCAACTCTCCATCGAATCTATTATCCACCAGTGATTTGGTCCATGGTCAACAAGTCTTTCTTCATTGGTAATGGGTAACGTGGACAAGGTTGAAGAGTCTTCCTTTCTATGTGCAAAGTATATATAGCATGAATAATGTCCATCTAGGGACCAGTGAGACGGACAGGATGTAGCATCAATAATGTCCATCTAGGAACCAGTGAGGCAAGCTCCTTCACACGAGGAATATATAATAAAAGATGATGTGACAGATAGAATGAAAAATTTATGCTTCAACGCAAGTTTGAAATATTCCTGTAATTTAGAATATCGCACATAAAAGAAAGGGAGTCTTAATAAAAATGGTCTAACACTATTTATTCTTAATCAAAAAAACATTTTGTGTATAAAAGCTTTATAATGGATCAAGCTCTTTTCTTTATTTATTCTTATGCCATTATTTCTTTATTGTAGCGGGTCCACAATGATGTTGACATTTCTGTCTCATTAAAATACATTATTTTACATGATACTATTCAACTTATGTTAATTTGCTGTCAGCTTTTCATGCTTCCATCATGTTGTCGATGTTATGCAGCTCTTCTTCTGTCAAATTGTTCCAGTATTGTTCATCGCCTTCTACTAGTTTTGCATCTCTTTCTCTATCTTCTTTTACCTTGTAATACATATCTTATGTTTCTCCTTTGAAGTTTTAAGGCTTCCAATATGGCTGATGACGAGCTTTTGACTTGCTGTAAATATACATTTCTTCTTCTTCTGATACTAATATCATATCATACCTAAAATCTTCAAACTCATCTAAGGCTAACATTTGGATCCCTCGAAATCTTAAAATATTTTATATGAAAGAGTCCACCTGTGTGAGGAGATAGGGGATAGTCTAAAGGACTCTTCATTAATCATGGCTAGATGCCTAACTTTCTCCTTATGCATATGTACATACCAATCTGGAGGACTACTAATAAAACTTATGCAAATTTCTTTCCACTTTTCTAGATAATCTTCTGCTACTTTTATAAGCTTCTCAGGAAATAATTCTAGTTGGGAAATATGGTTGATGAATATTTTATCAAGATAGCCAAATTCTAATAGTAAGGTTGGGGTAACTTTTACTACATTATACTTTTTTCTGATGCTCATAACAAAAATGTCATGGTCTAAAATCTCTCATGTTAATCCTGGCCGCTGCTATGCTAACTTTTGGTTTACAAATACAACTCTCTGTACTATCACAAAGACATGGTGGATACATCTTTGTAATAATATACATCCCTGGTTTTGGATTAAAGATGGACTAGTACAAAGCACATTGTAATTATAATTGTAACTCTTTCATGGGCTGTGATGCTCTGCTCAGGATCTCATTTTGCATATCTGGTGACATTATTCTTAGTTTTACTTTTGAAATTTCTTCTAATAAGATATCATCTATTATTAAGTCTAAAGTTATATTCCTACGAAAACTTTCATATCTTTCTTGTTTTTCTTTGTCACTCAGATGCTGATGCTGCTCATTATTTATTTTCAATTCTTTTTTCAAGGTGTCACTTGCCTTTTGCTGCATTCTAAGATATTGGAGTTCTTGGTTTATTTTGGTAAACTTACTAAGTAATGACTCATGATCTCTAGAAATGACTTGAAGGTTGTGCTCAAGAGAATGAATATGATGCTGGCTTTGATGGAAATTAAAATTAAAACTATCAAACTCTTGTTCTAAGGCTCTAATTAATTTTTCATGACTTAACCTCATGCTTGGCTGTTTGATTTGGATATTCCAAAAACTATCTAAGAGAACTTATTGCCTATCAGAGATTTTTGGTACCCTTGACCTATACCTCAGAGTTGGATTTCTGAGTCCTTCAACAAGAGTCTATTAAAGTTAAAAGTAGGTGCTGGTTTGCTTATACTATTTTGGAATCCATTTAATGATTGAGGTCCATGGTGCATCATTATGCTATTGAAAGGTGCTCTTCTGCCTTGTGGTCTTGTGCTATTTGAAGATGATGGTCCACGATATTCTATTCATGTTCAATGAATCAATCTTGACGAGATATCAGCTAATGTATTGTCGCTACCTTTTATATGCTGAAAAATTGGTTTAAAACACTTTCCTGTAAATTAATCAATAAAATTAATCCATCTTCGGGCTGTCTGTTTATTAGCATGTATCTTGTTATAATAAGAAACTATATTTTGACAATATGTTCTAATCGTAAATACTTCATTATGTAAAAATAAAGAGAATGCTTCAAGTGAGTTAATTATCCTAAAATTTCTAAATCTGTTGATGGTAATTTTGATTGTACATCACTAAATTTTCCTAATAAATATTTACAAACTTGTTCGTTAGACTTTGGTGACTCCTTATGCTTTTTCTGATATAGTATATCTGCCCATCCTAATGATGAAGCATCTGTTTCAACTATTTTATAACTATCATCTAATGGTAATGTTAATGGTTTAAGTTGAGTAATTTCTTCCTTTATAATTTTCTACTCTGAAGATGCCGGTAAATGAACTTAACGCTGGTATTTCTGCAATAAAAGCGACTGTGTACGAGAAGCGAGTTCTTATTGTTTTGGATGATGTTGATACTGTAGAGCAACAAAGTGCTTTAGTTGGCAACAGAGACTGGTTTTATGAAGGAAGCAGAATCATTGTTACCACAAGAGATAGAAGTGTCTTGCCTGATCATCTTGTGAACAAGTTGTATGAGGTCAGGGAGTTGGATTTATCTCAAGCGCTTGAACTGTTTAGTTACCATGCACTGAGAAAAGAAAAGCCCCCTGATGATTTCCTGGCCCTGTCCGAGCAAATTGTGTCTCTCACAGGTGGGCTACCGTTGGCTCTTGAAGTATTCGGCTCTTACCTATTATATCAGAGGAGAATAGAGGTATGGAGAGACGGTCTGCAGAAACTGAAACATATTCGTCCCGGCAATCTTCAGGATGTGTTAAAGATAAGTTATGATGCTTTAGACGAGCAAGAGAAGTGTATCTTCCTAGACTTTGCATGTTTATTTGTGAAAATGAATATGAGAGAAGATGCAATTGACATACTGAAGGGTTGTGGTTTTGATGGTGAGATAGCAATTGCTGACCTCACCGCAAAATCTCTCACGAAGGTTTATGAAGGCCGTATGCTGTGGATGCACGATCAAGTTAGAGACATGGGAAGACAAATCGTTATACATGAAAGCGTTGAAATCTTGAATGTCTTCAAGGATGATAAGGTGCAGAATCCACTATGGTACTTTTATTGTTCACATATTCATGTAACACAATTTTCCAGATTAGATGAAAAATTGGCTTGATATTTCTTCACTCAGTTTCTTATATATTTTTTGATACCTTGACAACAGGGAACAAGATGTATACAAGGGATAGTCTTAGACTTCAAATCATCGATAAGGATGGTGCGGGATCCAAGTGGTGACAGAGTTTCGTGGGACAACTTTCGAAAAAGCCCCAGTTTTAGCTCTGCAGTAACATACCTAAAGGAAAGGCGCAACGCATATCTTCAAAATCAAGAAGAGAAAAAGAGAAAGGTTGTAATTTGCTCCAAACCCCTTGGAACAATGGTCAATCTTAGACTTCTCCAAATTAATTTTGTGAATTTGGAAGGGAAGTTCAAGTTTCTTCCATCTGATTTGAAGTGGTTAGAATGGAAAGGTTGTCCTTTGAAATTTCTTCCTTCGGATTTTTCCCCTTGGCGACTTGCTGTCCTTGATCTTTCAAATAGCAAACTTGTAAGTTTGTGGAGTGGGCGTACCAAGGTATGCTTCACAGTTTGATCAATCGTCTGCTGTATCCTTTTCTATCCTACTCTTTTGTATCTGCTTTACAGTTTTATGATTTTCTAAGCTAGTTTTCTCTGTAATACAAAGAGCGAGTTTGATTGTATTCCAGGTGCCAGAGCAATTGATGTTCTTGATTCTACACGAATGCTCTTATATAACTGCTATACCTGATTTATCTGGTAACAGCGCCTTGGAAAAGATTGTTCTTGAGCTATGTGTTAATCTCAATAAACTTCATGACTCGGTTGGGAATTTGAATACATTAGTCCACTTGAACCTTAGAGGTTGGTCGAACCTTGTTGAACCTCCCAGTGACGTATCTGGCCTGAGAAAACTTGAGAACCTAATCCTTACCGGTTGCTCAAAATTGAAAAAACTGCCCAGCAACATGGACAGCATGGTATCATTGAAAGAACTTCTCCTTGACGAGACAGTGATAGAAAGTCTTCCTGAATCTATCTTCAAGCTTACGAAACTCGAAAACCTCAGCTTGAACCGCAAATTTTTGAAAGGGCTACCTGAGTTGATAGGAAAGTTGTGTTCTCTCAAAGAAGTATCCCTTAATGATTCAGCCTTAGAAAAACTACCCGATTCATTTGGATCTTATGGTAGTCCTATCAAAGAACTGCCTGCGTCCATTGGTTCATTGTCAAACTTGAGGGAGTTATCTGTGGGGCGCGGCAAGTTTATGAGAGAATTGCCTGATTCAGTTGTAGGTTTAAATTCTCTTGTTGTGCTACAAATAGATGAGACGTTAATCACAAATCTCCCGCATGAAATCGGTGCCTTGAGAACACTTGAGAAGCTTGAGATGAGGAACTGTGGATTTCTTAGATCATTACCGCAGTCAATCGGAAGCATGAAGGGACTAACTGCTTTAGTCATAACTAATGCTACTATCACAGAGTTGCCAGAATCAGTAGGGATGTTGGAAAATCTTACTGTGTTGCGCTTGAACGGATGTAAACAGTTGCGCAAGCTTCCAGCTTCAATAGGACAACTCATGTCCTTGCACAGATTGCAGATGTCGGATATTGCGGTGACAGAACTACCTGAGAGCTTCGGAATGCTTTCTAGTTTGATGGTTTTAGAAATGAGAAAGAAGCATCAAAAGAGGGAACACACAGAAGAGATCAATTTTATACTCCCAACTTCTTTCTCAAATCTGTCCTTGCTATATGATCTGGATGCTCATGCTTGTAATATATCTGGCAAAATTGCTGATGATTTCGTGAAGTTGTCATCACTCGAAACCTTGAAGCTAGGCCGCAATAGTTTCGGCAGCCTTCCAGCCAGTCTGACGGGACTGTCCGTTCTTAAGAAGCTTTTGTTGCCTCACTATAAAAATCTCAAGTCTCTGCCTCCACTTCCTCTAGTTTGGATGAAGTGAATATTGCAAACTGCACTTCATTAGAAAGTATCTCTGATATTTCGAAACTGCAAAACTTGGTGGAGCTGAACCTTACAAGTTGTGCTAAAGTTGTCGATATTCCGGGCCTTGAATGTTTGAATTCCTTGGTGAGGTTGTATGCGAGTGGTTGCAATGCTTGCTCATCAGTTGTTAAGAAAAGACTTGCTAAGGTCCTCTCTCTCTCTCTCTCTCTCTCTCTCTCTCTCTCTCTCTCTCTCACACACACACACACACACACTCACACGCACGCGTGTAGAAATTGTAACTCAGTCATAGGTTTGGAAATTTTTGTTGCAGAGCTACTTGAGGAAAATACACAATCTTAGCATGCCAGGAAGCAAGATACCAGACTGGTTTTCTCAAGGTGTGGTTACATTCTCAGAGAGAAAAAACTGCGTTCTCAAAAGCGTGATCAAAGGCGTTGTAGTCTCTCTCAACCAGCAAATACCGGATGAAATAAGAGAAGAACTCCCTTCAATAGTGGACATTCAAGCAAAGATCCTCGTAGTGGATTTTCCTACCTTCACTTCAGCATTGAACTTACAGGGAGTACCAAACACAAATGAAGACCAATTTCACTTGTGCCGATACCCGACTTGGCATCCCTTGGTTTTGAAGTTAAAAGAAGGTTATACGATACATGTGACGAGGAGAGATCCGCCATTGATGAAAGGCATCGAGCTGAAGAAGTGGGGGGTTCGTTTTGTCTACGAAGATGATGATGATTATGAGGGAGATGAAGAGTCATTAAATGAAAGCCAGCAATCCTTGTCAGAAAAACTGGCCAAGTTTTTCGGCTCGTTTGAAGAAGGTGACTGCACCTGCACTCCTGAATCTAGTTCTAGTGCACTTGAAGAAATAGTTCAAGAAACCAAAACAAGTGAACGACGATTATCATTATATGATCGAGGGTACTTCATTTCTTGCTTCGTAGTGCTCTCTCTCGTCTTTCTGTCATTGAGTTGGTTATGGCGGTGGCTATCAACTTAAACAGACTGGTATCCTTCTGCGCTCGAGGTTCTGTATTTGATTCTCCCTTCCATTATCGCTTTTATCAAAAACAGTCTGGTATCCTTCTGTTCTTTGAAACTTTAAAACTTTTATTTAGATGTGTGAGATCCATTAAGAAGACGCTTTGATATTGGTGTGCTTTAAAAAAAAATTACAAGCAGCTGTAAAATAAAGTTGTTATTGTTTGGTATTTTTTTTTAAAAAGTGTTTTTAACAAAAAAAAGAAGTCTTATATAAATTAGTGTGAATATGTAGGATGACTAAAAAATATATGGCATTTAATGTGATATAATAACTGTCAAAGAGAATAACGTAGGGACAAAGATTGTAATTTTGTAAAAGATGTGGGGGTATGCTTGCCATTTACAAGTCTCTCTGTGACGGCTCCCTGAATCAGACCCAGAGCTTTAGCATCCTTCATAAGTCTCTCTGCGAGAGTCATCTTCCCAACACTACTTGATTCTTCTTTTTCTTTCTTCACATTAGATTCATCATCTTTCTTCAAATCTTAGCTCTCAAACCCTTTTCAACAAGATCCCACAACCTGTGAGACTTGAAAATGGTTTTCATCCTTAATACTCCATAACTAGTTATTGCCATTGAAGATCGATGCTCTCAACTTGCTACTACCTGACCCTGCCATGTTAGACTCAGGTCACATACAACTCAAGCTCAATTTCGAGTTTCTTGATAGTTCCTTCATAGATCCAAACGCCCAATATCAATTGATCGAACCTGGCTCTGAGGCCATGTTAACATTCATAAGACTGTTATCTAATATATGAAATCAATCAATGAGAATTGGAGATTATGAATTCTGGAATTCAAAGGAAGTTGCAGAGATAAGAAGAAAATGGAAAACGTGCTTCTGCATTCATTCCTTCACACGCACACACTATGCACTTGAATACCGTTAGAAAGAAGAGAGAAAATGAAATATTCTCTCATTACATCATGTAAATCTAACACCTAGCATAAACCATTACTTACATCTTAGCTGCACACTTAGACTGTGATCCAAGGGCTTACAGTAAAATTGAATTTTACACTTAGCCTCTCTACAATTCCAGCAATTACACTTACACACCAACATTATATATATGATAAAATTATTTTATATATGATATGAGAAAATTTCCTTCTTAATGAAATTGTGATTTCACTGTTCCTTAGAGGGCTACAATTCAGGCAATGCAGCGCATGAGAAATGATTTAACTTTGATGATCCTAAGCTTATGCGAGGAGGTTGGAGGAATGACCCTAATCCTGATCTTTGTAAGGTAGATTTTTTTATTTGTTAGAAGTATATTGAAATATTTTCGTCATCGTTACTGCGGGGTGGAGCTACATGCAGCATGGTAAATGATGGAAGTTCTTTTTCCCCTTTTGTTTTAGGGGATTACTAGAAAATAAGCCCGCGCTATGCTGCGGGAAATCAGTGTACTAATCGTAACTGGATGAATAAGAAACATTTATCTGAATAAATTCAACATAATAATGAATGAACAGAGGGATATATAAGTGAATGAGGTTGATAAGATAAGGCTATAGCATTGTAAATGAAGAGATAAAGTGAGATGCAACGCAACAAATGTAAACATCACACGTCAAATGTCAAAGATGCACAAATTTCCAAACAAAGCAAAGAAATTGAAAATATGTCATGAAAACTATTTAAAGTTCATATAATCTGAATGGCACAAAAGCAGTGTAAAATCTACATGTTTAGGCACTATCATCACGCTTGGCTAACATATTTATAAGATATGGATACCAATCCACTGGTCTCCAACCACCAAATAGGTACGAATTTAACTAAAGAATGTTAGCCACAAAAATTCAATTAATGAATATCAAAATTTTCCGTAACCATTAAAATAGTAATGAAGCTTAGAACATTCGCTAAACACCAAAACCCACAATACATGCCGTCTACCCAACAAAGATATATTAAAAACAACAATTGCAGGATCAATAAGGACTTTGTGAACTGCAACAATTAAAAGGGCCAGAAAAAAACACTAATCTAGATAACCAAAAGAAAATTCACATTAAAGAGCACCAAAAAGCAATGTCTACGCGACCTCTAAAATAAGAACCATAATTCCTAACCCTTACGATTAAACCTGATCAAAATTGAAATGAAGAAGAAAAAAAACCAAGATTTTTTTATGATGGATGCTGTAAATGGCAAACTCCTCTAAGAAATAGCAAGCACATGTGAGGCATAGGATAAACAACAAACATTTTGTGCATCTTATAGTCATTTAATTTCAAGCACTTGTCAATTTTTCTTAGGGCGTTCAAACCTAGTACCTCTATATAGTTGGGAGAGGGAAAAGCGTTGCATACATGCTACCTATTGGACATAGTTCGATATAGTTCTCAACCTAGGATTACCAAAATTTCCGTTCGCAATCTTCCGGATTTCTTTTCCAATGTAGTAATTCAAAATTCCTACACTTGTATTTGTGTGATACTGGTTTCATCTTAGATTGATTGATTTCTATTTTAGTCAACATCGACATAAAATTTATAGTAAACCAAAACGGTAAACAGTAAATACACAAATGCAAAACTGTGTAAGCTCATATGTGTTGAGTAAAAATGGAAAACAGAAAAAGCCGAAAAAGAAAGACTGGTACAATAGCTGCATAAATTAAATAGCTTTCTACAACATACAAAAGAGATTGAGAAATCTAATTCAGCAATTCCTTTTCCTAATTCGATATGGTATTAATTTAGCCAAAACCTCAGTGAATCCTTTAACAAATAAAACTCACAACCCGTGTTTCGTAGCAGAGAAAACGAAATATGGAAAGAAAAAAAAAAGACAATATATTTCCATTAAATAACTGAGTTAAATCAAATAACAGGTCATTTCCATCAAATGAAAAACAAATGATTCATAATTCAAACCCTAAACCTCCACTGAACCTAACACACAACCCAAGAATTCTACACAGATTCAAGTTTCCATATTCACAAATAACCAAATTTCCATCACTTTCTCAACAACGAAACAGATTGAAAACTGTTAACTGGTTGAAAAACCACACCATTTAAAGAACCAGTGGAGATCAGAATAAGTACGAAATGCTATAGAGGTAAATGAACAGCCATTAATATAATTTTTATTTTTTTGAGCATGGCAACAACAATCAGAAAAAGAAAAGAAGAAAATCTATGGGATAAATTTAAAGTCTATTTGAAAAGTTCAATACATTTGTTTGTCAAACTCAGTGATTAAACTTCACACTCATGCCTGAGTCGTCTTCTAGATGAACCTCAATTAAATGACACAAGTAATATTTAGCAAATAGTAATTGTATAGCTTCAGTCTTATGACAATGCAATCATGCTGATCCTTAATTGAAGGTCTAATAGCCATGCATCTTTGCAAATATACAATTATAAACCATCAGAAAAGAACATGACAGGTTGTTCAAACTTGAAACATAAAAAAAAAAATGAAGGAATGCAGAACTAAGGATTGTGAAATGGCACAACATTTAACAACCACCATTCATGGTTCTATAAAAAATGGGTATATAATAAGTTGGAATGACTACAGCAAACAGCAAAAAACAATAGAGAATCCAGCATTTTCTCGTATTTTCAAATCAATTCTAAACCCTGAAATCGTTACGTCTAGACCTTTTATTCACACCTCAGTCGTTGCTCTATGAATCCAATTTCATTCAACAAACAATGCAGGGGAGAAAATCGAAAAAGAAGTATCTCCCCATGATTAGCTTTCTCGTTTATTCTTCACAAACTAATCAAATATTTAAAATCCAAGTACAAGAGCTTTACAAAAACGTAATACAAAATTGGTGTACAATTAATTAGGCTTTGCACATGTAATCAGTGTGCAGAATTGTATACCTAAGGATGGCAATGAAGCGTATTCTTCCTCCCAGAATCAGGGTTCCTGAAATTTACAAAGAAAGTAAATCTGTTAGGAAATTTGAGAAATTGGAGGACCAAATCTCATTAAATTTGAGTTAAATGAGCTAATACACCAACTAATGAGAGAACAGATTTCAAATGATTGAAATGTAATGAGCCACAGTGAAAAGAACAGCATGGGAGTAACCAAAAATGTTTAACCATCTTTCTAATATAAAAAACTCCAATTGTTTAACCATCTTCAATGAAAGGCCAACTTTAATTTTTCATTCTCCCAATTAAACCGCTAAACTCACAGAACCTGGGTTTTAAACCAACCTAAGCACATATTGAAATCATTATGCAAAAACAGCAAGCATTGCAAACTATTAAGCGTATATGCAATTTATATATGGAATACCTACTTGGACATTATTATGAATGTCCATTGCGTGGTTTAGTTCAAATCCTCTAGCCTCATACACAACCCATAAGAGCCATTCGGAAACCAAACCAACCACCCCCCTCCCCCCTCTTTTGTAATTTAAAGCAAATTCAATCAGGAAACAAAAAGTTAAGAACAGCCTTAACTCACTAACCCATTGAATCAAAACAAATTAACTTAGAGAAAAACTACAGTCCAAAATCATATGGGTTGTGATTTTCACACACCCTTAACTACTTTTCCCACACCCCTCTCTATTTTTTAATATTTAATTGGTATCTTACTATTTAATCTTCCATATATACCCCTCCTACTTTTTGACTTTTGAAAAAGTCAGGGTATACATGGAAGGGTATATATGGAAGATTAAATAGTACAATACCAATTAAGTATTAAAAAATAAGAAGGGGTGTGGGAAAAGTAGTTAAGGGTGTGTGAAAATCACAACCCAATCATATATATACATATATGATCTAAATGTAAACCAATTTTTAGCTAATTAACTGAGTATACCAAAGAATCAAAATAAACACAAATTCTTAAAGTTTGGCAGCCCAATAATCAAATAAGGAAAAACAACAATGCGTGTGATTGCATGTGCTGCATAAGTGTGTGAGTGTATATTGCATTGCTGAGGAAAAACAAAAAAATCGTCCAAGTGATAAAAAAAAATAGCCATAAGCATGCGAGCATATATTGTGTGTGTTGTGTGTGTATAAGTACGTGACAGTGTTTGTGTGACATTGCATGTGCGTCTACTGTGTATGTATATAAAATGTATGTGTAAGTGTAGGTAAGTGTGTGCACTCTGTGTAGATAAGTGTATGTGATGTGTGTGAGTGTATATTGTTTGCGTATGCAGTGTGTGTTTGCATATCAAAAAGGGTAAGTGTATATTGTATTCCATTTCGTTTGTTAGGGGAGATATGCATGCTGCTCGATGGGGTGCTAAAGAAGGAAATAGCTGCAGGACTACTAATGACATTTCTGATACATGGAAAAGGTAGAAACATGCACGTGCTTCCGTTAACTATCAAATTGGTCTCATGTTTTTGGGGTCTCACATATAATACCGTTTTCTGGCATTTTGGTTGGCAGTATACTCTCTAGAGCAGACATGAATGCTAGAAACATGAATGGCATCTATTAAGGAAACAAAAATGTTCAAAATTTTGAACACTTAATTAAGATTGGACACTACTACATAAAGACCAACTGGAAATGGATACTGCCACTTGTTGAATGTGGTAACTTAGCAAAGTTTCTGAACAACCCAAATTTACCAGTGGTTTAAATGAGTACATTTGTCATGATTGAACCTAAGTGTCATAATTGATCATCAGATTAAATCTAAGTGCCATAGTTGATCATCAACTATGGCACCAACAGTACCACCACACCCAAATATATGAATAGAAATATCGTCATTGTAGACTAACTTTTCAAATGACTCAATTGTTAACTTAACTTGACGACTTCTTCCTGCAAATGAGAGGGTTGACTCCCAGGAAAACCTAACAAAAACACTAACCAAGAAAAGCCACTAAATTGGAAAATTGAAAACGAAACAAAGAAAGAAAGCAACGGACAAAAAAAAAACAAATAAAATGCCTAACAACATTCGACGAAGAATTAAGACTGAGTTAAACCAAAATCACGGATAACAGCAAGGAACCTTTGAACAATAACAGAATCGTAAAGACTAAATTAGAGCAATGATCATTTAATTTTGCAATCAGAAAAACAATGATAGTTTCATACTGTAAGCATGCATGAGTCCCTCAAGAGAAACAGGAGTTAAAAAAAATTAACCAATTGAAGACACGAACAAAGATTTCAAACCAACGATAGATTTTTTCTTGCACGACACAGATTACACAGTAATCCATTCATTGGATCTTGATATCGTTAATAGAAACACAAAATATCAGGCGGTGGACACCACTTAAACAAATCAAAAAATCAACTTTGTTTCTAATCTGTAAGAATAACTTTTTCCATATTATCAAATTCTAATCCAATTACATAAAAAAGGATTAGCACTGAGTTTTCTGGACGCAAATACCTTCTAAACACAGCCTATAAAGAAGCAGTAGAAGTCGTCGAGCAGGACACAAAAGTGGTTCATAATTATAAACTGAAATGCACAATTACTGAGTTGAAACACAACAATATTGATTAGTTCTTGGTAGTGGATTATTAAACTCACTATTCTCTATCCAGGGATAATTCGAGAGACAGAAGCTAATTTCAGAGTTCGTTCTTCTCCATGTGAATACCAGATTAGTGCAGTTTCATCCTGTTAAAGATACGAAAAATGAAGCGATTCAAACGGTTAAGATATCTAGTAATAATCGTGGCGATGCGCAGCAGGAAGAATGTTGAATGGTTATAATTCTCTAATGTGATGTCTGGAGGAGGGACTTTAAAGTACAGAGGGATTTTAGATTCAGTTGTTAAAAACGTACAACAAAAACATTAGACAAACTATGAAGCTGCTATCAGAACACCACCACAAAAACACTAAACAAAGGTGTCTTGTACTGAAAGCTCTTTCAAATGTACTGGATCTAGTCCCTTCAAACCTCTATCTAAATTTTCTAGTGTATTCCAAACGTATTTTAGCACTTTAAAATTTAAATTCTCTGGTCCAAACACACCACAGAGAACCAAAGATATAATTACGGACAAATTAGTATTGACATTAAAGAGCACTCAACTATTCATAAGATAAGTTTATGCAACAATCAAATGCAAATAATTTTTTTGGGGTGATTAATTGTGGCAAAGAGATCCTATACAGATGGCAGAAAATGATACTGGAATAGGAATCCCAACACAAATATCATCACAGAAGTAAAACCTCCCCCGTTTCAACTGTGAAAAGAAGACCACAAAAGAACATGGAAAGGACCTGAGCTTGTCCAGCTTCAAATTCAGAATTCAAATTACCATTAGGGACAGAAACTGCACCATAGCAAAAATCTCAGCAATTACAACCCAATGTATTGTTTGAATTTCTTCAATTACATACATCCACCCTTCTATCAAACTTAATCCAGCCCCCAGTTCGTAACTTCTAATTAAACGAAATGACACAAAAAACTCACCATAGTTTCTATAATAATTTAGTTTCGGTCATTGCTCAAACAATTTTCCAGAACCGAACCCAGCTGTTGGCGTTTCGATCATTTCTCAAACAATTTTCCAGAACCTAACCAGCTGTTGGCGAAAACATCTACTGTTTAGTTCCATTGATTCTCTCATTCTAAAAGCATGCATATTCAATTGACACTCACACAAAATTCAACCTACATGTATGTGAATTTACACAATATATAGCTGTAACATCAACAATATATGGTCTGAGCGATTCAAAATCACAGAAAATTCACGGCAGAAGAAAAAGGACAATATAACACCAAATGATTTCCAAACTACTTGAAGAGCATAAGGTATTACTAAGTCAAAAAACTACAGTTTCATGAGCATTCGTTTTAAATGCTTGTCTTTCTGAATTTTAGTTTTAACCATATAAAAATTGCCATTGAGAATTTTGTAGTTCTTATCGTCGTCATTTAGTCACATTCTTTTCATTTTTATTTACCCTATTGAAAGAAGAAGAAGCATGTGCAATCACATGCACATGAACTTAAAAGAACCAACTCATGTAGATCATCAATTGCCATTATAACATAAAGAGTATTTCACAAATAAAGTGGGCATCATCACTTCTTCCAAGTCCAAACAATTGAGTGGAATATAGCGAGTGGAGAATTTATTGTCGTAGCACCAAGCAATCATGTTCACAGTAGTACCAACACCTCATGTTGGTTGCATGGTTATTTTAGGAAACTACGGCCCCAAGGGCATTTTGGTAATTCCACTTTACACCCAAACTATGTCTACATTGAGCAAGAATTACCCTCCCACTCTCTCTCTGCTTCACATGCTCACATTCTACCAAAATCCACTAAGAACCAAGACAAAGGCTCATTGTGGTTGTGCATTTCCAATTAGTTAGCGACTACAAGTCCCAGGTGAGAAGACGCTCAACATGAGAAGGTGGTGCTTATTTTCAGAGCTAATAGGCTTGAAGAAGCAAACTCATATGTGTGTATATACATAGAATACATAGAAGGTAGTGCTACCAGAAGAGGGAGACAAAACAACTTAGCTAGCGGTAATTACGAAACACATGAAAACATATGACTTAAAACGAAAATTTAACCAATGATAGGATATGACAAAGAATTAGGATGCATATGGACAACCCCAAATACAATAGCTTAAAATATATTAAAAGATGATTTATGAATAATCTTCCAAATCAAACAATGGGGTTTAAGGAATGCATTTCAGAATACTACGTACAAAAATGTCAAATACCTTCACCTAAATACAATGCTTTAGCAAGCTGACCACCAGTAATCTACACACAACACCAATCCGAGAAATACGAACTTCGGGATTGAATGAAAAATGACCTAGTCAATAAATTTAATAAGTTTAGGGATTCGTATTCTGAAAGAGGATTGAAATATTAAAGAAGTAATAATAGGCGTAAAATTCTATACATCGAATGATAGTCAACCCTAAACCCTGGTTTTGAAGATCAATATATTTGTTGTTTTTATCATGCAAAACGCATTGAAAAACAAATCATTGATTTTGTCAACTTTCAATTGAGAAAACTGGAATTAGCATAGGACTATGCAAATGGCTCTAGATTTTTACACAAATCTGGAGGGCACCAAGACTACAAAATAAACCAAAAATTTAAACACACAAGCGGCCAGATTGCAAGCTCGAGACTTCCATACCTCAAACCGAAGGCGGCGTGCTGTTTAGTAGTCCAAACTTTGATCCTTGATAAATTGAACTTCCTTCTTTGATCTAACAATCAAAAAATAGATAAATTAGGCAGCATGTCATATCAAAGTAACACCCCTACACGTACACACACATACCAAAACAGCCTACATTCATATTTGCATCATATCCTTGTTTCTAACACTCTGGGGAATTTTCACAAACACCTAATAGGCAAGATTTGCTTCAATATAAAAGAAATCTGATTTAGTCAGTGATCTCAATTGTACGTATATCTGAACGACCATGTTTGTTAGTCAGTCATGTTACAGGATGTATTTAACACTTACCAAGCGGTTCCAAAACAACATCCTACTTACATGTTATGTTGCCAAGCTATTAATCAAGACCAAACTTTCCTACTTTGGTTATGTAACTTTCTGTTCAAGAACAACAAAAATATTTTCTAAAAACACAACAAAGTATATAGCCGTTTTCACATCATCTCCTTTGTTTCCTTCTCTTTAATCATAAAAACCATACAATATGTGAGTATTTCATGAAAGAAAGGTGTTTTTGAAGTTGAGACATTTATTGACAACAAAAATAATTAATTAAGCCGTTTTATTAAATAATAATATATTAATCCTTCAATCAACTTGGATCACTAAACTCACATCTCAAAATGTAAAATAAAACAGGACGTCACTTAGTATGATTAACAGGGTTTGTTCAAAGGCATAAAAAATTAAATCAATTTCTAACAACAACAACCATAAAAAAGCTATCTCAGTGAATCAAACCAAACAAAAAATAACATATATCAACAGATTTGTTAGGAAACGATTAACAGTGCATCATATGTGAATGAACAAAAACCAAATGCATAATGTATTTTAGAAGGATAAAAAAAATTGAGCTTCTGACTCACAGGGTGAGGACAACAACAAATAATAGGGTAATGAAAAAAAAGGGCAAAATGCATACAGTTTGATTTCTGCAGAGAAGCTATGACACTGAAAGACCAACACAACAGGAAGAAAAAGAGAAATAAAGAGGAAGTGGTATCATCAGCCATGGGGAATGTTTATAACATTCGGTTTTATACACATTTGAGACTATCTAAGCAATTTTGCAGAAGTAAACATTGACATTTTATACTTGCAATGTTTTTTTTTTTGCAGTCGATTCATGCTATCACTCAACAAACAATATCTATATCACATATTGACTAAATGCCAAACAGATGTTAATCATTTTTGTCTATCAAAGACATTTTGCGTGGGGTGTTTAAATTTTTGTTGAACATCTGAACAACTATTTAAATTTAGTTTCCACATTTTTATATTATGAATAAAAAGGAACATATCATTTTGAAATGAACATGTCTAATTACTACTTGATCGCCTTCATGATCACTGAACATTTGATACCCAATTTTTACGTGTGGCACACTCTCCATGTTCCCCCTTCACCTCTTTCTTACCTTTCCACTTCAAATCGAGACAAAGAATTTCCTAACCACATTTTTCCAGATCCTTTCAAACCAGAAACCCAAATTTCCATCTGCTCGTCCAAATCAATTCGACTACCAGATTTCTCCAAATCGTTCCAAACACAAAACCTAGATCCCCATATGCTCATCCAAATCATTTCACCACCAAATTCCTCCAAATTTCACATTTTTTTAATCAAAATTTGATGCAAAACGAAAACCCATTAAAACCGAGAACCGAATTTTGCATTTTGAATATAAAAATTGTGTTTAGAGAGTACGCAGCTCAGAATTTCAGCCAAACATAAAAGAATATGAAGAAAGAAAAAGTAGTGTTAAGATGTTGAGAAGAAAAAACGGGGGAAAATAGAAGATAAGTTTTACCTGAAGACTCGAGCTGGGTTCGTGGTTTCTGCGAGAGAGACCTCATTGTTTCTGGAAGCAAATGGAAACGTACTGGAAGGAACAATTGAATTTTTTTTTTATATAATCTAAACCAAATCTACAATATCCTTCAAAAATCCCCCTTTAAATCTCTATATAAACACCTGAACGGCAACAGAAACCACAAAAAGATCAGAATTAGACAAAAACACAAAATTGAATTAAGATTCCACAGAATTGAGAACTGAAGGCGAACAATGGAACCCTAATCGTACCTGAAGATTCGAAAATTGGGACAAAATTGGTACGGAGGAGGCGAACATCTGAAGGATTGGGCGAAATGGAAACCCTAGTTATACCGCACAAATAAGCCAAAGAAGACGACGGTCTCGGCTGGTATATGCGACGAGTCTGGAGGCGAAGCATGGAGCTACAAGGGTTCGCTGCTGGCGAGACTGAGAATGGCGAGAGAGAGAATCGGTGAGGGAATCTGAGCGAAATTACAGAGTTAGAAAAGGAAAGAAGTGGGATGGGGGATTTGATGGATGGTTACAGATACAGAGAGAGAGTCGGGAGAGAGGGGGAGAAAAAAAGGCGGTGGCAATTTTGTTAATAAAGTGAAATTCGGCTCAAATCTACGGACACAATTACCCCCTAAATTTTGATAATTACCCTCCAACCCAGGCCAAAATCTCATGGCTTTGTTGTAAATAAAGTGAAATCGAGTGGTAAAGAATTGATAGGTACAATAAACAGTAAAGAACAGTGCAATTTCAAAGCCTATTTTAGACTAAAGTAATGATAGCTGTTTGCACTCTGTTGAAGTTTTTCTCTTTGACATCTATTTTTAGTACAAGGATATATTTTACAACTAAAGAGAGAGAGGGGTATTTTCAAATCTAGCTATTGTATTTTTTTTTTTAATTCTCTAGCCATTGTATTTTGAGTACAATGATATTGGTTAATTTAATTAAACTACCGTTGAATTTGAAATAATTATTTCAAATAAAGAGTTAGGCCCCTAAAAAGAGGCTAAGGCCATCTCCAATCGAAAGGGTTATGTTTAGCCCTGTTCAGATTATAGTCCTACAAGAAATTATTTTTTAATAAACAGTGTCAAACCATATTTATATACCATCTCTAACTAGAGGGGACTATTTTTTAGCACCTCAATAATTTATTATTTTAAGTTTGTTCTTCAATTTTATTGGTTAATTAAATTAAACTACCATATTAAAATAAAATTTCCGAATATATTTTGAGTTCCACTTGTCGCTTAATGAATAAACCATGAGTCATATTTTGAATGCCACTTGAAGATGTAGCCATTTGAAAATTATTTAAAAAGTTAAAAGAAAGTTTATTGGAAGAGGTAAGAGAGGAGTGTGCATAAAAAAAGTGTTTGATGTGAATAGAATGTGAAGAATTGAAATAAAATGAGGTAAGATAATATAGAAGAATGAAAATGTGCGAGAAATAGTGTAGAAATATTTTAGGTATTTAGAGAGCGTTTGTTTGCCCTCACTAGCTCTCACTGGACTAGATTGGACTAACTATTAGTCCAGCCTCATGTTTGTTGTTGTGCGGGACAAACGTTAATGGGATTAGCCGAGACTCGCCATACTAATAAGATCGCTAGAGGTTCTTAGCGATTCCCCAAAAAACTATGAGACTAGCTAAGACCTTGGTTTCGTCTCTGCTCTGTCCTCTCTCTTACTTCGGCCTCTCTTTGCTGTATGTCCCATCTCCAACGAGAAAACACCATCAAACTATCAACACTTTCTCCCTCTCTCCTCATCTTGCTCAACTGCAACCACCAGACGACCATCACCAGAAGCTCGACATCGATCTCCGCATTCGCGCGCGACCCAGATTCAAGTCGGGACCGAAAGCGTACCAAATGCCCAAGTACCAGTTGGGGTTTTCGTCGGTGGTGGGGAAGAAGCTGAGAAATTTGTAAAATTTGGTATTTGAATTTTGTGATCTGTGAAAAACTTGTAAAATTTATTACAATTTCATACATTCAGTCAATTTGTGAATTCGTGACGTGGGGCTTACTTTCAATTCCAACTAAATTAAAAATTTAACTAAATATTAAAAATAAAATAAAACCCAACCCACAGCCAGATCCCCTTTGCTTCCCTTCTTCACCTCTCTGCAACTCCCGCCCCCTCTTACACACCCATCACCCTCTCTTCCTCCGTCTCCACCTCCTTCCCTTCCATGGCGCTCATACTCCTCCCCCTCCTACACCCCCATCACCCTCACCATTATCGACGGTGGAGATCAGCGGCTGGAAGTACCGCGAGTGGCAATACATCTTCGCGAAAGCCCCACAGCCCAGAAGCCTCTCGATGTCAGACTTCCCGAATAGGTTGACCTCGCCGGCGCTGGAGTGGTCGTTGTTGTCGGCGACGACCTCGATCTTCGATATGGCTCCCGAATCGTAGGAGGGGGAGAGAGTTTTATTGAAAGTCACGAATCGTACGGACGACGACGATGAGAAGGAGAATGGGCGTACATGGAGAGGGTGATGGGTGTGTAGGAGGGGAAGGGGGAGGAGCGCCATGAGAAAGAGGGAGGTGGAGATGGAGGAAGATAGAGTGATGGGTGGGTAGGAGGTATGACAGAATGACCGACAGAATGTATGAAATTGTAATAAATTTGTAAGATGAAGTATGACATTGATATTTTTAAAAAATGGGATATAAAACTGTAAATGGTCTATTAGTTGAGGCATTTTATGTAATTTATCCAAAAAAGAAAAAAACAGAATTACTTTTTATTATCATGCTTAAGTTAGTTCAACTTAATCTATTATAAGTCAGTTTAATTTAGTTCCTAAAGTTAATTCAGTCCAAAATAGTTTGGTGCAACAAACGTACTTTTATAGGACAAAAATTAGAATTTTTAATTTTTTTAAAAAAAATTGTCTTTAAAAAAAATTCCAACTAGGCCAAACTGAAGAGGCTGGTTGGCTAGCTAAAGATGGCCAATCGTTGGCCATATAGTTAGATTTTTTGGCCTAAATCTCTATTGGAGATTGATTTTGTGTAAAAAAAAATAGTTATCATTAGGCATATGATCTTATGACTGATTCGGTTGGAGATGACCAAGAGAAGAATTACATTTAGATAACTTTTTTGGCCAAATAACGATCTGATAAGCTCTATATAATTATAACTCAATAATTGGTTAGGGATAAATTTTTAAACAAATCGAACAATTTTTTAGCTCCATTGGGAGTGGCCTAAGGCCATCTCCAACCGAAGGGTCCAGAGAGCCGAAAATAGCCCTAAAATCGTCTCCAACCGAGGGCTAGGCCAGAGGGCTCTGGAATCTGGGAGGGCCCCACGGGATCGGAGAGGGCTGGAGGGCTGGCTGCTTTTGGCCAGCCAGCCAGCCCCGGGCTGACTATTTTTTTTTTATAATTTTCTTACTGCTGTCGGTTGTAACCGACAACATTAATAAAGGTTTTATTAATACTGTCGGTTATAACCGACAGTAATAAGGATTCAAGGCAAATTTTTTTTTTTAATTACTATTAGTGTCGGTTGTAACCGACACTAATAGTTTGATTTTTTTTTTAATTCAACGGCTAGTAGTTGCTGTATTCATTTTTTTTATATGAATTTATTTTTTTCCTTTTTTATCCTTTTCATATGAATCAAATTTTGTTTCATATTTTTTTAAAATTTCATTTTTTTTTCCTATAACTTCTATTTCACAAAATTTGTTTCATATTTTTTTTAAATTTCATTTTTTTCCTATAACTTATATTTCACAAAATTTGATTAATATTTTTTTTCATATAACTTCTATTTTACAAAATTTGTTTCATATTTTTTTTAAATTCCATTTTTTCCCTATAACTTATATTTCACAAAATTTGATTAATATTTTTTTTTCATATAACTTCTATTTTACAAAATTTGTTTTAATTCTATTTTTTTCCTATAACTTCCTAGGCCATTATACCACATTAAATTAAATTAAGTAACATGAAACAACATGAAACAATATGAAACAACATTAAATAACATTAACCAACATAAAAATTATACAACATAAAAAAAAACATTTAACAACATGAAACTTAAACAACATTTTTAAAAACATAAAACGTAAACGCCTACTCGTCACTTAGCCGTTGGATTTGAATTTAAGTAGTTTTAAAATAATAAATTATGTTTGGCCTTATGGCCCTTTGGCCCTCGGTTGGAGACGGTTTTTTGTGACAGGGCTAAAACGAGCCCTTTGGCCCTCGGTTAGAGACGGAGGCAAATATGGCCCTGTACTGTTCATTAAAATATTAATATCTTGGAGAATCTTGGAGGGCCAAAGGGCTAAAACGAGTCCTCTGGCCAGCTATCGTTTGGAGATGGCCTAAGTCACCAAGTCTCAGTCAATCTATTATTCACCAGTGATTTGGCTCATGGTCAACAAGTCTTCCTTCATTGGTAACGGGTAACGTGGACAAGGTTGAAGAGTCCTCCTTTCTACGTGCAAAGTATACATAGCATGAATAATGTCCATCTAGGGACCAGTGAGGCAGGCTCATTCACACGAGGAATATTTTTATGCGTTCAGTAGTAATAATAACAGATGATGTGACAGATACAATGAAAAATTTATGCTTCAGTTCAACGCAACGCAAGTTTGAAATATTCCTGTAATTTAGAATATCCATGCAAACGAAAAGCAAACAGGTTCATTTAACGGTGATTTAAGTAAGCGCAGAGTAACTGTGCTCGCAGACATAATGTCGAATGCGTAGACGCGCAAACGAAGCAAATGGCGGGGGAAGACGACGATGGCGACGCCGTTTCGTCAGCCCCGGGTGGCTTCCGGCTACGCTGGGACGTGTTCCTGAGTTTCAGAGGAGAAGACACCCGCGCAACAATCACGAAGAGCCTGTACGAGGCCCTCAAAAGCCGCGGCGTCCGAGTCTTCTTAGACGACGACGGTTTGGACCGCGGGGACGACATCGCCCCGAGCCTGCTGAAAGCGATCGACGACTCGGCGGCCGCAATCGTCGTCTTGTCGCCGAGATACGCTGATTCGAGGTGGTGCTTGGAGGAGCTGGCGAAGATATGCGAGAGCAGCAGGAGGTGTCTGATTCTGCCTGTGTTCTACCAAGTGGATCCCTCCGACGTCCGACGACAGAGGGGCCCGTTTTCCGAACATTTTTCAGCTCACGAACTGCAGTATGGAAATGCCGTCGTCTCGAGGTGGAGGAGCGCCATGGCCAAAGTCGGTGGCAAAGCCGGTTACGTTTGCAACTCCTCCAGGTAGTAATTAAATCAGTAATAGTACTAAAATTGATTCATAACTAATTTCTGTTAAAATCCCGCTCAATCAGTTAAAGATCTGTTAAAACCCTAGCTAGCTATCAGCAGCATGCAGAAATTGAGATGATTAGGAATTTGATTATATAATGTTTAAGGTTTTTTGGAGTCTGTTGGAAGTGTGAATTAAATGAGTTAATCTTACGGCCTAGTCACTATTTGTTTATTCATATTCATATATAATATGGTTTGAGTTTTGGCTGCTGCACGCATTTGGATTCGGGGATTTGTCGAATCTCAGTTTTATATAATATCTTCTTCTTTCCAATTAACTATCCTTTTCATTCAGATTACAATTTAATGTTTCACACTGCAATTAGGGCTGAAAAACTAAGTCAAAATATCTAAGATTAGATTATGTCGCAAAACCGAGCACAGTGGCATTCTGGGAGTCATACAGCAGCCCAATTCCCTGGGATAAGGCTTTGTTTTTGTTGTTGTATGATTGAAGCAAAATGTTAATCAAATTAAGTTGGTCATAGTTTTTTTCAATGGATCACATGATTCCTCTCTTGGTTAGTTTGCTTCATGTTTTTGAAATCTTAATCCAAAAGATTACAGGTGTAAAAGCTAAAGTTATCTTTTGTGCTCATCACCCCAAGAGCCAAACTAATGTAGTTGTGGTCATGTAATTTGACAGCAAGGAAGCAGAGGTGGTTCAGGGGTTGGTCAAAAAGGTTTTGAATGAAATAAGGAAAACCCCGGTGGGTCTTGCTTCTTACACAGTGGGACTTGATTCTCGAGTTGAAGATGTTATGAGGTTGTTAGATGTTCGATCCAGTGGCGTTGGCGTGCTCGGAATTCATGGCATGGGTGGTGTTGGCAAGACGACTCTTGCCAAGGCCCTTTTTAACAGACTTGTTGCTTGCTTTGAGCATCGCGGCTTCATCTCAAATGTTAGAGAAACTTCTGCAGGACACGAGGGGTTAGTATCACTTCAAAGCAGACTTATCGGCAGTCTTTCTACTCTGAAGATGCCGGTAAATGAACTTAACGCTGGTATTTCTGCAATAAAAGAGACTGTGTACGAGAAGCGAGTTCTTATTGTTTTGGATGATGTTGATAATGTAGAGCAACTAAGTGCTTTAGTTGGCAACAGAGACTGGTTTTATGAAGGAAGCAGAATCATTGTTACCACAAGAGATAGAAGTGTCTTGCCTGATCATCTTGTGAACAAGTTGTATGAGGTCAGGGAGTTGGATTTTTCTCAGGCGCTTAAACTGTTTAGTTACCATGCACTGGGAAAAGAAAAGCCCCCTGATGATTTCCTGGCCCTGTCCGAGCAAATTGTGTCTCTCACAGGTGGGCTACCGTTGGCTCTTGAAGTATTCGGCTCTTACCTATTATACCAGAGGAGAATTGAGGTATGGAGAGACGGTCTGCAGAAACTGAAACATATTCGTCCCGGCAATCTTCAGGATGTGTTAAAGATAAGTTATGATGCTCTAGACGAGCAAGAGAAGTGTATCTTCCTAGACTTTGCATGTTTATTTGTGAAAATGAATATGAAGAGAGAAGATGCAATTGACATACTGAAGGGTTGTGGTTTTGATGGTGAGATAGCAATTGCTGACCTCACCGCAAAATCTCTCATGAAGGTTTATGAAGGCGGTATGCTGTGGATGCACGATCAAGTTAGAGACATGGGAAGACAAATCGTTATACATGAAAGTGCTGTAAATCCTGGCATGCGTAGTAGACTTTGGGATAGTAATGAAATCTTGAATGTCTTCAAGGATGAGAAGGTACAGAATTCACTATGGTACTTTTATTGTTCACATATTCATGTGACACAATTTATAGATTAGATGATAATTGGCTTGATATTTCTTCACTCAGTTTCTTATATATTTTTCGATACCTTGACAACAGGGAACAAGATGTATACAAGGGATAGTCTTAGACTTGGAATCATCGATAAGGAGGGTGTGGGATCCAAGTGGTGACAGAGTTTCGTGGGACAACTTTCGAAAAAGCCCCAGTTTTAGCTCTGCAATAACATACCTAAAGGAAAGGCGCAACGCATATCTTCAAAATCAAGCAGAGAAAAAGAGAAAGGTTGTAATTTGCTCCAAACCCCTTGGAGCAATGGTCAATCTTAGACTTCTCCAAATTAATTTTGTGAATTTGGAAGGGAAGTTCAAGTTTCTTCCAGCTGAGTTGAAGTGGTTACAATGGAAAGGTTGTCCTTTGAAATTTCTTCCTTCGGATTTTTCTCCTCGGCAACTTGCTGTCCTTGATCTTTCAAAGAGCAAACTCGTAAGTTTGTGGCGCAGGCGTAACAAGGTATGCTTCACTATTTGATCAATCATCTGCTTTATCCTTTTCTATCCTACTCTTTGGTATCTGCTTTACAGTTTTATAATTTTCTAAGCTAGTTTTCTCTGTAATACAAAAAGTGATTTTGATTGTATTCCAGGTGCCAGAGCAATTGATGTTCTTGATTCTACATGAATGCTCTTATCTAACTGCTATTCCTGATTTATCTGGTAACCGCGCCTTGGAAAAGATTGTTCTTGAGCTATGTGTTAATCTCAATAAACTTCATGACTCGGTTGGGAATTTGAATACATTAGTCCACTTGAACCTGAGGGGTTGTTCGAACCTTATTGAACTTCCCAGTGATGTATCTGGCCTGAGAAAACTTGAGAACCTAATCCTCACCGGTTGCTCAAAATTGAAAAGACTGCCCAGCAACATGGACAGCATGGTATCATTGAAAGAACTTCTCCTTGACGGAACAGTGATAGAAAGTCTTCCTGAATCTATCTTCAAGCTTACGAAACTCGAAAAGCTCAGCTTGAACCGATGCAAATTTTTGAAAGGGCTACCTGAGTTGATAGGAAAGTTGTGTTCTCTCAGAGAAATATCCCTTAATGGTTCAGCTTTAGAAAAACTACCCAATTCTTTTGGATCTTTGGCAAACCTTGAGAGGCTAAGTTTGCTCTGGTGTGAATCACTGACCACCATTCCAGATTCCTTTGGAAACCTGAATTCGTTAGTGGAATTTCTTACTTATGGTAGTCCTATCAAAGAACTGCCTGCGTCCATTGGTTCATTGTCAAACTTGAGGGAGTTATCCGTGGGGCGCGGCGAGTTTATGAGAGAATTGCCTGATTCAGTTGGAGGTTTAAATTCTCTAGTTGTGCTACAAATAGATGAGACATTAATCACAAATCTCCCACATGAAATCGGTGCCTTGAAAACACTTAAGAAGCTTGAGATGAGGAAATGTGGATTTTTTAGATCATTACCGCCGTCAATCGGAAGCATGAAGGGACTAACTGCTTTAGTCATAACTAATGCTACTATCACAGAGTTGCCAGAATCAGTAGGGATGTTGGAAAATCTTACCATGTTGCGCTTGAACGGATGTAAACAGTTACGCAAGCTTCCAGCTTCGATAGGACAACTGATGTCCTTGCACAGATTGCAGATGGTGGATACTGTGGTGACAGAACTGCCTGAGAGTTTTGGAATGCTTTCTAGTTTGATGGTTTTAAAAATGAGAAAGAAGCTTCAAAAGAGGGAACACACAGAAGAGATCAATTTTATACTCCCAACTTCTTTCTCAAATTTATCCTTGCTATATGATCTGGATGCTCATGCTTGTAATATATCTGGCAAATTTGCTGATGATTTTGAGAAGTTGTCATCACTCGAAACCTTGAACTTAAGCCACAATAGTTTCTGCAGCCTTCCAGCCAGTCTCAAGGGACTGTCCGTTCTTAAGAAGCTTTTTTTGCGTCATTGTAAAAAGCTCAAGTCTCTGCCTCCACTTCCCTCGAGTTTGGATGAAGTGAATGTTGAAAACTGCACTTCATTAGAAAGTATCTCTGATATTTCAAACCTGCAAAACTTGGTGGAGCTGAACCTTACAAGTTGTGCTAAAGTTGTCGATATTCCGGGCCTTGAATGTTTGAATTCCATGGTGAGAAAGTATCACACGCACACACACACACGCACACACGCACACACGCCTGCGCTTGCGCGTATAGAAAGTATCACTCAGTCATAGTTTTGGAAATTTTTGTTGCAGAGCTACTTGAGGAAAATTCGCAATCTTAGCATGCCAGGAAGCAAGATACCAGACTGGTTTTCTCAAGGTGTGGTTACATTCTCTGAAAGAAAAAACTGCGTTCTCAAAAGCGTGATCATAGGCGTTGTAGTCTCTCTTAACCAGCAAATACCAGATGAAATAAGAGAAGAACTCCCTGCAATAGTGGACATTCAAGCAGAGATCCTCGTAGTGGATTTTCCTACCTTCACTTCAGTATTGAACTTAATGGGAGTACCAAACACAAATGAAGACCAATTTCACTTGTGCCGATACCCGGCTGGGCATCGCTTGGCTTTTCAGTTAAAAGAAGGTTACAAGATACATGTAACGAGGAGAGATCCGCCATCGATGAAAGGCGTCGAGCTGAAGAAGTGGGGGATTCGTTTTGTCTACGAAGGTGATGACGAGTATGAAGGAGATGAGGAGTCATTAAATGAAAGCCAGCAATCCTTGTCAGAAAAACTGGCCAAGTTTTTCGACTCGTTTGAAGAAGGTGACTGAACCTGCACTCTTTGAAAAAGAGAACTGCACTCCTGAATCTAGTTCTGGCGGTGGAGGAGGAAGTGAACAAAGATTATCATAATATGATCGAGGGTACTTTATTTCTTGCTTCGTAGTGCTCTCTTGTCTCTGTCATGGGGTGGAATCCACGGTCTATTTTACTTTTCACACATTTTTTTAATTTTCAACTATCGTATCGGATGAATTGCAAAAGATTAATGGACAGAAATTATCAAGTGGTGTGTGAGAAGTAAAATAAAATGTGTGGATAGCACACCTCTTCTGTCATTTAGTTGGTTGTGAAGAAAATTTTCAATGTGATTGGAATACGGGGATATACTGCGTGATTTTATGTGGTCGGAAATTTTGTTTTTTAAGTTATTAACTTTTAACACATATATCCATCCCCCCCCTCTTCTGTCATTTAGTTGGTTGTGGTTGTGGAGAAAATTTTCATTGTGACTAGAATACGGATGGTACACTAAGTGATTTTATATGTGGTTAGAAATTTTGTTTTTTAAGTTATTAACTTTTAATATACATTTCACCATTTGTATAGTGACACGTGATGTACCTGTAGACATTGAAATTAACCAAAAATCATCAAATACAAATATTATTTTGTACGACACGTGTTCTTGTCTTCCGGGAATTTTCCGTGTTTACAGTACCATCTCATATATCTGTGACACTGAAAAATCTCTCGTGGTTGTGGTTATGAACTTAAAACAGTGTGACATTCTTCTGCACTTGAGGTCCTGTAAGATTCCTTCCCATTATCAAAAAACAGTATGGTATCCTTCTGCTGTGTGAAACTTAAAAACTTAAGATGTATGTGATTCATTAATGGCTAGTTTGGTATTACAGTGCTTCCAAAAAAAAAAAAAAAAAACTGATTCTGTTGCATTGTGAAAATAAATATCTGTAAAATAAAGTTGTTGAACGTTTGGTTTTTTTTTATTTCGTAAAAGTGCTTTTAACCAAAAAAAATAAAAAATTTGTCTGTGAATGTGTTAGATGCTTAAAAGGATATGGTATTTAATGTGATATAACAATTGCAGAAAAGAATAATTTTGGAGCAAATAATATAATTTTGTAAAATATGTGGAGATATATTTTTTATTGAAAAATTCATTAAATGATCACTGATCACTATTAATTTTTTTACAAGCTTGGTAGAATGCATTTTTTTTTTCATTTCGTTTTACCAAACATATTTGATGTTCCAAATTTTTTCATAAACCGTATTTTTTTTTAAGGGAACTTTAACGAAAAGCTCCCGGTACTGTTCACTTTAACGAAAAACCACATTTTTACACTAAAAAGTCAATCCTAGTACTATTCACTTTACCCTTTATTTTGTCCTTATCGTTAAAACTCAAAGTTTTCAAGCCCTTTTCATTAGTTTTCCTTTTTTTTAAAGCACCACAATCCCCAACCAAGCTTAAGAAGACGCTTTGATTGATACTCTTTGATCTACTCTTTTTCCTTAAATTGAAATTTCGCATTTTACGTCAAACGACGGCGTTGTTAAGCCAATACGATGCATCGTGTTAACAGTTTTTAGGGTACATACGTGAAAACCCTAGAACTTGATGCAGCGGAGGTCGAAGATTATGAGGCGACAAAGGATTCGAGAAAACCATAGGACAAATATACAACCTCGATTGAGAAAACAGTGATCGAGTAAGAAAAAAATGGTCGAAATTTAGTTTCTCCTACGCTGGAAAAGAAATGTTCTTCTCTAAGTTGAATTACATAACGTAAATGTACAACCGTGACAAGCCTGGATATACCACTACAGTTCCTCAACACCTAAAAAACAGATGCTGGATATATCAAAAGAGCTAGAACTACGGATGATATGGCACAACTAATTACAAATTTTCCTACACCTCAACAACGTCGAAACGATCATTTATACAAAAGTCTTCTTAATCCAGTTTATTTCTTTTTCGGTGTCCTTCTCATGCTGGCTCTCCGAGCAACGTCCCATGCTTTTTGAGGGGCATGGACTCCCAGCTGGGAAGCGAAAAATGATTCGTATCCAGGCGAGTCAAAAGCAAACCCTGTGTGTTTTGATCCCTCCCTGGGGAGTTGAGCTACGGCAAAGCTCCTTGCCTCAGCTGGCGTGAGCTGGTTTCCGATTTCCAGTAAATCTTCCCTGCTTCTACCCTCGGGCTCATGCCTGTGAACTTCCTGAATTATTTGATAATCGAATGGGAAGAACCATCTCTGGATCCTGTATCCAAAAAACATCGGTTAATTCGTCAAATAACAAAGGGAAAACCACCCCTCCCCCTATAGAAAAGCTGCAAATTGCAACAGAGATCTCATTTTCTTACCCCTGGTAAACGAAGTCGCCAAAAAGTGCAAAAACTGGGACTAGCAGAAGTGTCAGGTAGAAATAGAAGGTACTCATCAGGACGTATATGACGTAATATAGATTTTTCTGCAGTACGAATAAATCAGTTAATATCTCAAATATTTTGATAAAAATCTCAACAAACAAACCAAATACAAAGATAAAAAGACCCACCTTCTGGTCTATGATACAATATACGAAGATAAATATAAACCACGCTGCAATGCTTCCTCCAACACTAATATAATGCCACCTTGTGATTGAATTGCACATCATAATCAAACGAAAGTTGACTGTCACTACAACACAAGTAAAGGCCATTGTGCTGACATCCCAAAGTCCAAACATCTTTCCGGATGAATTTTGACCACGATCACCCGAGGAAGTGACAAAATAATAGAAGATTAAAGATTGGTAAACGGAGAAGAAGCCCCATACGGCCACAACCCTCCATTTGAAAAACGCATTTCTTATTCCCTCCTTGTATAGTTCAGGGTACTTCTTGGAGAGGGCTGCACTGACATCCTGATGATAAAGAACAGAAGTTGACCAAAAAAAAAAAGTTTATACGCCTCGTCCACGAAAAAAGCAATGGCCCAAACAATAATTTCTCCCAGGCGCAATTTAAAAAAAAATGGTATTATTGAGTGTATGGACAGATACAATACCTTGTCAAAAAGCCCGACAATGATTACAGGCAAGGCTGTGAATATGACATTATACAATGACTGAAACCAATCATCATAGAATCTTTGACCAGAAAATCCAGTTTGAAAGGTGAACCAAAATTGAGTCAACGTGAATGTAAGATTCTTGTAAAAGAAGTATGTAATAACCTGGAAAATTCAATAAGATTTGTCAGCTCGTGACCACCCAACAAATGTTAGAAGTTTTGAAAGTCACAAGAAATCCATACCTTGCATAATCTAATATATGACCACCGTCCATGCACAAGCAGTAAATCAGTAAGAAAACGGAACTGGGCAATAGCAAAATCACTAGCCATCACTGCTTGCATTCCTTCTTGCCCACTTATTCCAACGCCAACATGAGCAGCTTGGATCATGCTCACATCATTGGCACCATCACCAATGCTCAGTGTTATCTTCTTTGCACCTTTTTTTACCATACTTGTCACCTGAAGATAGTGACAATTTTAGTAAACTACATAATTATTATATATATTAGAGACAAAATTTTAAGAACTAAAACTCATTTCCTTATGCTTCTCTAGTGCAGATATTTTAGCGACGTTACATCCTCAATTAAACCATGTTAAACAGAAAATTTTACATAAGAGACACTTGTTTAGTCACACATGATTCATAAAATGGAAATTCATAAAGGTACTATATAATTCAATTCCATTTCATCATAGGCTTATTACTCAAACACATAATCTTAAGAGTTAAAATTCCATTGGAAAACTCAACCTGTGCTTTCTGTAAAGGGGAAACTCGACAGCAAACAACTGAGTTACAATTCAAGCTCAAGTTCAGCAGCGTCACTCGTAGAATGGGATCTAAGGCATACATCAAGCACTTCCCATCTATTACAAGTGCTAGTTTTGGGCGAGACACACTGTGAAGATGGTTCTGTGCTTCCTCAAGGCACCTCTTTAGTTGTTTTTTTACTTCTTCTTTAATGACACGTGCAATTTCCACTTGGTCTCCCTAACGCCAGAATCAGAACGTATATGTAAGTGGAAAATATCGTGGTTGATAGTGATTTCTAATGTATGTAAAGACTATACGTGCAAGCTAATAACTTTTTGCTCACCCTGTCCTCAACTTCCCTAATCAAATCAGTTTCTGAACTGATAATGAACTGTTTCATTTCATTGTTGATCAAATTGCATGCTGCAGCAAGTTTAAGGAAAAAAAAAGATAATGATATCAGAGAGAGACCGAAAGAGTGATGGTAAGTGAACAAAGGTTAAGGGAATAAAGAAGCCCCAGATCTCATAAGATACCAACTCACCATAAGCTATATTTATTGCAGTTTCCATCTTGTCCCCCGTTAGCACCCAAATCTTAATACCAGCTCTTGATAGAGTCTCTATGCAATTTGGAACTCCTTCTTGAAGCTTGTCTTCAATGGCAGTGCATCCAATCAAAATGAGATCTTTCTCTATGAGTTCTGCCACCTTCATTGATTTCAAAATTATTTTCAATGATTTAATATCAACATCAATAAATAATGAGCGAGAGAGAGAGAGAGAGAGAGAGGGAGGGAGAGGGGGGGGGGGGGTGTTGTTAAAACAAAAACGAAAAGGATGCATAGAAGAATAAAACAGATAACGACTCGAAGAAATAAAGGTAATGAAGTTATAACAGTTCATGCCAAATCTCGAAAGTGACACCGCTATACTACCAAAACCAGATTCAATAGAACATACCTCATCCAACTTCTTTTCACGATCCCTTAGAGAGGATTTAGCCTGAATAAATTTCTCATTCCAGCTTTCATATGTATCAGGACTTAAATCTCTATAGGCCAGGCAAAGAGTACGTAATCCAGCAGACCCAAAAAATTCCAAGTGTTCCCTAGATACTTTTTTCAAATCATCTTGTCCATCTGCCAATCTCTCGTAGATTACATTATCAGCACCCTGTCAATAACAGGTTCCTGACATAATGTTAATTTATTTGCCAACTGCTCAGCAGTTTTCATCAAATATAAAAGCTCAATACGGTATTACCTTGCAGTACAAAACAAGCCTGCCATCCGTGTAACGGCATACAACAGACTGACGCTTCCTCGTACTAGTTAATCAATAGAAATTGCAATAAATGTTAAGTCAATCAACCATGAACGTGGCCCAAAAAATAAAAGTGGACAAATGTGTTCAAGGACATAACCCACCTATTAAATTCAAGTACATTGAGAATCTCGTAAGACGCATCTTGGACTTTACCGACTTTCTCAGTGTGAGATTCACGCACATATATTGTTGTCGGTGTACGTCTGAGAAAAGGGAAGATATCAACTTTAAATTAAGCTAGACTAACTGTTAACAGCTCTCTCAAAGCACTTCTAGCAGAACCAGAAAAAAGAATGGAGAGCAATATTTTATTAGCACAAATAAATAGACACCATTCAAACATTTGAAATATAGATCAGATGGAAACAAATTCATGGATCAAATAGAAAAATGTTGGTGTTATAGGATGTGAAACTGAACCTCCCTTCACACATCTGTCACTATGTGCCTTAAAAGTTGAAATATAGACAAGTATGCCAATAGCAGTCCCAGTCAATAGGACAGAACTGAGAAGTGTATACCTGTAAAAGAAGAAGCCGAAGTTCTTTGCAGCAATTACCAAAGCAGACTCATCAGGGGATGCAGCTTGATATGTGATTTTTTCCGGGGACTCGTCACCCTCAGGAAGCACTGTGTGACATACAGCAAGGCATCTGAAGAATTCCTACCAATAGAACAAAATCTATCAATATAAGTATTATAATATGCCTTCCAGCTATGTTAGAGAATCAGAGAAACTAATTCAGCCGTCGCAAGAATAATCCTGTATGGAATTCCCTCTAAGAAAATAAACTCCCATAAACCCTAAAGACCCGTAAAACAAGATGCAAAGAGAAAAGCTACAACAGAGTGCAAACAGCTATCATAATCCCCCAAGACAAAAGGAGAAAAAGAACTTCCAACATTTAGCATGCTGCATGTAGCTCCACACCTCAGTAACGATGACAAAAATATTTCAATATACTTCTAACAAATAAAAAAAAATCTACCTTACAAAGATCAGGATTAGGTTCATTCCTCCAACCTCCTCGCATAAGCTTAGGATCATCAAAGTTAAATCCCTTCTCATGGGCTGCATTGCCTGAATTGTACCCCTTTAAGGAACAGTGAAATCATAACTTCATTAAGAGGGAAATTTTCTATCTCATAAATAAAATAATAATATCATATAATATATATATGTGAGTATACGCAGAGAGAGAGAGAGAGAGAGAGAGAGAAATACCTCATCAAGTTTTATACCATTCCGCTCTGCTATTCCCCTTTCAATTTCAGTGATACCAGTTCCATAGACCTCCCCTCCAATTGAACACTTAAAGAACTCCATCAAGTTTCTTGTTAGAGTTCCAGTTTTATCAGAAAAGATGTATTCCACCTGACCAAAGGATAGACTGTCACCATTAATAAAAGCATTATACAAGCAAATTGATAAAGATTTCATCAAAAACATTCCTCAGTTATACTAAAACAGTGCCAATTTTTCTAATTGCGCAGAGAAAGTAATAAATAGCATAGTTAGTAAATTCAAGTATTATACACTACATGTTTAAAATAAAATAAAAACTTCCGTTTTCCGTACACGTATTAATGATTCGTTAAATTGCACATTTTTTAAAACTCTAGCGTACAATACACGTACTTTTCATGTTTAAAACACATTATTTTCACACATTATTCGTTAATACTTAATACGCATATAAAATTCAAGCATTCTACCCGTATTTTAACATATTATTGAATAAATAAAGGGAGACCCAAGCCAACAAGGCTCCCCGATAAAAATATATAAAAAATTTAAATAAATATTAGTTAAAAAGTATTGGCCGAGTTTTTTGAAGTATTATTTTAACAAAGTTGCAGAATAATACAGTACGTATTTTTCACGTTACTAACTGCAATAATAGTAATAACAATACAAAGTAAATAAAAATAGTAACAAATTATTGTTTTCCCCAGCGTAAATTAGAGAGAAAAAAAAAACCTTGTGCTATTAGAATGCCAGTTTGGGATTAACTTACCTGGCCAAGTTCCTCATTCAAATTCGAAGTCCTAGCCAATGCAGGGGTATTGCTTTCGACATGGTACATACGCAAGTCATTATTGATATATTGGGTAGACTGGATAAATTTGATCATCTGAAATCCATAAAATATTTTAGTAGAATTTTCAACCCATCAAAAATAGCATTACACATTTAAGTAGCAGGCAGATGCATCATCGAGCGAAGAAACTTGCCTCAATGGAAACATAAAGTGAAATAGGGATTATTGTTGAGTACAACGTAATGAGGGTAAACATCGTCAGAATGATAACCTATAAGACCGATAAACAATATAAGCAAAAAGATATAGTACAACATGAATTACTCAAAGAAATCCACTCTACAACAATTATTCTGCTGAAGCTAGAATGTTACCAGAAAACGGTTATTAGGGTCAAATGAGCTGTATGACGAGTCGGCATTCTTTTTCCCCCGGAGACCTAAGTAGTAGTACTTGTGGTTGATGAATACACCACTATAGAATTTCATAAACCAAAAACATCATCATGATGTGGAAAAAAAATCATGTAAAGAATTTGAGTGGCAATATAAAGGAAAAATACACAATCAAATTACAGGATAGCATATTCTCATACCTGCCAATAGCTCCAATCAAACACAACATAAAGAGAAAAGCAAAAAGTGCGAGTATCAGTTTGTCAAGTTTCCTCTCCAGTGTACTTCTTTTCGAAGGAACATTCATGGCATTCATCATAACCTGCAATTTAACCAAAATAGAAGATTACCAATATTTCATAAGTACGGACAGAATATGGAAAAGGGTGGGATACCAATAGGATAAGATGGAAATGCAAGTAGCTTCTTATAACACACATGAAACATACTATGAAATTAAGGACTTGATACCCTTTAGAATAAAAGAGAAACAACTAAGAGGAATGGGACATGTAAAAGAAGCATGTGTAAGACAATAGCACAAAAGTACTTTTTTTCTGAAGGGGAATCCGAGTCACAAACATCTACGGAAGTAAGAACACTGACAGACAGAAGGAAACTGATCCAAGAATTCACGTTTACTACATTCTACACATGTAAACATAAAGGGTGGGAGTTAAAAGTAAGAGGAATTTAATTTACTTCACTTCTTGATAACATACCTTGGTTTCATGACCTGTAAATATAACAGTCGCAACAATGTACTCGGTATTCCTGAGACTGCAACCCTGTAAAGACAAAGCAAAGTCGCAATTCCAATGATTTTTCCAGGTCAATTTCACAGGTATATAGGAGAGCCGAAATCAAATCAAACAAACGATACAAGACCATTAGGGATCAATAATACAAAGATTAACATGGTTCACAACTCTATAATTAGTAGTTGACAAAAAAAAATTCATGCACCAACTAGTTCCACAGAAAATTGATATGCAAGATTGTAAAATGTAGACCATTTTTATCAGCTACAAGTAACTGTACAGCAAAAATGAATCCAAAACCATGAGAAGCTATTAAAATCACGTTCTAAAATAATTTCCAATACTGAGAAACAAAAACAATATCATACTCGCAGCAAAAGTTGGTTTGGAGATAGAGGTAACGTCTGCTTGTCAATAATGAGATTTCCAGTGAAGGTGTACAATGAATTGTTAGGTTGTTCACACTGCACTTCTCCTGCAATTAGGAATTAAATGTTCATCAGTAAGGCCTTCATCAGAATCATCACAACTGCAACAAATGACTCGTCAATTTAGCAATCAAATTTCACACCCATTGCATTTAACAAGATTACTTAAATCATTGTTTGAAGAACACTCAAGTATATGAATGTACAATTATAAAGACTTGCTGAATGGCGGGTTCACAGGAAATACTAAACCTTTGAATTCAGATGCTTTCTCAGGAGTTGAGTAATCCCAAGTCTTTTCTAATGCTTTTCGGATCTTCAAATTAGTTTCCCCGTCCAAATTTGCAGTCTGTTACCAAAACCAAAATATTTCACTTATTATTTATTTTGAAAAAGGGTGAGTCCATCCATGTTAAACATGGCATGACTGAATATTCAAAAATTAAAAGAGACAAAAGAATCAAAGACCTCAATGTAGCAGACACCATCGGGGTTTGTACCAGCAAGAAAAAGCAGATCTGCAGGGAAATATCCATTCTGCTTGATCTGAAACCAATACAAAAACACCAGGTTCTAGGTAGTGCCAAATAACATTCCTTTTTGAATGGAAACAACATGCAAATATATAAACAGAACAATTCAAAAATTTAATGAAAAACAGCAAACATCCAAGACAATATGCATCAAATATCTTCTGATTGCTAGTAAGAAAAAAAAATCATCATAACCATATAAAGCGTTACTCAATTCCATGTTTCTAAAACTTTGGACAGCAAGGAAAGAGCAAGAGTGGGAGAGATGAAAAGTTACAACTAATGGGAATTTCCAACCTTCTCAGCCATCACAAGACCAAGTTTATTTAAAAACATCATCACATTGAAGAGTTACAATTAAAGAGCACTTCCAACCAATTCAACTATAACATGGTCATGTTTGCACTTTGCACACATCATCAACAGGACAAAACCTCTCTGATAGCAACAATCTCTATTCTGCTATAGTGCCAATTCAACTATAGCATGGTCGCGTATGCACACATAATCAACATGCCAACAAGACCACGCATCAGCTGTACTGCAGCACTGAGTAGTTTCTGTCCCCCACTACCCTTGTTCCCACAAAGAAAAATCAATTCCTACATAATTGGGATGTCAATAGTGCCAATCATCGTGGAGACTTGTTTATCCATAGAAAAAATATCAAAATATAATATGACAGAGCAATACCTCCCAATACAGAGTCTTTAATAAAGGATGCTCGGATACGATAATTCACAAACCTACAAAGTTCTAATGTGCACTAAACAATAATGGGAAAAGAAGGGTAAATGAATAATACGATAAACTGGAGAAAAACAATCAGCAGAAAATGAATAGATGCACCATAAGGTGAAAATGAGATGGTGCTCAAATGCTTATATAAAAAAAGGGGAATCTTTTTTCCTGCCCCAGGTTTGGGTGGGTAAGGTTTTACAACATGCAACAACTATCATCAGCCACAGAAGTTACAACTGATATCCATGTTACAGGATAACACAATAACCTTATAGAAGTGCATATATCATATTATGGCACAACAAATGCATTTCCAAGTACACTCACCCTGACAATATCCCCAACCTGCAACTTTTTCCAGGGAATACTTTCCCATTTTTGATATTGCAAGACATCAACAGCAGCATTATTTATGGTCATATCATTCTGGAAGCGCTTCTGTTTAACATAAATTCAAAATAAAAAGATACATAGTTAAACATTTGTCCTCAGTTTCATACTTAACTGCATAAAAATGATAGATAAAACTTCAAACCACAGCTATCACACACACACACACACAGAGAGAGAGAGAGAGAGAGAGAGAGAGAGAGGGAGAGAGAGAGAGAGTTGATATTGGAAATACAGAAAAACAAAAAACGTAAAAATCAAGACTGCAGTATATAATAAGCAGACTGGTACTCACCCAATCCTCAAATGCTTCCTTAACAAGGGAAACTAAAAGCACCAAACTCAAAGGGACCACATTGGTTATAGGATGCACAGGACTGCAATATTACACATACTTGAAAATGTTATGCTTAGAATTTAACAACTATTATAAATTATTACAGTGAATCAGTTGTAGTCAGTACCCTTCAGATTCAGTGACGCCAAAGCAAATTTGTAAGCAATATTTCCAAAGTGCACGTAAGTGTGCTAATAACAAATAAAAGAACCCAAACTAAAGAAAATAGGCGCAAACATCTCTCTTTTATGTTCGGAAACTAAAAACAAACTTCCACTTAATAATATGCATAACTGAATGCAAAAAATAAACAAATAAAAATGGCATCTCTTATACTCAGGTGCATTTTCCCCTTCATGAAGATTCTACCCAACACATATACAGGTTTTCATTTTAAGACTTTGTAATATAACATTACAAGATAAGTACCAAACCAAATAAAGTTAACATACCTGATTGGCGTTGTTGATAGAATTGAGATCGTAAGAAAGTACAGGTTAGCTACCCGCCTGAACTGTCAGTGTAAACAAACAATTTCTCAGGACCATAACAAAATAAAATCATAGGTGTTGGCAACTCTAGTCAATTTGTTTTATGCATATGTAACCCGTCGCAGAATGATATTTCTACACTTCACTACAAACAAAACAGATAAGCTTCGAACTGCATCAGCAAGCAGGTTGATTTAAATCTAAAGTCAAATTCATTGAAATTGCCCTTAATTTTAAGATTTCCAACTTTATCCACCAAGGGTATGCATCTCCTATAGACTTTTCTTATCCATCCAGTCTAGTTGTCAATACTCCAAAACAACCATAATAAGATTTAGTACACAAGCTCTGGTTCTAACTTCTTATTTGGTTGGGTCAGAAATTGCCGCACCGAATCATATTGTAACTTTACATTCTAATATAATCATATTCATCTATGTAGTTCAAAGGCCCATGAATTACCTGTTCAAAGAGTCCCTTTGGCAAAAAAGTAAAGAAGTTGTACTTTGTAGTTGATATAGAATTCCCCTGGAACAATTGAACGCATAATAGTTAAAACCGTACACAAACAAAACGATGTAAGATTTAAAGTAGCAGATAACAGAACATAGATTATATATCCTATAGGTTTATATTCAAACAACCTGTTGATGGTACATAGTGGAGCTAAAACAAAATCCTGAAAATATCCACTGTGCTAGAAAAATATTCTAGATTCTGTTAGGCCAAATCCTAATCTACTGTTCTGCGATCCAGATAAAAAGTGGGCAGCTAACAGCCTAACACTCTAAAAGAACACTAGTGAAGCCTCAATCAACGACAATGAGCGGAAAACTACCCACATTGATACTTATAGACAGGCGGATAATCTTTCTTGCCTATTTCTATTCCTTTTTGTTGGTAGCAAAATCCAAAAAATAATTAAATAAATTAGAAAAACACAAACACTTAAAGCAGCTTAAATTTACTTCCACAACTGCATTGTGCTTTGCATGAACATTGATCATTCCTTAGAACCATGAGGAAGCTTCATTTAGCATAAACAGAATTTTTAACATTGAATTTTTTTTTCCGTTACAGAAACCCTAATCTCTTCCACACCACACTATCCACCAAAAATCAACAATAATTAACCGCAACTAATTCAACAGAAAAAACAAATAACGAAAGCAGTGAAGTTCCAATTTTCCTGGACGTTAACTGAGGAAAATCAACAATCCAACATTTCAATTTCGATTATATTCTCTCCCTAATTTTCTCAGAACCCAAACAGAAAATACAGTAAATATACGAGGACAATAGGTAGGAAAATCGAGTCACCTACCGGGAATCTGACTGGGATATTAGCCTCGCGATCGTTGCAGAAAATAGTGCGGTGACCCGGCGCCTGTGGCTGGACTCTCCCGAGCCGAACCGTCCGAGTCGTCGACGTCCGCTCGGGCTGCGAACTCGAATTGCGACCACCCAGCCTCGCTCCTCTCGAGGACCGATTCCATCCACTCATCTTCGGCCCGATCCGGACTCAAAACGACGAGTCGTCTCCAACGAATAATCTCCGAACGGACCTCAATCGTCTCCTCCCTATTTCACGCCGGTAAACGGTGGTTCAAAACGCTTCGTCGAACGGTGCCGGAGGAAGTGCGTCCGTATTCAACGCCCCCTCAAACCTGCTTTCATTTTTCTTCCCTTTTTTTTTTCGTTTGAATTTTCTTTTTCTCGTAGACCGTGAACGGGGTAATTTCTCAGCGCGAGTAGTCTGTGCGCGTATGGCGAGATCTGGCGGCTTTCTAGATGTGGTGACCGGTGAGGAACCGAGGAGATGGACTGTGACTTGACGCGCGAGTGGGAGCGTGGTGTTTGGAGGGTCAATATCTTAAGCGCAAAGCACGACCTGGTTCGGATAAATTTCTATGCGGCGTCGTTTGGTTCACCGTGGGTAATGCGACGGCCAGTTCAGATTCGAAACAAGACGGGCGGTTGACGGACCTTTCTAACTACCCCTTTACTTAGATTTTATGGGGCACATTTAGGATTTAATACTATTTTTTATAAAGGTTTTTAACGAAACATTTTTAGTACTGTTTATTCTTAATGAAAAATTATATATTTTTACCTTTTTTTGTTATTATTCACTTATATATTGATTTGTCATTTTTATTAAAACTAAAGTTTTTAAAAACTTTTTGTTAATTTTTTTTAATAAGATGATTTAACAGCATTTTTAAACCTTTTTATTTTTGTATCTACAAGCCTCTTGCCACACTGTACAGAGAAAAACTTGTGTGAAACTTGGCTTACTATTGGATTTTGTTGAGACAATCTAGTCAAAACTCACCATCTAATAAGTTTAAAATAGAATACTATTTTATCATTTTTTATTTTAAAATTTTCATAATCACCTCTTATGGCAAATTTTATTTATTTATTTTTTATAAATATATATTTTAATGCTAGAAAGATTAAATTTTTAAACGAACTTGCAAACCAAATGAGATGTCACCAATAAAAAACAAGGATGTTAATCGATACTTAATTAATAATCTAATCATCTATATACACATCGTTTAGTTAAAAAAATCTAATCTTACTAACATTACTCCTTTGAAAAATAATGAACTTGTTTGGACCCAAATTTACACCATTGGCCTGGGTGATCAGAGCCGTTGGTCGAGCCAGATCGACGGATGGAAAGATGAAGATAATTTTGTTATTAAAAGATATTATTATGGTTTTATCATAATAATTATCATTTAATAAAGAATTATTTGTATACAAGATAAATAGGGTGTGTTTGGGCCCAAAATAGTAGTTTGGGCCGAGGGAAGATTTTCTCGGCCTAAAAGAGGATTTACGTGGAAACCCTAAGAACTAGGTAAGCCTAGGACGACAACTTTTCCTTGATTTAGGGTAAAAAAACATGCCCTAAAACAAGGAAAAGAGAAAGCAAGAAAAGAGAAAGCAAATGGCTTCTTCACGTGACCCAACAAGAGAGGATTCAGATCCTATAAATACAGAAGCAATGGCAACATGCGAAAGGATCAACAACACAACACACAAATCTGCCCTGCGCAAAACCTCTCAACACCCTTGAGAATTTTACTTTCTTTTTTCCGCCCCCATACCTTCAGTTTGGATAAACAGCACTGTGGAGGCAACCGGTAAACATCTTCAGTTTGGATAGACAGCACTGTTGCCGTAGAACCAACCGTCCGTGAAGCATCTTCAGTTTGGATTGACAGCACTGCGACAAGGTCGATTGGTTATTTATCCTAGTCTCGGCCGGTGAGGATTTTCAAATCCCCGTCGACAGAGGTCATCTCATTAGCTTCCTCGGCGAAGTGAGGTGTTACCAGATTACTACATTCGGCACATTTGAGGGCCGAATTTGGATCGTGAACTTTGTAAAAATAGCAGCCTTGTCTTCAGGCTCTAGAACCCGAAGGCCGAGAGGTGTTCCTTCCTCGGTCGCAATTGCAAGATACAGAAGTCAGCTGAGCGCATCCATACCACATCAAGACATTTTACTCCTCGGCCAAGCTCGGCCGACGAGTTGGCACGCCCCGCACACATTTGAAGGACTTAGTTAGTCTACTATTCACTCGGCCTGCGCGCCACGTAGGCTCGGTGACATTTGTAGCCAACAGAACTTATATGCAACCCACAGTCCCACTACGTAATTTGGGTCTATTACATTTGTTGCAAAAGCCTTATCTTAAATATCATAAAACCTCAATTAAATAAGAGCATTAATTTTTACAGTCGAAGTTACGAGTTTTGAATTCTATTTGCCCTATTACTTGTATAACAACTTCTTTGTGCGACTTTTGTTTGTTGGGCTTTGGGCCTAACAATTGTCCCCCATTTCTTTGTCACGAGGCCCAACTTGTAAATCGATGTAAGAAAACAGATCTGCTCTCCCACGTCAATGCCTTTTCCCCGTACTCACTGCTCAGTGGGATTTACATCAAATTAAAAGGATGGTTGCTGAAGTTCTAAGCTGAAAAACATTATTTCCCAGCGAGAGGCTTCCAGAAAGCGGAGGCTTAACTAATTTTATTTAATTAATGTTGTTTCAGCTTAATAACAAATCATCAATGTCATATCAACGTTTACACAAGACGTGACGAGAGCATCGAAAATACAGAACAAGCAGCATTCTTTTACAAGAACATTACTAATTGTCCCGGGGGGGTTTGTTTCGGTATTTATACGGAGAAGAACATGTAGCCTGCTATAGAGGCGTGATGATATACGAAGTTAAAAGTTCGATTTTTCAACACACAAACAGATGGAGATGTTTAGTTACATTACTAACTTAAGCAGCAGCATTGTAGACGGAAATAATCACAACTCCATGCCTGATGTAGGGTGTGAGGAGTAGGTCTTCGTTGATTTAACATAACGCGGTATACTTTTTTAGACAGCTACTGAAGGAGGAAGCGTTCCCTTTGTGCTTTTATTCCCAATTTGAAGAGTTTTCTAGGCTATGTTGTTCTATCGAAACCACCACCAACCTGCATATGCAACCACTCGGGTGAATTGCCGCGGCTATATTCCCTTGGCGGCTGTGTACTGAAAGCCATTGCAGCATTATCGAATGTTTGTTGACCGAACTGAAATGATAAAATTGATCTGTTATGAGAATGGCAGTCCATAAAATAGAGGAACGAATCAACTCCCACTAACACATCGGTATTTTTCAGCTTTTGTTTCTTAACCCAACATAAGATTCACATTCACCAATAACTTGGACTCTTAACTCATGGATTCCTATTGTGATCGATATGGTAGCTTCATCTGGGAGAAATGCGTGCGTGAATATGAACAGAGTTCTGATGAAAGAGAACGAAACTGTGGTCCAAAATGTTGACAGACATTTTCAAAACACAGAAATCTGGTTTTCCGTCATTAAAATGGACAGCGATGGATAACAACACAGACGGGCAACTTCACATCAAGTAAAGAAGTACTCAAGGGAACTTTGGTTGTCATATTGATTCGGTTTTACTTTACCGACTTTCAAATATGACAACTGACATGTACATGTTTAGACTGATGAATTTGATGTGTGCTATATATGGCAAAAAGTTGGAAAAAGAAAACAAGAAGGTATTACGATGAAGCACTCAGAGAGAAAAAAGTGAGGTGAAAGCGATTTTAAACTCTTAACAACTGCACATATTCTATAGACTTACATCTTTAGAAGGAAACGCCTCAATTCCAGGGTTCATTCTTGTATTAACTGCTTCAAGCTTCATCGACAGGAACTGCAACATCCCGAACATGGACAGTGCTCGAGCCTAAGTTGCATGTTGAAAAATTCAAAGTAAAAATGAAGAACGACTGCAAATTATAAACATATTCATACCTCAACCTGCCGCTGTAGCGATTGGATGTAATTAATTATCTCATCAAGCACAAGTGCTTTTCCAATAACCTGAATCGGATAACTTACCATATCAGCAGTTTTCTACATGTTAATCCAAGGCGGAAACCAACTCGGTAAAAATAAAAACCGAAAAAAATTCCATGAGAACACATTGAGATGCAATTGGTTGTTGACTAGTGGATGAATTTATTAAGAGGATGCCATACCCTACCTTGTTACAACCAGGGACCAGATCTTGGAGGATTTTCATCCTCTCGCTTATCTTCTCTCTTCTAGCCTGTCAACCAGATATTCCAAATTTTCAATCACTGTCCATCATTTAATAGCTCAAGAAGATTGTTTGAAAATTCAACAAAATCGACGATGATGTTATGTGAACAAAAGAGAATGTTATGGATTATAAGTGCTTGATTCATGTCCGTTTCTTGAACTTTAGCCCTTGCTATATTAGCTGACATTAACAACATTAGAGTTCAATCTCAGGCCTCGTAAATTAGAGTAGTTCATAATATCGCTCGAAAATATTGGACTTGGACAAATGAAGTAAATTACTCTTTCTGCAAGACTGTGGCTATCAGTAGCTTGACCCCTTCTAGCTCGGACATGTATGTAGTCCTGCTTAGGCGGATCAGGCGGCTGAGCGTTTTGCTCCGCCGGCTTGCCTGAACTGGTTTCCGCTTCGGCTTTCAACTCGCGAGTAGTCTCATCTCTGCAGCGAGCTGATATTTTAAGCCGTTTCCCATCACAATCACTCTGCCAAGACAAAATTTGGAACAAAAATATGCAGATTTAGAAATTGTTCAATTAAAGAAGAGGACTAATTCCAATTACACATGTGTAGATATAGAAATTTCAAATAAAACCATTAGAAATTTCAAAGAAAATCACTGAACACAAAGTAAACAGAAATAGTTCGCTATAATTAGCAAAAAGCTAATCAGAGTTTAAGTAAATAAACAATTGAATTATATATTGAATGAAGAAACAACAGAAATACCGCGCCAATATTGCCACTGCTTTTTGGAGACTCGTCGTCGGCCTCGCGCCTTTTCCTCGCGGCACCGCCATGCCCTCTGCCGACTCGGTGATCCAAGCTCATTGGATTCGGATCACTACCGGCCAAGACGTCCCGAATCGCACCCGAGACGTCCCCAAACTGCGCGAAACTCTGCGAGAAGTTCGGCCTGCGCAGCCCCAAAGCTCCTCCGGAGTCACCGGCACTCGCGCCGCTTCCGTTCATCGGGAACTGCCAGATCTCAGAGAGATTAAACGACGTCGCATTGGCGTTGGAGAACAAGCACTCGTTTACGAGCGTCGGCGGATCCATTTTCACACTCCGATCCGGTTTATGTTCGGGTTTGGATTCGGATTAACGTTCGCATTCGCCGGATTCAAATAGTGAGTTCAAATAAATCTCAAAGTCGACGGATGTAGAGAGAGAAAGTGTTTGGTGCTGTGAGTGGTCTCCTTGGACAGTTGGAGGTTGGTGCGCACTGTGCCTACTGCGTACTGGAGAGTTTCACTGTTTCTTTTGTCTTCCGCTGCGCCTTCTCCTCCTCACAATTTCACAACACGCAAAGCACTTGTTTTTTCATCGACAGCGACCTCGGGAGCTCCGAAGCGAAGTCACTTACAGTGAGAGCTTTTCTCGGAGCCCCCAGCGTTTCTCTGTCCCTTTCTTCTCATGCCCTCCTTCCCCTCCCTTCTCCCTTCTCCCGCACTCTTCCTTATGTAAACCTTCTCCTCGCTTCTCCGCCATCCGATCAAAGTACGATCCCAGTCAATCACATTGACGGTAGGGAGACACTTTGGAGCATTAGTCATACGATCACGAGGGATAAGAACTTTTATGATACGAATATATGGTTTGAAATAGAATATTACTACAGCGGTATACCCAAAGATGTCCCACCGTATGTGATTTTATTCACGTATTAAAATATAAGTAGACGACAAAATTATACGTGACTAGCCTATACTTACTTATCAACACGACTATATCAAATGTGAGGCATTTCAATAAAAACTACAAGTGCCGATGTAAACACTCTCGACTACTTGAGTAACAACACTTTTACAACTCATGTGGAACCCATTGATGAAAAAATTTGTTCTAAAAAAACTTCTTAATACAGAGAATATACATATTTTTTTGAAGACCAATTTACATGTTCTTACGATCAAATAATGCAATAACATGTGAAAAAACAAACTTATATAAAATATTATATTATTGGACCGAAACACCGTGACAGGCAAATTCAATCCCTAACAAGATCACTACCTTCTTGGGTTATGCAAGATGGGGTGAAGCTGAAGTTTTCGCTGGCTGGCGCCGAATACAAGTTCAATGTACTCTCTTGTTTGAGGTCTCGGGTGACGATATGTTGATTATTAAGTGCATGGACTAGGCTTGTTTAATGCTTGATTAACGTAGTTTATGATCTCCTAAAAGGTGGGTTAGTGGGTTTTCTGTAGTTTAATCATTGTTCTGATTATGATGTGTGTTAAAGGTCTTATTAATATTAAAGATTCGACTAATCTATAGTTTTAGATTTGGGACCAATTTTGGAAGATTGGACAACATGGAGGCCCCACCCCTTACCGAATTGAAATTTTCTGCACTCATTTTAACTTGTGACCCTTCTCCGTCTTGCTTAATTGAATGACACCTGTCGTTTTCCTAACTACAACTAACACTGTTAAATTGACAATATCTAAAATAATAATAATAAAAAAAACCAAATAGTCAAGAAAAACTTAAACAAAACCTAGAGCCGCTTTAATCCCCAACCCAAAAGATTGCCACCACTCAACCACATCAGTCAGCCACCATACCCGCCGCCGTACTTCTTCTCATCCACATCGCCGCCGAACAGGCCGTTTCCCACTCTCTCAAAATTGCCGCACCATATTTAGGATTCAGATCGATATCGATATCGAATCATCGGTCGAACCCCTCACCGCCATATCAAACAAAATTGTTGATGTTTACTCATTTTCCTTCCTTCAGTTCCAAAATCGTACATTTCGCAGATCTCGCAGCTGTCCGAATCTATGGCCTGCGATTTTGAAACCTAATGCATACAGATTACAGAGCGAGCGGGGTAGAACAGACCAGAGAAGAGGATCGACTTAAAACCAACCCAACGGTCATGAATCGCAGGAAAAAAAACCACAGTGATTTGGAAATTGAAAACACAGACGCAGCAAGCAATTGCAGAACATGGAAAGAGAATTGAGAAATGGGTAAGAACCAGAGAAAATTGGGCATGGCGTCGAAAATAATTTATGAACAGAGGCTGCTAGGGTAATTTTATTCATTTTTCTTGAATATTTGGTTTTTTTTATTATTTTAAATAATGTCAAGTTAACAGTGTTAGTTGTAGTTAGTAAAAGGACAGGTGTCATTCAATAAGCATAGCCACAGAGGGGCAAGTTAAAATGGCGCAGAAAATTCCAACTCACCCTTAACTGCCCTTCACGAACGTTGTTTCCCAAAAAGGAAACGTTGCGATTTCAATTTTTGAAATTAGATGATTATTTTTTCAACTAATCTCGGACTCACTCTTTAACCAAATATTTACATTAGGAATATCCAAATATCATTAGTGGATGTATGTTTTTAGGGTTTTTTAATGATAAAGTTTGTAAAATTTGAATATAAGAATTTTCTATAAATATCGGAAAGATTATATGTCACTAGATCAAACGTTCATTTATAAATTTATGTCGCATATTTTAATCAAATGATATCTCCTATTTTTCAATTATATACTATAAAACACTTATTATTAATAAGCTTATGAAAAAGCTAAAGGTGCATTACGACAATTAAAAACTTTTACGATCACATTTGACAAAAAGAATTAAAGCGTTTTGGTTAAAATTTATAATAAAATGACTTATGAGCATATAAAAAAAGATCTTAAATTATCATTTTCTTTTTTTACAAACGATAGAATTAGTTAGTTGATTTGGTAGTTGTTAGGCAGAGAAAATTTGTGGAAATCAAATTTGCACTAAGATGCATAAACGTCATTATTTTTTGTTAATGCGATAAAGAGTTATCTACAACCTTAAATTATCAGTTACGTTAAAAGAAAGTAGGGAGCCTTCCATTCCAATTTATCTCAATCTGTTCGGAATTCTATTCCAAACCAACTTTGACAGAGAATCATTACCCCTCTAGAGGAAAAGAATCAGTGACAGCAATTTTAGCACTCACCATAAAAAGCTTCGAATTTGGTATACTCCGCGTGCAAATATATATACATATAGATATCTAGAGGTGTGCATGAAAATTTGGGCAGATGCTTTTTGGGTAAAATAAGATTCCCATTACATGCACATTCCTACAGCTTAGTAAGTGTGCTTGCCTGTTGCTCGAGTATGGTATATAACCTAGGACCACTTCTCAGCAGTACTTTCCTTTCTGTGACTAAAATGTATTTCTCACGTGTTAGCTAGGAAAAAAAATATCAAAGTATTCATTGTGTATATGCATGAGAGCATGACTAAGGTAAATCATATATGTGCATGTTGATCTTGATCGTTGATGTATGCATAACTCATATTGTATTGCCTGGTATAATCACCATTCGAATGCATGGACGACAATTACGATCAATTTCTTGCATGCAGGGACAAGGTGGTTTCAGGATCACCTGGAGGCCGAGAAATACATTTGAAAGTCTTTTGATGGCCCTTCAAATGTTTGGTACATGTTTTTTTTGTGCCCACCAAGTGTTTGATGAAATGGCTCTTGCAGATTGCTTTGACAACACTTGACAAGTTCTCTCAATAGCACTCATCATATTGTTTCGGCATAGGTTGTTGAAAATCAATGTCAAGCCCAAAACAATAAGTAATCCACAACCCAATCTAAAGTCCAAGTCCATATCTAGTTTGATGATGTAAGTGCTTACAATTGCAAAGTTAGGTTGTGTGTGAAAACAAAGCAAAGTTAGGCAAGTTAGGTTGTGTGTGAAAACAAATAGGTGCAATTAATGTGTTTTGTGTGGTAGTAAATAATCTTAGTTTAATTAAAATGTGTGGTATAGTTTCCATTTGGTTTGCTATAAATACCCAAGTCCCCTAGCCTTGTAATTCATCCAAAGAAAAACAAAGCTAAGTGCTAAATAAGAAAAGCTTTGCTAAGTAGTATCTTTGTGATCTTTCTTTTGAGTGTGCTTTATTTTCTTCTTCTTGGGATAATTAGAGTTATCTTGGATACTCTTTTTGTTCAACAATTGGTATCAGAGCCAAGTCGGTCAGGGATCGTTCTTGGTGGAGCTATCTTGAGTCGTGAGGAGTTTGGTACTCTGCAAGTTTGTTAGTCAAGCTTGATCGGTATAGTCGAAGTCTTGCCGGCACGATGGGTGACCTTCAAGTAGTTGGAGGAATCAAGAAGCTCAACAACAAAAACTACAACATGTGGTCAACATGTATGGAGTCCTACTTACAAGGTCAGGACCTTTGGGAGGTTGTCGATGGTGGTGAAGTTACACAACCGACGACAGAAGATGCCAATGGCGTCTTGCGAAAGTGGAAAATTAAAGCAGGCAAAGCAATGTTTGCTTTAAAGACCACAATTGAAGAAGAAATGTTGGAGCACATCCGGGATGCCAAAGCACCGAAGGAAGCATGGGACACTTTTGCTACACTCTTTTCAAAGAAGAATGATACAAGACTACAACTTCTTGAGAACGAGCTGCTATCGATGGCGCAACGCGACATGACGATTGCCCAGTACTTTCACAAGGTGAAGTCGATATGCCGCGAAATTTCAGAGTTAGATCCAACAGCTCCTATTGGGGAAGCCAGGATAAAGAGAATAATTATCCATGGTTTGAGACCCGAATACCGAGGGTTTGTTGCCGCTATACAGGGATGGCCGATACAACCATCACTTGTTGAGTTTGAGAATTTGCTTACAGGTCAAGAAGCTATGGCTAAGCAAATGGGAGGAGTCTTGCTGAAGAGTGAAGAGGAAGCGCTCTACACCAACAAAAGCAAAGGCAGCCTCAAGCGGCACACTGGTGGTGGATCTAAAAAGGATGGTGACAAGATGAAAAATCACCAAGGAAATGGAGGCTTTCGTCCAGGGGGAGCTTCAAAGAATCACAGTAATAATAAAAAGTTCGATGGCGAGTGTTACAACTGCGGGAAGATGGGCCACATGGCGAAAGATTGTTGGGCCAAGAAAAAGCCTGCTGAAAGTAATGCTGCTACTTCTAGTTCTAAGGAGAATAGCGAAGATGGTTGGGATGCCGAAGCGTCATTCGCTATGGAGGAAGAAGAATTAGCCCTCACGGTAACAACACAAGAACGGATTAACTACAAAAATGATTGGATCGTAGATTCAGGCTGCTCAAATCACATGACGGGTGATAAACAGAAGTTGCAAAACCTATCTGAATACAAGGGAGGTCGTGTGGTGGTGACGGCCAACGACTCAAGGTTACCGATTGCCCATATCGGTAAGACTGTAATTGTGCCCCACTACAACACTAACCAGGTGCCACTTCAAGATGTTTACCATGTTCCAGGTATGAAGAAAAATCTGCTTTCAGTGCCTCAACTGACATCATTGGGAAATTATGTCTTGTTTGGTCCACAAGATGTGAAGGTGTATCGACATCTCAAGATCTGAGGGACGCCAACAATGGAGGGACGACGACTACAGTCTGTCTATGTAATGTCAGCAGAAACTGCATACGTAGACAAGACAAGGAAGAATGAGACAGCAGATTTATGGCACATGAGATTAGGTCACGTTAGCTATCATAAGCTAAATGTGATGATGAAGAAGTCAATGCTTAAGGGGCTACCTCAGCTTGACGTGAGAGTAGACACGGTTTGTGCAGGATGCCAGTATGGTAAAGCACATCAACTACCATACGAAGAGTCAAAGTTTAAAGCGAAAGAACCGTTGGAGTTAGTCCATTCCGATGTGTTCGGGCCAGTCAAGCAACCATCGATAAGTGGGATGCGATACATGGTGACGTTCATAGATGACTACTCCAGGTATGTGTGGGTTTTCTTTATGAAAGAAAAATCTGAAACATTTTCAAAATTTAAAGAGTTTAAAGAAACAGTTGAAGGAGAAGTGGGAAAGAAGATTCGTTGCATACGCACGGATAATGGAGGAGAATATACCTCGAATGAGTTTTCCCAATATCTACGAGAATGTAGAATACGTCACCAGTTCACATGTGCTAACACGCCACAACAGAATGGCGTAGCAGAAAGAAAGAACCGGCATCTTGCAGAGATATGTCGAAGTATGCTCCATGCCAAGAATGTACCAGGAAGGTTTTGGGCTGAAGCAATGAGGACTGCAGCCTTTGTGATCAACAGACTTCCTCAACCAAGGTTAGAATTTGTTTCACCCTTTGAGAATCTGTGGAACATGAAACCTACAGTTAGCTATTTTCGAGTATTTGGCTGTGTATGTTATGTATTTGTTCCTGATCATTTACGGAGCAAGTTTGACAAGAAAGCTGTTAGATGTATCTTTGTGGGATACGACAGCCAGAGAAAGGGGTGGAAATGTTGCGATCCAACAAGTGGAAGATGTTACACTTCACGAGATGTGGTGTTTGATGAAGCATCTTCTTGGTGGTCCTCAGAAAATGAGGCATTGCCTAATTCAAGAGAGATTGAAGATAAGTTGCAGCAAAAGATGGGGGAGCAAACTGTTCGAATCCAGTCGAGACCAGATGAGTCTGAGGATTCGCTTGATGATGATGATGTCGAGCGAGCAGTACCTCAAAACCATTGGCAAGGTGGCGTATGTCAACAACCAGAAGAAGAAAGACCTAGTGAAGTGGAAGTATCGACTCCACAATCACAACCAAGGAGGTCAACAAGAATCCGGAGGCCAAATCCTAAATACGCCAACGTAGCCATAGAAGAAGAAGCAGTTGAACCTGAGTGGTTCAAAGTTGAGAGAAGAGGTCACTGCAACGGAGCTAAATCAAGCTTGGAATCTAGTGCCAAAGCGAAGAGATGTGAAACCCATATCATGCAAATGGGTGTGCAAGAAAAGCTTCGTCGTCAACTCAGCATGGAGAAAAGAATGAGAGCTGACATTGAGGGGGAGTGTTGAAAATCAATGTCAAGCCCAAAACAATAAGTAATCCACAACCCAATCTAAAGTCCAAGTCCATATCTAGTTTGATGATGTAAGTGCTTACAATTGCAAAGTTAGGTTGTGTGTGAAAACAAAGCAAAGTTAGGCAAGTTAGGTTGTGTGTGAAAACAAATAGGTGCAATTAATGTGTTTTGTGTGGTAGTAAATAATCTTAGTTTAATTAAAATGTGTGGTATAGTTTCCATTTGGTTTGCTATAAATACCCAAGTCCCCTAGCCTTGTAATTCATCCAAAGAAAAACAAAGCTAAGTGCTAAATAAGAAAAGCTTTGCTAAGTAGTATCTTTGTGATCTTTCTTTTGAGTGTGCTTTATTTTCTTCTTCTTGGGATAATTAGAGTTATCTTGGATACTCTTTTTGTTCAACATAGGTCAATATCTTTTAACACGTGTGCAACTTGGTTAAGTTGACGATAACAAGCTCATCAAGTGTTCAACGAAATGCTAGTGAATAAATTGAATTTTTGTTAACGTTTTGCGCTATGTTTCTATCTAAAAAACTAGGAATTGTAACATCAGGACCTCTCAATGTTTGAATCCTAGATCTTCCACTGCTTGCATGCATGCATAGAGTTTTTTTTTTTGTTTTTTTTTATCCCTAAATAAATGTGAGAATTTGAAATAAAATTAGAGGCTTCAAAAAGGCTCTTGTACTCATGAGTACCCCTAAAGAACAATCGGTCTTGCGCATGTGCGCAGGTTGATACTAGCGATTTATGCATTTGTAGCTCACAATGCATCTACAACCAAAATCACCGCATAACTGATGAAACATAACATAAATAAACGCGTGAATTTGGAATCAGCTATTGGATATGTTACGCGTACTTATCTTTAACAACTCTTTGATATAGCAAATTGAAGTGGTAAGGTTATGTCATTGGCCTGACCTAGTTTGTCAAAACTCATAAGATAGTAACTGATGGATACGACGAACGCTTCGGGTACAAGTCGTGCCAAACCCTTTGCCTCTTTCTACTATCAATTGTGGTTAGGCACGCACAGTCGCCGGAAAGGATATGCTGCCCTTGCTCCAAATAAGAAATAACTACCGCACCTTGGATCGAGAAATTCAACTCGTGCAGTTAATTTATTTTATCACGTGCGTTGATTGCGACACTGGTCCCTTTTGGTCGTCTGTGTTCAATCCGATGCGATGGATATGGCTACCAGCTACCAGCAAAGCAATAGTATATCGCTCCTTCTTCAAAACCAAAGTTTACTGTTACATGGAATAATTTGTTCAGTTAGGCATGCCATGTGGGAGAATACTAAAGATGGCAACGAAATCACCATGCCATTTTGTGAAATATGCTTGTGCTATGAAATTTCTGTCGACCATTTTCTCTTTTGGGTGGATGTAGTAGTTTTATACGGTAAGTAGACAGATAGGGGTAGAGGTGGCATTTTGGACCCAACCTGTTAACCCGACCCGTTAATATTAGTATTTGGGTAGATGTTTAACAGGTCGGGTCGCTAACGGGTCACTTTGGGTCAACCCGTAAGACCTGTTAACACCTGTTAATTGAGGATGTTTTAGTAATTTCAATAAAGTCTTAACAAAAAAAAATAAACTTTATGCAAAAAAAATAATAAATTGTTAACGGGTCTTAACGGATGAAACGGGTGACCTGTTAGCTTAACGGGTCGGTTCAACCCGACCCAAACCCGATAAACCCGACCCGTTTACAGGTAGGTGGCACCATATATATGTGCGATACTATTCTCAAATAGTGAGCAAAATGAGTCATATTTCATTTGAACTATTTAAAGAACTAATTGTAGACAGTGAAATTTCAGTAAATAGAATGTTGACCAATGGTCAAAATTTTAACACTCGTGTATTACATAAAATGTACACATATTGTGTGATTCGACGAAAATTCGAAAAGAGTTAGAAAAGCTGTCGAACAGGACACGTGTCAACACCTGGCAGAGACGGCTTATTTCATATGTAATATTATATTCAAAATCAAGTTTTGGAAATCTATAAATAGAGATCATTCCACACCAATTCAACCACCAATTCACAAATACATTTCTCTACTCCCAAATTGGAAGAGAATTCTCTGAAGTTCGTTCTTCGTTCTTCGTTCATCGTTCATCCATCTTCTTCAAGATCAAGCCCCGACGGCCTTTGAAGCAACATTCATCCATTCATCCACCCTCCAAGATCAAGCCCCAACGGCCCTTGGAATCAATACATTCATTCTTCAAGAATCAAGCTCAAAGCCCCTTGAAGCTCATCCATCGTTCATCGTTCATCGTTCTACATTCATCATCAAACATCTGAAGATCATCACTGTTCATCCCAAGAATCAAAGCGCCAAACAGCCCCTTCGGATCAACACAAACAAATCCACATCACTGTTCATCCAAGGATCAAGCCCAACGGCCCTTTGGATCAACAGCCCATCAACAAACCCATATCTTACGAAGATAGAATCAGAGGAACAAATAGAGATTGTAACCCAAAATTCATCAAATAACAAATATATATTTTGTACACGTGTTCTTGTTCCTTCAGGAAATTTTCGTGTTTACACTAATACTTAATCTTTATTTTGTCAACGAAATTTTAAATTTAAATTTCATAAACAATAATAAAATTGAGGCTGTTGATAAGATCTGCAACTTATTATTAATTTCTGCGTAACTAGATGATCATTTAAAGTTACCAATTAACGACTCGTATATGATTGTTTAGATCAACAAAAAATTGGACCACTAACAAAAAAAAAAGGGCTTAATGTTAAAGATACTTAAATGGGACCTAGCTGGCCGCGGATGATAAAGTGTTTGATAACTGTAGATGTCAGAACCATTTTATGGAATTAATATGTACCTATACATTGTCAATTTTCAATCCAATTTACTCAATTATGGTTAATGATGGATATTTCAATGCTGGAAAAAAGTAGTTGTATGGGGATATTATCACTAGCGGGTTTTCTTAATTGATGAGTGATCATAAATTATGGAAAAAGGAAAAATTGATTAGATTTGACAAGTTGCATGCATAAAGCGTATGTTTTTTTACGTCTTACAATTTTAGAGTATGTTTGGAATTTGATTTTGTACGACGCATTTTTACAACAAAGTTTTTTATTTTTGGGATTGCTTTCATAAGATGACATCTTTGGTGTGTTTTTTCGTAGATGATAATTATGATATAGTGCTGTTAGATGAAACGCATGAGAGAGTAAATGCAAATTTTAATTATTGGTGAAAAGTGTTAGAATATAAAAGCCTTTGCCTAAGTAGATCAAAAATAAAGTATATAAAAAACAAGTTCAGTGAGAATGAAGGTCCAAACGAGACAAGAGTGATGATAAGAGATCAAAAAGTACGAAAGAATTGTGGCACATATAGAGTGGAAGTTCAGTGCAATCTTAACACGTCCTTGCATCATATCAGCAATCGATTCTTTCGGGGTTATCGGAAAATTTTCTTTTGACGTTAAGAAAAAGGAGGAAGAAAACAGCTCGCGCTTAGCTGCACCACATTAATAATTTGGAATTTTAGCTAGCTGGGGCATATATCAGTATATCACAGTTGCAGTGTACGTCTAGAATGAAAGTACATAAACTGGGTCCTGATTTCGACCATATTTTTCAGCCCAACGGAACGACATGTGGCCCAGGAGACACCTGGCTAATCATAATAATTCGAAGATTAGATATGGGGATTGGAATGCTTTTTATCTACCAATTAAAAAAAAAAGGAACTTTAACGAAAAGCTCCCAGTACTGTTCACTTTAACGAAAAACCACATTTTTACACTAAAAAGTCAATCTTGGTACTATTCACTTTACCCTTTATTTTGTCCTTATCATTAAAACTCAAAGTTTTCAAGCCCTTTTCGTTAGTTTTCCTAAAAAAAAAACATGCACATCTTCTTTATTGTTGTTTTTTTTTTTTGTGAAATGATAGATTTTGTTAGAATGTTAAATTAGTTACCAATAGAGCTCGAATTTACACCGTCATGTAAAAACTCAATAGTTTTCTACTACTGTGGTAAAGAGTTATTTGTATTTTATAAATTATTTTGAAGAAAAACTAATGAAAATGACTTGCAAACTTTGAGTTTTAACGATAAAGACAAACCAAGGGTATAGTGAATAGTACTGGGATTGACTTGTTAGTATAAAAATGTGATTTTTCGTTAAAGTGAACAGTATCGTGGATTTTTCGTTAAAACTCCCTTATTATTTTTGTGTTTGAAATGAAAGCTGTAAATCCTGATTATTTGGAAGAAAAAAGCAAATGGTGCCAGACAGCCCAAGTGGAGAGTGGACAAGCAGATGGGGAGCATATGTGATAAGTTTTTGAATTCTTTCTCAACATGCTTTCATCATCTTTGCGACCCTGTTTGGAGCTAAATCCAGACACAATTAATTGGCCGGAATGATCAAGCGTTGAGAGTGTAAACTCCTCCGGCGGATCCATCAAGTGATATCACTGGCGCATCCACGATTCCAACTTTAGAAGTCACCGTTAAAAAAAATCTAGTATTTAGATAGAAACAATTCGCTGAGTGTTGTCCAGAGTTTGTGCCGCTTGATTTGCTAAGGTATATCGAGCAAGCATGCATTATTTCAAACACTTGGTGGACTTCATTGGAATGCTTTTCGGCCTCTAGTGGGTCCCAATACAACACCTTGGTTCATATGTGGATCCAACCTTGTTGGTGATGGTTGATGCATTGTAGACCTAAGTGGTAATTTTGAATATAAACATACATGTTATCACTTGATCATTAAATAATACAATTACGTAATGGTGTGACTGTCACACTGAAAAAATTTGTAATCCGAACTTGTTCTATTACGTATAATTGATGGCCTAGAATTGACGTCCACCATGCACACTTGGCATACCTTTTGTTCCAAACAAGAGAGATCTGATCGTTGTGATATACGACATCAAATTAATTTCAGTAACTACTTACACAAAGGTTGCCCACGCTTCCATAATAATAGAGACTATTTGATGTTGAGGTAAAAATAATTATAGTAATAAAAAACTGGTTTATAGTTTCGAATTAAAACGTATAAAGATCTTGTTGACCAATTTTTCTTATTATTTTCACTTTTTTTTTTGTGATATTAATTTGGGCCTAAATTTATTCAAATTTTTATCAATTGGAACATTCCGATTTATACACATGTTTCGATTTCTATACATGATTTAATTTATTGGAATAAAAAAACGTAGTATTATTTATACACTTATTTTTATTTCTCACACATCATCCTCAATTTTCGTCTGTCAAATCAAATCGAATAAATCGAATAGATTTCCTAATACAAATGTTAATTCCTTTACACTCTGTTTGGATATAGTAAAATAAAATAGAATTTCACTTAAATTAGGGAATTAGGATGGGAAAGCAGTTTCCCACGTTTGGCAACCCTGTTGCGAGAGAAACGGCAAATTCCACGGGAAAAAAGGGGGAAATCGGGGATGAACAATCCCAAGTTTAATTTTCATCAAAATAGGTGGAATTTCACAATTCCAACATCAGAGAGAATCCCGAAATCATACGCGGGGAGATTTTGTGCGCACCAAACATCAAGATTAGGGCGCCAAACTCGGAAGTCTACCGCCAAATTTCCCAACAAAAGGGCTGCACGATCTTCACTCTGTTAACTCTCCAATCTTCGAAGGGATTTTCGCTCGTGCAATCATCTTCTTCCTCTGTTCTAGGTCAGTGTCTCTACTCTCTTCTATCTTGAATTATTTTAGCTTTTTGGGTGAGATCTTCCAGTAAGCATCATGTATTTCTGGTTTCATTCCATCCTTATATGGGTGCGATCATGTATTTTTGGGTGCGATCTTATTACTGTAAGTACCATGTATTTCTGGGTGCGATCTTATCTAGGAAGGGTGAATTGTCTGATTGAATTGCCATTTGGGTGCGATCTTATCGAGACAATGAGTCCCAGTAGACTGCACAGATTGTTAGAAGATCAAATTCGGCATAATATTGGAGACCCACATTTAAACATAATAAGTGATCTCAATCAAACTCTACATGCTTTCATGCCTAACATAACGAATCTCTGGGAAATAATTTTGTCTCTCTTCAAATAAAAAATTTATTTGCCTCGCATAGATCATGTGTGAAATGAGATAAATGGAGAGTTCCCTACCTCTGAAAATGTCCCAGTTAATTTATTCAGCAGTTAATTTATCGAGTTATTCTGCCTTTTTCTGAATTTTTAGATTGCTGGTTGAATATTTGTGATTGAATTCGAAGTGGCTTTGTTAAACTTGAGCTGAAAATTATAGTGTTTTGAAGAAAATTGCCTACCCTTTTGATGTATTTGTTAGTCTTTTCCATTTTTGTAGTTGTTCTTGTTTATCTGAATTTGGTACATTATTAATCTGTTAAATCTTAATTGAGAGGGGTTTGGTTTAGCGTTTCCAATTTAGAAATGATCCTGTATATGGAAATGGCTGTAATTACACGGTACTTAAGAATGGGTATTTTCCCCAACTCAACCAAATCCCAAACCTCTGAAATGATATCAAGTAGATTCTTCCTTTAAGTGCGGCCAGTCTTCCAATCTACAGCTTTTTTCAATAATGATGGTAATAAGATTATCCATACATATTTATGATGCATATTATTGATATAAATTTTGATAACCAAGCCCCTTTTTTTATTCATTTAGTTATTTGTCTATTGAATTGTTCTTGTTATAATTTCGTAGTCACTGATCAAAAGCATAGCCTTGTATAGTTTTATGTAGGTGTTTCGATTGGTATGTTTTCTTTGTACTTTTGGAACCTTGAAAGCAGTTTTACAAGTTCATCACCACCTTGTTTGTTAACTGCTAGATGGGGTATATTCTACATCCCCCTATTGCTTCTCAATTGCTTTCTTGATTTATGTTCATTCATTTCCTTTTTTTATGCCTTTTCTCTTGTTCAATAGTTGTAAAATTTACAGCTGAATTATGTCTGTTTGTTAATGTTTTCTCAGTGTCTTGCCTTTTTCATAAAGGGTAAAATATGCGTTCGGTGCATTAAGTTCGTCAAACATCGAAAATGTATTCTGAAAAGGGTCTCAACTTTTATTATTCAAGTTTTGAAACAACTTTTCCCCAATTTATTTTGTTTTCAGGGGAAAAGTGAAACATGGTAATAGTTAGAAACACAGAAAGGAACCTTTCAACTGGAATGAATATCTCAGTCTTCCTCAGAGCATCTGTTGTTGGTCCTCACTTTTCACGTTTGTCTTTCTCCTTTGCATCTCGTCTCTTCCACTCTCTCTACACCCTAAAAACCTGCACTCCAGCCCCACTCCCACAGCTTGTCTGAGAGCCATTCTTCGAAACCAATTGTGGACCCTCTTCTTCTTGAATTGCCATTTGGGTGCGATCTTATCGAGTTATTCTGCCTTTTTCTGAATTTTTAGATTGCTGGTTGAATATTTGTGATTGAATTCGAAGTGGCTTTGTTAAACTTGAGTAATAAGCAGATTTACCTGGAAATGGTCCTGTATATGGAAATGGTTGTAATTAGTAATGTGGAGTATAAAAGGTTTATCTTGCACAACACTTGCTTTGGGTTAACCTTATCTCCGATTGAATTGTCTATTTGGTCTGTAATTAACCTTATCGGGGAAGGGTGCAAGGTTTTTGGTGATGGTGGTGGTGAAGGTGGGGGAGGGAATACACTCTTTCTAAACTACTTAAAAATTGGTTCTTATCATTGATGACTTGGTTACCAGTTTAACATTTTTCTTTTTTCAAATGTGTATTCTTCTATGGAATACCAATTCTAGGGAATATCCAAACAATGAAATTTGTAATTCCCTTCATTTTGCAATTTCCATTTATCCAACATCCAAACACTGAAATTTCAATTAACAGGATTTCAATTACTGGGAATTGTAATTCCCGTCATTTAGAATTCTATGAAAATTTAGAAATTCTCCATCCAAACACAGTGTTAGCCTCTCATTAATAATTAGAGTTCTCTTTACTTTTCCACTAGGAATTAGGTTTTCCTCTTTGAAGAAGAACTCGGAGAAGGTATATGTAAAAATTAACAACCTAATACAAACCCTAAGTTATGAAGGAATCCTATTACTTACTGGAAACTATTTCAGAGTCCAATTCCAAGTATAATTAGGGTTTGTTTCGTAGTAGGAGCCAATAGAAACTATATATAGGGGAGTTGATCAACTTTTCTTAAAAATAAGAGAAGCCAATGGAGTCGTCACTTGGAAACTTGATTTCTAAATCTCTAAAGAGACCTGGCGATTTATTTTTCCCCACCCATGGCAGCAAACTGGCCCCTCCTGACATGCAGACTAAAAACATTCGCATGACTTACAAGACAAGCATGGAGTACGGTGGACTTAAACCGCCGGCTGATCGACAAAACCCCGCTGCCGACCGCGATGAATCGTCCAATGATCTTCCCCTTGATCCAAATCCTACTACTGCTAGGAGTCATTCAAGCACCCAAGGAGATCAAAGCGCTGATTTGTTTTTGAGTCCATCAGCACCCCGCAAGGCCACTCCGGTTTTTTCTGCTCCTGGTTCGTCCCGTTCCCACGATCAGAGGTGTTCAACAACAACGCTGGATTTAGCCCGAAATTACGTCCCGTTTGGCATAACCCGTGGAAGATTTACAGGGTCATCAGTGGCCACCTAGGATGGGTTCGCTCTGTTGCTTTTGATCCAAGCAACAGATGGTTCTGTACAGGATCTGCAGACCGGACAATCAAAATATGGGACGTAGCAAGCGGGACGCTGCAATTTTCTCTTACCGGACACATTGGGCAAATACGAAGCCTTGCCATTAGCTCCAGGCAACCCTATTTGTTCTCGGCTGGCGATGACAAACAAGTCAAATGCTGGGACCTTGAACAAAACAAGGTTATCTATTCGTATCACGGTCATCTTAGTGGCGTCTACAGCATGGCCCTCAATCCGACTCTTGGCGTTTTAGTCACCGGGGGACGGGATAGCGTATGCCGTGTTTGGGATGTTCGTCTCAAGAATGTGCAAGTTCATGCATTGACTGGACACGAAGATGCAGTTTGCTCCCTTCTCACCCGCCCAACAGATCCACAAGTTATTAGCGGGTCTCACGATACAACTGTCAAGGTGTGGGACCTTAGAAAGGGAAAAACCTTTTCAACTTTAACGCATCATAAGAAATCGGTGCGAGCGATGACACATCATCCTAAGCTAGATCGGGGTAATTGCTTCGCATCGGCTTCAACAAACGCCATCAAAAAGTTCAACCTTCCGAGGGGTGAGTTTTTGCACAACATGCTCTCCCAACAGAAGTCCATTATCAACGCGATGGCCGTCAATGAAGACGGAGTTATGGCTACAGGAGGCGACAACGGTAGCTTGTGGTTTTGGGATTGGAAGAGCGGCCACAACTTCCAGCAATCCCAAACAATCGCACAACCGGGCTCGCTGGAGAGTGAAGTTGGGATTTATGCTCTTTGCTACGATGTCACTGGCACAAGGCTGGTTACTTGTGAAGCAGACAAGACAATCAAGATGTGGAAACAAGATGAAAAAGCCACCCCGGAAACTCATCCTCTAAATTTTAGGCCTCCTAATCTTAGAGATGTTGGGCGGTTCTAACTCACGGTGTGCTTCCTTTGTTACTGCGATGTAGAAGTTTACAACTTTTTCTATTATGTTTATTTTAATTCTGCTTCATTACATATGCGTTACTATCATGGCTTGAATTCACAGTATTCAAGTGTGCTTATTAGGGAATCTGAATTCACAGTATTCAGGTCCAGTTGTCCGGTAAAAGTCAAATGTGTTGGAATGTATATTTGGAATTTCTGCAGAATCTCCCAGCAGGAATTCAAGCATCGGGGTTGTCATGTCTTCAGTAGAAAACAGGAATGCTTGATTGCCGAAATTATGTAAAATATCTTGCGGTGGATGTGTTTGTTGAAATGCCGTTGGAGTACTATATGAAGATTACATATTCGATTCTGGCCAACGACTCGGTTCAGTTCGTGTACTTGGTCTGCAGTTTGATTACCAAGACTTTTCTTCAGCGGAAGAGGAATGGTGCTTGCGAAGAGGAGGAAACGAGGAGGGCTTTGTATTGTTTGTGTTTATTTAGTTGTCCTCTAGGTGTTTCACGTTTTGCTCCTGTGAAACTTAATTGTTAGCAAATTGAGATTGGTTTTAACAACTCTCTATCTCTCTGTGTGCTGCCTTCAAATTTGCATACTGTTTCCCATGATCCTCACTCGAGTCTTGAGATATCCTAACATCACTGTTCCAATTTCTTGCAGTCTCTCCGTTCCAAGTGCAGTGGCAGTGTTCCATTGCTTCTGATGAACATATCAACGACACATGAAGATACTGCTAAGGTTTTATACTCATAGCAGCTTGTGTAATATAGGTCTTGGAGAAATATTCCAATTCAAACTTTAAACAGTTTTTCATATCTAACTCGTATCTTCCTTCCCCTTTTTGGGTTGTTGGAAGCTTGGATTAGGACTTACTTGTGGATGTATATGTTCTAATTTATAGACCCAAAAACCACAGCTCTAGTGTATACCATCCAATACATCTATCATGCCTGTACAATCACAAATTAATTTCCTTTGTTCCTTTGTGGTCATGGAGCATTGTTCCTTTCCCTTGTGAGAAACATGAATTTCCGTCATTGATTGTTGATATTTATCCAACATTTGTAACTTGTTCCCATCTGCCTCACTTTTGAGATAGAGATGACGCTGCTTGCATTTGAAATATCAAAGTGAGTAGAGTAGTACATGTATACATTTACTCTCTTAGAATAAGTAAGATGATCATCCTGGGAAAGCAGCACTCGGAAATGAATTTGTAATATGAGCAGTAGAAAGTCCATTTTTTTCCTGTTTAGATCTAAATAGTCAAGTGTGTTTATTAGGAAATCGGAAATCGGAAATCATGGTATTCTGTTTCAGCTGTCCTATACAAGTTGATGCGTATATGACTCGAATTTCTGCTGAATCTCCCAGTGGCATGCGTGCATCTCGGTTGTCATGCTTTCTTTAGGAAACAGGAATTTTTTTGCCGAAATATGTCTCTTGGAGATCATAAACAAATACAAGAATGCACAATGGACAGTTATTTTTCTGTAGTTAGATCCTGCTTTTAGTAACCTTCCAGGACTCAAAATGCAGTCAAGAACAATACTGCAAAATCTCAAGAAAAAGCTTGCGGGACTGGCGATGGAGGAAATACAGGTTTGTCTTACTCATTTGCTCATGCTGATTTAACATCCTTGGCACACAGTGAAAAAGCTGAGTTCATTGATTATTTAGACATAGAGATATGAAAGAAAATCCGAAGTCCAGACACATGAAACTCTTTATACCTTAAGCTTGCCGTGATCACCGTATGAGTCACCTTTATGCTTCTAGGACAACCCACTCGTGTTCTGTGATATCGTAAAATGATACACTTGCTCGTCAAAACAGAAAATGATGCACTCACTGCCAGTGAAGATAAGATATTGTCACACTTCACATACCATGTTTGATGCAAGCAATTTTGTTTCCGAGGGGCTGCTTTACTCAGATGGTCATCTCACTTGTTCTAAGAGAGAGTTGTGAGTCGATGTATACACGCACTCTACATATATGGACATTTCAAATGCATGCAGCTTAACCCCTATCTCAAAACTGCAAGTCAGCTGGGAACAACTTACAAGAGAACTATAACTTGGACTCATGCGTGTCAGAGGCAAGTGAATTTTACAGGTTGTAAATTGAAAAACTCATCCATCGGTCATTCTGCGTTGAATAATGTACGTGTTTGTTTCCTCGTTTAACATGCATTGGCAGTTTAACTGTTGTTCCCCACAGTCGGCTGTTGAAAATCAACACCAGCCCAATTGGTGTGGCCCAAGATAAGTGATCCAATCCAAAACCAATGCATGCAAATGCTAGAAAGATCTAGCAATCTTGGGAAAATTCCAGCAATACCTAAATATCTAAGCTAAGGAGTGTGCTAGAAGCTAGGAGAACTTAACTCCAATTATGTGTGTAAGTATATGCTAGAAAATTCTAGCATTATTTATGTTGGCAACCACACCTATAAATAGGTGTGTGTGTAAGCATGTAATCAACAACCAAGAAGCAAGCAAGTAATCAAAGAAGTAGTAGGCAATCAAGTGAGAGTGAGAAGTAAGAGTAGTCTTGTGAGGAGTGTGAGTGCTCTAGAGTTTGTCTCTAGAAAGTGAGTGAGTGTCATTGCTTCTAAAGTGTGTCCTTGAGAGTTTTTGAGTGTTGTAATATTTTGTGAGTGTAATACAAGTAATTTGTTTACTTGTTTTGTCTCTCCAACACTTGTGCTAGAGTTGTGTACTCAATTTTTCCCAACATCGGCTTCCTCAAAACTTCAATCGGGAGCTACTGTTGTGTCTCACTAATTGATAGAAGGTATGAAGTTGGGCTGAAATCTGTTTTATCCGATGATTTAGCATTCTAATACTAATTCTTCTAATGCATTATCAATCAGCTCAAACGATTTGATCGATTTTCTTTCTTGCCTAATCTAATGGTCAGGATGATTGCACGACATCAATGCATATAGATTCAGGGTGCTCAACAACCCAAGATGAAGTCTCACACACTCCGCATTAGGTTCGTGTATGCTCACGTCATATTGTTTTGACCATTTGAGTAATTACCTTTGATTACTCGAACATAATCTTAAATTTACAAGCATATAAGTAGGAGGAAACAAGAGACTAAACCATAATCTTAATATTTCAAGTATTACCAAGATATGGGCACAGCAATTGGAGCGTGCTGTTTGCACTTCTGCTCATACTAAACGCCCACCACACAGGTTCTTCACCATTTTATAACTGTCTTAAGAGATAAACTTCGATAGGCTGCATGTAGACATCCCTACTCAAGTTTTCAAATTTGTTTTTGTTATATTAGTATTACTGTTATTTTTAAGGGTTTTTTTTTAATAACTTTAATCATTGAAAAAATTGAAATTTAACAAAAACCTGGTGTAAGATTACATATTGATTATAGTCTCTTGATTTGTCCTTAATTCAAATTAATGTCACATCCCAATCCGGGCCCCCACCACAATCCGGGCTCGACTCCACCGTAGCACCATATTGTTCGTTTTGGGCTCCGACCACATCTTCACGGTTTTGTTTCTGGGAACTCAGATAAGAACTTCCTAGTGGGTCACTCTTCCTGGGATTGCTTTTGCGCGAACTCACTTAGCTTCGGAGTTCCTACGAAACTCGAAGCCAGTGAGCTCCCAAAAGGCATCGTGCTAGGTAGATATGAGAATATACATATACGGCTTACAGTACCCTCTCCCCTGGACGATGTGGGATGTTACATTAATTAATGAGTATTTTATTCAATATCTCACATGAAATATTTAAATTTATTAATATACACATTTTAATTTATTTTTTGACCAAAAATAGTTTTTTTTTAAAATTTATTAGTTTTATCTAACATTTTTCATACTTGAAAGACTCAAATAATATACATATATGTTAGTATTGAAATATATTAAATTGAACTAATATACCTAAATATTAGTATCAAAATGTATTATATCGAATTAATGTACCTAAATGGATATACTAAAATATATTAAATGAATTAACGTACTTAAATGAAGAAGATAAAATATACTGAAATATATTGTATAACAAAAATTAGTTTATCTAAATGTTTACACAAAATATATTATGATGAAAGAAATGAAAATGAAATATAATTAAATACATTAAAATTAGGAAGATAGAAGGAAATAATTAAAACATCAAAATATAATTAATAAATGAGGTGATGATTAATGTATCAAGTGATTAAAATTAAATTTTGGTCTTACTCATAATTTTTGTCTAAAAATCATCTTTGTCAAGGATTAGAATAAAATTTCCTAGATTTTTAAACTCAGTTTTTTCTAATATATGAGGTAAGCGATAAATTATAAAATCCAAGCCTGCGGGGTTATATATTAAGAACTTCCGGTTGTCTGGTTTTCCTTGGAGACAACGATGTTTAAGTTTGAATTTGATGACCATTGCTGCAAAATTTCAACGAGGGTTAGTACCAAATTCATTAGGGAAACTCAACCTTACCAAATTTTGTAAGAAAATCAAACATCTAGTCAAGGATATTAGGAAAGTTGAGACGTCAAATAGAATTTACATGCCAACAAGTTTCATCCTCAAATACAACTTACATGTAATTGAAACCTCTGGGCAGTGATACTAAAGACTAATCACGCAATGTTATGTGAATATGTTAAAACACATGACAATACATAATAAATTTGTGATATCACCGTGTCAACATCTTTATTGTAAATAACTTTCTTTGATTCTAACTGTGACAATATTAATAAAAAGTTTTTTTTGGGTGATCCAGAATACCGGATACTCACGAAGTTTTTATAGGACATGAAGTGTGAAGATTGTTGGATCGGTGTTTGTAACAGGACATACAGAAAGTAAAACCTAGATGCATCATAAGTTGGCGTGCAGATTTACCTGGACGGCACATGAGCCAACTATTTAACTACTTCCCCAGATAATATTAATGGTCCGCCCCCTAACTCGAGGAATGCCCATCACAAGTTAAGTAGACATTGGTCAACTTTGGTTTTCCCGTATGAATACGATACGTCAATCCCTTTGAACTTTTCACTTTTTTTCTTATCTCTCTGGCCGTAGAGGTATTTCTCTTTTCTTTTTTCTTGGCCGTCAGATATTTCGATACATTAAGAGTCCGTGAATAAATCACGTGTCAAAGTTGTAAAAGATTGAAATTGATTCTTGTTTGAATAATTCGTTCTGATTACGTTAGAAAAGAAAACTTAATTTTGTTTTTAGTTTGTACCAGCACTTTAAAAGAATCACTTAATGTATGTTTCTACATAAAACATTTTTAATATAAAAAAATACTTTTAACGGAAGTGCTTATGAACATGAGTGCATTCTACATGAGCAAACATATGTGCATATGTTTTTACTTTTTGTAACAAAGAAGAAATAAATATTAAAAGTTGGCGGTTCAAATTTGAGCTAACATTTTACGAGTTATCTTGAATATGAGTTTGAAGTGATGATATAAACACAAGCTGTCAATTTATAGTCATAGAATATAAAAAGTATCGCACATCAATATTATAAATCGTAAATTACAGTATAATATTTTTGTTATGGTTGGTACTGACTTATATGAATTGTATGTCTGAATATTATTTTTCAATTTTGGTGCTTCCATAAATTTCAAATCCTAAAACCACTAAAAAAGAAGTTAATCCCAAGAGTAAAGTAGCTGGAAACAAAAAAAAAGTTTTTGAAAAAAAAAAAAGTAAAATTAAAGTTTGAGGCTTTTATGCAGCTTTCGTGCCGATGGCTGAGCCACCTAAATCTTTGGAGTAACGAGCACTCCAATATTATTTCCAAACAAACATGGACTTTCATTCCCGATTAGGAGAAAAATCTAAACACCAATTAAAGCTCTTTCACTCCTTAATTGCATTAATTAGTTGGAGGGGATTGTCTGCCCTCCCACTTCTTATCCTCTGTCATCTCTTTCTATTTGTACGGTCACGGTTAAACCATGTCAATATTTTATATTACTATTATTTTTTATCTTATTATCTCTATAAAAGAAATTAATATAAAAATTTAACGTAACTTAATCATAACCGCTCAAATAAGAAGATATGAAAAAAAAATAAAAAGTGAGATGACAGACAATCCCCATCCTAATTAGTTACTTCACCCTCTAAGTATATTGCTAAACAAGTCATAGTTTGTTTGGTAGTACAATTATTAAATAAACAAATGAGGAATCATGAATTAACAATGGCACACTCTACTAAATCATTGACCATAGATCAAGTTACTCAAAGATTCACAAAAGAAGATATTTTTTAGTATGTTCAGAACACAGAATAACATATCACATGTATACAAGTAAAAAATTACTTAAAAAAAATAAAATTTCTTTTTATTTATATAATAATATGTGTTATACCACTCTGTATCTCCGGTGAACTGAAAATTTTCTCATTTGAAGGACGTGCAATGCAATCCCAATCACAAATCCAATCTCAATCCCTACCACCAAAGGCAAAGGTGGTGATTGGACGTTAGGGTGTCGCTATCGGGGACATGCACGAACGTTTCCTCATGGAATTTAGTGTTCGCGTCGACGTCGGTATTCATCAATTCATTATTTGCTGCTTATTATTTATTAGTTTACTGGCTTCACACCTGCAACGTGGGGCCTTTGCCAAGTCACCCACGCAACAACATATATGGCAGTACACGAGTCCTACTTCCAACATTTTGTATTTGTATTTGGTTTTGTATAAAATTTATTTAAAAAAAATATAATGTTGTTTTCAAGATTAGTTTAAAGTTTTAGCATAGTTTTTCTTTTGTTGTGTAAAATGTGAAATTATAACAAAAAAAAACCTTTTGAATAAGTAGAATACAAATATTTCTAACAAGCATCAAAGACAAAATTCGCCACTATAAAAATATGTATGTATAACAGATTTTTCTTGTTGTCCTCGTTATTATATTTATGATACATAAGTTTATTCGACTAAAGATTTATGGTTGGCGATGTGACAAGCTTGTATATCCATCAAAATTTGTGTTTTGGTACAATAAAATTACAAAATTTGCAATAATCTTTCTTTCTTGTATTGAAATTACCTTTATACCTTGCGTACGTGCAAAATACAAAGAACAAAATTGTACAAGCGAGCATAATATTATACAATTGCAAACATAAAGCAATGAAAGCGTGGATTTTATTTTAATCTATATTTTACTTGTGGAGTATCAAGAGCAAATCATTTTTCTTTTTTTAAGAAAAAAATAAAAACATTTTTGGTAGGTGAGGGATGAGTGGACAAAACAAAAGGAAAGGGTCAAGATATTAAGATGGGAAGGGGAAACCCATCTTAACTATCCACCATCACCAAAAAGTAGTTCTTCTTTCTGTTTCTTTCTCTTTTTATTTATTTGCTATCGCTCTTTTCCTTTGTAGTTAAGAAATAATAATAATAATAATAATAATAATATTAATTAAAATAAAATGATTTTCTAATTGTTTTTTCCCTAATCATTTCAGTAGAAACGGTAAACATAGGCTTGCCGACCTTATTGTAATTGTCAAAGAACTGTAGCACAGCTTTATCATCTATCAGACGACGACGTTTTTTGGACTCACCATCAGAATGGAAAGAAAAAGAAATCAGATGGAACAACGAATACTGCTTTTGGTCCTTACCATCAAAAGTCACTTCTCTTTAGAGTTGGATATTTATGTTTAGATAATGCGGGAAACTAACTTTATAAATGAAATTTTAGAAATGAAAGTTGATATTCTGTTTATTACTTAAGAATTGATAAACATGTTCATTTATATTGGTGACACATTATTTTGCGTGCAAATTTATGTTTACATACAACTTACAAGATAGACATTTTATAAGGAACTCATTATTGAGCGACGCCATCGGAGGCCACATAAAGTTAGGGGATCAAAATAAATAGTCTTATATTTTTATGTGAGATGCATTGTGGAATAATATGACAGAAAAGAGACTTAATTAAATTTTTGTAATGAAACTTTTGCTACAATGATATAAAAAGAATAAATTATATACTATATAATGTTTCAGTTATAATTAAATATTAAACTCGTTATTTACCAAGAAAAAATAACACAAAATCAGACAATTGCACAACGACATGAATTTGAATAAAAATAAAAAATACTTTCCCAACTATACCGTGAAATTTTACGGAAAACCGACACACAGAGAGAGTGAAATCCCACACGTTCCCGGGTCAAGTAAAACCACACGACGCCACGTGTCCAATAATTTGGTTGCGTACTCCCGTCCCGAACCCCACCACCCACTGGACGCTATAAACTTAATAGAGATGCCTTTACGCTGCCACAACAACTGCCGTCTCTCGCTCCCTCGCTCCCTCCCTCCCTCCCTTTTCCTTCCTTTTATTTGACTCTGCCTGCCATTAAAGCTTCCGCCTGAAGCTTTTGCTTCCAACAAACAAACGCTAGCTCCTTCCAGCTCTCTCTCTCTCTCTCTCTCTCTCTCTCTCTCTCTCTATAATTATGCTATGGTGAATTGGCGACGGTTGTTTAGTTGATATCTGAGCGCGAGAGAGAGGGAGGGAGGGGGTTATGGGGGCGTGCGTGTCAAAGCCGGAGGGGTGCGTCGGAGGGAGATTGAGCTCGTCGAAGAGGAAGAGAACCCGGAAGAAGAGGAGAGACGGGCGGGCTAAACAGACTCTGGGTCGGACCGGTCAGTTGTCGGAAGGATCGCCGGACAAGTTTGATCGGTCCGCCCCGCCTGATCGCCCCACCTTCAACAACCCCACTTTCCAAGGTCCATTTTTTCATCTCTCCCTCTCTCCCTCTCCTGAATCCTCTGTTTTAGAAGTTGTAAAATGCTGAAATTTTGAAGCTTTTTGTTCGGAATCGAGTTATTTTTCTGGAATTTATAATTCTCGGTTTTTCTTTTTTTGTTCATGGGAAAATTTGAGCTTTCTTGTGAGTAATTATCTTGATAATTAAAAGAACGTGATTGATTAAGATAATAATTAAGAACATCATAATTAAGATTGAGCAATTGACCAGAGAAAAAGCTGTAATTTAATTTGAGAAGCACCAAATGTTTAACTTATGCTATGATTTTATTTCTGGAAAGGTTCAGTCTTTAAGTAAATCCGTCTCGGAGCTAGTTCATACTTGATATGAAGCAAGAAGATATTGCTACTGAAAAATTATGTTGCTACTGAAAGATTATGTTGTCTTGGTCTTTTAATGCAAATGGCATTCTGGAACAGAATTTTATCCGACAGATTATTCACGATTTCGGTGGCATTTTCTTTTTCTTCGAACATTCTGATTCTTAAATTGCGTTTTACTCTAATTTTTGCTACGACCATTGTTCCTGATTTTTGTTAAAAATGTGATGGCGTATGCAGAAAGTAGTGAAGACGCGTGGTTTGATCCGGTTGCAATATTTGAGTCCGACTGCGATGAAGATTTCCATAGTGTTCAGGATGGTAAAGTTTCACAGATGTCTAATTTCAGTCATTTTGTATTCCTTTTCATGTCTTTTTTTCTGATTAATTCGATGCTTTTAGGTTTGAATTACTGAAACTCTTGATGTTTGCAGAGGTGTTATCTGTGAATGGATTTGAACGCGTGTCCGTATCAAGCAATTTGTCATTGAGAGATGCCAATTGCGGAGAGTATAATATTATTGACCTGCATGCCTCATCGACTGATCAGATGCATAAGAGAAGGGATTCTGCGAACAACTCTGTCAGTGTGGTTTCTCAAAAGAGCAATAATCATATCATGAGTGCTAATGACGTTGATGGACATTCGACAGCTGAAGCAAACCAACCCGTGTTCCTCGATGAAATCTCCTCTTCTGTGGATGAATCTTCTACCAAGGAGGAAGGTATATTGGACAATTGTGGGATTCTTCCAAGCAATTGTCTGCCTTGTCTTGCTTCAACTGTTCCGTCGGTTGAAAAGAGAAGGTCACTGAGTTCTAGCCCGCCAAGTGCAAGGAAAAAGGCTGCCATAAAACTTCCCTTCAAATGGAAAGAAGGACATTCTAACGCAAGTTTATGTAAGAACCAGAACTATGTTTTGATGTGCCAATATGTTACATGCAAATGGTAGACACACATATTATCCTTTTCTTTTTTATCATATTATCATGAGTATGCATTTTCTTTAGTCTTTAGACGCAGTATTGGCATTCGTCAAGCAGGTATGTTCAGTTTAGCATAATATTTCATTGTATTTCTTAGTGTTCGTACATTGTAGGCGTCCTGACTCTTTAGTATAGCCTAGAGATATCAATTTGTAATTCCTTTAACTAATCCTTTTTTTTGGGCGTATTTCCAGTGCCCTCAAAGATGCTTCTGCAAAGACCAATAGCAGGTTCTCAAGTTCCTTTCTGCCCTCTCGAAAAGAAAATGTTTGATTCTTGGTCACATATTGAGCCAAATTCTTTCAAAGTTCGGGGACCGAATTATTTTAAGTAAGATTCCCAGAGGAAAGTTTTCAATTAGTTTAAGCACTAGTACGTGTACATATGTACATTCATTATTCATATAGGGATAGGACATATTCATTTCACATACTTTTTATGTTAACATAATGTAATAAAAGATAGTAGTAGTTGTAAAATAGAGATTGTAAGTGGCGTCTACTAAGTTTGATGTTCTTTATTGCAGGGACAGAAAGAAGGAACCTGCTCCCAGCTATGCTGCATATTATCCATTTGGTCTTGACGTGTTTTTATCTCAGCGAAAAATAGATCACATAGCTCGGTTTGTCAAACTGCCTGTTGTTAATTCTTCTGGAGATCTTCCCGCTATTCTTGTTGTAAATGTACAGGTAAGTTTGATCTCCCTCTCCTTCTCTCCCCGCCTCTCTCCTTTTCTAATTCTCCTGTAATGCACAGTTGTCCATCTTTTCTAATACTCTGTTATTCTTGTGCGGAGTATGCCCTTAGTAGTAGACTTCCCAAACTATCCAGCTCGGATTCAGAAAATAAGTTGAATCGAAATACTTTCTAAATAGCCCATAAGCTGTAACAGTTGAGGAGTTATACCCTTCCACCTGTGACAATAATTTTCCAGGCTAGGTTCTAACTTTAAGGCTCTCCCACTCTACCCACCGTCCACCGCTGAAACAAATGCATCTTGCTTGTTTTAAATTTGTAGCTCAATTTGAGTTCAAGATGGGTAGTTAGTTTAGATTCCTTCTCGTTAGTTAATGAGATTCAAATGGCTTTGCTTTCTAGATATGTGTAAATATATTCAGATTTTGTAATACTGTCCTTTTCGTTAATTCTACAGGTACCGTTGTATCCTGCTGCAATTTTTCAGGGAGAGACAGATGGAGAAGGGATGAATTTTGTTTTGTACTTTAAGCTTAATGATATGTACTATAAAGAACTTCCACCCAATTTTCAAGAAAATATCAGAGTAAGATGGAGCCTTTTTGAAGATTCTGTTGTAATCCCATTTCGTACTGAACTTTATTCGTAAATATCATATCTTCACCAGTTATGATGCTGGGGGGAATCGTAGCATAGCTTAATAATTTACTAATCCACGTCCATGCCTTTTTTCAAACCAGAGGTTAATTGACGATGAAGTAGAAAAGGTCAAAGGTTTTCCTGTGGACACAATTGTTCCCTTTCGAGAAAGGTTGAAAATATTGGGACGTGTTGCTAATGTGGAAGATCTTCACTTGAGTGCACCGGAGCGGAAACTTATGCAGGCTTACAATGAAAAGCCCGTTCTTTCACGTCCTCAACATGAATTTTACACGGTGAGTGTGTTTGGATTACTTTAACTTCTTACTTCAGTCTTCAAATTCGCATTCGATATATATGGCTTCTTAAGTGTTTCTTTTCTTGCAAACCGTAATGGATTTCAGGGAGAAAACTACCTCGAGATTGATTTGGATATGCACAGATTTAGTTATATCTCCAGGAAAGGGTTTGAAGCGTTCCTAGATAGACTAAAGCACTGCATATTGGATGTCGGGCTTACGATTCAGGTGATTTTCCCAGTAGCAAGTTTTAAACTTGTATAATTAATCCCTTATTCTTTCTGTTGCTGGCCTTTTGAAGTTATTCATCTGTACCTTATATTTGCATTTCGAAACAGGGGAACAAACCCGAAGAGTTGCCGGAGCAGATCTTATGTTGCATACGATTGAACGGAATTGACTACATGAACTACCACCAACTAGGGCTGACCCAAGATCCCCTTTAACCCCCCCTGTAAGTGATGGGACAATGTAAATCTTATCATTATTCATTAATACAGCTCCAATTCAAGAAGAAATTGTGTCATCTTTTGTGTAGTTTTATACTCTTGAGAATCTCCAATGAACTGAGGCAACAAGCATCCTTCAGTTTTCTAACTACTTAAGATCAGATGCTTAATATTTAACGTACCGTAAGCCCGAGCATGTACGAAAGAATTATATATTTATATAAATCAGAGATTTAGAACTCTATTCCGAAAGTTATTTGGCTACATAGATAGGAGGCCTTCAACTAGGCTTTGCAGGGAGTCAGAGGCTTTCCGCATAAGCCATTGTTTCCGGAGTAAGAGCTTTTCGGAAAGTCACCGAGCGGTTTACCCTCTGGGATTTTCCCCTCCAGAAGATTGTCTGATAAGTTCAACGTCTTTAGCGCTCTCAACTTCAAAAACCCGTATGGAATTTTCCCAGAAAAGCGGTTTTGCTGCAACTCGAGAGTCTCTAGCATGCTTAGATTTCCCAAGGCCTCTGGCAAGTTGGAAGCTAACTTGTTTGCGTGGAGATCAAGCAAAATCAACCTTTGCAAGTTTTCGATTGAGTCGGGGATCTTTGAAACCAGTGAATTATTGGACAGGTTAAATGAGTAGAGCGCCTGAGCAAACTTTCCATCTCCAATCCATGTCGGAATGCTTCCGGTGAGATTGTTGGCTGATAAGTCTAGTTCTTGTATGAGAGTCGGAATCGTGCGTAAGAGCTCTGGAATTTGGCCCTGAATTCCGCAACTTGCCAAGGAAATTCGAGAAAGAGGCAACTCTGCAAACCATTTTGGAACGGAGGAGAATCTCATACGGTTGAATGACAGATGGAGCGAGTTAAGATTTTTGAGGGAAGACATCTCAGAAGGCAGTGATCCTTGAATCATATTGTGGGAGATGTTGAAGTATGCAAGATGTGAGAGTTGACCAATGGATTTTGGAATTTCTCCGTCAAGCTTGTTATTTGATAAGAAAGCAACTTCGAGCGAAACCAGATCTCCGAAGTTGGGTGGTATTTTTCCGACGAGTCGATTATTCTGCAGCCTTAAGAGCCTGAGGGAAGTCATTTTCGCAGAGCTTGACGGGAACGGAATTGGCCCCTCAAGAAAATTAGTGTCCACCCAAATAACTTGAATGGCTGAAAGATTAGCCATTGAAGGTGGAAGTTTACCGGACAAAAGATTGTTTGAAAGATCAAGGTCTTGCAAGACTTGCAACTGACCAATTCTCTGTGGGATGTGACCAGTTAGAGAATTGCTATTAAGATCCAAATGCACCAAATTTGTCAAACTTGCAAGTGAATTTGGCATACAACCCGAAAGGCGATTCGAGTACAATTGTAGCGAACTCAGATTCTTAAGGCTACCAATGCTTGATGGGATTGACCCAGAAAATTTGTTCCCAGGCAGAAAAAGTTCTTCTAGATTTGAAAGCTTACCAATGGATTCTGGTACTGGTCCAGTGAGCTTGTTTTGGTAGAGGTAGAGCTTTCGGAGCTTCGGAAGGCGAAAGCCTATGAGTTTTGGGATCTTCCCGGAAAGGCCAGAGTAACCACCAAGATGCAGAACTTCAAGGAATGATATGAGAGTTATTTTGGAAGAGAGAGAACCTTCCATCCAGGCGTCGAAAGGAGCATCATCTTTTGTCATGAAGCCTGGTAGGTTGATCTCTGTCACTCTGCCGGTCCTATTGTCGCAGGTAATGCCATTCCACGCGCAGCAATCACTGCCAACCCACGTCGCTAGGCGGTCGGAAGTGTCAACGCGGATTCCGGCCTTGAAACTGGTTAGGCCTTTGAGGTCATCGGGGTTGCATGCTCGGTTGGGACTCGTGTTTCCCTCTCCAAGTGTTGAGAGGGTGATGAGTAGTACAACTGCACATAGAAACTTGGTCATCTTTGCTTAATTAATTGGGGATTTGGAGAATATTTGTTCTGAGTTTAACTTGTACTTGGGGCTTAATATATGTAGGCATGGTCGGATAAAACTTGTCTTGTACTTGGAAGAGTAAATCTTTTCCTACTGTTTGTTTGACGCGTTAAAATGCCTTAATTGTACACTTTGATTTGAAATTCAATCGTTGAAATGCCTTAACTATGCACTTTCTTTGATTTGTCACGTATTCTCGTATCATCGTTTGTAGTAAATTCAGAAATTTTACCAATAGGGGATCAACATTAAATATCTATAAACTTAAAGTGAAAAAGAGAAAAATCATAAAAGCTTATATAGTAACACAAAATCATAGTTTGAAAACTCATTGAAGACGGTTTTAAATGTATTAAACATATTAACTTCTAAATTTCTAATGGGGGTGTGATATCCACATACCCTTTTTTACTTCTCCCACACATTTTTAGATTTCGGCCGTCGGATCGGATGAATTGAAGAAGATCACACACCCCTTTCTAAAGTTGCAAAGTATTTGTAAAATTGTTTTACGCATGAAGACTAAATCTTTTGTATTATTTGTGCAATGAATAAAATTGAAAGTAGCTTTTGTATATTGCTTGGAATAGTAGAATCTTGTATATCTAGTATGAAAAATGAAAATTTTATATGATTTTGTAAACTATTTAATATAGGACAAGGACAATGAAGGACGATGAGTTCCTTATCTGATAATTGTATTGTAACATTATCTGTTAGGTAGCTATTTTTCCTTTCTCGAGAATTTTTTCATGTGATTTACTCAGAACGAAGTTTTTTCAGGACCGCGTTCTTATCCACGCTCTCTAATTTGTTCCTTTCATGACCAAAGAAAGTGTTTGCACGTGATGGTATTTATCAAGAACACAACCCTCCATGTGATGACCTTGTTTATTGTTTAAGCAAGTCAAAGGAAATTAATGAATCAGAGTATTTTGCTTTTAATTAATCAGAAAAAATTGTAGAATTCTCCTTTTTCTAGTAAACTAGAGAGTGGTTTTCCATTCATATTCGTATATATACACTACATATGTTTTATTTCCTAATTTAAGTTTGAAATTGCTAAACTTACCAATCTACATGTGCTTCATTATATTCTTCACATTAAATAACATGCATGAAAAGCACATGCGGGTTTAACCAATTGTTTATTATAGTATCTTGAATCTCGAACGTACAGACCGGTTCCAATCTCGCTTTTTTTTCTTTTTTTATTTTATTGAAACGATACTTGTCATTAAGCAGGGGATGGCCAAAAACCATCTGGATCAGTGAGAAACTTACAAAAGTAGCAGGCCATAGCCAAACCAAAATAACAGATTACAAAAGATCCTCTAAAAGGAGGTCAACAATGAAGGCATTCTAAACTATTTTCTCCGGTTAACGTAGTTTAGAATTGAATATCGCCTAATTCCTTGTGGCACAAACTAAATTTCTCCCACCCGATTGTAATCTTTTTTTCAATCCATTTATCATCGTTGAATACATTTGAGTTGAGCCAGTTGTTTATGATAGTATCTCTGGCCTCGAACATACAAACTAGTTCCAATCTCACTGTTCTTAAGTTAGAGTAGTTTAGATTTTTTAGAATAGAATGTCGCTTAATCCCTTGTGACACGAACTAAATTTTCTCCCACCCGGTCGTAATCCCTTTTTCAATCCATATATACCGTCGTTTCCCTAGCCTTATATGTTCATAAATAAGAAATTCAAAAGAAAAGGAAAAAACTGGCCTTCAATATGTACACTTATAAGATGTATAGGAAACCCTAGACAAACAAATGTAGACAAATCATAAGATGTATCGTTGTCCATTTTCTATCAATGAAGTGTTGGGTCTCATCATAAAAGCCTCGATAATTTAGGGGCTGAATTTCTGATATATTAATTATATATTTTTGTCATATTTCGATGTGAGATTTTATTCTCTAACATGTTCAAATTTGTACACATCATAAGATGTCTTTGAAAAATGACCATAAATCTGATGAACAAATCTCTCTATAGTGGTGAGCAAAACTGGTGTCACTTCCATGAGAATATAGAGATGATACAGATTTTGCAGATTGAGTGGGGCTCGTAACGTCTTGTTCTACGTTCGAGAAGTTGGCCTTCCCTGTCAACATCTTTATTGCTATTTGAGCTACTTTGGCAAACCAGTCGTCCTCCGGCAAAACGTTTTATCAAAGGGTGTCAAACTGAGCAATGCTAATATTTCCTGATAAATTGATCACTGAAAAAACAAAATAGTTATCGAGCGAGTTTTACATTGGTGCCATTTGATTCCGAGTGTTAAAGCAATTCTCATGTGTCACCAGTTGTTTACAACTACGTGTCTATCTTTCTTATCAGAAATTCAATTATTCTCTAAACAACTACGTGTCTATCTTTCTTATCAGAAATTCAATTATTTTCATAGAGAGAGAGAGAGAGAGAGAGAGAGAGAGAGAGAGAGAGAGAGATTGGGGCCTTCTCACTCGTGGTGTGGCATTTGGTAGTGACGTAGACGTCGGGTCGAACTGGGAGGTTTTGAAGGCCTGAAGGCGATCTTTGAGCGGAAGGATTGCCTTCGAGTTCCCACGAGTCTCCGATGCTCGACGACGTCGAGTCCATTGTTAAATAATGTCAATTAACTGTTTAATTAATTGGTTTTTCACCGTTTAAATAATCTGTAAGCAAAATCAATGCAGTGATTTCATGATTTTGATCAGACAGATAGAGCTTGGAGTGGGAGGAGGAAGAGGAGGGAGACACAGGCGGGAAACAATACGCTCATCCCTTGCAACCATTTTACAAACACGTAGGACTAGCTCGGTTTGTTTTATTTGGATTAATCGTAACCATCTGTTGGCCCCAAAAATTGAATCTATCGTAGCCGTTGGATCTTCACTTATATAATTTAGTATTTTCGTTTTAAAAATTGTGCATAACATTGGAGTTGAAGCATTGCTAAGAACGTTTAACTAAAAAAATTAGGTGTTTATAAAAGTAAATTAAGGTGTTTTTAAGAGAATTACTTGAATTTCACATAAAATTTTCACGTGTTTTCTTTATTTAGACAAAGATATCAAGAGCGGAAAAAATTTCAACGTGTTTTTCATAAAATTCTCTTGAAAAGCATAAGTGTTTTTGACCAAATTTTTTTTTAATTAACAAAAACAATTACAAGCAAAATATTTTCTCCATAAGCATTTACGAAATTCCGATGCATGAAATAACAGCATAATTTGACTTTGGTAATGAAAAATACAATCCAAATAAGAAGAATTGGTAAACTTTTTGTTCTTATCAAACATCAATTTCATTTGAAATTTGATTATTCCAAACAAACAATAGAAAAATACAAATACATATTTTCTTCTTGGTAAACATTCCATTTTCCCGTGCCATTTATTTCTACATAAACATTTAACCAGGCTAGAAAAAGTATGCTTAAATAAACTAGTAAATCAAAGTTTTAAAAACTTTTGAAAATAATTCCCAAATATAAAGCTAGCATCCCATGACTTTTTTTGGCTTGAGCAGCGGCTTCTCAGTCGTCACCGTCCCATCATTTCCGGCAAGAGCCCGGTACTTGTCCTTCCTGGTGAACCCGGTGCATTCATACGAAAGGCTGGCCGCTATAACCCTCTGTATATAATTCGCCACCTCATGGCTCGACTTCCCGCCCCCACACGTCAGCTCCGCCGGCAGCTTGTTCATAAACGTCACCTCGTACGCGGGGCTCGGGTTCATGAAGAAGTAGAAGGGGTCCATCCCTTTCCACCCACGTGCGGTGGTCCCGTGAAACATGCTCATCTTGTTCACCATCGCCACCGGGACCAGTTCGTCCGTCAGCTCAGCGAAAAGCGCGGAGAATCTCAAGAGGAATGGTTCTCGACACGTGGTGCCTTCCGGGCAGATTGCCAGATCACCCTCTTCTAGAAGCTTCTTGATCATGGCGGCGTCGAGGTCCCGGTCGCGGTTGAGGCGGACGGTCTTGATTGGGGAGATGAACTCGGAGAGGCGCGAGACGGAGTAGGTTACGGCGGGGATGGGGCGGCCGAGGGCTGTGGAGAGGAAGATGGGGTCGAGGAGAGTGCGGTGGGAGCAGATGAAGAGGACGCCGGTGTGGCCGGTGGATTTTTTGGGGGCAGTTGGTGGGGTGCCGTTGACGGTGACGCGGACGCCGAGGGCCCAGAAGGCGTAGTAGACGAGTGGCATGGGGAGGAGTGCCCCAGCGGCAATACGGAGGCAGGCGAGAAAGAAGCCGACGGGGAGCCAGAGAAGGGTGAGGAGCGCCATAAAAGGTGTTGGCTTTCGAACAAGGCGGCCGTCGTGGAAGATTATGGGCTTTGGTAGCTTGTCGTTTGTTACTGCTTCCATTTTTGGTTTGGCTGGCACCATGTAACCCTCCTGCAACAATTTTTCACATTTACATGTTTTAAGTAAATTTAGTTAATGACACTAATAATGTTAGGAAGACTAAATTTGTAGATAAAGTTTTGAAAACTTAAATATATAGAAGTTGGTGATTGGTTTATTACTTACACGTCGATAAATGTGTTTATTCTTGTCAGTAACAATATCATTTAGTTTGCAAATTTAGTTTTCAAATTTGGTCTCCCTGGCATTACCCTAATGACATTAACTAAAATAAAACAAAAAGTAATTGTAGAAATGTCTTATGGCATGTAGTATTTACCCTTATTACATTTTTCATAACATATTCGTACTGATACTTCTTGTACAGGCTTCAGACACAAGAATTCCTCTAAATCAAATGGATTAAGGATTAAAATTAAACAAAATAATACTAAAAACGAATAGCAAGAAAATTGTCGAACCTTGCAGAGTTTCATGAAAGGAATGTCAGTGCGCCTATCACCAAGCCCAATCTCTGGCAGGACATCTCCAAAAGCCTTCTTAAGAGCATCTGCCTTGTTCTTTCCCACAAGCACACCAGGTGGGGAAACGAACCCTGTAGCCTTACCCTTATAAGTGGCCACTTCCGTCCCCAAAACGGTGTCGAATCCAAGAAAATCCTTCAAAAACGGCTCCACCATGATCCTCGGATTTGCAGTAAGAATACATCTCTTTTCGCATGCAGAGATCACACGCCAAGACCCCGAGTGCAAATCGCTTGAGTAAAACTTAGGCAGCACGGCTTTGGCCACAGACTCGATCTCCGAAACCCTAACCCCGGCAAACGTTGCAAAGATGAGAACTTGGATTCCGGCTGATTCCGAGACAAAGTAGTAGAGGAGTCCGGCTAGTGGTGTAACCAAGAGCAAGAACAGGAGCCTTAGTATCCCACCAACCTCAAAAGCAATGAGAGCAAAGTAGGGGAAAGAGCTCCGGCCTCTAAGCAAAGTCCCGTCCATATCGGCGACCACCGTGTGCTTTTCCCTTCCATCCGACGTGCATTGATCAACCGTTGGGAAGGTCGTCGTAGTCATATTGTAACAACTTTTGTTGTTGTTACAAAGTAATCTAGAGATAGCAAATATTGGAACACTAAAACTTTGATGATACAATAAAAGAAAGAGAATTTAAACTCGGATTTAACGTTTAGAGTACTATAGTCCTCTCTAGCTTATATATTTTTATATTTTTTGAAATAGAAGCTGTGCATGCTAGGTATATATAGAGAAACATAAAATTTAATGCCAGGGTAGTGTGACAAATATTGATTAGGGTCTAATTAATTGATTAGAACAATGAGGAAAATGTGGCATTGATGAGAGGCAACTTAGTAACGTATGGAAGATCCAAGGGTAGGAGACCCTTGTTTTTGGAGTAGCAGCAATTGCGTGGGCGGCAATTTGCTGCTGTCGTTATTTGTTTCCACCGCCACTTGTTTGTTTGTGTGTAGTTGAGCATTTTACAGATGCATATACATATCCGGTTTAAAAGCTAAGCGCGACTTTCCTTACCAGATAACTGCTAACGTATATAATTAATTAATGTTCGCTTACTCAACGTGTATTATTCATGGAATACAGCGGAATGGCTTAGACCATCTCTAACAGAGAAGTCAAAGTTAAAACATCAAATTTAAATTTGATGGCTGATTTGACAATTTGGTATATTGTATATATTTTCTTTCTAGTCGGAATGCCAAAATTTATTGTTTCATTTATGTTTTTTTAAACAAAAATAATAAAAGTTGAGTTGTTGTTGGTTTAGAAAAATAAAATAATACTTAAATATGTTACCATTTAAGGTAAGGCAAGTAGAATGCTTTTAGAAATAGCAAAAATCAAATTTAAAAACAGTTTCAAATTTACCGTCTCTTTGTCCATATCAACTTAACATTTATGTCCATGTCATCTTTGCACTACAGGACAGATTAAAAGAATCACATCTATTAATGAGTTTTTAGAGGCATAAATATTAATTGCCCTTATTAGTAGTATTAGATGCGTTTAAAATAGCATCCAATATTAAAGAGGGATTGGGTGGGAAGATTGCTGCCAAAAAAATTCACCAAAAATTTCCAACTGTCGTTTTAAATAAACAGGCGAGGTATTATCGGTCCCTAATGTTTTTATTATTAATTTGTAAGTATGTTGTGCCTAATATTATTTGTTTTAATGAATCACACAATGGTTACTAGGAGGAGACTAAAATATTTCTGTGAGTTTTTCCAACTCTAAAAGAGGAAACTACAAAGGTGAAGCCATCGTTGGTCCTTTTTTTTTAACCAAAAAAACAATGTAGTAATCATGTAGTACGCGTGACTTATATCCAAAAAGAAAACTTACTCGATTGTGACTCTCATCGATTCATCCTTGATATGAATTTTAAGCCACGGGAACGAATTCAACCTAATTAATTACTTGCATGATGCTGAAAACTTTCTGTTTGACAAAGTACCACCCGTAAATTGATCTTTTGAGAACGTCAAAGTAGCGTTGTAGGTATGTTGTGAATTGTAACCGACATAAAAACGCATTATAATGTAATGGATTGTCACATTATGCGATATTGTAATGATTAATAAAAGAGAGTTTTAATAAAATATTTTTGGTAATGTTCATTTTTAACGAAAAATCACATTTTTATATTTTTTTAATACTATTCACTATATGCTTAAAAATAACATTTCATTAAAATAGAATTTTTTTGAACTTTTCATTAGTTTTTATTTAATAAAAAGACAAAAGACTTCTCTCTTCTTTCTATTTATGAGGGAATTGCATGGTCTATATTGGACCTGTGTTACACCAAAATTAACACCGAGCCAATTATTATTTAACGATTTGGTTTGGTTCTGTTTCAACTATTGAAAGTTATACATTCGTGATTCCTACTTGGTATTCCAAAGAAATTCACTTAAAAACTAAATAATCAAGTTACATTACAAAACTTTACTGAGATTAAATTTGCTAAATCATTTTTATAACGGTATTTGAGAATTTTTCTTGCCACATACTCACGTGTTTGATTTTATTGTTTTTATTTGTTATAGAGAAAAAAAAAATGGTCATGGATAAAGGAAAGAATAAAATTTCTCCTTCTAGAATTAGAAAACGACATGCAATTCGACGTATAGCTGACTTTTTATTTTATTATGGCGATAAGAAACTTAGAATTTCTTCTAATACTACAAAAATAAGGGGTGTGACATATCTTTTTTTTTATTTCTCACACATTTTTTTAATTTTTAACTATAAAATCGAATGAATTGAAAAAGAACAAATGATAGAAATTACTAAAAAATATGTGAGAAGTAAAAAACACACGTCACAAAAATAAATGTCATCGAACTGCGAAAGTAAGTCGGCGATGCAATGCAAATTAACTTGACGTGTTTTGATTTTTTTTTTATAGCAAAAGGAATACATTAAAGAGAAGAACCACAATCAGTGCCATTACAGTTGAAAAGAAAAGCCATGTTTGCTTCCATTAGGAGACAAGCATCCCAAATACAAAGCTCATTTATCTTAAGCCCAACAGAGGCCATGGCATCCGCAACAAAGTTTGATTCCCTAAAGATATGGCTCCATTTGATATCATGGAAATATGTAGCGCACCACCTGATGTCTTCAATGATGGATCTTAAGTTCCAAGGCACATCACAAGCACCACAGACCGTATCAATGACTAGCTTTGAGTCACCCTCCACAACCACATAATTCAAGTTTCTCCTCCTAGCCTAGATCAACACTTCCCATAAAGCTAGTGCCTCGACAACATTGATGGTCACATAACCCAGGTTTATTTCCCCCACTAGGATAGGTTTGCTATCCCAATTTATAACCACAAAACCCCCTACTGCCACAGAGTTTGACACTGAGCCATCAAAATTAATTTTAACATAAGGGGACATTAGGCCTTGCCACTTAATCAATTTGTCTTCAACAACTGCTTCTGTCTTCTTTGCATGACCTGAATTCTCCTTGAAGTAATCATTAACCATATTCATGGCGGGAGTAAAAGATCTATAATGAAATGACTTCTCGTTTTTAAATATACTAGCATTTAAGTCATTCCAAACTTGCCAGCAGATAGCTAGAGCTTTACTTAAACTACTCATTGTACTCTTATCATTGTGTGGTAAGCCATACAGCCATTCACTCACGTGAGGTTACTGTCAATATTTAAAAATGAAGCATCATTTGAGCAGTTCCATACCTGTTTTGCATACGAGCAATGGAAGGAAAAGGTGATCCTGAACCGCCACATGGTTATTACACAACGGACATTTGTTATCCAAAGTTGTTATAAACTTGCTAAGCCTCTTTCTAGTTTGTAATTTCTCCTTCACAAAGCTCCAAGCGAACAACTTAATTTTTGGAGGAACAACTTGTTTCCAAATCTTATTCAAAAGTCTTCGCTTTGAAGAGGAACCCAAATCCTTCATTTGAAGCCACGTAGCAGATTACGTGTTTTGATTTCTGCTAACCTCTCTCTTTTTTTTCCAGGAATAAACTTTATTAAATACGAATTGAAATGTTTGCATCATGTGCCAGAGCGTTAAACAACCACTCCGGTTCATAAAAATCCCACAAATGACATCCCCCCACTCGTGTTACATGAGTTGCAACCAAATGCGCAACCCCATTGCACGACCCGCGGGGTAAAAAGAAACTCAACTTGACTTAATTGATGCTTGAGATGATTAATATCCCAAAGAGTACCCTCCACATTAGCCTCCAGTTGAATAACACCGATGAGCATATCCACCAAAGTCTTTGAATCCATTTCAATCTAAACACACCCAAAACCTCTCTCCACGCACGCAACCAAAGCAGCATGCACCGCTTCTACTTCCACCATCAAACTTGATTCACAGTAAACATTCCCCACACCTCCAGCTACTTTAAACACTCCCGCAAAATCCCTAGCCACTCAATCGAAACCACCCTAATGTGTTTGCTTAATCCAAGCTCCATCATAACAATTCAATTTAGGGAGGTTTAATAAAACACTCCTGGTACTGTTTACTTTTAACGAAAAACCACTTTTTTACCTTTAACAGTCACTATTCACTATACCTTTAAAAGTAAACCATTTTTATTAGTTTTCCTTTCAATTTAATTGTTTGAAAAGAAAGCTTCCTCCACCAAACACAATCCCCTACCTCCCTCCCTTGTCGCCTGCTGCTAACCTCCTTTTAATCATTTTTTGTTGTTATTATACAAAGGGGAACAAATCTCAAAAAGAGAATAAAAAGGTGACCAAGTGGAGCGGTCCATCAGGTGAAGAATCCGAGGGTGTATGAAGTTCTATGAACTACCCCATAGTTTTCATTACAAAATTTGAATATGAGAAATATTAACACCATCTTTAATTTTTAGGTTAAAATTTAAATTTTTAACACATAAAATTTAGGTTTTAATTTAGAAATAAATTTTTTACTCCAATTATTTTGAGTTAAATTTTTAGTTCAAAATTATTAAAGAAAGAATTTAGGATAATATTTTCTTAAAGTAACTTTTTTTTAAATAAAAATTATGTAAACTATCATAATTTAATTTTATGAACATTTTAACTTAAAAATAATTAGATTCTGATAAATATTAAAAAATTACTAAACCGATACTATGAAACTTGTGGAACACTATGAAAGAATATGAAACACATAAAAGAATTTTTTTTTCTTCAGTTACTTAGCTGTTCGATTTAAATTTGGACTGTTAGATCTTTTTTTAACCGTTGAATTTGATCATATTAGATCTTAGCCATTGAATTCAATGAATTTATAAATATAAAACTAAACAAATACATATATATGGTAGGCCAGCCCCTACTAACTCATGGGGAATCCTAACCTAAATGTACCCAATAAATAATTTTTGGGTTAAAACTCATATCTGCCCTAAGGGTTGGAGCAAGTTAGAGTAGGTTTAGAACCGAAAATTTGAGTTTTACTCCAAGGGCTGGAGTAGTTCTAAGGAGACTATTTAAACAATGAGACTTTTTATAGATTCATCGTCACTTTATGTTTTTTGCACAATTTTCATACTAAAAATATAAACTTGATCATCTTAAATTTATTTAATTTTTTTATTATTAATTTCTGTAATTTGATCATCGTAAATTTCTTCAGTTTGACATTGAAAAGTGAAAGAGAAGTGCTAAGGAGACTCTCTCAAAGTGAGACTCTCTATGGACTCTCTCAAAGTGAGACTCTCTATGGACTCTCTGTCACCTAATAATTTAACGTCATTTCTCGTGTTAATATTATAAAATAGAGAGATTATATTCACACACCCCAAATTACTTCTCCCACACCCTTTTAATTTTTTAATATTTTCTACACAACACTAACACTTGATAGAAAAATATTAAAAAATTAAAAGGGTGTGGGAGAAGTAATTTGGGGTGTGTGAATATAATCTCCCTATAAAATATTATACCAAAAACATGAGGTGACAGATATTCTATGAAAAGTTCCACTTTTGAGAGAGTTTCTTTGGCATTTATCTTGTAAAAAATAAAAAAGAAGTGTGTGAATCGGAGGGGTGTAACTCATGTGGGTTAAGCAGGTTGGATGGTCAAACCAACCCTCATAATTCGAGTTTGGTTGGATTCAAGTTCATGCGGGTTTAGTCAGATCGGGTTTATTCAGTTTGAGTTTGGATTCACCCAACTTTATCGAGTTTAATTTTATAACACTTTATTTTGCATTTTTTTTAAATTGAACCAACATATCATCATTCATACAAAAGTTAAAACAAACAACTTGGAAATTATTTCTAATGTTTCGACCATGCAAAATTAAAATTAAATTATAAAACTCATACCAAAGCTTCAACCAAAAGCAATGTAAAAGTGATACTCTCATTCATTCTTCATATAAAAATTGACAATAAACATCAACCCAAGCCAACTCAAGGTGATCGAGTTAAGGTCCGGTTGGATTTGGGCAAGTTTTTTATTTGTTCTAATCCGACCGGTCGAATTTGAAATCAGGTAGGATATTGCGGGATACAGGTTGACCCAAGTTGCACCCCAACTTAATAACACCAACTTAAATAATTATTAAAAGGGGTGTGTTATCCACACACACAATTTTTACTTCTTTCACACTATTTTAATTTTTGACCGTCGGATCGGGTGAATTGAAGAAAATTAAAAGATATAAATTAATAATGAGTGTGAAAAAAGTAAAAAAAAAAAGTGTGGATATCACACATTTTATTAAAGAGAAAAACGTCGGTTTACCCCCTGAACTTTTACCTCATTTTCGATTTCCCCCCTGAACTTTTCTATTGGAAAATTAAGGACTCAAACTAATTTTTTTAGCCAATTTGTCTCATACCGTTAGTTTTTCATATATTCCATCCATATTTCCGTTAAGTGAGACCATGTGCACAACATGTGAGGATAGTTAAATCATTTCACTCTTAAAAATGATAAAAAAATTGAAAATAAATAAAAAACAAAACTTTCCCTCTATTTTTTCCTACTAATTCCTATCCTCAATTTTATTTTTCCCTCTCATTCATATGCATGAGAAATGACATATGGTATTATTTCTTCATAAGTAGCTAAGTTAGTCTTTTTCTTGAAGCATGTACTACCATTTTTATTTTCTCTAACAAATTAATAATTTGACAAATGCTCATGGTGTTATTGTCTCCAAAGCAGTGCATTAATATAAGAAACATGTTCATTAAAAAAAGACTAGGGTTTCTTATATTCACTGCTTTGGACAAAATAGCACCATTAGCATTTGTCAAATTATTAATTTGTTAGAGAAAATAAAAATGGTAGTACACACTTTAAGAAAAAGACTAACTTAAGTTACTTATAAAGACAATAACACCATATGTCATTTCTCATGCATATGAATGTGAGGGAAAAATAAAATTGAGGATAGGAATTAGCGGGAAAAACTAGAGGGAATTTTTTTTAAATTATTTATTTTCATTTTTCAATCATTTTTAAGAGTGAGATGATTTAACTATCCTTATATGTTGTGCACACGGTCTCATTTAACGGAAATATAGATGGAATATATGAAAAAACTAACGGTAGGGAGCAAATTGGCTAAAAAAATAGTTTGAATCCTTAATTTTCCAATAAAAAAATTCAGAGAGAAAATCGAAAATGAGGTAAAAGTTCAGGAGTTAAACCGATGTTTTTCTCTTTATTAAAAAAACAGTAATATTTAATAAATAATTAATTACAAAAAGAATTACTCTAACCACGTGCCGACACCTTCTCGGACTTATTTTGGAAGCTAGTTCCGTAAAACGGCGCGGTTACACTCTTGTGGATTCTGAAACTAAATAATATTTAGAAATTCAAAGGCGTCAATTCGCAAAAGACTAATGTCTGAAAAATTCAAGCTTTCTCTCCGCCTGTGAGTGCGAATTAACCCTTGATTTTCCCCAAATTCTTCAAATTTAGGGTTTACAGTAGGAGCAGCATAGCAGAGAAAATCAGTGCCGGTGATCGTTTTATGGCCATTGTCTTAAAAGAGCAAAAATTTTGAGGGGTGCTGTGGGAATAAAAGTACCCAAATGAAGCGACGCAAGTTCGATTCCTTGCTGCCGCCGAGTCGACTCAGAATGTTTCAGGTTTTATTTGGGGCAGTGTTCGTCTACTTGCTCCTGATCAGCTTCGAAATCCCCCGCGTTTTGAAATCCGGGTTCGGGTCGTCGGGTTTGGACGACGGGCTGCTCGAGACACTGGAGGACGCATTTCCCATAACGTTTTGGCTAGAGAGCGAGGAGGAAATGGGCGAGAGGGACGCCCCGAGCAGGCCGGCGGAGGACGCGTTTCGGGTCTCCGGCGGCTCACCGTACTGGACCCCCCAGCGGCAAATGTGGGAGGTCAAGAAAATTTCTGGCTTGGTCTTCGAGGACACTCTGTTCGGCGGCAATGTCAGTAAGGACCAAGTCTCCGAGCTTCACAGAACTGCCAAGAGCGCTTGGGCAGCTGGGAAGGAGCTCTGGGCGGAGCTTGAGGCCGGAAAGCTTGAGTCTGACCTGGAGACCAAGCCCGAGAACCGCTCCGAGCCGTGCCCGGACTCGTTTTTTCTGTCCGGGTCCGAATTCGAGTCCCTGAAACGGGTAATTGTTATTCCCTGCGGGATGACTCTTGGGTCTCACATAACGGTGGTGGGCACGCCGAGGTGGGCCCACTCGGAGTACGACCCGAAAATTGCGATACTGAAGGAGGGGGACGAGGCGGTGATGGTCTCTCAGTTTATGATGGAGTTGCAGGGTTTGAAGAACGTGGAGGGGGAGGACCCGCCGAGGATACTGCATTTCAATCCGAGGTTGAAGGGGGATTGGAGTGGGAAGCCGGTAATCGAGCAGAACACTTGTTACCGGATGCAATGGGGGTCGGCCCTCCGCTGCGAGGGGTGGAAGTCCCTGGCTGGCTGATGAAGATACCTGTAGGTGGCTTCAATGTGTTCTAATTGCTTTGCTTAATGAATTGAGAAATAAGGGGTCTTTGTGTTTTTGGGTTGTATTTAACTAAATTATAGTTTGGTAGGTAAAGAGTATATTATATTAGATGTGCCAATCTAATCTAAATAAAGCGGTTGCGGTTCTATTATTTGGTGAAATTATTGTGTGTTTTCTGATTCTTTTGTTTTGTGAAGTTGATGGACAGGTGAAATGTGAGAAATGGATTCGTGACGATGACAATAAGTCGGAAGAATTGAAGGTCACATGGTGGTTGAACAGGCTGATAGGACGAACAAAGAAGGTGACCATAGACTGGCCATACCCTTTTGCAGAGGGAAAGCTGTTTATTCTTACTGTAAGTGCTGGTTTGGAAGGTTTCCATATCAATGTTGATGGTAGGCATGTCACTTCTTTCCCTTATCGCACGGTGAGTACCTTTGTGCTGTGATATTAACCTACAATGTAAGGAATGCAGAATATCTTAAAATCTTATTCACGGATTGACAGGGATTTGTTCTTGAGGATGCTACCGGAATATCTGTAAATGGAGACATTGATGTGCACTCTGTGCTTGCAGCCTCCTTGCCCACATCACATCCTAGTTTTTTGCCTCAGATGCACCTTGAAATGGTTACTAAGTGGAAAGCTCCGTTTCTTCCCTATGGGCATGTAGAGTTGTTCATTGGCATTCTGTCTGCTGGCAACCATTTTGCGGAGCGTATGGCTGTGAGAAAGTCTTGGATGCAGCATAAATTAATCACATTTTCACGTGTTGTGGCTCGTTTTTTTGTAGCACTGGTAAGGACTGTAGAATGCTTGTTTTGTGCTTTGATAAAAGTCAACTATTTACAGTATTTGGAATTATATTTTGACAGCATGGAAGAAAGGATGTAAATGTAGAACTTATGAAAGAAGTAGATTATTTTGGGGACATTGTTATAGTTCCTTATATGGATAACTATGATCTGGTAGTATTGAAGACTGTTGCAATTTGTGAATATGGGGTAAGCTTCATAACAAGACTTCAAATTGGCTGTACTTATTTTTTTTCTTATGGATATACTTAACATCAATGTATGTGGTTCTTTACAGGTTCGCACTGTGCCTGCAAGGTATATCATGAAGTGCAATGATGACACATTTGTCAGGGTGGATGCTGTGCTCAAGGAAGCACGGAAAACTCATGGGTATAGACGCTTCCATATTGGAAATATGAACTACCACCACAACCCTCTTCGCCATGGTAAATGGGCAGTGACATATGAGGTATGCATTCTTCTGCTCTTCACCAATGATTCTAAACAACAAATTATACAAACTTGAGATTGATGTACAACTTCTACTGTTTGTAAGTCCTTTCTGGTATTCTCTAAACCATTAAGTAATTCTGATCTTCTCAAGCTGTATATGTCCTTTAAATAGATTGCTTAATGTGATTAACATTCTCTTCTCTGATTTTAAGGACAAACGTTTACAACTTGTGATTTACAAGTTTTTCTTCGAGTGCTTAGCTTTGATCTTGTGCCTCATGTTTGTGACAACTCTTAGTCGAGTGTTGATGCTTTGGATTAGAGTAATATTTTTTAGCAATCAAGAGACAGAGGAACAAGTTTTTACTTAAAAAAGGAGATAGAGGAACCACCATTAATTTGACAGCCTTAAAACTCTTACCAAACTCTAGCTTTTAATGTGAATATTTTATTCGGTTTTCTTATCTACCTATCGTCATTTGCCTCATTGCGTATGTTGTTGTCTGCAATTGTGACTGGTGATAAGAATTAGATAGTATTTAGCTCCTAACAATCAATATGTCGTTTAACGGTGTCACTTTTTAGTTCACGTTCATATACAATTGGTATATGGGTTGTGTCGTGAACAAGCTCTCATCCTTCATATTTTTCCTTGGTGAGCTCCAGGAATGGCCAGAAGAAGATTATCCACCCTATGCAAATGGTCCAGGATACATAATCTCCTCTGGCATAGCAAAATCCATCGTATCCAAGTTTGAAAGGCATAAGTTGCGAGTATGTGATGGAAGTGCTGTTTTTTCTTGTTTGCATCTGTAGTCCGTGTACAGGTCGCCATATCTTTAAATTAACTTCTGTTATGTGCAGTTGTTCAAGATGGAAGATGTGAGCATGGGAATGTGGGTGGAGCAGTTCAACAAATCTAAACCGGTGGAGTATGTGCACAGCTGGAAGTTCTGCCAGTTTGGGTGCATCGACGACTATTACACCGCGCATTACCAATCTCCGAGACAAATGATATGCATGTGGGACAAATTGCAACAACAAGGGAAACCCCAGTGCTGCAATATGCGATGACCAGGAATGACGCATTGATCAAACATTTTGCTTACAGTATAAAGAATGTGAAAAGAAGAATACAGAGAAACAAGTTTTGCAGTCATAGTATACCGTTGTAAATTATCCGGTGGGGGTTAACTCTCTCAAATTTTTCTCACCTAGGTTGCTTTCTCGGTCCCTCATTTACCCTTTTTTCAATTGTAAAGAAGCTAGATGGAGAAAGTTACTGCTGTGCCCCTGTAGAATCTAGCCAACCATATGTGGTGATGTAACTGTGGATACATAAAGAGCCTTTGTAATGAAAGTTGATTATTTCTGAGTGGTGATAATGCTACAAAAGATGGAACCAAATTCCCTGATCTTCTTTTTATATGCCATTTCCTTTGGGTTTTTGAGTTCTTTATCTTATTTTTTTATATAACATCAGGGCAAGATGAAAAGTACATTGGCTTAGCTAACTGACCTAACCCAATTATTGCTACGAATATTGCAGAGAAATCTCAACAATTTACAACAACAAAAAGTTGAATCTCAACATATTTTGTAGGATTCATACAAAGTTCAAACTGCAACTTGCATTTGAACTTTAAAATCCATCTACGAAATTTCACAATCTACGATACCAAAAGCAATAACCAAGCCAGGCAATAGATTAACGAAGTCCCTGCAAAAAAACCACAAACAGCAAACATGCTAAGTTGATTAGACTAGTGTACTCTCTATACCGCCCCGGAATGTGAGTAAAAAAATTGAAAAATGAAACCGCAAAAGGGTAAAAGGAGAGATTGAATACGTACCAATCTGCCACGATCGAGGCCTTGAACCATAATTATATGAAGCTCCAAAGAAACAATCATTAGTGGTGTTGATCCCACTGGGGCAATTACATATAAACGAGTTGTAATTCCCATAATACCCGCAAACCCCATTACTCCTCTCACAATTAGCACACGAACTCGGATACTCGTTGTTCACACTAAACTTGTACTTGAGGGCAATCCCGTACTTCCAACTATTAGGATCAGACTCACGTTCGTTGAAGCTGTAAAACCCTGAGTAAGAGCTGCACTGCAGCTTCTCCAAATCCATCTCGAAAGCCGGCCCGAGATCCACCGGCGTGTAAACGCAACATGTGGATGTCGGGAGGTTGATTGTGCTGATCGCCTGACACGAGTACAAGTAGCTACAAATCGGGGCACCTTGGTTGTCACATGGGGAGATTTTTGAGCTGTTATTTTTGTCAGTGTATAGGGAGTTTTGTTGGAAGATTGGAGAGGTGGAAAGTGAGCAGTCGAGTAGGGCAAAAACGTTGTCGTCTTGGAAATCGAAGGGTGCGTCCCAGTCTAGGGCAAACCCTTTGGATTGTTGTTTGCATGAACATGTTGACATGGAGGGGTCTGAGATGTACATGACCTTGTTTGTGTAGTCTATGTTGGTGATGGGGTAGGATCCGGTGTGGGTTGTGAACATGGGGTTTCCCTGGCTGCATGACACGTGAGGGTTGAAGCGCGGGTCGCCGCAGCCGGGGTCGCTGCCGAATGGAAACTTGAGGGGGAGTTCGCCGCAGGATCTTTGGCAGGTTTGGGAGGAGACGAAGGTAAGTTGGAGGAGGAAGACAGAGAGGAAGGTGATGGAGAGAGTTGGTGTTGAAGGAGAGCTAAACTTCATATTGTTGCGAGTTTGGAGAGGAGAAAATGATAAGTTTGATGAGGGGGTGTGAAGAGAAGCCTTGGTGTTGTGTTGGTGTGTATATATATATTATGAAGTGGAACAAGAAAGCTTAGTGAGTTTACAGTTTTGGCGTCAGGGGTTTTCAATAAATAAAACTACTTGTATCATCTCAACTGATATCGAGTTAGCGTAAAATATATTTAAAGAAATAGAATACCAGACGATTATTTGAGATGGTACAAATATTAATATTCCGCTAAAAAGAAGAAGCATGTAGTTTTGGATCTCATCGACACTTTCAATTGGCAGTAGCTAGTTTTGTTTTTGTTTTCTTTATTCTAGCGAAATAGATGAAGTACAGAATCAAACTCGATACCTAAAGTGCAAAGTTATAAGTTCATACCCACTTAGCCAGAATACTAGCTGGCTTTAGATGTTCCGTGATTCTCTTTTCCCTATCAACAGATGCCTTAGTTCCCCCTGCCTACCTTTGAATTGATTATCTCCCTCCTTCTCAAATGACATCTCGAACAATAATTTAATTAATGGAGGCACGAAGTAATAAGTTAATAACCATTTAATCTGATGAACAGTTCAGGAATCAATATTAATTCACCATGCAGTTCCTTGGTCACATAACGCACATGGCTTGTAACGCTAACTATCGACTTGCTTCTGTATAAAGCACTTATGTTAGAAAGTACTTTATTAAAAACACCGACGCCAGTTTTTATAATCTGAAAAAAATAAAAACTGTTTTTGTCAAATGCACTGCTTTAAGCACCTTGAATTAGCTATTTGAAATCACTTTTAATCATTTCAAAAACATTTTCAAACGTAATATATTTTTTGTGATTTGAGATCCCAATACGGCTACCTACCCATAGTTTCGTCCCCAAAGCAATCGTAGCCCTAGCTTTCTATATATTTTTTGAATTTCCATTCACAAACTTAACTTTTTGCTTGGAGTAATGAGTATATATTCCCCACCACTACCACTTCAGCCCTAAATCAGAAAAAAAGAGAGATCAAAAGCATAGTGTTCTGGAATTAAACCGGATTGAAAATGCAGCAATGATGATTTCTCCTCCATTTATTGAACTTTTACAAATTATTTATGTCATCATCGTCGACATTATTTGTTGATAACAAATTTTATTCTTAATTAGTTTCCAATAATATATTCTGTTGGTAGGGTATTCAAACTAAAAAAATTGTTAAGCGCCTGTCGTAGATTGCCTTAGTGAGAGGGGGAATTGTATCAATGGAGAAGAACTTACTCAATCACGACCTCATGGTGGCAAGATTATAAGTTTATCACATGATGATGTTCTACCATTAGAGTAAAGGGAGAGAGATTTGAGTTAAGCCACCCAATCATTTTGCCACAATGAATAAGTATTGAACTTGTCATTCAAGTGAGCCGAACTAAAGACCTTCTATTTACAAGTGGAGAAGAACACAATCAAACTTTAATTCTAATAGTGTCATTTGCAGAGATGGCAAGTAAGCTTTAGATCGACTACCTGTGTGTTCTAATTGCATACAAATTTCTCTCGTTCACGTTAAAACGCACGACAATATATTTTATAAACTCATTTATTATTTTGAGCCCGGCCCAAGTCTTTTGGTATTTGATGTCAATTAATTGGCCCAAACATATAGGGCCCAGTTAAATATCTTTATCCAGTATTGTTTCTCTCACTAAAATTAAATACCTGCCGGGGAGCGGAGGCCGAATGAAACTCGTTTCTGGGAACAGCCATCCTTCTGAAAACAAGTTTCTGGGAAGTTGGAAGCTTTCGAGCTTTTTGCAGTCGACGCATGTCTAAGGTGACACCTCTCATGCATCCCAGCTTGTTTCTTTTGCCACCTTGTTTCTTTATTTTTCAGTTTTGAGTACTTTTTATTGATTGCTCACCAAGTGTTCGATAGAATGCGTGAACCACTTTTAATTTGTTTTAGTTAGTGACAGAGTGTGGGTGTGATTGTGAATGTCAATTTGATGAAATTTTTGAACGTTTTATCGGTTTCGGAATCAATGTAGATAGTAGCAACTTGAATGGTTTTATTGGTTTTGCAATCAGAATTTGTTCATTGTTCAAGTATTGCCATGCAAGCAAGTGTGATACTCTCTGCATTTTAATGAAATTCTCTGTTTGTAAATGATGTTTGTCGAACGAACAAAAGTTGGTTATGATATGTATGCTTTGATGTATAGGCGCTATATTTCGTTTTACGAGAGTTTTTATACGTTGAGTGTTTGTGTTTAATTGTTACCGTACAGGTGATGTGATGAAGCAACCTCTTTGCTTTGATTCTTCTAAATGGAGGAAAGCTGCTGCATTACTAGAAAAGGGTCCCAAAAATTGTTCTTGATGGGTTCCTTGAGTAGATATGAAGAGGCACGCCATCTTGTCAGTCTATAGTTTTCAGATCTCCTATCATCGTCCTTGCTTAAATCTTTCTGTAAATTCTTCAATATTCATCTTTAGGAGATATTTGAGTCATGGAATTTCCTTGGGAGCAACACATACAAGGCCTTTTCCTGACTATTCCCCCAAGAAACCGTCCATCAAAGACTCCGAACTTGTACATCGCATCTCCACCACAATTAAGCTTCGCTGCTCTGAGCCCTTTTGCAGTATTCTGAAGCCTTATGAATCTCATTTCAGGTCTGACCATCTTATTTGGGTCCTCATGAATATTAAGAATGACTATAAACTAGTGTTGGATTTGTTTGACTGGGCATGCTTACGAAGGGACCCATCATTAGAAGCCCATTGTGTCGTTGCACAAATTGCTGCAGCATCAAAGGATCTTAAAACAACGCATGAGCTTATTCATAATTTTTGGGCAAAACCCAAGTTAGATGTTAGTGTTTCATTCGCTCGCTTTTCTGATCGGTTGATATACACTTACAAGGATTGGGGTTCAGATCCCCATGTGTTCGATATTTACTTCCAGGTCCTTGTTGAAACTGGGATGCTCAATGAAGCAAGAAGGCTTTTTGATAAATTGTTGAGCTATGGGTTGGTTATCTCTGTTGATTCCTGTAATTTATTTCTTACTCGGCTATCAAGCACCTTTGATGGGATTGAGATGGCAATAAAGTTTTTCAATGAATATCCTGAAGTGGGTGCTCACTGGAACACCATATCATACAATATTATCATTCATTGTCTTTGTCGATTAGGGAAAATAAAAGAAGCCCACCATTTACTCCTGCAAATGGAGTTGAGGGGTTGTATACCTGATGTTGTAAGTTATAGTACTTTAATCAGCAGATATTGTTATGTTGGAGAACTACAGAAGGTGTTGAAGCTCATCACGGAAATGAAAATAAAAGGATTGATGCAAAATTCCTATACCTATAACAGCGTAATACTCCTTCTGTGTAAGACTGGTAAACTATCTGAAGCAGAAGTGTTACTGAGGGAGATGATGGTTTTGGGAATACTTCCTGATAATGTTGTCTACACTACTGTAATTGATGGATTCTGTAAGTCGGGGAATGTTCCTGCTGCAAGTAGGCTATTTGACGAAATGCAGGGTAGGAAAGTTGTCCCTGATTATATAACATATACTGCCATTATTCATGGATTTTGTCAAATAGGTAAGATGACAGAAGCAGATAAGTTCTTCAATGAAATGGTTAGCAGAGGATTAAAACCAGATGAAGTTACTTATACGGCACTTATTGATGGTTATTGCAAAGCAGGTGAGATGATAGAGTCGTTTTCTCTTCACAACCAGATGGTTAACATGGGGCTTACCCCAAATGTTGTCACTTATACAGCACTGGCTGATGGCCTTTGTAAAAGAGGGGAGGTAGATGTAGCAAATGAACTTCTTCATGAGGTGTGTAGGAAGGGCCTTCAACTTAATGTCTGCACTTACAACTCGATTGTTAACGGCCTTTGTAAGTCGGGAAACGTAGCGGAGGCAGAAAAATTGGTGGAACAAATGGAGGCTGCAGGGCCCTGTCCTGATAGTATTACTTACACCACTTTGATGGATGCATATTGTAGGATGAGAGATATGACTAGGGCTCAGAAGGTCCTGCGTGAGATGCTCGATAGAGGGCTTCAACCTACAGTTGTCACATTCAATGTGCTGATGAATGGATTTTGTATGTCAGGAATGGTGGAAGATGCTGAGAGGCTACTCAAGTGGATGTTGGAGAAGGGTATAGTGCCTAATGCCGCAACCTACAATTCTCTCATGAAGCAGTACTGCATTAGAAATAATATGCGTACTACAACGGAAATTTATAGGAGCATGTGTGCTGGCGGGGTGATTCCTGATAGCAACACCTATAACATTTTGATAAAAGGGCATTGTAAGGCAAGGAATATGAAAGAGGCATGGTTTTTGCATAAAGAAATGGCAGGAAAGGGATTTATTCCCACGTCAAGTTGTTATGGTGCACTTATTAAGGGTTTTTTCAAGAGAAAGAAATTTGCGGAGGCAAGGGAACTATTCGAAGAAATGAGGAGACATGGTGTGGTTGCAGATAGAGAAACATACAACATTTTTGTCGATATGAACTATGAAGAAGGGAACATGGACATTACTCTTGATCTTTGCGATGAAATTATAGAGAATTGTCTTGTTGGCAAGCCGAAGAACGAAGACATGTAGCAGAATTGCTCTAATGGGATCTCTTGGAGAGAAATTCAGTTTTAGTTCCTGCGGACTTGCATCTGCAATATTATCATCACGGTAACAGTTCTCATCCCGATGTGTTTAGTATGATATAGGATATTGCACAGCCTTTCTGAAAAGATGATATTGAAATGTTAGTAAATTCTTATTGGTATCATTTCTAGACCTTTTTTCCCATTACTTGATGAATCTATACCGCGCAGGTTATGAGCTATTGCTCTTTGTTAGCCAGGGACCTACATATGTACCTGGGTATCGAACATTTGATACGCAATCAAAGATAGATGAAGCTGGGCCCTAAGGAGTAGGGCTGTTCCGTAAACAGATCCAAGCAATCTCAAGATGGCTATTTCGCTCAAATGTTCTGTTGGATTTCATCACTGCCCAAATGTTCTGTAAACACGAACCTCCTGGTATGTGTAGATTTGTCTTCTTTCATGATTTGACAGGAAACCGTTCCATGCAGCTTAGAAATGTTATGTCAGCATTTTTCTGATCTTAACTACTTTGGCTGGGTGCAGCACTCTTGGTGAAGTTGGAGGATGTAAAAGCAGAGAACATGCAGAAGTGCTTGCGTTCCAGAAAATCAGCAAAGAAAAAAGTTAAGCTGATACGGCGTCACCAGGGGCAAATGGCAAATACAACCGCTTCAAATGAAGGACTCGGAAGAATTGCAAACTTGGGGCTGCCCCCGAAATGCTTTCTGGTCTCAACGAGCCGTTCCATTGCTTTGAACCCCGATAGATTTGTAACATGACTGTTTTTTGCAAAGATTGCTGCGACTTGTGTATGTTTACAAACAAAACCAACAAATCAATACAAAAAATAGTAGTTAGTTTTTCTAGTAACGATTTTGAATTCCATTTTCTATATACACGTCACGTGAATGAAATCTACACAAGTAATGAAAATCAGTTTATTCAAGAAATTCAAATCCATATTGCACCAGCCGGGAATCGAACTCGGTTCTTTGCGCCTTGACAGTTAGGAGTTCTGTCCTAAGCGATGCCATAAATCTTATAAATACCGATATTATGGAAAAGTGTGCGCTCTAGCACCACTGGTCTAGTGGTAGAATAGTACCCTGCCACGGTAGAGACCCGGGTTCGTTCCCGGCTGGTGCATTTGCCCTGATATTAATTTTTTTTCCTTCCTGCCTCCGGGAACAAGTGCGTTCTGGCGTGCAAGAGCAAAAGTGCGCCAGCAGAAATGACTGAATGCAGAATAAGCCACGCAGTTCCAGTTGTCGTCGTCTTACGTGCTCCCATCTCGGCCGCACTACACACCAACTTCCTATCTGAACACAAGCGGCAAATAAATCACGACGTGTCAAGCGGAAAATTAAATAGGTGATAATTTAGCCTTGATTGCGTGTAAATTTTTCTTAATCATATAGACCTAATAACGTCTCTAATAAATAATACATTATTATGCACGTTACATGCAATCTCTTTCTTCCATCTACACATTGGATATTAACTTCTTTTTCCTGCCCTTGAAACCTCTCCCAACGGCCACACATATTGTCATTATTTTTAGGGGTGTGATATCTACACAGTCTATTTTACTTCTCACACTTTTTTTATTTTTGGCCGTTAGATCAGATGAAATGAAGAAGATCAACGGACAAAAATTAATAAGAATGTGTGAGAAGTAAAATAGAGTGTGTCGTTTACACCAAACTATCACTTTCTAAACCTCCACCTACTCCATACTATGTTTCATGCACTTCCATAAATAACCGGATCCCAAACCACAGATTTTGCATCTGCATTTTGAGAGCTTTTCTTGTTTGCGAGTAAATCTGAATCATTAATCATGGCGAAGAGCAACGTGAAGGTTTTGGGAGCGTGGCCGAGCCCATACGTGATGAGGGCTCGGATCGCGCTCAATATCAAGTCGGTGGAGTATGAGTTTCTGGAGGAGACATTCGGATCCAAAAGCCAGCTTCTGCTCCAGTCCAATCCCGTCCACAAGAAAATCCCAGTTCTGATTCATGGCGACAAGCCCGTTTGTGAATCTCTCATCATTGTCGAGTACATCGATGAGGTTTGGTCCTCTGGCCCATCTATCCTCCCTTCTGACCCGTTCGATCGCGCTACTGCAAGATTCTGGGCTGCCTATATCGATGAGAAGGTAACTGCATGCATGGTTTATCTTCATGTCCTTAATTTTTAATTGTTGTAGGCTGATTTCATTAATTTATTATTATGATCTTTTGGATTATCCAGTTAAATGTAAGGGATTTGATGAATGACGCACGTCGCTTTTTATTCTTTGCTATTTAAAACATGGGGTGGTTGCGGCGACGGCAGAGAAATCACGGCTCCGACCCTCCAAAGAGGGGCGGACAACCGCCAATCTCCCTGGAGCGGAGCCTCATATTTTAATCAGTGTGATTCAATACTAGATAAAATATGTTTTAAAGGTTTTGTTGCTAGTCTTTCTCTTTATTAGGTCTCGAATAAGATCTATTTGGAATTGCTTATAGAATGATTAATATCTGCATAATTACTTCGTACGAAATTTTTTTCCAACACTTTTGTACATATTGGTGCCGCTGGTGCAGTGGTTTCCGGCGATGAAAGGCATTGTTGCTGCTCAAGGAGATGATGCAAGGAAGGCAGCAGTCGAGCAAGTTGCCGAGGGGCTAGCTCAGTTGGAGGAAACCTTTCAAAAAACCAGCAAAGGCAATGACTTCTTTGGTGGAGACAAAATTGGGTACCTAGACATTGCGTTCGGGTGCTTCTTGGGGTGGCTCAGAGTCACAGAGAAAATTAATGGGGTCAAACTTCTGGACGACGCAAAGATCCCAGGGCTGGTCAAATGGGCTGAGAAGTTCAGTGCAGATCCTGCCGTGAAGGATGTTATGCCGGAGACTGACAAGCTGGCTGAGTTTACTAAGATTCTTGCGGCCAAAATGAGAGGTGCAGGGGCTCCCAAGTGATTAATTAGTGAATCTAATTAACGGATCTTGTTTATTTAAACGAGTGATAAAGTCGGATGTGTTAGACTGCTGTAGTTTGGTAAACTCGTGGACTTTGGCCTGTTTTATTTTGTGTCTGGTTTTTATGTTAAATTGACAGTGAAATAAATCGTTTAAGTGCGTCTATTAGTTCATGTTTTTTATATGATCCATTCTTAATTATAATATGGGTAGACAATATAGTTGAAAGAAAATAATTGTGTGAATAATTATCAACTATTGATATGTTGTGAGATTCACTTGTGCTACTTTCATCTTGCGCACAGGGGCTCAGAATCAGAACAGTTATAGGCTAGGGTTAAATTCTTTGAATGAATCTAAAAACTTCACTCAAAAGTCAAGGCTTGCAATTTTGTTGAGATTGCTATAAGATTGTTGCTGCCAAAGCAAGAGTTGCATTGGCTCTTAGGCGAGACACTTACATGTATCTGAGACGTCAAAGTGATAGTATGCAAGCGAGACATATGTCGACTATAGTTTGATAAAACTTAGAGCCTGGCTTTTATTTTTATTTTTTATGTCTGCATGTAGTGTGTGCTTATTGAGCACTCACAATAGAGAGCGCATCTCCCGTGTCAAGTATTTTCTTTTTCAAACTCTTTAAACTCCCTAGGTATAGTATCTTCATAAAACAACATACAATATGAATATGGGAAGACCGAGGGCTCCAATGAGGTATCGTCATCTTCTTTCAAATATTGTCAATAACGAGCTAGCCTTTCCTTCAGTCTGAGACTACTAAGAGCACTCAAATTCTAAATCTATATTCTTGTATTTAAAAAAAAAAGTGATGAATTTATGTATTTTGGTTTTGTTCTTCAATAAAAAGACTCAAATATTTGAGTTTTGAGTCTATGAGAAGAGTTTTAATAATTCAGTTGTGTGCATTGGAGACGATTGACTCAAAACTCATATTTGGGTTTTAACAATTTCGTTATATGCATTAGAGATTATTAGACTTAAAACTCAAATCTATTTTTATTTTCGCTAAATAATATTTTTCCTAATTAAAAAAAATTAACATGGGCTCCACCTTGAACTCAAATCTCATATTTGAGTCTCAGCTTCTTCAGAAACTTACATGAGTTTTAAGTCCCAATGCATTGGAAAACCTTAAACTCATATTTAAACTCAAATATAAAATTTGAGTCTAAATTTTCCTATGCATTGAAGATGCTCTAAAAGGACCAAATACTGAGGTACTTGTGCCCTTTCCAAAGTAAAATGACCTAAAACTTTTGTGTTCCAAAAATCATATTCTCAAAGGGTGGTGCTATCCACACATCTTTTTTTACTTTCACACACTTTTCTCAAATTTTTATTGTAGATCTTATAAATTGAAAAATATCAAATGGCAAAAATTTAAAAAATATATATATATTAAAAACAAAACAAAAATAAGTATGTGAATAGCACCAATAATTCTCAAAACTTGCACATCATAAAGTTAATATCCATAGTAGGGGTGGGCAAACAAGTCTAGAACCCAAGGGTCGGGCCGAGTCCAAAATTTCAAAACACCAAATGGGGTAGGGCGGGACGGGTATACGAATTTAGCGGGGCAGAGCAGTTCTTAAAATAGGAGTGAACGGGCCTGCCAGCCAGGCCCGTTTCTAGCATGTCATTACAAAAATGTGTTCAATTTATTATTGTTTTATGAGTCACATCCTACTTTCTCTCTATCTCCTTAACCCACGCCACCCCCACTTCCCTCTGTCTCCCTTTAACCCCTCCCTATGTCTCTCTCTACCCACATCATCTCTCTTTTCCAACCAAACAAAATCATGTGCATCCCTTTGTCTCTCTCTACCCAATTTTGATATTTTCTTTCTTTTTTTGTCTTTGAAAAACACCAACAGCACTCATACCTCTCATCAACAATTACAAAACCATCGTCCATCCTTCCATTTTTTACCTTTGAAACCCTAAGGCCGCAACTCTCTCTTTCAAACCCTCTCAACTCTTAGCCCCTATTTCTCCACATATTTGTCGCTCTGCAAACTCAGATCCGAAACCCATAACCCACAACCCACTTCCACCAAACTTGCAACCCCCACACCTTAGATTTGGGAAATTAAAACCCGGAGACTTCCAAACTCGAGCTTGAGAAATCAAACCCATAATCTTCGAAGCCATAGACATCACATACACCAACCCGTCGTCTGAGCAAAGTGATCTAGGAAATAAAAGTCGAACCTTTTGACGAAAAAAAAATCTGTGTTGAGTTCGAGCTCAAATTGTCACCATCAATGGTCGTCCCTTCTTGTTTTCTGTTTGGCTACCGAGAAAATAGAATTTTCGTGGTGAATTAGGTTTATGGTTTTGTACTAGATTTGGAAACGGCGCGGCAAGCGGATGTGGGTCTTGATGTCGGAGACCGAGTCGAAGATCTAGAGGATGGCGAGTCTGGGAGGCAATCAAAACAAAAAAAAAGACCTATGGACATGTCCCGAACCAGCCCATTTGAAACGGACCGGGTTAGATCTGGTTCTAGTGATTAGATTTGCAATACCCGGCCAGGCCCGTCCCGTTTCCCTTTTAAGCGGGTTCGGTCCAGTCTCTTCAAATTTGGAGTCAGCCCGGCTCATGCCCACCCCTAATCCACAAGCACAGGTGCCATTGTGTGCTTTTGTTATTAGAAATTTTAACGAAAAGTTTCCGATACTGTTCATTTTAACGAAAAAAACACATTTTTACATTAAAAAGTCAATCCTAATACTATTCAATTTACCCTTTATTTTGTCCTTATCATTAAAATTGAAAGTTTTCAAGTTATTTTCATTAGTTTTCCTTTTGTTATTTTCCCCCATATTGGTTATTATTGGGGTGGGATTGAAATTGAACCCCGAATAATTAATAGAATCAGATCCAAATTCCAAATGTTACTGCCCCAACCGCATAAGGAATAAGCCCAATACCAAGTTAGGTCTGATTCTGATATGCCTTCCTCCAAAATATGACAAGCTTTTTAATACGTTTACTTACTAAGAAAACTGAACATTGAAATGGCACCTGGTTGCTTATGGTATAAGATGTGTTATTTTCTTTTTACGTGGACGAAAAATGATGAGTAAACGATAACGAAAAAAATGAGTTGTTATCAACAACAGAAAAGATTAAACAAAAGTGATTAAATAAGGTTATCATTTCTTCAACGATAATGCATAGAGAATTTTATATATATTCTTATTTGAATGTATCTGTATTACATGACGTATCAATCTTAGTGTATCAAAATTTGGTAAGTTTTGGTACAAAACATATTTACTTTGTTGTTTACAAAATAATATGTGATTTATTAAGATAAATATAAGAATAATATGTGGATTATTAAGACATTGAAATGATCACGGGGAAAAGACTTCTTTAAGAAAATCGAGAACATAAGGGTGAGTAGGCCGGTGCCGATATCAGACTACGCACCAAACCAACCGCGACAGCTGAGAACGACCTTCGTATTTCCTCTACTATTTTCACACTGATTTTCCGATTTACAGGCAAAAGAAAACAAAACCCAGCTTTTGTTGGAGTCCCCGGCACCGGTTTCTGCAAAAAGCTCTCTTCTTTTGATCGGCGGCGAGTAGAGTGGTAGCCTCAGCTAGCTAGAGAGAGTTAGAAATGAAGGGAGAGTTAAAAGTGGATAAGTTTGGATACGAGGTCAGGACCTCTTCAGACGCCTGCATCTCCGCCATCAACGCCTTCTACGACCAGGTGGGTACCATCAGTGTTTTACTCTATCCCGATTTCTCTGGCTTTAGTGTGGGAAAATCTGAGATGGGTTTTTGAGATTTTTCATTTTTGATGAGTGAATGAAGGTTTTGAATTGTGGGCGGCGGCGGTCAGTGATATTGGAGGCGGCGGCGCACGACGGCCAGTGTGTGCTTGCTAACATTCTGGCTGCCCATTTCCTCTCCTCCTCCGATCCTTCTCGTGCTCCTCCTCATCTCCAGGCCGCCAAGTCCCGGCTGGTGAGTTTCTTTGGTCAAATTTAACCTTTTTTTGTTGATTAATTTTGGATATTTACTTATGTGGCGTGATGGGAAATTTGTTGTGCAAAGGAACAAGCTACCCCGTACGAGAAAGCAGTGTTTGATGCTGTCAATTGTTTGATTTCTGAGGATAGAGACGATGATGTTGCCTTTGAGTTGCATTCAAAGGTGGGCCAGGGCCAGTTCCTCTTTATTCGGTTTTTATTTCCTTGATGTGCATAGCTTACTTGGTTTCTTAAGCTTTTAATTTGTGGTTTCTTGGCAATTTTAACAAGGTTGTTAGTAACTATTTGGTCAGTCATGCTGGTATAGCAGATGATCCAGCGCAGAAACTGAGTTGGAAATCCGCCTCAAACTATAAACTTTTTTCCCTTCAAATTCCAATTTTATGGATAAGAGTTCACTGCTTAATCTTTTACATGATTGCTCAATCACCTGCCTATAGAAATCGGCTCTTATGGTTTAGTGGCATCTTCTCTGGTTTGCATAACCGATATATCATCCCGAACCCAAGACATAAATGGGTGTCAACGAAGCATGATGTCGCTCTGATGTTTTCAATTGCTTGTATCTCATTGTTTTTTACAATGGCAGATACGGTAGGAGACATACTGTGTGGTTCACGTATTTTGTATAAGAATGACAGCCCTTCAACATAAGTTTAGTCTTTATTGTTTGTAATGGCTCTGTCGGTTAAATGTAAGTTTTTTTTTTTTTTTGTGCAGCTCTTGAAATGTTTCCCTAAAGATTTGGCTTCTCTGAAAAGGGCCCAAGTGCTCTGCTTCTACACGGCTCGACCTGATCTATCGCTGGATCTTGTTCAACAGGTTCATTTCTGTATGTGATGTTTATATTTTGGTTGAATAATGTTGAGCACAGTCGAAGATATGTAATTTATTAGCTGCTATTTTTCTGGCATGTTCCATGAGTATTGAGCAATTTCAACCAAATAATAAAAGTTTATGGCGTAAGATATAGGTATTAAGAGAGCACATTTTTCTGCAGTTTTGAGCGTTTTAAATAGTAATCAAATTTTTTTACATTTTCTCAATTGCCTCGTAACAATTTTCTAACAGGTTCTTCCCAGTAATGAACAAGAAGATTACGTGTATGGCATGCTTGCTTTTCCTTTATTAGAGCTTGGACGAATGGAAGAGGCTGAGAAAGCAGCAAAAAAGGGATGCGAGATCAACAAGCATGACAGCTGGGTGCAACATAATGTTAGTTGTGCAAGAAGTTTCTAATGCTTAAGTTCTTGATTGTAATTCACGTGTTCTTAACTTCTTATGCAGATGTGCCATGTTCTTCAGTATAATTGCCACTTTAAAGAAGCAGTAGAGTTCATGGAAAAATGTTCACCTTCATGGGATTTGTGTTCGTCATTCATGTATGCATATTGAATTAGTTTATAGTTTGATTTTTTTTCTTTCACTTTACTTGATGCTAATAAGTGTGACAATCATCAGGCTTACACACAATTGGTGGCATGTAGCTCTTTGTTATTTAGAAGGCCATGCTCCAATCCAAAGAATCCGAGATTTATACGACCATCGAATCTGGAAGGAGTTGGAGAAACCTGATGCTGCACGTCCGGAGGTTTGTTGAAAGTATTTTTTTAGATCACCCAGCTCTTTTGCATCTTCCGTTCCTAACGTCTTGTGCAATTAGGTCTATTTAAATGCCCTTGGGTTGTTGTTACGGGTGCATGTTCGAGGTGAAATGGATGCCTTTGAGGACCATTTGAAGACTTTAGCTAATTGTGTGACAGATCAAGTAAGTTAAACCTTGGGTTCATTTTCATTTTTCTCAAGAGGTGTGCTCGTTTATGCAGCAATGAACAGCGATTTGAAAAGTGCAGAATACACCCATATAATAAGGGATAGCTTGTATAAATGTGTAGAAGGAGAATATTTATTAATTTTTCGATCGCTAGAACTATAATTTAGGAAAGAATTATATGAATTGGTAGTTCTTAGTGCAATGTTATTTTGCTAGGTGATGGGCATTCCGTGCTTTGTGTGCTTTAATTGTTGTCAGACACAGTTCTGTTATCTGAATTTGTTCCATTTTGTTCAGGCGAACTGGTATTTAGAGTGGCATCTTGACGTGTTAATTTTATGGGCGTTGACTCATACTGGTGAAATTTCAAAGGCAGAAGAACTACTTGAGGGTTTAAAATCCAGGTGAAATAACCTTCCACTCACTCAAACGCACTCTATCAACCGTTATCTTTCAATGTATTGATTCCTACTTTGGTCCTCATGTAGAATTGCTAAGATGAACAAGAAGAAGCAACAGTTCATGCAGAAAGCAATGCTGGTTTGTTTTGATTGCCACCTCCCCACTAATTATTTAATTTAATTTATTGGAATATTATGTTATTCTTTTGTTCATTTCTTTCTGCATCGTCTCTTCAAAGTTAGCTTTATATTTGTTTTCTCTCTTGGTCCAACATTACACCACCTACTGAATCTTCTTCGTCAGAAATCGTGTTGTTACTTTTATCCAGGGCTCTTTTACCCATACATCAGCAAGAGAATGAATTTAGAAGATTATCATTGTTACGTTTGGTTTGTCATTATAAATAACAGGACAATATCTTCGTTATCAGCTTGCAGAAGCCGTGTACGATTATGGGAAGGGTAATGAAAAACAAGCATTAGAATTGCTTGGTCCTGAATTTGACGCAGATAACTGCAAGGTATTAACATTGAGAACTGATTTCCTCGTCTTATTCTTCTCTATTTCTGCGTAGAGAAGCGCTAAAGAATTTTTATGTACTATCATTCAAGATGATCGGAGCATCGGGTGAACAGCTTGATATATTCAATGAAGTCTGGTACTGTATGCTGCTTAACAATGGACAAGCTGCAAAAGGTATGATACACACTATTGTTTCGCCATCAAACCCCACCGGTGGCTTTCTTCTGACTTGTGTGCGGATTTCAGCGATTGAAGTACTTGAGAAGCGGATCAAAACAAGAGAGGGTATCCCTTTCTTTTGGCGCCTGCTGGTATATATAATATATATCTGCCATACTAAATGACATACTTTAGCTTCGTAATCCTCGATTAGAATATGAGCAGTAGGAACGATTTCAATCTGAACAGTTTCATGTAACGGCTTCATGTCTGGCTTGCAGGAGAGAGGCTATAAACTGGCAGGCAGGGAGGAGGAGGCAGCAACTGCAAGTGAGGAAGCCAAGCGATTGGAGAACGCATATTTCCCGTAACCAGTAAGATATCACAGCCAAGCCGAACACTTGCACATCTCCATGACCTTGGAGTGAGAAAACCAGGTGTCCGTGTCCCCTGTATTATGTGTACTATCTTTCAACATTACCTTGTACTTCCAGTGTTCCATCTACATGGGATTCTCGTGTAACATGAACAAATATTTACATTTTGTTTCAACTAAAAGAACAACCTAGTTTCCTACTTTGGAAACAGTTAGTTGATGCTTCTTGATGCTTCTTGATGCTTCTTTCTTTTGCAATTATGTGTTTACAACAGGAACGGAGAAAAAGGGTATGACAGCCTAACCAGCTTGATGGTTAGACACTTTCACAGGAACACAGGCTCCGATGTGTTTGATAACATGAATATACAATCGGGATAACTAAAATTCTCCACTTGTGCGGACAGATTAATTGGGAAACCGTTCTCGTTGAAATTGAAAATTCCATGCTCGAAATGACACTGCAACAATGAAACATTAGATGTGCGGTTCAAGATTCAACGTTCGACGATTGAATTGGAACTATAACATGAACAAAACGCCAAAAATTGATTTGGAAGGAGATTATAGAATACAGAGAGAGAGAGAGAGAGAGAGAAGCAGCCGAACAACTGAGGGGAACTTCAAAGTCTTTTTAATTTTTTTAAGTACATCGATATTATTTTTATATTAAAAAATAAAAATTCGGCTAAATCACATAATAAACATTTTAATTTAATAGTCATCTACGATATCCAAATTTAAAACTTTTTAGTTAAGAAAAAAAAAAAAAAAAAACCACAGTAGTGACAAATCTATTCCAAAGTTAAGCAAACACAAATCTATTCCTGTATTCACAAGTCAGAACCATATCTGACTTCCCCCTCACTCTTTCACTTCAGTGAGACTTCGCTTGTCGGTCAAACCCTGGACATGCACACCACACGACCAGACCCCATGCCCCGCCCACGGGCCTCCCACACACGACAAAAAAACAAAATAGAGAGCGTAAGACGAGAAGATGAAAGGAAATGAGAAGAGGGAAAATAATTCTACACTCTAATAAAATCATCCGTTTGCCACGTCCTCACCAATCACGTTCGAACTCGAAGCCCGGGACACCCCACGTGTGCGGCTCCTGATCCGCTTCAGCTCCTCCACCACTTCCTTGGCGTCCGGCCTGTCGTCCTTATCCGCCGCAACGCACCTGAACGCCAGCTCAGCCGCCGCATACACGCCGTCGGACACGTCCCCGTCGACAACCAGAACCGGGTCCACCACCTGGTGTAGCAGGCCCATCTGGATTTTCGGCACCACCAAATCCGCCAGCGCCAGCTCCCTCTTGTCCCTCCGCTGGTCCACCGCCTTCAGTCCCGAAATCAGCTCCAGTAAAACGACACCGAAACTGTACACGTCACTCTTGTCGGTCAACCGGAACGACCTGTGGTAATCCGGGTCCAAGTACCCAGGCGTCCCCTGCGGGCCGGTCCAGACGTACCCGGAACTCGACGACGTCCTTTCGGGGAAAACCAAGAGTCTGGAAAGCCCAAAGTCCCCGACTTTAATCCGCATATCTTTCTCGACGAATATATTCGACGACGTTATGTCTCTATGGACCACCGGTGGCACCACCGAGAAGTGCAGGTACTCCATAACCATTGCGGTTTGCAGAGCAATGTCGACTCTCACCTGCCACGTCATCGACCCTTTCCGGTAGAGGCTCTTGGGGCCGTGGAGGTGGTCCGCAAGGGTGCCGTTGGGGACGTAGTCGTAGACGAGAAGGAGGCCTCTCGGGTCGCTGCAGTAGCCGTGGAGTTTGACCAAATTTGGGTGGTCAATGGAGGAGAGGATTAGGATTTCGTTGCAGAAGCATTTGTTGGAGAAGGCTTTACCGGATGCGGGGGCGCCTCGGAGGGGTTTGTGGAGGTGTTTTACGGCGACGACTCTGCCGTCGTAGAGCTGACCCAGATATACAGACCCGAACCCGCCGTCCCCGATTTTGCGTTTCGGGTCGAATTGGTTTGTTGAGGATTCAAGCTCTTCGTATGTGAAAACTGGCGGGAGGAGGTTGGCGGAGCGGTGGCGGTGGAGGAACAGAGTTGTTGGGTCTTCTTCTGTTGCGGCGGAGCTTAATCTTTTGGACCTGAAGACGGCTATGACAACAGAGACGACGAGTAGGAAGCAAGCCAATGTGAACACGGAGGACAAGATGGCGATTCGATTCGGGTTGTCTTTGCTAATCCTCGGCGGCGTGAGGTGAGTTTCGTCGTAAAAACAGAGGAATTGCTTATTTGGGTCGGAGGAGTTAAAGCCGCAGAAGCCATTGTTGGACTTGCAAGTTCTGCAGCTAGAAAAGTACGAGTCTTGAGCTTCGTCCCACTCCAGCTCGATCCCAATTTTGAGGAAATCGTCGAGAAAGCTCAAGACGTCGTCGTGGCAGCCCTGCTGGGTGACAAGGCGGTGCGGAGATCCACAGTCGTTGAGAAGCCTGAGTGGGTGTTTGATGAGCTTGCATTCCCAAGGGCAATGGCTGCAGTTGGGAAGATTTGGCGGGGAGCAAGGCTTGAGAACTGAGAGGCGGGAGCAGGAGGCGTCGGATATTCGGAATGGGGAGGCGGAGATGTTGATGGAGCGGCTAGGAATGGAAGGATAGTTAAAGGATGAGCAGTGTGTGGCTGTTGAGTTGGTGGTGTGGGGAGAGAGGAGGAGTGAGGAGGCGTTGGGATCGTAGCTGATGAGAGAGAAAGAGAGGTTATTGATGGAGATGGTGGAGTGGGGGGCAGAGCATTTGATTTGGAAAGAAGGGTGGCCACAACCTGGTGAAGAAGAGAAGGGGAACGGCGGCGTTGAAGTGAATGGTGGACATGAAAATGTGGAGGAGGACGATGGTTTTGGGAAACATGAGTGGGCGGCGGTGGCAGTTGAGTAGAGTGTTAGGAGGATCAGGACTGAGAGCGCGACGGAGTGTGGTGGTAGTGGTGGAGGAGGCATGGATGCGGAAGGGAATGGGAGTGAGAAGGGAGTGTAAAGAGTGAAGTTTTAGCAGTCATGAAAGGAATAAAAAAACTGAGATTTTGAATCCGAGGGTCACGTGAAGTGAGGCGGAGATCGAGAGAGAGGACAAAAAAACTCGAAAGGGGTGGTGGACCTGGTGGGTGAATACTGGTGATCGAGGAGGGTTGAATAATGGTGAAGAGTTTTTCATTTTGAGTTGAGTTCTATGCAAGGATTTAAATATCGGTAATATCGGAAATATCGGTAGTCCGAAAACACGGAAATATCGACGGAAATATCGATAAAATATCGATATCGATAAAAATTACATGGAAACCACGGAAATTGTAAGAAAAACTTGGAAATTTTTATTGAAACTTTGCAGGATGTTTATTTAGTCAATTATCTATTAGTTTATCACAAAAAATTGGAAGGAAATGCATTGCATGATGGATTTAACATTATCAAGTTGATTATATAGCGAGCTGACAAACATTGTGAGTGTAGAAAATATGTAGTAATTAATGAAAGAAGTCTAAACACACCATAAATCATTTATATATAATGAATTAGTACAATATTTTACACTTTAGTACCACATAGAGTTCCTATGAGGTTCAAAATTTTCACTATCTTCATCATCTCTACGTGTAGAGTGAGTGTATTGTGAAGAGTAGTTATCAAATGATAAATCCCCAAAATAGTTTTGCATGTAATTGTTAACATGCCACCCATATTTTACACTTTAATGAATAATCCAATTTAATGAATAATAAGCCAATTTAATGAATAATAACCCAATTTAATGAATAATAACCCAATTTAATGAATAATAACCCAATTTAATGAATAATCCAATTTAATGAATAATAATCCAATTTAACAATAATCCAATTTAATGAATAGTCCAATTTGATAATAAGCCAATTTAATGAATAATCCAATTTAATGAATAATAAGCCAATTTAATGAATAATAAGCCAATTTAATGAATAATAACCCAATTTAATGAATAATAACCCAATTTAATGAATAATCCAATTTAATGAATAATAACCCAATTTAATGAATAATAACCCAATTTAATGAATAATCCAATTTAATGAATAATAATCCAATTTAACAATAATCCAATTTAATGAATAGTCCAATTTGATAATAAGCCAATTTAATGGAACCCTTTGTGTTCAAGTTTTGGAATAGATTTGGAATGGCTTTCAAAATGGTAAGGGAAAAAAAATAATAAATAACATTAAACATATTAAAATAATCCTAGGGAATAATTATACTCATTACTTAATTACTTAAAAAAATTAACATGTAATTGTTAACATTACTTAATTACTTACAAAAATTAACATGCAAGTATTAATTACTTAAAAAAATTAACATACGAGTCCATACAAATTTATTTGTTGTTGTATAAATTACAATAATATAAATATAAGTTTGTAAACTTACCTTAAATATGGAACCTTTTGTGTTCAAGCTTTGGAATAGATTTGGAATGGCTTTCAAAATGGTAAGGGAAAAAAAATAATAAATAACATTAAACATATTAAAATAATCCTAGGGAATAATTATACTCATTACTTAATTACTTAAAAAAATTAACATGTAATTGTTAACATTACTTAATTACTTACAAAAATTAACATGCAAGTATTAATTACTTAAAAAAATTAACATACGAGTCCATACAAATTTATTTGTTGTTGTATAAATTACAATAATATAAATATAAGTTTGTAAACTTACCTTAAATATGGAACCCTTTGTGTTCAAGCTTTGGAATGGATCTGGAATGACTTTGAAAATGGTAAGGGAAGAAGAAGAAACGAAAATGCTCTGAGGGAATGCCTCTGATACTCGACCTCTGATAAGGTGGAAGAATATAAGTATATAACAGAGAGTGGCACATGGTTTTGTATATGAAAGCATATCACAGACTCACAGTGACACACGGTTTCATTATTAAAGTTCTATTATTCGTTGTCCATTGTCTGCAATTGTAACTGCAATTGTAAAAAGTGATTGAAAAATCCAATTTGGTGAGTCAGATGGGGTCACTCAAGCACACACACAGATATGCCATCACACACGCACACAAAACAAAACTCACACGCATACGGCTCTCTCTCTCTCTCTCTCATTCTCGATCCTTCTCTCTTCTTCTCTGAGAGAAGTTCTCACACCGTCACACACAGAGCCCTCTCCCCCTTCGTCATTCCACCCACACACACACACACAACACTCACACGCATACGCCTCTGTCTCTCTGTCTCTCTCTCATTCTCGATCCTTCTCTCTTCTTCTCTGAGAGAAGTTCTCTCACACTGTCACACACAGAGGTCCTCTCCCCCTTCGCCATTCCACCCACACACACAGAGGCCCCTTCCATTCCACCCACACACACAGAGGCCCTCGATCTTCTCTCTTCTTCTCTGAGGCCTGACCTCTCTTCTCCTCCTTCTCCATTCGACTCACACACACACAGATGACAGATCTCCCCCTTCTCCCACTCTCTCGATCCTTCGCCCACTCTCTCGATCGTTCGCCGCCGTTGATCGTGGCTCTGGCTCAGTCGTCTCTGGTGGTGCGCCCACGGATCGATCCTTCCCCGCCGTCGATTTTTCAGGTGAGATTCCATTGAAACCCTAAGCCCTAAATCGACATCACATATGTTGGATCGTTGATGCATGCGTGAAATTTGAAGCTTTTATGTGAAATTGATGTTAAAATTCGTGTTTTTGCGAGGTTTTTGGGACGAAATCGGCTCGGGAATGGATCTGGAATCCCGGTGTTCTTCTCCGGCGTTCGATGTCGGAGTCCGTCAACGAAGTTTCTCGATATTTCCAAATTATCGCGATATTATCGATAATATCGATAATATCGCGATATTTGGTCGAAAACCACACGGATACCTATCAAAATATCCCTAACCCGAAAAATCGATAATATCGGCGATATTTCGCCGATATTATCGATTTTTAAATCCATGGTTCTATGTTACGCAGCATTTAAGTAGAGAGATTATATTCACACCCCAAATTACTTTTCTCACACTTTTTTAATTTTTTAATATTTTCTACACACCACTAACACTTGATAGAAAAATATTAAAAAATTAAAAAAGTGTGGAAGAAGTAATTTAGGGTGTGTGAATATAATTTCCCTAAGTATTGGACGACCTGTATTAACGAGATTACAGTACAAATAATAATTCAAATTATCCTAGTTCATACAATGTTTTCAGCCTTTTAATGCTAGGTGGTATGGAAGAATTTGAGTTTCGCAATTTCTAATACTGTGTGAGTATATCGTTAAAAGAATTCTGGAAAAAAAAGTTATTATTTTTACAAATAGTACGATATTTACAAAAATATTTATTTAATTGCTGAGGCTATCATACTTGGAGGAGGATTGTCTGCCTGCCCTCCTCCTTTCCGTGTTTTCCTGTTTATGTGGTCACAGTTAAACTACGTCAATATTTTATATGACTATTTATTTTTGTTTTATTATCTATATAAAAAATACAATATAAATGTTAACGTGACTTAACTGTAATCACACAAAATAAGAGAGCACGAAAAAAAAAAAAGTAGACAGTCCTCCTCCATCATACTTAAGTAGAACCAAAGGAAGATCTCTCACACAAATTGAAAACATGAAAATGGTCGAGCTCAGCTAACTGATGATAGCCTTCTTAGCCTTTAGAATAAAAAGGCTATCAGGTTGATGGTGGCTACATACAAGTACAACTAAATTAAGACGAGACATGACAGACGGTCGGAAGCCGCAGCAGGACGCGCAAGCGGGTTGAAAAACACCAGGACGCGGGCTCTCGAAGAGGGAAGCCAGGTCGCTTACATGGAGGTAGAGTAAAGTCAGCTAACCGTTAGCAATCAACGCAAAAACTTATGTGCTTAATAAATTGTGGAAGCTTGATATGTCAAAATATAATATGTCAAATTTTTATTTGATGGCTGATGTAATAAATTGAATACAAGTATTAAATTTTCTTCTTTTTCAATTGATGTGTCAAATATTTATTTTATTATTTTATTAGGCCTAAAGTTTCATTAACTATTAAAAAATAATCAAAATTAGTTTTAGTTTTTATTATATTAGTTGTTAATGGGACCCATGCATTAAAAAATTAAATAAAATATATTTGACTCTTTCTTTATTTGTTGAAAAAAAAAGATAGCTAGAAAGCAATGAGTCAAATGACTCACATGCTACATCATATATGACATATCTATTATAAAACACTTAATATCTTTTAATCCTATTTGACATATTTGACATTTCTTTCAGAGATGGTCTAAACTTCGTATTTTTTTTGCAAACCGAGAGTATTTTCAAACTATCAATGAAAGAACTAATTTGTTATTTTATATATACAATGAGTTTTATGGCAACGTATTTTTTACTCAAGGTGGCAATCAAGGTTTAGGGTATGACTGCAGGGTAAAATGTCATAAACATAATTGCTTTGCGTTCATGCGGTAAAGCATCTTATACAAGTAAATTTTAATTATTGTGATCAAAGATTTAACAATTAAAACTTTCAAATATACTATAAAAATCTTTATATTTCTTGAAGTTAAAATTACAATCAGGTAATCCAACTTTATCTCTATTAAATTGATATGTAAACAAAAATAATATTTTTCGCAATTCAATCTTCACCAGTTCAATTTTCGTACTACGACTACTGAAGAAAAATTAATAAAACTACAACTAAGACGAATAAAGTGGTAGAAATATTATTTACCTCTTCCGTTGCTTTTCCTTTTCTTCTGTTCTCTTGCCTTTCATTTTCCATGGTGAAGAATACTTTTACTTTTATCTTTATAGAATGTCACATCACATTCATACGTACTTTAGCTTTTCTTGGCTCCGAAATTACTTTGGTATTATTAACAGAAGCTTCAGATCCCTCCCTTCAAAATTATTGCCATTTTATTATTGCTTGATTAATTCATTTATGACACAATTTTGCTTTATATACGCAAGGATTCTTATCAATAATGAAGTTTGCAGCTGTTTTGTACCGTCGATGTTTTCTATAAAAAAAAGAATAAAAAAAAGAGGTTTGTAGCTGCGGATAATTAATTGTTCTGAGCAAAGTGATCTAGGAAATAAAAGTCGAACCTTTTGACCGAAAAAAAAATCTGTGTTGAGTTCGAGCTCAAAGTGTCAACATCGATGGTCGTCCCTTCTTGTTTTCTGTTTGGCTACCGAGAAAATAGAATTTTCGTGGTGAATTAGGTTTATGGTTTTGTACCAGATTTGGAAACGGCGCGGCAAGCAGATGTGGGTCTTAATGTCGAAGACTGAGTCGAAGATCTAGAGGATGGCGAGTCTGGGAGGCGATCAAAACCAAAAAAAAGACCTGTGGACATGTTCCGAACCCGCCCATTTGAAACGGGCCGAGTTAGATTTGGTTCTAGTGATCAGATTTGCAATACCCGACCAGGCCCGTCCCGTTTCCCTTTTAAGCGGGTTCGGTTCGGTCCCTTCAAATTTGGAGTCAGCTCGGCTCATGCCCACCCCCTAATCCACAGGCACAGGTGCCATTGTGGGCTTTTGTTATTAGGAATTTTAACGAAAAGTTTTCGATACTGTTCACTTTAACGAAAAAACACATTTTTACATTAAAAAGTCAATCATAATACTATTCAATTTACCCTTTATTTTATCCTTATCGTTAAAATTCAAAGTTTTCAAGTCATTTTCATTAGTTTTCCTTTTGTTATTTTCCCCATATTGGTTATCATTGGGGTGGGATTGAAATTGAACCCCGAATAATGAATAGAATCAGATCCAAATTCCAAATGTTAGTGCCCCAACCACATAAGGAATAAGCCCAATACCAAGTTGGGTCTGATTCTGATATGCCTTCCTCCAAAATATGACAAGCTTTTTAATACGTTTACTTATTAAGAAAACTGAACGTTGAAATGGCACCTGGTTGCTTATGGTATAAGATGTGTTATTTTATTTCTACGTGGACGAAAAATGATGAGTAAACGATAATGAAAAAAAATGAGTTGTTATCAACAACAGAAAAGATTAAACAAAAGTGATTAAATAAGGTTATCATTTCTTCAACGATTAACGCATAGAGAATTTTATATATATTCTTATTTGAATGTATCTGTATTACATGACGTATCAATCTTAGTGTATCAAAATTTGGTAAGTTTTGGTACATAACATATTTACTTTGTTGTTTACAAAATAATATGTGATTTATTAAGATAAATATAAGAATAATATGTGGATTATTAAGACATTGAAATGATCACCCGGAAAAGACTTCTTTAAGAAAATCGAGAACAAAAGGGTGAGTAGGCCGGTGCCAATATCAGACTACGCACCAAACGAACCGCGACAGCTGAGAACGACCTTCGTATTTCCTCTACTATTTTCACACTGATTTTCCGATTTACAGGGAAAAGAAAACAAAACCCAGCTTTTGTTGGAGTCCCCGGCACCGGTTTCTGCAAAAAGCTCTCTTCTTTTGATCGGCGGCGAGTAGAGTGGTAGCCTCAGCTAGCTAGAGAGAGTTAGAAATGAAGGGAGAGTTAAAAGTGGATAAGTTTGGATACGAGGTCAGGACCTCTTCAGACGCCTGCATCTCCGCCATCAACGCCTTCTACGACCAGGTGGGTACCATCAGTTTTTTACTCTATCCCGATTTCTCTGGCTTTAGTGTGGGAAAATCTGAGATGGGTTTTTGAGAATTTTCATTTTTGATGAGTGAATGAAGGTTTTGAATTATGGGCGGCGGCGGTCAGTGATATTGGAGGCGGCGGCGCACGACGGCCAGTGCGTGCTTGCTAACATTCTGGCTGCCCATTTCCTCTCCTCCTCCGATCCTTCTCGTGCTCCTGCTCATCTCCTGGCCGCCAAGTCCCGGCTGGTGAGTTTCTTTGGTCAAATTTAACCCTTTTTTTGTTGATTAATTTTGGATATTTACTTATGTGGCGTGATGGGAAATTTGTTGTGCAAAGGAACAAGCTACCCCGTACGAGAAAGCAGTGTTTGATGCTGTCAATTGTTTGATTTCTGAGGATAGAGACGATGATGTTGCCTTTGAGTTGCATTCAAAGGTGGGCCAGGGCCAGTTCCTCTTTATTCGGTTTTTATTTCCTTGATGTGCATAGCTTACTTGGTTTCTTAAGCTTTTAATTTGTGGTTTCTTGGCAATTTTAACAAGGTTGTTAGTAACTATTTGGTCAGTCATGCTGGTATAGCAGATGATCCAGCGCAGAAACTGAGTTGGAAATCCGCCTCAAACTATAAACTTTTTGCCCTTCAAATTCCAATTTCATGGATAAGAGTTCACTGCTTAATCTTTTACATGATTGCTCAATCACCTGCCTATAGAAATCGGCTCTTATGATTTAGTGGCATCTTCTCTGGTTTGCATAACCGATATATCATCCCGAACCCAAGACATAAATGGGTGTCAACGAAGCATGATGTCGCTCTGATGTTTTCAACTATGTTTTCAATTGCTTGTATCTCATTGTTTTTTACATGGCAGATACGGTAGGAGACATACTGTGTGGTTCACGCATTTTGTATAAGAATGACAGCCCTTCAACATAAGTTTAGTCTTTATTGTTTGTAATGGCTCTGTCGGTTAAATGTTAGTTCTTTTTTTTTTTTTTTTTTTTTTTTTTTTTTGTGCAGCTCTTGAAATGTTTCCCTAAAGATTTGGCTTCTCTGAAAAGGGCCCAAGTGCTCTGCTTCTACACGGCTCGACCTGATCTATCGCTGGATCTTGTTCAACAGGTTCATTTCTGTATGTGATGTTTATATTTTCATTGAATAATGTTGAGCACAGTGGAAGATATGTAATTTATTAGCTGCTATTTTTCTGGCATGTTGCATGAGTATTGAGCAATTTCAACCAAATAATAAAAGTTTATGGCGTAAGATATAGGTATTAGGAGAGCACATTTTTCTGCGGTTTTGAGCGTTTTAAATAGTAATCTTTTTACATTTTCTCAATTGCCTCGTAACAATTTTCTAACAGGTTCTTCCCAGTAATGAACAAGAAGATTACGTGTATGGCATGCTTGCTTTTCCTTTATTAGAGCTTGGAAAAATGGAAGAGGCTGAGAAAGCAGCAAAAAAGGGATACAAGATCAACAAGCATGACATCTGGGTGCAACATAATGTGAGCTTTAATCATGTACTCTGCTTCATATCACTATCTGTTAGTTGTGCAAGAAGTTTCTAATGCGTAAGTTCTTGATTGTAATTCACGTGTTCTTAACTTCTTATGCAGATGTGCCATGTTCTTCAGTATAATTGCCACTTTAAAAAGCAGTAGAGTTCATGGAAGAATGTTCACCTTCATGGGATTTGTGTTCGTCATTCATGTATGCATATTGAATTAGTTTATAGTTTGATTTTTTTCTTTCACTTGGTAATTAGATGCTAATAAGTGTGACAATCATCAGGCTTACACACAATTGGTGGCATGTAGCTCTTTGTTATTTAGAAGGCCATGCTCCAATCCAAAGAATCCGAGATTTATACGACCATCGAATCTGGAAGGAGTTGGAGAAACCTGATGCTGCACGTCCAGAGGTTTGTTGAAAGTAACTTTTTAGATCACCCAGCTCTTTTGCATCTTCCTTTCCTAACGTCTTGTGCAATTAGGTCTACTTGAATGCCCTTGGGTTGTTGTTACGGGTGCATGTTCGAGGTGAAATAGATGCCTTCGAGGACCATTTGAAGACTTTAGCTCATTGTGTGACAGATCAAGTAAGTTAAACCTTGGGTTCATTTTCATTTTTCTCAAGAGGTGTGCTCGTTTATGCAGCAAAGAATAGCGATTTGAAAAGTGCAGAATACACCCATATAATAAGGGATAGCTTGTATAAATGTGTAGAAGGAGAATATTTATTAATTTTTCGATCACTAGAACTATAATTTAGGAAAGAATTATATGAATTGGTAGCTCTTACTGCAATGTTATTTTGCTAGGTGATGGGCATTCCGTGCTTTGTGTGCTTTAATTGTTGTCAGACACAGTTCTGTTATCTGAATTTGTTCCATTTTGTTCAGGCGAACTGGTATTTAGAGTGGCATCTTGACGTGTTAATTTTATGGGCGTTGACTCATACTGGTGAAATTTCAAAGGCAGAAGAACTACTTGAGGGTTTAAAATCCAGGTGAAATAACCTTCCACTCACTCAAACGCACTCTATCAACCGTTATCTTTCAATGTATTGATTCCTACTTTGGTCCTCATGTAGAATTGCTAAGATGAACAAGAAGCAACAGTTCATGCAGAAAGCAATGCTGGTTTGTTTTGATTGCCACCTCCCCACTAATTATTTAATTTAATTTATTGGAATATTATGTTATTCTTTTGTTCATTTCTTTCTGCATCGTCTCTTCAAAGTTAGCTTTATATTTGTTTTCTCTCTTGGTCTCACATTACACCACCTACTGAATCTTCTTCGTAAGGGGAGCGTGGCATTGAACGTTTTATGGGCAGTAAGAAATCGTGTTGTTACTTTTATCCAGGGCTCTTTTACCCATACATCAGCAAGAGAATGAATTTAGAAGATTATCATTGTTACGTTTGGTTTGTCATTATAAATAACAGGACAATATCTTCGTTATCAGCTTGCAGAAGCCGTGTACGATTATGGGAAGGGTAATGAAAAACAAGCATTAGAATTGCTTGGCCCTGAATTTGACGCAGATAACTGCAAGGTAAACATTGAGAACTGATTTCCTCGTCTTATTCTTCTCTATTTCCCCGTAGAGAAGCGCTAAAGAATTCTTACGTACTATCATTCAAGATGATCGGAGCATCGGGTGAACAGGTTGATATATTCAATGAAGTCTGGTACTGTATGTTGCTTAACAATGGACAAGCTGCAAAAGGTATGATACACACTATTGTTTCGCCATCAAACCCCACCGGTGCCTTTCTTCTGACTTGTGTGCGGATTTCAGCGATTGAAGTGCTTGAGAAGCGGATCAAAACAAGAGAGGGTATCCCTTTCTTTTGGCGCCTGCTGGTATATAATATATATTTGCCATACTAAATGACATACTTTAGCTTTGTAATCCTCGATTAGAATATGAGCAGTAGGAACGATTTCAATCTGAACAGTTTCATGTCTTGCTTGCAGGAGAGAGGCTATAAACTGGCAGGCAGGGAAGAGGAGGCAGCAACTGCAAGTGAGGAAGCCAAGCGATTGGAGAAGGCATATTTCCCGTAACCAGTAAGATATCACAGCCAAGCGGAGAACGCTTGCACATCTCCATGACCTTGGAGTGAGAAAACCAGGTGTACGTGTCCCCTGTATTATGTGTACTATCTTTCAACATTACATTGTACTTCCAGTGTTCCATCTACATGGGATTCTCGTGCAACATGAACAAATATTTACATTTTGTTTCAAGTAAAAGAACAACCTAGTTTCCTACTTTGGAAACAGTTAGTTGATGCTTCTTTCTTTTGCAATTTTGTGTTTACAACGGGAAATCGGAGAAAAGGGGTATGACAGCCTAACCAGCTTGATGGTTAGACACTTTCACAGGAACACAGGCTCCGATGCATTTGATAACATGAATATACAATCGGCTTGTTCCTTTAACTTGATAACAGGAATATACAATCGGGATAACTAAAATTCTCCACTTGTGCCGACAGATTAATTGAGAAACCCTTCTCGTTGAAATTGAAAATTCCATGCTCGAAATGACACACTGCAACAATGAAACATTAGATGTGCGGTTCAAGATTCAGCGTTCGACGATTGAATTGGAACTGTAACATGAACAAAACGCTAAAATTTGATTTGGAAGGATTATAGAATACAGAGAGAGAGAAGCAGCCGAACAACAGGGGAACTTCAAAAGTCTTTTTTTTTTTTCTTTTTTTTTTTAAGTAAATCGATATTTTTACATTATAAAAAATAAAAATTTACTTGAGTCACACAATAAACATCTTAATTTAATAATCATTTACTAGATTCGAACTTAAAAAATTTTAGTTAAAAAAAAAAACCCCACAGTAGTGACAAATCTATTCCAAAGTTGAGCAAACTACAACTAAGACGAATAAAGTGGTAGAAATGTTATTTACCTCTTCCGTTGCTTTTCCTTTTCTTCTGTTCTCTTGCCTTTCATTTTCCATGGTGAAGAATACTTTTACTTTTATCTTTATAGAATGTCACATCACATTCATACGTACTTTAGCTTTTCTTGGCTCCGAAATTACTTTGGTATTATTAACAGAAGCTTCAGATCCCTCCCTTCGAAATGATTGCCATTTTATTATTGCTTGATTAATTCATTTATGACACAATTTTGCTTTATATACGCAAGGATTCTCATTAATAATGAAGTTTGCAGCTGTTTTGTACCGTCGATGTTTTCTAAAAAAAAAGAATAAAAAAAAGAGGTTTGTAGCTGCAGATAATTAATTGTTCTGAACAATTAAAAAAATGGAGGGGATTGTCTGACCTGTCACTTTTCGTTTCTTTTTATTTATGTAGTCACGGTTAAGTATGTCAATATTTTATATTTTTATTATTTTTTGTCTTATTATCTCTATAAAAAAAAATTAATATAAAATGTTAACGTGTCTTAACCGTGATTGCACAAATATGAAGGAAAGGAAAGTGAGACGGCAGACAATCCTCATCCTAAAAAAATGGGGTCCACCTGGTGTGAGTGTTTAGGGCTGCGGCTGATGGAGAGAGAGAGAGATGTGGTGTATATTCTTATTTTTCAAGTTTTTCTTTTATTTTTTATGAATTAGAAAATGTTTATTTGATTAACGGTATAATCTAGCATTTTGCTATGTTACATATTTTTTATATTTAACTTTCATGTGGCGTATTTTTATTGGACAGAGGATTCTCGTCGGATCCTCTTTGTAAGGATCTTGGGATCATCCAATCACATTTTTCATCGTACATCGTGTGGCCAATTTTTGTCAAGTACTATTTATATTTAATTTTAAATAAAAAATTTACAACGATTTCTGACCGCACGATATAGAGGATCCTCTTTGTGAGGATCTTGGGATCATCCAATCACATTTTTCATCGTACATCGTGTGACCAGTTTTTGCCAAATACTATTTATATTCAATTTTAAATAAAAAAATTACAATAATTTCTGACCGCACGATATACAATAAACGGATGTAATTTAAAAATTTCTGAGATTCTCCCAAAGAAGATTCGGCCAGTATCCTCGCTCCTTTTATTGGTTTACATTGCTGACATTTGATATGTTAACGAAAAATTAGATTGTATCAAAGGTTTAGTACAATTTTGGCTATTATATTTCTGGATTTATCTGCACCATTGGAGATGCTCTACGTTAAAAGGACAGGAGTTCCACTCATTTTACCTCAAGCCTGGGGTAGGCCCACGTCTGGATGCGTACGTCGATGTTATTGTTGAAAGCCCATCTCGTTATTAATGGCCGAGTATAACTTACGTTCCTTGAGTCTTTGAGTCAAGAACGAACTAAAACTGCATGGCCCATGGTACTTTTATTTTTCTTTTGTTTAATTGTTTAGACTGGTGGCACGCGGTCGACTAATCTGGTGGTTGAGAGCCTCTTATGCGTCACGATTTCAAACTCTCTCTAAATCATATTAGTATAAATTAATTTGGAATATTGTTTGTAATAAAAAATTATTTAAATTATTAAGTTGTTTAAGTTGCAATTAGTTAGAACTTGTATAGTCACATTTGATGTATACATTGTATTGCAGAAGTCGACTTCAATTTTTTGCATTAAAATGCTCATAGTATTGTATCTTAATCTTGTCTTAATTTAGGACTCTTTTAGAACTACTTTCAAGATTGATAAAAGTATTTTTTGTGAAAATATTTTTGAAACCAATTTTTAATAAAATGCAACTGATCTTGGAAAATAAATTGAAGTGCTTTCTACAATAAGCACATAACAAATGCTTTTTAGTCATTTTAAAAACACTTTCAAAGTGTCCCTTAAACTCTCTAGTTTAAAATGGACAATTCAAGGGAATATTGATATGGCACAATGAATTATTTTGAGAAACTAAGAAATGCATGAATCTTTTTAATATTTGGTAAACGAGATAAATTATCGTTAGAAACAAAGAATACAGTATGTGAATATCATAAATGTTATGTTTTTTTTTCCGGTCAAATATCATAAAAATTGGTAGTAAAGTAACACGGATCTCTTCCGGATTCACTATGTAGATATTATAGAAATTTCACATCTTAGCCGTACATCATAAATCGTGCGATCAGAAATCATTTTACATTTATTATTTTAAATTAAACGCAAATAATATCTAATGAATACTAGCTGTCCGATATACAATGAACGACTGAAAGATCCTCACATAATGAATCCGAGGATCCGTGTTCGTATTAAAGGAATCGGGTTCAAAAAATTTGGACCGACCGACTGCATGCGAAGAATTGTCCAAAATAATGTGATCGGCTCACGAATATGTACTTCTGGATGATACGACAAACGCCCTCGTACGCGTTGCCATTCCAAGACAAAACCAGTCTCTATTGAAGAAGCCATCAATAGTCACGACCACGAGCCCTAACCCTAATTCCGATACATTGACATGAGCCCAACTTCTTCGACGCGTCAATGAATTGTTGCCACCGGGAAATTTCGTGGGTCATCCCCAAAGTCCCTTATCGTCATTTCCTTCTCAACTTTCGTCTTGCGCAATCCAAATGCTTGACTATACTAGTCTTCCAATTAAGTGTCTATTTGTTTTTAGAAGGTGAAAATATCGTTTCTAACCTTTTGTACTCGAGTCAGAATTTTTTACGTTTATATTTTATAAATTTTAATTGGCAAGAGTAATCAGTTTTTTACATTTGATTGCAGAAATGATTAGATCATATCATCGTTGCATGATTGTTATATCATCGTTCAATCATCACGTGTAATAAATATGTAATCGTTATTAAACTCATGAAACAGATTATTCCTACTAATTCTCCTAAACCCTTCAATTTAACTTTAATGCATTGTTTTATCGCGCTTACCATAAAAACTCTTCTAGGATAAGTGCGTCCTGCGTAGTCCATCCCAAACGAGCCTAAGAGTGATTATAATATAAACCATCTAGAAAAGCAGTTTAATACCAACAAGCAAAACCCAACACACCTACGCTTTTCCCAAATCCCAATTTTACTAAAAATTTCACAAACTATACTCCTAGTCAATTTTCATCCGCAATCACAATTTCATTTTTTGACCGTCACTCATGGAGTTCTTCAACACCGCCAGGGCGGTCAAGCTGCGAAGCCACCTCGACAAGTACCTCGTCGCCGACGACAACATGGAGTCCGTCCGCCAGAGCCGGAACGGCACCTCTCGAAAGGCCCGGTGGACGGTCGAGCTTGTTGAGAACAAACGCCACGTCATCCGTCTCAAGAGCTGCCACGGCCTCTACCTCACCGCCACCGACCTCCCCTTCCTCCTCGGCATGACCGGCAAGAAAGTCCTCCAGGCGGAGGCCGACAAGCTCGTCGATTGGAAGTTCGAGTGGGAGCCCATACGCGACGGGTTCCAGGTCAAGCTGCGGACGTGGTGCGGCAAGTACTTGCGCGCCAACGGTGGGCCGCCGCCGTGGCGAAACTCCCTCACTCACGACGACCCCTCCACGTCATCCACCCAGAGCTGGATTTTGTGGGACGTTCTGGAGGCGGAGGTTCCGGCGTCAGAGTCGTTGACTGACTTCTTGCTGTCGCAGCAGTCGAGTTTTTCGTCGTTTTCCGACGAGCCTAACGGGTTGGAGTATGGGTCGCCCGTTTCGGTGTTTACGACCAAGTCGCCTAGAATTATGTCTCCTATGCCGTCGTGGAAAAACCTGGTTATGATTCCGAAGCCGTCGTCGAAAAACCTGGCTAAGCAGGTATGTTTAGTTTTTGCTTAATTAATTTTAATTAATTAGTCTTACTAATCGTGATTAAATTTTAATCAAGTATCTTTGTCACCATGTTGATTGTCTCTTGATTAACCATTGTCACATCTCACATTTCCACCATTTTTTCCTTCTCACACTCATGTTTTCTTTTTGGGTTTTAATTATTTTTCAATCAAACAACTATAAAAAACAAATTAATAAATGCGTGATAAAAATAAATAAAATTGCTAAATCACTTATCTTAATTAATCGCCGGATAGTTTGTTGGTTCATCCTAAAAATGCTTAGTGGTTGAATTAAATTATATGGACATGCATTTAGGCAATGGAATGTCATAACGTTTGGTTATTGGATATGATGTTGAGTGAGGAATCTTGCATTTTGGGGCAAAAGACACTGACTCATTTGATGCATGTATTGCGCAACTTTTATTTTTCTATTTAAATTTTTTCCACAAGAGGAATCAAATCATAAAGTACCTTTAAGATATAAAATAAACTTACATGTCACGAAGTCTATATTTTTAAGTTACTTTTTAAGGAATTCTTTCATTAGAGGGATCCTCATTTTTCTAAAATAATAGAGAAATCATCTTGACTGTTGGATTTGAATTTAATGAAATTGTGTGGTCTGTGTTTTAATCTCAACCACACAATTTCATTAAAGTCAATTCAACAGTCAAGAAAATGTCCCCATTTAAAAAAAAAAAAAAAAAGGAATCCCTCTTGTGACCATCTCTAATGGTGACCTAAAACTTAAAAATATTTAACCCATAAAATTTAGGTTTTAGCCCAGGAATAACTTTTTTATTCCAACCATTATGGCTTATAATTTTAGCTCGAGATTATCAAAGAATGAATTAAGGCTAAGTTTTTTTAAATTAACTTTTTGAAAAAAAAAATTATATAGACTATCCTAAATTAATTTTATGAACATTTTAACCTAAAAATATTTAAATTTCGATAAATTTTGAAAAATCACTAAATCAATACATGAAAATCATGATAAACCACATAAACTTAATACAAACGACATTTAATAAATCACTTAAACTTAATACAAATGACAATTAATAAACCACATAAACTTTTAAAAAAATGTTAAAAAAAAAGACAATTAATAAACCACATAAACTTAATACAATCGAAAACTCATAAACTACATAAAGATAGTCTTGACTTCGTGATGGACTTGGGTGATAGTCTTGAGATGAATCATCATCTTGAAATATACTCCTTGTAGCTTCCCTTCGTAAAATTTCATTTTGCTTACCACGTAAGTATTTCTTCCTCTCTAGATTGGTCAAGGTCCTCCATCATCAAATTAATTTCGAACCTTTCTTGCTCCCTATCCCCTTGTTCCTTCATGGCCAAACGCATTTGGGCTAATTCTTCTTGTCGATGGCACTGGTGCCATTTCACTAGCAATTTGTGCACGTATCGAATTTTGGGACTTCCCTTTTTTCTTTGCTTCCTTTTGCTTATCTCTACCTGGGGGCCTTGCAAAAAAAGAAGTTGGGGTCATTTGTTCGATACCTTCATTGACGGCAAAATTCACACCTTCATTGACATCATTTGGGGGTGGGGCTTCACTATGAAATAATCTTCCACATTGTTGGTTCGCATCGATTCCCCACCTCGGACAATCTTTGAGGATGTTCCAAGCATGATGCAAGTTAAAAGCTTTATTTTTTGGTGTAGTTCTTGTCCTGTAAATTGTCATTGTTTTGTCACCCTATGCAACAAATACATAAAAACAATTTGTTGCAAAATACTATTATGTACATGACAACTAAAATATTAACAAAGAAACTCACAATTTCTGAGGCGCCCCTTCCACTAGGCATGTCAACCATGGCTATCTCCAAGCTTTCCTTCCACAAAGTGCATGCTTTGTTGATAATCTTCCACCGATCATAAACACCACTAACTTCCCTTCGATCGGCGTTAGAGTTTTCATGGAACTTATCAACGATTTTACCCCACAAAACCTTTATATTTTGATTGGTGCCGACAACATCATATTCGCTAATAGAAATCCATGCCAAACATAAAGCAATATCTTCGTCAAAGGTCCAATTACGACCTCTAACATGCTCTTTTGCCATCTTGAAAATTATGGAAATGAGAAGAAATGGTAGAAAGAAAAATTGGAAGAATTGTAGGAGAAAAGTGAGTTTTGTGTGGATGTTTGAACAAATACATAGGGTATTTATAGAGTTTTTGCTTGAATTTTAAGTTAGATAATTTTTTAAAATTATTTTAGCCGTTGGATTTAAATTTGGACCATTAGATCATTTTTTTTACCGTTAGATTTGATTATATTCGATCTAAGCCGTTAGATTCATTAAATATATAAATATAAAACTAAAAATAATAATAATTTGAACCTGGACCGTTGGATTAACCAACAGTCCATTTAAATGGAGTCGTTGGATGAAGAAAAGTAGTCGTTAGGGCTATTGTTGGGTTTGACACGTTGGGAACAGCCTCCACGTGGATCTGTTTTCTGGTTTTCAAGCCTTGACGCGTGGGCGAGTCATGGAATGGGAAGTGGGCTTCACAACTCAGTTTCAATCTTACTTATTGGGGTTCACTTTGCTTTGTGACCTAAATTTGGGCTAGGTTTAGGTTTTAGGGCATGGGTTAGAGTGGGTTTTGGGGGTAAAAAAAATGAAATTTTAGGTTATAAGTCACCCTTGAAGATGGTTTAAGAAGCCTTTACTTTTCAATATTAGATACATAAACACAGAATATATGCTCAGATAATGTGTGTGTTCACTAGTGACACAAACCATCACGATAAAAAAAACTTATCGAGAAAATGGAACGGACCCGTAACTATCATCAATTAGCCCGTGATTTAGCCCTAATTAGCAATGTTTAATTGCAACTAGCTTGTAAACATAAATTTAAGTAGCTATTAAACACAATACCATTTCCGTATATCTATTGAGAATTTAGTTCCCTGATTGCAATATAATCTCCAAAATGCACACACCAACCCTTTCCCACTACAACTTAATGCCGCACTACTTTATAAACGCACGCACAACACATTTGGTCAAGATTTCACTCCTCTACTCTCGATCCCTCATCGTGCCATATTATATTGTACACGTGTCATTAAATAGACATTACACTTTTGTAGTGGAAGTGGATAATTCTACCCTCATCTACAAAATATATTAAGAAAACACTTGGTCGATTTTACTTGTCACGAATTCGATATTTTTAGGTTGGCTTACATGTGTGCTACCATAATTTTTTTTATATAAAGGAAAATTTTAAGTAGTCTCTTCATTACTAACCTTATTTAATCATTAAACCTCTCACTTGAAAGATTTAGTCGACTAGAATCTATGTGAATGACTTCGTGACAACACAAATATAATAAATTTTCATATAAATTAACTTTTTTTTTTGTTGGTGAAATAAAAATTTACTAGTTTGCGTAATCATGAAATCATTCACATAGAATGAAGTTGACTAAATTAGCATTCTTATTAATTTATACCAAAGGGAAGATGGTAATTTCAAGAACATATTCGCCTCTTCTTCTGGTCTTAGTATCTAGATTTGACTAAAAAATTCGAGCTCTTAATTAGTGTGAACAAAAGATTGGAGTCTTGAATTTGTGTGAGGTGAGTCAGTAAAACGAGTTAATAGAATTGTTAAATTCTATTTGAATGATTCGAATTGCTTGATTCTTAAGCTACGAACAGTGAAATCCATAGAGGATCTCTGTCGCATACTCCTTCCTAGGAACTCCCATCCCCATATTGTCCATGTTTTGAATGCGTTTTATTTGGTGACCCTATGTGTAATTTGCTTCTGATGCATCATATATCAACCATAATTAATAGGGGTGTGATATCCACACATCCCTTTTTACTTCTCTCACATATTTTTGGATTTCGGCTGTCGGATAAGATGAATTGAAAAAGATCTAACGGACAGAAAGTAATAGGGGTGTGTGAGAAGTAAAAAGGGGTGTGTGAATAGCAGACCCCTAATTAATAATAAGAAAATGAACTCGGGCCGGGCCCATGAAAGGAAGTCGGCTGCTCAAAGGCTCTCCACGCGGAACCCATAAAGAGATTTGGCCACGTGAGTGACACGTGTAAACAACCGCGTGGCCAATTACGCTGTAGGTGATGGGAGCTCACTGGCATTTGTCGTTACTTGACCAGTGCAAGTTGAAATTCATCACATCTTCAAAGCGTACACTCCTCATTTGCTTGTCCGAATTAGATTTTCAGAAACCGAGAAATCCGATCGATCTTCCGAATTTTTAATCCGAAACCAATTTTCCGCAGATGAATACCAACAAGTTCCGAATCGGAATGGACTTCTTCCGCAACGCCAAGGCGGTGCGCCTCCGCAGCCACCTCGAGAAGTACCTCATAGCGGAGGAGGACGAGGAGTCCGTCACCCAGGAGCGAAATGGGTCATCCAAGAGAGCCCGGTGGACCGTCGAGTTCGTGTCCGACTTCGACAACATCATCCGACTCAAGAGCTGCTTCGGCAAGTACCTCACCGCCTCCAGCCAGCCCTTCCTCCTCGGGATGACTGGCCAGAAAGTGCTGCAGACTCTGCCGCAGGAGCTCAACTCCTCGGTCGAGTGGGAGCCCGTCAAGGATTGCAAGCAGGTCCGGCTCAAGACCCGGTACGGCAACTTCCTCCGAGCTAATGGGGGACTGCCGCCGTGGCGGAACTCGGTGACTCACGACGTTCCTCACAGAACCGCAACGCAAGATTGGGTTCTGTGGGATATCGATGTTGTCGAGATTCGTATCAACTCTCCGGCTGCCTGGCCCTCCGGACCGCCGCCGCTTCCCCATTCTGATTCTCTGGATTTCGATTCTAGCTCCCCATCTGCCGCTTCCGTCAAATCCAGCCATTTTTCAAGACAAGAGGTTTGTTTCTGAATTGGGTTTTCTTAAAGTTCGATTTTTTTTTTCTTCGATTTAATCTAATTTAATTTGATGAATTATAAATTGCAGTCGAGTGGTTCTTATGTGGAGTCGCCGCCGAAGGATGGGAGGACTATATATTACCAGATAGCTAAAGATAACGGCGATGTGGATGATGAAGCAGTGCAGGGCTACTCTATGACGTTTAAAGGAATTGGGGTTGATGAGTTGACTCGTAAGCTCGAGGAGGAAACCGGGATTGAGGGGATCATCGTTTGTGCTCGAAGCCCTTTGAATCACCAGCTCTATCCACTTCGATTGCAGCTTCCCCCGAACAATGTGACTATGCAGGTTGTCCTGGTGTTGCCAAATTCAAAAGGTGAGGCTTTGGTTAATTTCGATTAATCACTGCTACCATTAGTTCATGTTCAATGTACTAACTGACCAATTCTGCGAGTTCCGTTGCCGTTTTGCTGAAAAAAATTGTGAACTAAAAGTGACAACTAGATAGCATTGGCTTCTCTATGTAAAGATCTGCTGTTTTAGTCTTATATGGAGCGAAAATGTCGATTTGTGGAAGGGAAAAATAGAGTGTCTATCAAATGCATTACAGTATATGGCTCGGAATTGGAAATCTCATAGCCATTTCCAATTAGAGTATTTAGAATCGCGGTACTTGTAACGAGATTGAAGTTAAAAGACAATGCTTGCCGAGAGCGATTCAACGCTCTCGTCAATTTCTTTCGGTTTTTCTTGCTAACTGAGTTGTAAGTGACATAATCTGTTTATACATTTCCAATTCCCGATTGAGAGACTTGGATTGGTCTTGTCTTCTGCTGTTGCGTACGCCTTACCATTTTTGCCCTTTTGGTGTATCAGCTGGGAAAGATCTTGCAAAACAGGGTTTATTATAGGAGGCATCGTCATCAAGCGGAAAGCAAAGTTTTGGTCCGGCTGCAAATATACTCTCATCATCTTCTGTACATACTTTGATTTAACAGACTTGTATACAAATCTGTAAAAATTATGCTTTTTTTATGAGGGTTTTCAGATGAACTGGTGGCTTTGTTCGGATTGTTCCTCCTGTTATATTATATTTTATCCCCTTTTATTTCTTTCATGTACATTATATATATATATATTTTTTTTATTTTATTTTTAATTATTAGAAATAAATTAAAATCTTCTAATTTCATACATCTTCTAAATCTTTAAAAAAAAAATCTACTTAATATTTTCTAAACAAAAAACTAATATACTCACACAAATTCATTTGCACACCCTAACTTAATGTAATAAATATATGAACGTATACATTTATAAGCGAGATATAAAATTTAACTAAAATGTACAGTAATATAAAATATCTACAAGCAAGACACATGATTAACATTGAGTTGCAAAGGCAGCGTAGGATCCTCGCTGGATCCCTTTCCTAGGGATCCCGTGATCTCACCCGTTTATCGTATATCGTGCGGTCTGAAATCATTTTAAAATTTTAAATTTAAATTTAAATATGAATAGTATCTAATGATTTCTGACCGCACGATATACGATGAACGGTTGAGATTACGGGATCCCTAGGATCCCTAGGAAAGGGATCCGGCGAGGATCCTTTCCCGAGTTCATGGTTTTGGTTTGTAGAAAGATAGAGAGTATAAATAAGAATAATTGAAGTGCTTCAAGAAATAAAGAGATTATAAAATAAGATTATCGTATCAACCAACATCACACACTGTTTAGTTATTTTTTTATAGTTGTGAAAAACTTTACTAAATATTCGGACATTGTTTTTTTTTTTTTTATTATTAAAAGCACTTTGATAAAATAAAAAAAATATATCAAACACTCAAATACTTTATTTTATAATTATTTATTCTAAAGAAAGTGCAAAAACAGTTTTTATTTATTTATTTATTTTTATTTTAAACAAAATTACTATAATACCAAATATCCCTAAGTTAATGGTACAATATGGATCCTAACCTGAACCCAAACTCGAATCTGAAACCGAACCGGAGGGGACCAGTCCCATAAACCCAAAAGTAATAATAATAAAATATATATAAAATGAGCACTCTAAAATGACGAAACATTCAGAATACTATAAATTGCTCTTTAAGAATTTCAAAAATTACAATTGAACAAAAAGAAGTTAAAGTAATTCACCACATTTTAATTATAAATTTTAAAATTATAAAAAAAAACCTCCCATGTTATTGGGTGGTTTCATGTCTTTGCTTAATTTCCTTTTTTTGAATAAAAATATAAATTAGTTATTTAAATAAAAAAATATAAAAAGAGCAATTGTCACACACATATGCGTGTGGCAAGAGGCTAGTAAATTATAAAAACGCCGGTCCCTGTAACCATAAAAATCGAGAAAAGAAGTCCTCGAATCATCCAATACACCCCTAAACTCGAGCTGTTGCCGCAGCCCCAACCCTAATCCCAAATTGTGCTTTGCCTGCGGCCGTCGCTGTCGCTGTACATCCCCACCCCAAACCTATTGTTGTGAACCAAGGTCAGGGATTTTTTTATTTTTATTTTTCTCTGTGAAAGAGTATTTGTTGATTGAACTAGGAATGTCTGTTTTCTGTGGCAATTTCTGAGGATTTATGTTTTATATTTCTTATGATTTATTCGTTCTTCACTTCATTCAAAGTTTGCAAAAGGAAAGCAGAGAATAGTTATACAAAAAATGTGGTTTTTTTATGATTTATATTTCTTATGTTTTAGATGTAGTTTTGATTGATAAGTTTTAGTTTTTCAGTTACTTTCAGGGTCGGTGTGACATCCCGCCCGGGCCGGGATGTGACAATTTGGTATCAGAACCCTGGCCGTGGTGTCTCGACGATGACGTTGGGCCTCTAAAGGGGCTAGATTGTGACATCCCACATCACCCAGGGGTGAGGATCCTGTAAGCCTTATATGTACATTCCCACCTCCAATTAACACAAAGCCTTTTGGGAGCTCACTGGCTTCGGAGTTCATCGGAACTCCAAAGTTAAGTGAGTAGCGCGCGAGAGCAATCCCATGATGGGTGACCCACTGGGAAATTCTCGTGTGAGTTCTCAGAAACAAAACCGTGATGGCGTGATTGGGGCCTAAAGCGAACAATATCGTGCTATGGCAGAAGTGGGGTCCGGAATGTGGTGGACCTCGAGTCGAAATGTGACAATCGGCCCTGAACATATAGATCATACTAGAAGTAAAAATATGGTTTTAACTTTTAACATGGTGAGATTAATTTTTTCTCATTTGATGATTCATGTCACTTTATTTTGGGATTAAAGATCATGCGAAAAACTTATGGGGTTTTATTTTAAAGTTTCAAATCTCAAAGAAATATGTGAGAACACAATGAAGTTGAAACAAAATAAATTTCAAGGGGTGCAATAAATTTGTCAATTGAAAAACTGTTTTGATGTCACATCAACAGTTTTTGGATGAAAATTTACCCCCTAGAATTTTTGTACGATTTTTTTTAATTATTATGAATTGCATCCAACATCCACTTACTAATTATAACTTAGGCAATACGATGTTCTAAAATAACGAAATTTTTTTATTGAAAAAATGACACTCAGAACTAAAATGCAACGAAACGTGCGCACAATTCTTATCAATTGGTATAACCCCATGTACCAAACACTCCCTTGTTTATCTTTCAGTCTTTCATGATTCGTTGTGTTGGCAACTCAATATGTACTTCGACTGGCTATTTAATTGAAATAATATTGAAATTTTTTATTCAGACTTATTTATCCTTATTCTACATTCAACATATCATTTTTAATCTTTAATGTTGGGGAGATTTTATTTGCACCTTCTTCCTTGCTACAAAACCCACGTTATTGCCTTGCCTCTCTCTTCACTCTCCCTCTCTATAGGTGACATTGAGATTTTATTTCCATCCCTAAACTCGAGCCGCTGCCGCAGCCCCAACCCTAATCCTAAACTGCGCTCCGCCCGCGGCCGTCGCTGCCGCCGTGCATCCCCACCGCAAACCTATCGTTGTGAACCCTAACCCTAACCCTAACCCTAAATTGTGCTCCGTCAGCGGCCTTCGCTGCCGACGTGCATCCCCAAGCTTATCGGTGAACCAAGGTCAGGGATCTAGTCGATTTCGTCTTCTTAATAGCTTTTTTTATTTTTTCCTCTGTGAAGGAGTATTTGATGATGATGAGATGTTTGGTATTCTTTCTCAAGAAAACAAATAAATTTTAATAAAATGATTTAATTGAATTTGAATGCCATGTACAAGTTTTCACAAGGTGCTTGAAAAGCTTGTTGCCCACGGAGATGTCGGGGGAAGCGAGATCTGTGTTTCTTGTGGCGCATGGTTGGGAGATGGACATGTCAGGTGCAGTCTATCGTGTAAAACTCCAAGGAGGAGTCCCTCTTGATCTAGAACCTGTGTACAAGTTCTTCGAGATGGAGCCGCTTCCTTATCTTCACTCTCAGTGTGCAAGGATTTTCAGCAATTCCAACTCCAAGTTATATCGAATGGTACATTCAGATTCAGACGCTGCCAAACCCCCCACTTTTATTGGATATAACTGTGCCATGGATACCACATCTGAAACATTCCCTGCCCCTAAAACACCTAAGCCGCTCGGGTCTGTTGTCTCTGCGTACGGACACATCTACCATATTGCAGATCCCATGTCCGGAACTCCAGAATGCAACTCAGAGATTCCGAACCCATCCTTTGAGCGTTATAAACCTGGTCAGGAAACTTGGGAGACACTGCCTCATTTTCCGCATTACATAGAGTGCCAATATATGTATATATGTGGTTATGCTGTTTGTCACGGCTGGATTTTGTTTTCCCTGCGTCACATGAATGGGGTCAAATCACAAACCTATGCTTTTCATATAAAGACACAAGAATGGCATCAAGTTACATCAGGTCACACTGGCTTCTTCGGGAGGGCCGTGGTTGTAGACCAGACTATCTATGGCTTGTCGTTATCTTGTGATACAGTGCTAGTGTTCTCATTTGGGATCAGTTATGGTGAAGAGGGTTGCAATGTTGCCTGTAGACTAAGCACACCCATACCGTTGCAAGTCCTGGATAGTGCTCTTAAGCCATCTCGATTCAGTGAGTTGACAGGGCAGTTGATTCATCTGGGAGACAAGGATTTTTGTCTTGTCCAGACTAGAGACAACGAGAACTCTTGTGTTCTTCAAGATATGTGTATCACCACTTTTCAGATCGTTGCCGGAGAAGAAGGATGTCCCATGATCAAGACTGTGCATTCAACTGTTTATACTGTGGACACCAGTGAGTTGGGTCATTTTGGTATTTACTGCAGCTTCACGCCGTAAGTTTCCTTCAAGTCTCTCTTTTTTATCATCTATGATGGTAACTTGTACGTCGTGGTTGTCTTATATTATTTATCATTTCATTTAACCTCCTCCATATGGTTTTTGCCGTTTATCTCGCTTAGGGAGTTGAAGGATGTCGAACCTGAAGAAGGGGAGATTGTTGCCGTGCAAGAACCAGCCAAATCAAAAGGATGAAAGTTAGGACAAGGTAATTTAGGTAGTTAGCGTCCTCACGTGGCTCCTAATTGAATTACTTGGAAAAACTATTTGGCAGATTGGCATCTATTGATAAATTTGAATTTGTTGATTGCGGTTGGATATGTAGTGGGCTTGATGCCTGTAAGTATAACTAACAAACACTTTGTATTTTAATTTTGTAGATAACCTTTTCAATGCTAACACCATGTTCATCATAGTGCTGGGCCACGTTCCTCAAGAAGAATAAGAGCGATCTTGGAGCTCTTGTATATCTTGAAAAGTTGTAGATCAGCTGCAAATATCCTGGCCAGGTTTCCCGATTCTCATTCCACCCCACATAAGCAGAATATTCATTCCGACATTTCTTAAAAGTCCACCATTTATTCTGTTCAGCCTTAACATAGCAAATGAAGTTCACTCTCTCTCTCTCCCAGTCCTCAAAAGCGGATAGCCCAACAATATTTCAATGAATACTGGGGTCCTGAAAAATCACATCAATTAATAGATAGATTTCAGTTTTCCTAAGGAAATCATAACACATATCAGAAGTTGAAAACTAGCTAGAACATTTATTAGAACACTATTTAATACTAAAAAAAAATTGAAATAGAGAGAATTCATAAGCAACTCTTACGGAATATTGTCGTTGCAACGATCAAAGTAATTCAGAAAAGCATCCCGCTCCGGCCAGGAAGTGTTCCAACCACTCATCAGTTTGCGAAGCATGTTCCTAAAATGCATTAGCTCATTCTTGATTTCAGAGTAGCTAACACTCGGTGGAAGTTTCTTTTGGACATTGCATTAGTGTGATTTTACGGAATTCGCAGATGATCAACCACTCATCAGTATGCTTCGAATTTAAAATTGATGGAATTCGTAGAGGATGTGGACTAAATTTAATCAATGTCCAAAAGAAACTTCCGCCGAGTTTTAGCTACTCTGAAATCAAGAATGAGCTAATGCATTTTAGGAACATGCTTCGCAAACTGATGAGTGGTTGGAACACTTCCTGGCCGGAGCGGGATGCTTTTCTGAATTACTTTGATCGTTGCAACGACAATATTCCGTAAGAGTTGCTTATGAATTCTCTCTATTTCAATTTTTTTTTAGTATTAAATGTTCTAATAAATGTTCTAGCTAGTTTTCAACTTCTGATATGTGTTATGCTTTCTTTAGGAAAACTAAAATCTATCTATTAATTGATGTGATTTTTCAGGACCCCAGTATTCATTGAAATATTGTTGGGCTATCCGCTTTTGAGGACTGGGAGAGAGAGAGTGAACTTCATTTGCTATGTTAAGGCTGAACAGAATAAATGGTGGACTTTTGAGAAATGTCGGAATGAATATTCTGCTTATGTGGGGTGGAATGAGAATTGGGAAACCTGGCCAGGATATTTGCAGCTGATCTACAACTTTTCAAGATATACAAGATCGCTGTTATTCTTCTTGAGGAACGTGGCCCAGCACTATGATGAACATGGTGTAAACTTGAATTCCATCAATTTTAAATTCGAAGCATACTGATGAGTGGTTGATCAATTTTAAATTTAGTCCACATCCTCTGCGAATTCCATTCCAACTATGGTAGCCGTTGATCATCTTTGGTTCAACGGTTGAGATGTATGTATAGAGAATCAATTCTGAACATTGTTAGTTTAAGTTCAAGCTGCCACGCCACTTATATAAATAGGATAGAATGAATAATTCAGGAAGTGCACAGCCACTTTTAAACCAGATGTTCCATTGCGGCACCCTTTAATAGTACAAACTCTCCAAGTCTCAGAATTCTCATCCATCCCACCATCATCATGCTCATCCCGCTGGGAATAGAAGAAGAGGCCATCGGTCTTTAGATTTGCTTGTTTTATCGCAACATGTACCTCGGGCCTTTATTTTTTGCCAATTCAGAACAGATCTACGAGGCGGGAGGGAAAGTTTCTATCAATGTTCTGGGCTAGGTATATATTCTCTTACTCTCTTGTTAAATATGATTCTTGATTGCCAATACCAATATATTTACAAATTTGATTTGATATGTAATTCTAGGAATTGAAACGGTGGATGGATGAATTGATTCGCCCGATGAACCAACCGGACCGACGAACCGGGCCAAATCTGCACCTAAAACAATTACCCACCCTCTCCGGACGGACGAACCGGGCCAAATCTGCACCTAAAACAATCACCCACCCTCTCTTTCTCTCCCTGTAATCGCGCACCCAAATCCCCATGGAAAATTAAACAGTAAGAGATAAGGAATTGATTACAATTTTTTACCTTTTGAATCAGAGGAACAATGAATCCCCAAATTTAGGGTGAATCCTCACTGTTTCTCTGTGGAACCGTACCTCCCCACTATTTCGATTTGGACCCGCTCCTCCCATCTCTCAATCTCCGGAACAATCCTCAAATTTAGGTGCACCCACCCCATGTCTCTACACCCCTAGCCCCTCACTCTCTATCATCCTTCTGATTGAGACCGACGTATAGCCGACCCATCTCCTTCGAGGCTCCGACTGCAAAGGACCTCTCCCCCGAGGCTCGGACCATCGACCACGCTCAACCGCCCATTCTCCAGGTGGCCTGCTCAACTTACTCTTAAATTTTGATAATCTGTTGTGGGTTGGACACAGTTTTTGTGAAATTTGGTTGCTTTGGATTAACAAGTGTGCGTGTTTATTAATGAATTTTAGATGTAGTTTTGATTGATATGTTTTGATTTTTTGGTTATTTTCAGGGTCGGCCTGAACTATAGATAATACTAGAAGTAGAAATATGGTTTTAACCATTAACACGGTGATATTATTTTTTTTCTTATTTGATAATTCATGTCACGTTATTAAAGATCATGTGAAATGCTTATGGGGTTTTAATTTAAAGTTTCCAATCTTAAGCAGATATGTGAAAACACAAAGAAGTTGAAACAAAATAAATTTCAGAAGGTGCAATAACTCTTAAGATTAAATTTATCGATTGAAAAACTATTTTGATGTCACATCAACAGTTTTAAGATGAAAATCTACCGCCAATAATTTTTGTACGATTTTTTTAGATTATTATGAATTGGATCCAACATCCAGTTACTAATTATAACTTAGGCAATACTATGTTCTCAACTAACGAAATTTTTTATTAAAAAAAGTGACACTCAGAATTAGAATGCAACAGAATATGCACACAATTCTTATTCATTGAAATTTTTTATGTAGACCTATTTATCCTTATTCTACACCCAACCTATCATTTTTAGTCTTAATACTGGAGAGATTTTATTCGCACCCCTCTTCCTTGCTACAAAACCACAGTATTGCCGCTCTCTTCACTCTCCCTCTCTCTAGGTGACATTGATGCATAACCTCATTTGAGTTGCATAGCGCAACTCTCTTAATGTATAGCTTTGCTCAGTTGTGCGATTCTTAACCACTACACTGTCATCGTTTGCCATGGTTTTCCGTTTATGAGGTTGAGTTACAAAGGCAGAGTTGTCGTTGTTGCTTGGCGTTCCAACATACCAGTCGTCTTTTTGGCAATGGGAATGGGGCTTTTAAGTGTTTTGAAAAAAGTGTAAGATGGCACTTTATAACGATATGTGAGTTCATTGTTTTGGTTTTGTAGAAAGATAGAGAGTATAAATAAGAATAATTGAAGTGCTCCAAGAAATAAAGAGATTACAAAATAAAATTATCGTGTCAACCAACACGACACTATGTTTAGTAATTTTTTTGTAGTTGTGAAAAACTTTACCAAATACTCAGACATTGTTTTTCTCTTTTTACTAAAAGCACTTTGATAAAAAAAAATTACTAAACATTCGAATACGTTATTTCATAGTTGTCTATTCTAACGAAAGTGCAAAAGTCATTTTTTTATTAAGCAAAATTACTACAATACCAACATAGCCCTAAGTAACGGTACAATATGGATCCTAACATGAACCCAAACTCGAATCCGAAACCGAATCGGAGGGAACCGATCCCATAAAGCCAAAAGCAATAATAATAAAATATAAAAACGTAGGTCCTCGCAACCATAAAAATCGAGAAAAGAAATCTTCGAATAATCCAATCCACCCCTAAACTCGAGTCGCTGCTGCAGCCCCAACCCTACTCCTAAATTGCACTCCGCCTGCGGCCGTCGCTGTCTTCGTGCATCCCCACCCCAAACCTATCATTGTGAACCAAGGTCAGGGATTTTTTATATTTTTATTTTTCTCTGGGAAATAGTATTTGTTGATTGAACTAGGAATGTCTGTTTTCTGTGGCAATTTATGAGGATTTATGTTTTATATTTCTTATGATTTATTCGTTCTTCACTTCATTCAAAGTTTGCAAAAGGAAAGCAGAGAATAGTTATACAAAAAAATATGGTTTTTTTTTATGATTTATATTTCTTATGTTTTAGATGTAGTTTTGATTGATAAGTTTTGGTTTTTCGGTTACTTTTAGGTTCGGCCCTGAACATATAGATAAAACTAGAAGTAAAAATATGGTTTTAACTTTTAAAATGGTGAGATTATATTGGTCTCATTTGATGATTCATGTCACGTTATTTTGTGATTAAAGATCATGCGAAAAACTTATGGGGTTTTATTTTAGGGCTTATTTGGTATCCTACTTGAGTTCAACTTTATAAACTTAAAATATTTTTTGAGTTTTAGACTTTGAATTCTTGTTAGGTAGAACTCTTTTTTAAAAATTAAATTCAAAACTAACTTGAAAACATAAATTATTTCTTAAAAACACTAAAAGTGAGTTTTTAAAGTTTTCCTACTCTCTCCTCAACATTTTCTTTTGCTCCTTCGTAACGCTCTCTTTTTTCTCTCTCAACCCTCTCTTTCTTCTCTCCTCACGTCACACACTTGTCTTCTCTCTCTCCTCATCCTTAGTCGCAATTTTGCCTGTAGACTAAGCACACCCATACCGTTGCAAGTCCTGGATAGTGCTCTAAAGCCATCTCGATTCAGTGAGTTGACAGGGCAGTTGGTTCATCTGGGAGACAAGGATTTTTGTCTTGTCCAGACTAGAGACAACGTGAACTCTTGTGTTCATCAAGATATTTGTATCACCACTTTTCAGATCGTTGCCGGAGAAGAAGGATGTCCCATGATCAAGACCACGCATTCAACTTTTTATACTGTGGACACCAATGAGTTGGGTCCTTTTGGTATTTACTGCAGCTTCACGCCGTAAGTTTCCTTCAAGTCTCTCATTTTTATCATCTATAATGGTAACTTGTTGTCTTGTATTATTTATCATTTCATTTAACCTCCTCCATATGGTTTCTGCTGTTTATCTCGCTTAGGGAGTTGAAGGACGTCGAACCTGAAGATGGGGAGATTGTTGCCGTGCAAGAACCAGTCGAATCAAAAAGATGAAAGTTAGGACAAGGCAATTTAGTTAGTTAGCATCCTCCCGTCGCTCCTAATTGAATTACTTGGAAAAACTATTTGACAGATTTTCATCTATTGATAATTTCGAATTTGTTGATTGCGGTTGGATATGTAGTGGGCTTGATGCCTGTAAGTATAACTAACAAACACTATGTATCTTAATTTTGTTTAGTGCCTACGATTAGGAGCATTTTTCTCATTGGGTTTTTGCTAGGTTTTGACGAGGCACCCATCCTGAGTTGGTCATACCATTGTGAGCTCTTCTACTTGCGTCCAGAAGACGTATAGTTTTGACTTAGTGCAACTTCTCACTTTTCTCCTTAGCCTACGAACTTTTGTCCCACATTGGGTTTTGCCATAGCGAGGTTTTGTGAGTTTTACTACCCATGCATTCTTTCATTTGTTTTGAGACTCGCATTCGCTACTTGTGCCGACTAGACGAGATGGCTTCATCAACTGCTTCTACATTTGCATGAAGATTTGATGCGCCGTCTACTTGAGTATTTGCACACTCAAGGGGGAGTGTTGTGACATATGTTCTTATCAATATGTGATTGTGTATTTCCTAAGTAGAGATAGAATAGGGATCCTTTGGGATCTAGAAGATCTTTCTTAATATACTTTGTATTACTTGGATAGCAAGTTTCTTTCATTCTTATTACTATAAATAAAGACACAAGTACTAGGGAATTAACACAATTCCTCAAGTCTATTCTCCATCTCTCTCTTCCCTTTTGCCGCACCTCTCTATAAAATATAGGCCACAACAATAATGAAATTTTTTATTAAAAAAAGTGACTCAGAATTAGAATGCAATATAATATGCACACAATTCTTATCCATTGAGAAATTTTATTCAGACCTATTTATCCTTATTCTGTACCTAACTTATCATTTTTAGTCTTAATACTGGGGAGATTTTATTCGCACCCCTCTTCCTTGCTACAAAACCACTCTATTGACTCTCTCTTCACTCTCATCTCTAGGTGAAATTGATGCATAACCTCATTTGAGTTGCATAGCGCAATTCTCTGCCATGGTCTGCCATGGTCTGCCAACATATAGCTTTGCTCGGTTGTACGAGTCTTAACCACTACACTGTCATCGTCTGCCATGGTTTCCGTTTATGAGGTTGAGTTACAAATGCAGCGTTGTCGTTGTTGCTTGACGTTCCTGTTGTGCTTTGGCCTGTTATCTCACCAAGTTACAAACCCACAGTTGAAAAAATTAAAATACAAGAAATAAAGACACCAAGAGAATTACGAGGTTCGGCAAAAACCTGCCTACGTCCTCGGAGAGATATTGCTCTTCACTATGAGAAAAACAGTACAAGTTACACATGAGTTAAATCGACATAACCCAATCCCATATCCCTTGTACACCCACTCACAGAAGTTTCCTAAGAGCCTCACTCTACCCCAAGAGTTCCTTACTCTCACTCTCTAATTTTTCCTTTTTTGTTCTCCACCGAATGCACACTTCTTTTTTCCTCTTGGCATGCTTTTATAATGCAAGCCCTTGTGTTCTTCTCCTCCTTTCTTCCACCCGAAAGCCAAATAATTATGGCTTTGAAAAAGCCACAAAACAAGGAACAAGACAAGCCACAAAACAAGGAACAAAACAAGCCACAAAACAAGGAAACATGTTGCCAGCTTTTATGAGCCAATCACAACAATCTCCACCTTGGCGAATATACCATGCAAAAATCCTTGCACCCATCACCAAAGTCCATTGGCCTTACGTACCAGCATGCACACCCTGAATCCACCTCATTGGTCCTGTTCCGATTCAGTCACTGCCAATGCATGTGCTGCTGCTGCAAGCTAAAAAAATTTAATTTAGCTTCAGACAGGATCTCGACACATCCTTGTCTCCTCCAGTAGGATTTCCCCCTCTTTATTGTCTGCAACTTGGAAACTTGTCAGTGCACCCATTTCCAGCAACACCCGTCGAGCCAAACAAACATTCCTCACACTTCTCATTCTTCAGGACCATCTCATCACCTGTGAATCCCATAGCTCCACCTGCTGCAAATCCCTTGCAACACTCGAGACTAAACATCACCAAGAGAAGTGTTGCTTCGAGTACCTAGAGGGCATACTCGAAGTCTTCTGCCACAAAATTGCTACTACTCGGACCAAGATCATCCTTTCTTTTTCTCAAAGGACAATTTATCTTTTTATGCCCGAATTCTTTACAGGCGTAGCATTGTAGACCCTTACCTCCGGAACTTGATTTGGACCTACTGTCTCTCTCAAATCCTCCTTTCATTTTTCTTCCACCATTCCCACCTTGAACAGCTAATGCAGTCTCGTACCCATCATCAACAATGGTCTTCTTCTTTTGTGTATCATAAGACACCAAAGAAGCCTGCACTTGCTCCAAACTTACTGTATCTTTTCCATGCAGTAAGGTTGTCACAAGATTCTCATACGAATCTGGAAGTGAGGTAAGAAGTAAGAGAGCTTTATCTTCTTCCTCAACCTTGATGATCGGATCATATTTATATATATTTTTATATCAAATTCACTCCTCTTTTCTTAGTTAGTTCATTTTATTTTGAGCTATTTACGTTGATTTTATGTTTTATAGAATTTATCTAGTTAAGAAAATAAAAATAGAATAAATGAAATTTTAAGTGCTAAATTCGTCTAAACTATCTTGTCTGTTGAATTATACTTATCATTTAGAAAATAATATATATATATATATATATATTTATTTATATATATATTTATATAAATATAATGTTTGTGTGCATTAGGTGGAAGCCAGCGAGGGGCTTTGAGAGTGCATGGAATAATAAAAAGAAAAGCAAGTCAACAATAGAGGAAAGCACGAGGCCTCGAAGGGGACAAATGCATGTGGATGGAAAGGCAAAATTAGTGGAGAAGGCTTGGCAGCAAAGCTGCCAGAGGCACTCGGCAAAAGCTAAAGAAAAAGCAGAAAATAAATAAACAAAAGAGGCTGCCATTTTGCAAGTGGAAAGGCAGCGAGAAAAATGAGTGGGAATTAAAAGATGGAAGTCTAGAGGGACGGCATTAAAAGGCATAGAGCTTCGGGGATTAAAAGGAGCTGCCCGAGGGAGCAACAAACAGGAGCTGCCCTTGCAGCGATTAAAGAAAAAAATAAAAGAAGCAAGGCAGCCAAAGGGGGAGGGGCAGAAAGCGAGGGAAGAGAGCAACGCTGCCTTGGCAGCACAGAAATCAAGCAGTGCAATCAGACAGAGAGCTCGGTTGTGATTTCATTCGGTTTAATCCTCCAAACTCAGATTTTAATTTTGTTTTTATTTCTGTTTTAATTTATAAATAATGTGTAATTAATTTATATTGGTTAGAGGTTAATTCAAAACCATGATTATATTTGTAATTTTAATTTGATTTACTCCAGTTATGAATGTATAAATGTTTGGATGTGGTTTACTTTTCTGTGTTGATTAAAAACTTGTTTATGTATGTGGGTTAAGGGTCGATACTTAATTTGCATGCTTAGACTTGATGCTAGGATATAAGGGAATTTCACCTAATCGTTATGAACTTATATTCATGAGTAGTAAAAATCGCTAGTCACGATTGTGTTTAGTAAACCCTAGGTTGGATTAACATGCGTATTCCATAGTTATGAATGCCTAGTCGATGTTTATGATTTCCATTGAAATTAATGATCTTTGATATGTCTCTCTATCATGCGTATTCCATAGTTAGGGAACTTGATAAGAATAATTTGGTTGCGATGCGTATTCCGTCCAATTCAATGAATCTAGGGAAATCTGAAAGTTAATTTAAGCGGACCTAATTAACTTGGAGCGTTGTCATTAATGCATTTGCTAAATTCATAACTGGGAATCAATTTAGGTTACATTTGTGTCATGTGTGGAGAAAAATCCTCTAGCCAATCCGTTATCTATCCGTTCATTTTTATTTTATGTTTTTGTTAATTTGTAGTTTACTTTAAGTTTAATTTACGTTTCATCAAAAATCAATCCCCCCATTATTATAATATTATTATTTAGTTACTTTTTTATTATTTTTAATCTTTTAATTTTAATTTCCTTTCATTTCAATTCTTAGTTTTTATTTTAAATTGTTTTTATTATTTTGAGTCATTTTAAGTGTGTTTCGAGTTTTTAGCCTAGTTTTGTATTTTTGAGTCTTTTGATTTATTTTAGTTTATTTGTTAGTTTTATTTTAAGTTTTTCTAGTTAAGTGTTTTTATTTTAGTTTAGTATTTTAAATTTTGTTTTTTTTACGTTTTTAAATTAATTTTAGAGTGATTAGCAATCCCTCCTAATCCCCGGCCTAGAACGATACCCTACTTATACCTATACTACGATTGTCAAAAAGAGGGTTTAATTTGTGTCGAGTTAATTCTCGCATCAAATTTTTGGCGCCGTTGCCGGGGATTAGTAATTTTGCTAATCCCTTTATTTTTTTGTTTGTGTTTAATTTTTGTTTGTTTGTTTGTGTTTTTGTTTGTTTTTGTGTTTGTGTATTTTACTTTTGATATTTGATTTATTTTTCTTTCTTTAATTTTAGGTACTAATTGGAGCAAGAAATGGATTTTGCTAATATTCAAGCTCAATTGGCGCAGCTTACTGCTCAATTGACTGATAATGCCGAACGGACCTCAATGCCAAGTGTCCCTACACTTGATGTGCCCTATGGGCAAGGATATCAAACTCAGCAATATCCTCAATTTTCGGCATATGACGATGATTGGGGATATCAAAGCCACAGCCAATCAAGGGGCAACATGTATTCCAACGCTTGCAATTCAAATTGGAGGGATTATTCAAATCAAATGTGGGATGAACCTCAGCAATTTCAACAAAGTGGATATTGGCAGCAAGACGAGTTCTATTCCAGACCTATGCAGCCACCACAGCATCCCCCACAACAATTCCAATCAAATTCAAGTATGCCCGTTAATTATAATGAAATTCTTGAAGGACTAATTTCTTTAACGCAGGGCTCACAAAGAGAAGAACAATTGCAGCCTTCAGAAGAGTCCTATCAATGGCCATGTCAACTGTCACAGCCACCACAAGAATATGCCCAATTCGATTCAGGTACATCTATGGATAATGATACGTTTAATAAGTTACTCTCCTCTTTGAATCAGGGAGTGGAAAATCGAATCCAAGAGATGCAAGACCGGACCAATAAGGTGGATGAATTGGAAAGGCAAGTTGGGGAGATTATGGAGATCATGGCACAGATTCAAGATCAAAGTGAATTCTCCAACTCCACCATTGCAAATTCAAAGGCAGAAGTTGAAAATGAAGAAGCCATCACTTTGGAAGGTGATATGGAGAATGAGGCTGTCCTAGAACCGTTCAAACTCAGCCCGAACTTGGATGAATTGCCGCTGCAAGCAGAATATGAGGAGGACGACTTGGGCAGTTTAGACGAATTCTTGTCTCAAACCCCTCAAGTCCCTATGTCGTCCAACTATGGTGAGGTTGTTCCAAGTTCAATTCATTCTGATATTTTTCCACCAAATGTTCTTTTTCCTTGCAGAATTTTAATTCCAAATTTCGAAGATAGTGAAAAAGACATTGTGGACGCTCTTCCAATGGTTCAAGATATCGAAGTGGTTGGGCAACATCAAGAATACATCAATGAGGCTGTGCAGGAAACAAAGGCCCAAGAAATTGAGTTTGATGACACGGGACAGGCCACAACCATCATAGTCAATTTGGCCCAGTTCAAAATCCCGGAAATATCCAAAAATGTGGTTTTTGTCATTGAGTTTGTTTCGGAGAAAGACAGTAAGCCATCTTCTCCAATTTTAATTTTTATTTTATTTTATACTAACATTTTTCTCATTTTAATGATTCAGGCGCCCACTCTTGAATTAATGCCATTGCCGAATCATTTCAAGTATCACCTCCCATTAAAAGATAAATTCCATGCTATGGAGCCGAGGGGAGGATAATGGAAAGAATCGTCCGGCTAAAGACGTTAAAGCAAGCGCTTCTTGGGAGGCAACCCAAGCAACCAGATTTGCATTTCTTAACCTTCTTCTTTATTGCTTTTACTTTCATTTTGTTTCGCGTAGTTAGTTGTGTTATTTGGTTTATTTTTATTTAGTTTGAGTTTAAATAAATTTAGGGCCTTGTTTATTTTAAGTGCCAGTAAATAAAGTCTTTTTACATTAATTTACATTTATTTACTCTACATATTTTAATTTGCTTAAATTAACCCTAAAAAAAAAAAAAGTTTATTTAAATTATAATAATAATATTTATATATATATATTTATATATATATATATATAAATATTTACATAAACTTAAAAAAAAAAAAAAAAAAAATAAAAAATAAAAAATTTACAATAATACGAAAAACTAATTACAATCATTGGTTTTGGTTAGGTGGTGCCCCAGAGGTCGATGGAGCTCCGGGAAGACGAAGAGCCAGAGTTGGAATCTCCGGAGCCGGAACACTTGGTGCTGCTCCAGAGGACGAAGGCAACATAAACCTCGGGAGTAGCGCCATGAACCTTTCATGATCGCTCTGGATCCGACCGTCCGACTCCTGCAGCTGATCCAGCTTCCTCTTCATGCTGGTCGAGTAACTAGTTGCAAGCATGTGCAACTCCTTGTTCTCGTGCCTGAGTCCTCTGACCTCCTGCCGAAGACTGGCCACCTCCGCCATCAGCGACTCCACCTGACGAGATCGGGCAAGCAGGCGCTGGCCCATGTTCGAAACTGAGCCTGCACTCTGGACGCTGAGGGCAAGGGAGTCCTGAACGGCCAACTCGTCCGACCGCATGGATAGCATCCTATTGTCTCTAGGAGTAAGCAAATTCCTAGCGACCACCGTTGCGGTTATATCGTTTCTCATCATTGTGTCCCCGACTGTAAGAGGACCATTGGGGGATATAAAGGACGGATTCCAAATGTTGTTCGGAGCAGACGAGTCATCGTCTTCTCCGACATTCAAGTTTAGGCGACGGTCGGAAGGGCAAGACATTTTTAGAGGAGGTTGAGGAAGAAAAGAGTTCGGAAAGTTTAAGAGTGCAGGAAGAGTACGGAATGAGTAAGAGTGCAGAAGTGCAAGAAAGGAGTAAGTTGCAGAAGTGTTTACAAGAGGGAAGTGTTTACAAGAGGAGAGAGTGTTTATGGCAATTCAGTGTGTCGTGAAACAAATTTCGTGCCCCTATAAGAAGAAGAAATTGAGAGGCGTTCCTCAGAGGTCGATGACGCGTTCGCTCGAAGATTGAAGACGCGTCCTCGCGCAAATCGAAAAAGTCGGGCGCCTTTCTCAAAAGCAGGAGCAGTCAGGAATCACGAGGCGGTCGATTTGGCTGGACGTGTCGTCACTCATGACGTGCAGCGTGGAGCGTTGCGAAAACCACGAGCCGCACCCGGTTTTGAACCCCGGTTTTCAAAAGATCATTATTCCGGTTTTGTCGTCACTCGTCTTTGCATCGTCAGCCTCGCGGAAATTACGGACGCTTTGTCAGAAAGCGCGTAACGGGCACTGTTCATCCATCACCGGCTGCCGACAAATAGTGCAAGAATAGTTCCGGTTGAGGAAGAAAAATTTCTATAAGTTTCGACATTTGCTTCCACATCAAAGGCACACCTTCACACCCTCTCACCTCTCAACCTCACAACCTCTCAACCTCTCAACCTCTCTTCATCTCCGATAATGTCTTCCCAAAGAAAGCTTTCGAGTTATTCAGTGTTCTTCATCCCTTGGATCACCCCAGAAAACAAACCTTCCAGAGCAAAAGTATTTCATATTAAAAAGGTTAAAAGCAAAAGTATCTCATATTATGCTTTCTCCTCTCCTTCATCTGAGGAACGTGGAGAAAGTGAGATCCTGATTGCTTACCTAGTCTTGCTCTCGAGTACTCATCTCAGACCCCTCCCAGCCCACTTCAAAAATAAACCTGTGCAGAGGTACTTCTTCAAAAACAAAAGTACCTCACAGACGAAGCAGGAGGAGTCTGAGGTGCACCCAAGAGCAGATGAGTCTGGGTTGATCCAAGAGTTCAAGAAGATGCCACACCTGCGTGGAGACCGGACTACTTGAAGCATGTGGAGACACGTGCTGATTCATCCTCAACTAAGCTGAGGAGCACTTGCAAGAAGGAGGCCCATCCAGTTCAAGATGAAAGCTGTGGAAAATCAACAGTCATGACCAATGACCACCTATTAGTTCTTTTCGTTATCTTTTATTTTCATTTTCAATTTTCGTTTGCATTTTCTATATTTTCTTGCGTGCTTAACTGATTTATTTCTTTTCTTTGCAGGAACGTTTGGTTATTTTCTCCCTTGAAGTTGATTGCAAAATTTAAGCTTGGGGGTCATCGCTTGGTTTTCTGCAAATTAGGGAAGTTTTCAGTCCTATTGCTTTATTTTGTTTCGTATTATTTATTTATTTTATTTTTATTTGCTTATTAATGTTTTCTGACATTGGGGACAATGTCTAGTTTAAGTGTGGGGGTATCAAGATAAAAAATGACCAAATTGAAAATTTTTGTACTTTCGACTTTGAACTGGTTTCATTTGTTTCCGTGTTGTTGCTTTTTGTTTTCTTAGTGTTTTATGCTGTTTTGGTGTGTTTTATTGTGTTTTGAGGAAATCTTACGAAAATGACATAAAAATTTGAAAAATATTTTGAAAAACCCAAAAAGAATTTTATTTTAGAGTTGTTTTTGTGTGTTTGCGTCTTAGGTACCTTCCAACACAATGATGAGGATTTGGTTTTTAATTGCATGACTGTTAAAGAAAGTTATAAACATGGATGGAAGTTTGATATGCTCTTGGTTTATGCTTAGTTGTAGTTGTTGTTTATGAATTTAAATTTGATCACAAAAGGATAAAATTAGTTTTTGTAACATGCTTGAAGGAAGGAACTCAAACTAATGTTACATCCCTGTGAGACTTGAGCTTATACCTTGTTTGGAGAGTTATTAATCTGATGTTTTTGTTTTCTAAAAGTCGTTGCATGATCTCATTATTCTTTGCTTGGTTGCTACTTAGAAGGCGTTTTATCATCTTAGTTCCACATACTAGAACTCATATCCGTTTCATTCAAAGCATGACATTGAATTGCATAACACATATCAAGATGAAGTTGTTTAGTGAACCACCATCCCAAAAAGCCTTACCTTCTATCTTTCTTATGTTTTGTAGGTTTAACCCCTTTCGAGCCTGGTTTAGCCTATTTTTGTTGTTAACCACTTTAAACCGCACCTTTGTTCTTAAAGAATAGTGAGCATGATTTAAAAAGAATTCATTTTATTCTACACTATGCAGAAAAACAAGTGTGGGGGAGGGATTGGTTGTTTTCGAGCTCAATTATACGTTTTGTTCTTCTTAAAAAAAAAAAAAAAAAAAAAGAAGAGAAAAACGCATGAAAAGAAAAGAAAGAAGAAAAAGAGTTTGAAATATGGCCATAAAATGTGTGAATCATCCCCTCGGGTTTAGAGTTGAATTTTAATTCAAAGTGAATTCTGTGCGTTAATTTCATTACTTTGCTTACTATTTCTTTACGAACCTTTGTTTTTTTTTTTTTTTTTTTTTTTTTTTTTTTTCCATATCCTTTCTTTGTTAGCCTATATCCTTAGCCCCGTTACAACCCTTTGACTTCTATCTTGGTTGTTGTGTGTTCAATATGTGGAGTTTGGGATTGGTATGAGCATATGGTATCCCTGGTTCTCGCATCTAAGTAGTAGCATTCCGTTCATGAGATCATATTCATATGTACATTAATAACTCCAGTAAATGCTTTCTTTGATATAACATATGTGAGTACTCGTTTCCTTGTTTACATCAATCTTCTCACATATACCTAGTGTAGGGAGTGTAGTCATAAAATCTGAGTGAAAATTGAGTGCATATCTAGTGAGGAGTTGAGTAAATTCTCTAAGGCATGTTACTACATTCAAAATGTTGTTTTAATTGATTAAATGCGAACTAATAAATGGTGACTGTGATTAAGTATGTGCTTAAGGGTATGGATTGCCAAAATCTGTGTAAGTGATAATTTTTAATTTGTCATGTCCATTGGAAATCCCTGAGATAAATGTTGGAAGGTTTAGATTGAGTTTTGTTTTTGTTTCTTTGTTTTGCTCGAGGACTAGCAAAAGCTAAGTGTGGGGGTATTTGATCGGATCATATTTATATATATTTTTATATCAAATTCACTCCTCTTTTCTTAGTTAGTTCATTTTATTTTGAGCTATTTACGTTGATTTTATGTTTTATAGAATTTATCTAGTTAAGAAAATAAAAATAGAATAAATGAAATTTTAAGTGCTAAATTCGTCTAAACTATCTTGTCTGTTGAATTATACTTATCATTTAGAAAATAATATATATATATATATATATATTTATTTATATATATATTTATATAAATATAATGTTTGTGTGCATTAGGTGGAAGCCAGCGAGGGGCTTTGAGAGTGCATGGAATAATAAAAAGAAAAGCAAGTCAACAATAGAGGAAAGCACGAGGCCTCGAAGGGGACAAATGCATGTGGATGGAAAGGCAAAATTAGTGGAGAAGGCTTGGCAGCAAAGCTGCCAGAGGCACTCGGCAAAAGCTAAAGAAAAAGCAGAAAATAAATAAACAAAAGAGGCTGCCATTTTGCAAGTGGAAAGGCAGCGAGAAAAATGAGTGGGAATTAAAAGATGGAAGTCTAGAGGGACGGCATTAAAAGGCATAGAGCTTCGGGGATTAAAAGGAGCTGCCCGAGGGAGCAACAAACAGGAGCTGCCCTTGCAGCGATTAAAGAAAAAAATAAAAGAAGCAAGGCAGCCAAAGGGGGAGGGGCAGAAACCGAAGCTCACTGGAGCTGTGCCATTTGAAGGCAGCCACGCGAGCACAGCCTAATAGGCAGTGCCAGGTGCAGCAATACACGGAAAACAGAGGCGCCCATTTTGAGGGCTGCCTTTGAAGACAGCTGTCTTGGAGCAGCGGCACAAAGCGAGGGAAGAGAGCAACGCTGCCTTGGCAGCACAGAAATCAAGCGGTGCAATCAGACAGAGAGCTCGGTTGTGATTTCATTCGGTTTAATCCTCCAAACTCAGATTTTAATTTTGTTTTTATTTCTGTTTTAATTTATAAATAATGTGTAATTAATTTATATTGGTTAGAGGTTAATTCAAAACCATGATTATATTTGTAATTTTAATTTGATTTACTCCAGTTATGAATGTATAAATGTTTGGATGTGGTTTACTTTTCTGTGTTGATTAAAAACTTGTTTATGTATGTGGGTTAAGGGTCGATACTTAATTTGCATGCTTAGACTTGATGCTAGGATATAAGGGAATTTCACCTAATCGTTATGAACTTATATTCATGAGTAGTAAAAATCGCTAGTCACGATTGTGTTTAGTAAACCCTAGGTTGGATTAACATGCGTATTCCATAGTTATGAATGCCTAGTCGATGTTTATGATTTCCATTGAAATTAATGATCTTTGATATGTCTCTCTATCATGCGTATTCCATAGTTAGGGAACTTGATAAGAATAATTTGGTTGCGATGCGTATTCCGTCCAATTCAATGAATCTAGGGAAATCTGAAAGTTAATTTAAGCGGACCTAATTAACTTGGAGCGTTGTCATTAATGCATTTGCTAAATTCATAACTGGGAATCAATTTAGGTTACATTTGTGTCATGTGTGGAGAAAAATCCTCTAGCCAATCCGTTATCTATCCGTTCATTTTTATTTTATGTTTTTGTTAATTTGTAGTTTACTTTAAGTTTAATTTACGTTTCATCAAAAATCAATCCCCCCATTATTATAATATTATTATTTAGTTACTTTTTTATTATTTTTAATCTTTTAATTTTAATTTCCTTTCATTTCAATTCTTAGTTTTTATTTTAAATTGTTTTTATTATTTTGAGTCATTTTAAGTGTGTTTCGAGTTTTTAGCCTAGTTTTGTATTTTTGAGTCTTTTGATTTATTTTAGTTTATTTGTTAGTTTTATTTTAAGTTTTTCTAGTTAAGTGTTTTTATTTTAGTTTAGTATTTTAAATTTTGTTTTTTTTACGTTTTTAAATTAATTTTAGAGTGATTAGCAATCCCTCCTAATCCCCGGCCTAGAACGATACCCTACTTATACCTATACTACGATTGTCAAAAAGAGGGTTTAATTTGTGTCGAGTTAATTCTCGCATCACTTGACATCAACTTTCCTCAATTGATCCAAGTATCCGTTGAACACATTCATGTGGTCCATGAGATTCCCGCCTTCATCCATCTTCAGCTTGTACAGTTTCCGCTTCAAATGCAACTTGTTGGTCAAACTCTTAGCAATATAGAGTTTTTCCAACTTCTCCCACAGTGCAGGCGCAGAATCTTCATCCATAACATTATTGATAATGTTATCAGCTATACAGTGTCGAATCGTGCTAACACAACGAGCCTCCAGCTCCTCCCACTGGTCATCTGTCATTTCTTGAGGCTTCCCATCTTTTCCCTTCAAAGCTCTAGCCAAGCCTTGTTGAGTCAAGACATCTTTTACTCTCATCTGCCAAAGAGTAAAACTGCCTTTCCCATTAAACTTCTCAACTGAAAATGACATGTTTGTAGTCATCATGGTGAATAACAAATCTGGACCTTCAATGAACCAAAGCTTCCAACAAAGCTCTGATACCAATTGTTGTGCTTTGGCCTGTTATCTCACCAAGTTACAAACCCACAGTTGAAAAAATTAAAATACAAGAAATAAAGACACCAAGAGAATTACGAGGTTCGGCAAAAACCTGCCTACGTCCTCGGAGAGATATTGCTCTTCACTATGAGAAAAACAGTACAAGTTACACATGAGTTAAATCGACATAACCCAATCCCATATCCCTTGTACACCCACTCACAGAAGTTTCCTAAGAGCCTCACTCTACCCCAAGAGTTCCTTACTCTCACTCTCTAATTTTTCCTTTTTTGTTCTCCACCGAATGCACACTTCTTTTTTCCTCTTGGCATGCTTTTATAATGCAAGCCCTTGTGTTCTTCTCCTCCTTTCTTCCACCCGAAAGCCAAATAATTATGGCTTTGAAAAAGCCACAAAACAAGGAACAAGACAAGCCACAAAACAAGGAACAAAACAAGCCACAAAACAAGGAAACATGTTGCCAGCTTTTATGAGCCAATCACAACAGTTCCAATACACCAGTCGTCATTCTGGCGATGAGGCTTTTAAATGTTTTGAAAGTGTAAGATGGCACTTTATAACGATATGTGAGTTCATTGTTTTGGTTTTGTAGAAAAATAGAGTATAAATAAGAATAATTGAAGTGCTTCGAGAAATAAAGAGATTACAAAATAAAATTATCATATCAACCAACATGACACTATGTTTAGTCAGTTTTTTATAGTTGTGAAAAGCTTTACCAAATACTCAGACATTGTTTTTCTTTTTTTTTATTAAAAGCACTTTGATAAAAAAAAAATTACCAAACATTCAAATACTTTATTTTACAATTATTTAGTCTAAAGAAAGTGCAAAAGTCATTTTTTATTAAGCAAAATTACTATAATACCAACCAAGGTATTAAATATCGATGATATCGGTAGTCCAAAAACACGAAATTTTTTATGGAAATATCGGGATATTATCGATATCGATAAAAATTGAATAAAAACCACGGAAATTTTTATTGAAACTTTGCAGGATATTTATTTAGTCAATTATCTATTAGTTTATCACAAAAAATTGGAAAGAAATACATTGCATGATGGATTTAACTGATTTAAGTTGATTATATAGCGAGCTGACAAACATGATCACTTATCTTTAAATTTAATGTCAAGGATTAATATCAAAACATTAAAAACACGATCATTTGTTCTCCACTAATGATATTAAATTCAAGCAATGAGTGACTATATATTCTTTTGCCACTTAGTAACTAAGATCACATTACTGATATTTGTATGTCATGTTTGGTCACGGGTCAAACTCAAATTTCAACATAATGTTATTGATACTTCAAGAAGATCATTATGTTTTCCTGCATGCGAATTCCATCTTTATACTTTTGCAAGAAATCAGTGCGTAATAACGTTTTTGAGGTGTAAATAATAGTTTTTTATATTTATAAATATATATGTAAAATTTGAGAAAAAATATGAGGAGAAGCATTCATGCATAAAAATATATACCGGTAGCTCGTCGACACCAAGCTTGACGAACTCGACATCGGTGAATTTATCATCGCAGTCTCTCAAGATTGGCTCCATGGCTCTACAAGGTCCACACCATGTAGCCGGGAAATCAAGCACCCTCTGTTCATCACCATAACCATCCAAACAAAATAATTAATCAATTAAGCAACTTCATTAAAATAAATAGAGTAGAGTATAATATAGTATATTTATCATATACGGAGCTTAATTATGAGCTCGTTTAGAAGGGCTTTTAAAATGGTTGAAATTACTTTTGGTGAAAATATTTTTGGAACCAATCATTAATAAAAATGCAAGTAAATCCTAAAAAGCAATTAATATTTTTTCTGAAAGAAGAACATAACTGGTGTTTTTTGCAGAAAACATTTCAAATGTTTTTTGAATTCAAAAATATTTTCTTTAAAGGCGTTGTCGGTCATTTTAAAAACTCTTCCAAACGAGTTCTATAACTTTCATTCTATAGAAATAATAGTGCAGGGAGGAAGCATTCAAACTCGAGACTTTCAATGTAAGAATAGATGCTCTTAAACAACTAAATTACAAAACCTACAAGCTCCATAAATGAGCTTAATGATAGTTACAGTTTATCACTGTCTTTGGAAGCAGCGAAGTGGGTGTTCCATTGACCCTTGGAATGGGATGCCACGATGCAAGACTCGTGTCCATGTGAAGATTCATCCGAGTCTAGAATGTGTGACATGTTGTTGCCTCCCATTTCTTCTTTCTTCTTCTTCTACTACTCTCTTTGCCTAAAACAAAATGATAAGCAGTTTCTTCTAGTCGACTGCGCTTGGCTGTGGATATTTGGTGTTGGTGGGAAGCTGTTTATATAGTAGTTTAAGAGTTATGCGCACCCTTTCCTTACAAGCCAATTTTTAACATGATGAATCGACTAGTTTAAGAATTATTGCGTATGAAAGTGCAGTAGTGTAATGTTAGGACTCAATTGTCCCTATATCAAAATAATAATATATACTAACGTTGTTTAAAAGCTCTTGGCCACCTTTCTCTTTCAATCCGGTTTTTAAGGACAAGTTCTGTCTATATGCTCTTAGCAGATGAATCTAAGATGTTAATTAAGTCAAAATAAACACCCAAAAAAAGATGAAATTAAAAGAAATTAAAAGAAAGTAAAAGTCTATGACAGAGTTGGTGAGTGGTATTGTTTTTGAATTTGGCATTTAATTGATGGCTCGTTTGGATGTACTTTTAAAATGACTGAAATCGCTTTTGGTGAAAATATTTTTAGAACCAATCTTTAGTAAAGATGCAAATAAATCATGAAGAAGCACTTAAAGTGCTTCCTGGAAGAAGCACTTAAAGTGCTTCCTGGAAGAAGCACATAACAAGTGCTTCCTGGAAGAAGCACATAACAAGTGCTTATTGCAGAGAGCACATAACAAGTGCTTCTTGCAGAGTGCACTTTAAGTGCTTTTGGAACCCAAAAATATTTTCTCTAAAAGTGCTTTCAGTTACTTGAAAAGTACATCCAAATGAGCCATAATTCAACCAATTTTAATTTTCTAATTAAAGGGAAATGCTGGGATAATTTTCTAATTAAAGGGAAATGCTGGGATTCCTAATTACACCAATTAGAGTGTAAAGAGTAGTTGGCAGTTGTTAATCTCAATAGGCAAGTTATGCCACATGACGTCAAAAACAAAGACAATGGCATATATTCACCATTAGCGTCCAAAACCAAAACTAAAAGTCAACTTAGTTATCAGAATTTTTTAGTATCTACGCAATATTTCGAATATTACCGAAATTAATAATTAAAATTTAACGACAAAAATTTTCACATTATAAGATACCTCGAAGCATTTGCCATGGGAGCTACAAAACAAGATATTTACACAGAACTACAATTCTGTGAATGAAAGCAATGAGCTACCAAATACTGTGGAATCTAATACAAAAAATTAACCGAGGCTAATAAAAGGGGAAAAGGCATCTCCTTTTTTGGCACTTTACGGTGGTTCCAATTGTTGCTTTGATCAAGGTGCCACCACCCGTGCAATGCACATAAACCCACTACCACACATACGACAGATAGAGCATAAATCACCAATGAAATGGATAGGCAAACTGCGGCTTGAAAATAGTATACGAAAACATGTTTTCTAAAGAATTAGCAGATGCAAGTTAAACCAGTTAGTCAAGACAACATATCTACATTTTCGAGTTCAATTCGAATCTTACACTCCTCACATATTAAAATAACTTAGAATATATATTATTAGTTTAAAAGGTAACTCAACATTTATGGATGTTGTAGACATGAGAGTAACTATATTGACTAAAACATATATACTTCCATCATTGTACCCAAATTCAAATTTCTCTCTTCATAATTTGGATTAGTTTGTACTTGATGCTGAAAGACTCTTTTTTCCTCTTTACCCTAATAATGTTGAAACAACTTTTTTGCAGTAAGCCAAAGACTATTGAAGAAACATCCAGCATGGCTGGAAGAATGGTACAAAGATCACATATATTCCCAGAGAAAGGCAACCAAGAACCCGGCATCTCTGTGGTTGATCTCATCTTCGTCGTTGACGAGAAGCACCACTCTCTTTTCAAGTGTGACGGGAATGATCTTATGGTCACTCAGAAATCCTATCTACTCGACGTTGTCATCGGAGCGTTCGTCAATCTGACAACGTTGGATGGAAGGGTTCTCAGGATCCCCGTGAAAGAAGTTATTAGCAAACCTGGCCATGAGGTGGTGGTTCCTAATAAGGGAATGCCAATCTCTCCAAGAAAGGAAACATAAGGGTCAAGTTTTGTTGGAAGCTAAATAGCTTCTGGAGTTGATGTGCCGAAGGCAGCAAGGAACCCGAACCTAAGGGTGTTGTTTGTATCGAAGAAGGAAGGAAGATGAAGGGTCAGCACCCAAAGGAAGAAATGAAAGAAAGCCTCCAACGGCTAGTTTTTGTTTAAACATAGGAGTAACAAGTGTACACTCCATATTAGATCACTTAAACCCAATGAAGGGCTAGGATTTAATTTGGAGAAGTAAGGTGTTTAGTGTTAAAAATTGTCTAAACCACCAACTCTTTTGTACACAAGTATGGGTGATGGAAATGTGCCATACCCTTACACTTTCCTATCTATTAATCAATCAAAGCTGTTGCATTTTTAGCACAACAAGTATCCAACCAAAAAGTTCACACTACTCCCTGTCATTCTATCCTTTTAGAACCGGTTAGAGAAAACAACCAAAACACAAACTTTATCATGGCCTCAGAGCTTGGTTTCTGATATGGAAAAAATTTCTGGGCATAATCTGTGCAAACTAAAACCTTTGGGAGCACCAACGTAGTGTCCTCAACAACAACAATCAACAAACAATCCTGAAATGAAAGGATCCAGCAGTAGCAGTGAATTAAAAGCTCCAATCTTTGATGGAGAAAATTATGATTTTTGGAGAATAAGAATGACAACCATTTTCAAATCCTATGATCTATGGGATATGGTTCAACATGGTTATGAACTACCTGAAATGGAGATTGATGCCTTAAAGGAGGATCTCACAGAAACACAGCGCAAGACACTAAAGGAGAACCGGATAGAAGATGCCAAAGCACTTGGAATCATTCAAGGTGCTGTCTCAGACACCATTTCCCCAAGGATAGCAAATGAAGAGACTGCAAAGGGAGCTTGGGAAGTTTTATAGCAAGAATATAAAGGAGACACTAAAGTCAGAAAGGTAAAACTTCAGTCCCTTAGAAGAGATTTCGAGTATACAAGAATGAAGGAAAATGAACTGTTAAAAGATTACTTTACGAGACTGTTTGATGTTGTAAACAAGATGAAAACATATGGTGAGGACCTGCCAAATGAGAGAATTATCCACAAACTGTTGATTAGCTTAACCAAACTTTATGATTTGATAGTGAGTGTTATTGAAGAAACCAAAGACACTGAAACTCTCAGTGTGCAAGATGTGATGGCATCCTTAAGAGATTTTGATCAAAGGCTCGAAAGACATGCAAATCTTGCACCTGAGAAAGCCTTTCAATCACTCAATGTTGGATTTGGTAGTCAAGTTAGTGCAAGTAATCATAAACCACAGTGGAAGAACAAGAACAAGAAATGGGAAGGAAAAGGGTATCAAAACCCTAGACCTAACTAAGGCAGCAACACTAACACAGGTCTAAGAACCAAACAACAGTGCAAACATTGTGATAAATTCCATCTTAGGGAGTGTTGGTTCAAGGACAAGCCTAGATGTCACAAATGCAACAGGTTCGGGCACATTATGAAGGACTATAGGTCAAAGAATGTGCAGCAAGTGAACTGTGCAAACCAAGTGGAAGAAGAAGCAAATGTGTTATGTGCTTTCAGTGCAAAAGTATAGAAATAATGATGTGTGGTACATTGATAGTGCCTGCAGCAACCACATGACTGTACATGAGTCACTACTCATTGACATTGATACAAATTTCACTGGAAAAGTGAAAATGGGTGATGGTAACATTGTTAAAGCCACTGGAAGAGGAACTCTAGTTATCAACACTAAGAAAGGAAGAAGATGCATAAGGGAGGTGATGCTAGTACCTGGATTGGATGAGAATCTACTTAATGTGGGTTAAATGATGGAGCATGGCTATTTCCTACTCTTTGGGGGAACTGTGGTCGAGATCTATGATGACAGATCCTTGTCAAATCGGGTGACCAAAGTGGAAGTGAAAAACAGAAGCTTTCCACTTGTGCTGAAGTACTTAGAAGAAGTAGCAAGGAAAACAAGTGTGACAGGTTCTATGAAGCTATGGCACAAGAGGCTTGGTCATTTAAACATGACAAGCTTACAAAATCTGCAAAAGTATGAAATGGTGCAAGGTATACCAAAGATGGATCAATGCAATGAAACCTGTGAAGGGTGTGTCTTTGGCAAGCATCACAGAGACTCATTTGAAGCTGAAAAGGCTTGGAGGGCAACAAAACCACTAGAATTGATTCACACAGATGTGTGTGGACTAATGAAAACAACAACAATCAGTGAAAACAGGTACTTCCTAACCTTCATTGATGACTACTCACGGATGTGTTGGGTATACCTCATGAGGTTCAAGTTTGAGGTATTCACAATATTCAAGAAGTTCAAGGCAATGGTGGAATTGCAAAGTGGATACTCCATTAATAGACTAAGAAATTATAGGGGATGAGAGTACACATTTCTCGAGTTCAATGCATTATGTGAAGATGTGGGGTTGGAGAAGCAACTCACTGTGGCATATTCACCACAACAGAATGGCATTGCAGAAAAGGAAGAATAGGACTATAGTTGAAATGGCTAAGTCCATGATGCATGAGAAGAACATGCCATATATATTCTAAGGTGAAGCTGTGAACACCTCAGTGTACCTATTGAATAGGTGCCCTACTAAATCATTGGAGAAGAATACTCCATTTGAAGTGTTCAGTGGAATGAAGCCTTCTGTGAAGCATCTGAGGGTGTTTGGCTCAGTGTGCTACACTCTCATTCCTCACCAATTAAGACACAAGTTGGAGAAGTCAAGCAACAAGGGTGTGTTTGTAGGCTATGGTACCAGTGAGAAAGGGTACAGAGTCTATAATGTGTCAACACAGAAGATAATCCTATCCAGGGATGTCATCTTTGATGAAGATTCAATGTGGAATTGGGAAACAAAAGTAGAGGAGAAGGATAATGTCTCTCTACAACTTGACTTTAACAAAAGGCAAACAAGAGAGCCTATGGAAATCTCAGTTCAAGAAGAAGACACAGATAATGGTGACACACAAGGGACTTACAGTAAGCCACTACAAGTTCACAGTCAAGTCAAGCACAGCAATCAACACCAAGTTCAACTCCAGTGAGATTGAGGAATCTGGATGAGATATATGCTACATGTAATTACAGTGTAGTCGAACCAGAAACATATGAAGAAGCTGAGAAAGACAAAGCTTGGAAGAAAGCAATGAAGGAAGAGCTTGAGATGATTGAAAAGAATGACACTTGGGAAATTGTAAATCGACCAAGTGATAAGCTTATGATTGGTGTAAAGTGGGTGTACAAAGTGAAGCTAAATCTAGATGGTTCTGTGCAGAAGAACAAGGCCAGACTGGTAGCTAAAGGCTACTCACAGAAGCCTGGTGTAGACTTCAATGAAACCTTTGCTCCAGTAGCAAGGTTAGACACCATAAGGACCTTGATAGCCTTAGCAGCCAAGAAGGGTTACAAGTTGCATCAATTGGATGTTAAATCTGCGTTTCTAAATGGAGTACTAGAAGAGGAGATGTTTGTGAAACAACCTTAAGGGTTCACAAGTCAAGAGTTTCCAAAGAAAGTGTACAAGTTAAAGAAGGCACTCTATGGTCTAAAGCAAGTTCTAAGAGCTTGGTACAGTGAGATTGATTCCTATTTCACTGAGAAAGGATTTCAGAAAATTCCTAGTAAAGCTACACTCTACATCAAAACAAGAAGCAACAACAAGACCCTCATTGTTTCAATCTATGTGGATGATGTGGTCTACACTGGAAATGATGCTGCAATGATTGAAGAGTTCAAAGAAGAAATGATGAAGAGGTATGAAATGACTGATCTCGGCCTATTGCATCATTTTCTTGGCATAGGGGTAATTCAAGGAGCAAGTAGCATCTTCATTCATCAAAGGAAGTATGTTGAAACCTTGCTTGAGAAGTTTGGACTGAAAGGATGCAAACCGGTCTCTACACCTCTAATTGCAAATGAGAAGCTTAAGAGAGATGATGGAAGTGAATCTGCAGATGCAAGTCTCTACAAAAGCATTGTTGGCAGTCTATTGTATCTAACTGCAACAAGGCCAGACCTTATGTTCTCAATAAGCCTACTGTCTAGGTTTATGTAGAATCCTAGCAAGATACATATGGGCACAACTAAGAGAGTGCTAAGATATGTACAAGGAAGCCTAGATTATGGGATCAAATATGAGATGAGGAAGGATCAAATATGAGATGAGGAAGTCATCTATCCTAATTGGATTCTATGATAGTGACTGGGGTGGCAATGAAGATGATAGCAAAAGCACATCAGGCTATGCTTTCACTTTCGGATCAGGGGTATTTTCATGGGCCTTTGTGAAGCAACAAAGTGATGTATTGTCCACAGCCGAGGCAGAGTATGTGAGCGCATCAGAAGCTACAACTCAAGCTATTTGGCTAAGGTTCATACTTAAAGACTTTGGCGAATTGCAGGTTGAAGCCACACCACTTTTGTGTGACAACACCTCTGCAATTGCAATAACCAAAAACCCAGTATTTCATCAAAGAACAAAACACATCAAGAGAAGATACCATTTCATTAGAGAAGCATTACAGAACAACACAATCAAGCTAATATATTGCAGCACAGAAGATCAGATCGCAGATATATTCACTAAAGCATTACCGAAGGATAGATTCAATTACCTAAGGGGTTTGCTCGGGATGACTCCAAGAAGCAGTTTAGAAGGGAGTGTTGGAAGCTAAACAGCTTCTAGAGTCGAGGTGTCGAAGGCAGCAAGGAACCCTAACCTAAGGGTGTTGTCTGCATTGAAGAAGGAAGGAAAATGAAGGGTCGGCGCCCTAAGGAAGAAATGAAAGAAAGCCTCCAACGGCTAGTTTTTGTTTAAACATAGGAGTGACAAGTGTACACTCCAGATTAGATCACTTAAACCCAATGAAGGGCTAGGATTTAATCTGGAGAAGTAAGGTGTTTAGTGTTAAAAATTGTCTAAACCACTAACTCTTTTGTACACAAGTATGGGTGATGGAAATGTGTCATACCCTTACACTTTCCTATCTATTAATCAATCAAAGCTGCTGCATTTTTCGCACAGCAGGTATCCAACCAAAAAGTTCACACTACTCCCTGTCATTCTATCCTTTTAGTACCGGTTAGAGAAAACAACCAAAACACAAACTTTATCAAGTTCGACGTCGTCTTTCCGGCGAAGCTTAGTGCAGAGCAGAAGGATGATCTGACGAGAGTGCTGGGTGGATATGAGAATTCATATGCCTAGGACAAAAACCAAATCCGTTTTTACTCTAATTGTCATGTAAATATTTAATATTTCCACGGTGGGATTGTGCATACTAGGAAGTCTAGTTTGAAGGTTTGGAATCCATAAATGTAAGAAATGCTCATGGACCTCCATAAATTGTAAGATTATTTTCTAATAGCTTATAACACTTTTCGTTGATGTTTGTGTTAAAGGTATTGCGAAAACTTAAATATTGCATTTTTCAAAAGGAATTTTTACTCACAATGTTTAATCGGTTTTGTGAAATAAAAAAAATTATCATAAGTTATATTTTCATGAAACTTTCGGACACCGTAAAGTTTTTAAAATTCATATAGGATATACCATATATGTTCAAAAAGACAGAACTACGTTATGGCCAAGTTTTACGGCCTGCTGGAATTTTCTATTTATATTTAAAAAAATGGTTTAAAAAGAAATATTTATGTCACTCAATTATTGACAATATTTTCAAATGTATTATAACATTGTCCTTAATGCATACACAAAAAATCTTGAGAAAACTCAACAAACTACTCAAGATTGTTTAACTAGTTTGCAAAATTCTAGTGGAATTTTCGCCGCTGCTCAAACTTCTTAAATTTCATGCAGAATATTTCATTGTAGTGCAGCAAAATTCCACAACAGGTTAAATTAATCAAAAGAAAGCAATACAAAGTGATCCGTTAAATTTTAATGATACATAGCTCACAGTTTTTTTTAAATAAAGTGAATTAGCACTTAAGAAATACAAACATACAAAACAATCACGAATATTAATGAATACACAATCAATCTGATTTAGTCTACACCTTTTTTAAGCAAAACGATAATGTTTTTATTATAATAATACAAATATCAAATAGTACATTTGAGATAACATTCATGAGGTCCTCAATTCAAAAAAACTTTAAGAAAACATAGAAAGTCAATTCGACCAAACTACTTGTGACCGTAGTATACTCTTTATTTTTCACTTTATTTCTTCCACTCTCACGCGTTGGTGTCACATCATCATATTCCTGATCGAACTTTAGTTTGGTCACAGCATCAGTTAATTAATCCTTCAATTAATTATGATCTCCTGTGTTTCTCAATCTTCTTCTGCAGTTCATCTTTCCTAGCCCCCACGATCTTATCCACCACCTCCCCTTTCTTCATGAATACAAATGAAGGCATTGCCTGCACCCCAAACTCCCTTGCCACATCCTGCATCCATCCCCATTCATATTTACCAATTATATACCAATTATATACATATATATTTGTATTTTCATGTCGTCACTTAGATCAAGAATTCAGTCACTTACCCTTAAATTTAATATCAAAGATTGATATCAAAATATTAAAAACATGTTCATTTATTCTCCACCATTGATATCAAATTTAAGGGTGAGTAACTATGTATTCTTTGGCCACTTGGTAATAAAGATAACATTTTTGATATTTGTACGTCACGTTCGGTCACGTGTTAATTTCATATTTCAACATGGTGTTTTTGTTTTTTTGATTTTTTTGAACAAAAGATAGACCTACACGAATGAGGGGAGCGAGTGGACTAAACCTTAAAATGAGTTTGCCATAATAATATGATTTAACTTTGTAAGAAATCAAGGTATACTATATAATAACGTTTTTAAGGTCTAAATAATAGTTTTCTGTGTAATATATATGTAAAATTTAAGAAAAATACGAGGAGAAGTATTCATGCATAAATATATATACCGGTAGCTCGTCGACATCAAGCTGGACGAACTCAACGTCAGTGAATTTATCAGCGTAGTCTCTCAAGATTGGTTCCATGGCTCTGCAAGGTCCACACCATGTAGCCGTGAAATCAATCACCATCTATTCATCACCATCACCATCACCATCCAAACAAAACAATTAATCAATTTAGCAACCTTATTAAAATAAAAATGAGCAGAGTATATCAGAGTAGATTTATCGTATATGAAGCTTAATATGAGCTCGTTTAGAAGTGATTTTAAAATGGCTAAAATTATTTTTGGTGAAAATATGTTTTGAATCAATCATTGTAAAAATGCAAGTAAATCCTGAAAAAAAAAAGCACATAAAGCTCTTCTTAGAATAAGCACATAACTATTTTCTTACATAAATTAAGTACTTTTGAAACCTAAAAATATTTTTTTGCTAAAATTGATCCAGCCATTTTAAAGGCATTTATGAACAAGCCTTATGGCTTTCCTTTTATACAAACAATAGTGCAGGGAGGGACTATTCAAACTCGAGACTTTGAATGTAAGAATAGTAACAACTGAATTATAAAGCCTACAAACTCTTTAAGGAGTTTAATTACAGTTAGTTACCAGTTTATTGCTGTCTTTGAAGGCAGCGAAGTGGGTGTTCCATTGACCCTTGGAATGCAAGGCCACGATGCGAGACTCTTGTCCATGTGAAGATTCATCCGAGTCTAGAATGTGTGACATGTTGCCTCCCATTTCTTCTTTCTTCTTCTTCTACTACTCTCTTTGCCTAAAACAAAAATATAAGCAGTTTCTTCAAGTCGCTGTGCTCGGCTGTGGATATTTGGTATTGGTGGGAAGGTGTTTATATAGCAGTTTAGGACAATGGGGAAAAGTTGTATGGTGAACTTTAAGAATCGGATTTGTTCGACTCTTTTACAGCACCATTCTACTATGTGAATCATACACCGTTGAACTTAATTTGGAAAATTTTGAAGGCATCTAAGGTGGGATATTAATCATAAAAGGACTTTCTTTTATATAAACTCATATTCCTTTGCCTAGTGCGCATGTTTGATTCTTCGTTCGTACAATGTTTGATAGAAAAATTGACGGCGAAAAGGACCGATAGAGGGCCGAGCAAAATTTAATTTGAGGACTACAACTAATATTTGAATTCATGGACGAAATGCTTTCAAAACCATATCTCAACGAATATTTCTTTTAAGTAAAGTGTATTTATAACATATTTATTGAATGGCAAGATGATTTATCTGACCCAAAATGGGTTTAATCTATGAATGTCGAGATGGAAGCTTTAGAAAAGAATTCTACTTGGGATTTGGTTCTTTTGCTAAAATGGAGAAAGTTATGGTGTTCGCTGTCAAGCAAAGAGTAAATCACTGTTCTTGACACTGTAGAATAATCAATGTTCACGCACAGCACTATTCATGATTCTATTAATAAAGGAAATCACAACAGCACGAACGCTGACTTTACAATCAATACTAAGAAAAAGTGGGCACAAAATTAAAGCGCATAGGTCACTAAGAGCAAACTGCTCTGAAACCAAGTCGAATTGAACATGATAAATACTAAAAAAAGTATAAAATAATAATTGAGAATTTCTTTTATATTCATTGTTCTTCAGAGTAGAGTATATATATAAGTTATAATTACTACATATGCACTTTGTATATGTGCGACAAAAGACTACTATTTATAAATATAACTCGCAACATATTATAAAATTGTGAATTATATTTTCAGCTGAGACGAACACTAGTTTTACTGATACATCCACAATGCGGTAGACATCGCATTGTTTTTTTCTCTTCTTTATGGATATTATTAGGACATTATAGTAGTTTAAGAGTTATGCGCACCCTTACAAGCCAATTTTTAACATGATCAATCGACTAGTTGTAGAGTTATTGCGTACGGAAGCACGGTGGTGTAATGTTAGGACTCAATTGTCCCTATATCAAAATAATAATATATACTAATGTTGCTTAAAAGCTCTTGGCCACCTTTCTCTTTCAATCCGGTTTTTAAGGAACAATTCTATCTATATGCTCTCAGCAAATGAATCTAAGATGTTAATTAAGTCAAAATAAACACCCAAAAACAGATGAAATTAAAAGAAATTAAAAGTCTATGACAGAGTTGGTGAGTGGTATTGTTTCTGAATTTGGCATCTAATTAATTCAATCATTTTTATTTTCTAATTAAAGGTAAATGATGGGTTTCCTAATTACACCCATTAGAGTGTAAAGAGCAGTTGGCTGTTGTTAATCTCAATGGGCAAGTTTTGCCACATGACGTCAAAAACAAAGAGAATGACATATATTCACCATTGGCATCCAAAATCAAAACTAAAAGTCAGCTTATTTATCGAGGTTTTTTTGTATCTACGTACGCGATATTTTGAAATATTGCCGAAATTAATATTTAAAATTTGACAGCAAAAACTTTCACAGTATGAGATACCTCGAAGCATTTGCCATGGGAGCTACAAAACAAGATATTTACACAGAACTACAATTCTGTGAATGAAACCAATGGGCTACCAAATACTGTGGAATCTAATACAAAAAATTAACCGAGGCTAATAAAAGGGGAAAAGGCATCTCCTTTTTTTGCACTTTACGGTGGTTCCAATTGTTGCTTTGATCAAGGTGCCACCACCCGTGCAATTGCAATACACATAAACCCACCACCACACATACGACAGATAGAGCATAAATCACCAATGAAACGGATAGGCAAACTGCGGCTTGAAAATAGTATACGAAAACATGTTTTCTAAAGAATTAGCAGATGCAGGTTAAACCAATTAGTCAAGGCAACATATCTACATCTTCGAGTTCAATTCGAATTTCTGACTCCTCACATACTAAAATAACTTAGAATATATATTATTAGTTTAAAAGGTAACTTAACATTTATAGATGTTGTAGACATGAGCGTAACTATATTGACTAAAACATATATACTTCCGTCATTGTACTCAAATTCAAATTTATCTCTTCATAATTTGGATTAGTTTGTACTTGATGCTGAAAGACTGCTTTTTCCTCTTTACCCTAATAATGTTGAAACAACTTTTTTGCAGTAAGCCAAAGACTATTGAAGAAACATCAAGCATGGCTGGAAGAAGGGTACAAAGATCACATATATTCCCAGAGAAAGGCAACCAAGAACCCGGCATCTCTGTGGCTGATCTCACCTTCGTCGTTGACGAGAAGCCGCACCCTCTTTTCAAGCGTGACGGGAATGATCTTATGGTCACTCAGAAACTCTCTCTACTAGAGGCTCTCACCGGAGCGTTCGTCAATCTGACAACGTTGGACGGAAGGGTTCTCATGATCCCGGTGAAAGACATTATTAGCAAACCTGGCCATGAGGAGGTGGTTCCTAATGAGGGAATGCCAATCTCTAAAGATCCGACCAAGACCAAGAAAGGAAACCTAAGGGTCAAGTTCGACGTCATCTTTCCGGCGAAGCTTAGTGCGGAGCAGAGGGATGAACTGAGGAGAGTGCTGGATGGAGGTGATACCTGTTGAGCAAAAATTGTACACAATGTGTAAACAAATAATTTACTCGACACAATTTCACCCTCGTTCATTTTTCGAAGAGGGTTTTATTAATTCGAGTTCGACCCATTCTAGGCTACGCGCCTATTAATTACAACCCTTCTTTTAGGAAAGGGACACCCTTTGATTCCAATTTGAAAAAAATCGTAACTTGGGGGTTTGGGGTTTTATTTGATTTTGTGACTGCATCCAAGTAAGCCTTAGATTGCCTACGTACCCTCGTTTGAGGGATCAAGTCACTCGTAGTTCCTTGATTTGGTGTTGGTTTGAATTTGGTGCCTTGTGCAGTTTTAGCTCGTGCAGGCGAGGACTTAGGCCATTGGAGCTTTAATGCCTTGGCAGTTTTAGCTCATGCAGGCGAGGAGCATTTGATGCTTTATGCAGTTTAGGCTCTTGTAAGCAAAGACTTTTAAGTCAATTGGAGCTTTGATGCCTTGGCGGTTTTAGCTCGTGCGGGCGAGGAGCCTTTGATGCCTTGGCAGTTTTAGCTCATGCGGGCGAAGAGCATTTGATGCTTTATGCAGTTTAGGCTCTTGTAAGCAAAGACTTTTAAGTCAATTGGAGCTTTGATGCCTTGGCGGTTTTAGCTCGTGCGGGCGAGGAGCCTTTGATGCCTTGGCAGTTTTAGCTCATACGGGCGAGGAGCGTTTGATGCTTTATGCAGTTTAGGCTCTTGCAAGCAAAGACTTTAAGTCAATTGGAGCATTTGATGCCTTGGCAGTTTTAGCTCATGCGGGTGAGGAGCATGTGATGCCTTGGCAGTTTTAGCTCATGCGGGCGAGGAGCATTTGATGCTTTATGCAGTTTAGGCTCTTGCAAGCAAAGACTTTAAGTCAATTGGAGCATTTGATGCCTTGGCAGTTTTAGCTCATGCGGGCGAGGAGCATTTGATGCCTTGTGCAGTTCTAGCTCATGCGGACGAGGAGCATTTGATGCCTTGGCAGTTTTAGCTCATGCGGGCGAGGAGCGTTTGATGCCTTGTGCAGTTTTAGCTCATGCGGGCGAGGAGCCTAATGATATTCTTTACAGCTTCGTGCCCTTTGAATTTGATGCGGCTTCATGCCATTTGAAATTTGATATGGCTTCGTGCCATTTGAATCTTGTGATGGCTTTGTGCCATTGGCCACTTTCCTTCGGCTTCGTGCTTGGAGATTTCTTTCTTACTCTTTGTAGAAGATCAAAGTAGCAGGAATGAATTTAGTTTATATAAACTAGGGATTCGTTTCAGTTTCACGGTTGCGTCTAAAATTTTGATATCAAACTGCCTACGTATCCTTAACGGAATCAAACCGGCGTAGTTCATTGTACTTGATTTGGATTTGCACACTTGTATTCAGACTTGGCAAACTGAGCAGTTAATTGCTTGATGGAGATTTTTATTTTAATTCCTAATCTTAGGAATTTTGAATGGGACCTTGGCCATCAATTGCACTAATTTTGGTATAGCTTCACTTCATTTGGGTTTTTGAACAATTAATAGGTAAATACCTATTAATTAGTGTTGAACAAAAACAAACTGGAAGGGCTCCAAGGACCACACCCTTTTGGCTTTTTTTTTTTATAAATGGAACTTGATGGCGTCAACATTCCCATTCTTCTATTTATTATAGGGCTTTGAACCTTTTGTCCCAAATAAATATCTTTTCGAATCTGACAACCATTTTTTTTTTGGAGCTTTAATAAAACACCCCTGGTACTGTTTACTTTTAACGAAAAACCACTTTTTTACCTTTAACTGTCACTATTCATTATACCTTCAAAAAGGACTTTTCATTAAAACTGTCACTATTCAGGAACTTTTCGTTAGTTTTCCTTTTTTTTATGTAACTTTAAGTCTTCTAAGTCCAAATAGGACTTGGTTTCAATAAGGCATCATGCCTTTCCCATTCTTCATTTTATATATATTTTTGTCTGATATCCAACTTGAACACGGCAGCTCAAAAACACTCTTCCTTTAAGACAACCATTTTTTTAAGATGGCTTTTCCTGCTTTGTCAGTCATTTTCCTTGCTTTTGCCCTCCACGTGAGGTGCTTAGTGGACTAATACTTGCTTTTGCCCAAATTGAAGCCAACAAAGCAAACTTTCCTATTGTTTAAAGAAAACAGATAGCAAAGCACGGTTTCTATTGTTTAAAGCAGAGCACGATTTTATAAGTGCTTTTTTTCACTTTTTAAGCCTCAAGCCTCAAGTCTCCTTGTTTTTTTCTTCTTTTTTCAAGCCTCAAGCCAACAAACCTGCTGTGTGTTTCCTTGACGTTTTGAGAAGGATAAAAATCAATCCACGTGAGGTGCTGATTTCAGTTGGTATTTATCCTCCCCGTGAAACGCTTCAGAGACTCCTTTTTTTCCTTTTTGTCCCCAAAACTCGGTGGTTCTCTTCCAGAAATAAAAGATAGCCTCGTGATATTTGGGCTCCCATCAATTTCACCAATTTTTTTTGAAATTCCTTATGGGTAAGTTTGGTAGAGTTCGAACTCCTTTTGAATTTTCTCCATTTATCCCTTCTCGAATTTTTGCAGGTTACGCGTCTCCTTTTTCCTTGCTACCCCGTTCTTTTGTGTGCTTCCTTCGTGGACTCAAAATTCCAAAACAAAAGAGGAGGGGAGAGTTCAAAAACAGGTTCCCCCATTTTCGTTTTCTATTTTCTGGGCTTGATTTTGGTGGGTTGAAACTCTGAACTGCGGTATAATCTTTTGTGCAGGCCTCCTCATTTGTTTGGTTATTCGATATACCACTTTTCAGTACCGAGTTCGTTGAAGACGAGTGTTGGTCCATGGCTCTGAAGGTGAGGGTCTTTCTTTGAGATTTTGTAGACGCCTCTTTCTGTTTTCCCATAGGGATTTATTTGATTAGTCTTGACAGTGGGCGTTTAAATACCCCACTTTGTGTTGTGTTCTCATTCATATTTTGTCTTGCCATTTTTTCTTCCCCCAAAATGCTTGCAAATTTGGGATGGCAAATGTGCAATATGAAAAGTACTTCCAACTATTTTTTTTGTCCCCTGTACCCGTGGGTAGCAAGGAAATGGTGTTGAAATGGTCAATATTTTTGACCCAATATTTGGCCAAAATGATGTCTGCATCTATACTTAGACATGTATTTTTTTGAGACTTTGCTTTTGGCTTTGTTTTCTTCCTCTCTTTTACGTGAACAGCTTGCTTCCCTTGGGCACTGCTCTTGATCATCTGGCAGGGGTCTGCCTCCTTTAGACCAGTTAAAAACTTCACGAGGTGGTCTTGGCCACCCCGAAGAAATTCATGGATATTTTTTTCCTTCTCTTCAAATCTGGGCAGAGAGGAAACATGTGGCTGCTGCTATACATGTATTTTTTTGACTTGGGAACTTCACGGGATGGTCTTAGCCATCCCGAAGAAATTCATGGGATTCTGGCAGTGGCTGCTGCTGCTAATTTTTTTGCACTGCTTTGATTATGGTTTTGCACTTTTTTCCTTTACTTCCATCTGCAATACAGCTTTGAACCAAAGAAATAACATAAATTGATAGAAACTTATTTCATACCTGATGATGAATGTTCTTCCTTTTGTTCTTCCTTTTGATCTAGACTCGAATGCACGAATGATTATTGTAGCAGTTTGTTGTTTCTCCAAAATTCTGCAGCGTTTCCTTCTCCTCCTTTTTTCTTCCTTTTCTTCTTGTGGTTGATGCCTATTTATAGGCACCCCGGGGAGGTTCTGAATGTTGTTACGTGGGGGAAGATAGAGAGAGATAGAGGCCATTTGTTTCGCCAGTTCCCTTATCCTCCTTTTACTAACTCCACGTTCTTTTGTTTGCAGATAATGGGAAGCTTCCCCTGTTTTGCACGTTTCTTCCTCTTTTGCAGGGAAGAAATGCATATTTTATTTTTATTTTTGTTTATTTGATTTGTAAAGCCCATGTCTATTTTTTTGGGCTAAACTATTTGTTTTGTTCTGCCTTGTAACTTGATCCAGATAGTATGGGCTATATTTATTATATATATATATATATATATATATTTTTTTTTGTTCAACAATACCTAAGGTTATGAGAATTCATATGCCTAGGATAAAAACCAAATCCGTTTTAAATCTAATTGTCATGTAAATACTTAATCTTTCCACGGTCGATTGTGCATAAAGTCTAGTTCGAAGGTTTGGAATCCATAAATGTAAGAAATGCTCATGGAGCTCCATAAATTGTAAGATTATTTACCAGTGGCCTATAACACTTTTCTTTGATGTTTGCGAAAACTTAAAAATTGCAGTTTTCAAAAAGAATTTTTACTCACAATGTTTAATCGGTTTTGTGAAATAAAAAAAATTATCATAAGTTATATTTTCATGAAACTTTCCTACACCGCAAATTTTTTAAAATTCATATAGAATATACCATAGATGTTCAAAAAGACAGAACTACGTTATGGTAAAGTTTTACGCCCTGTTGAAATTTTCTTATTTATATTTTAAAAAAAGGTTTAAAAAGAAATATTTATGTCACCCAATTATTGACAATATTTTCAAATGTATTATAACATTGTCCTTAATGCATACACAAAAGATCTCGAAAAAACTCAATAAATTACTCACGTAACTAGTTTGCAAAATTCTATTGGAATTTTCGCCGCTACTCAAACTTCTTAAATTTTATGCAGAATATTTCATTGTAGTGCAGAAAAATTCCACAACACATGTTTAATTAATCAAAAGAAAGCAATACAAAGTAATCCGTTAAATTTTAATGATACATAGCTCACTTTTTATATATATAAATAAAGTGAATTAGCACTTCAGAAATACAAACATACAAAACATCACGAAAATTAAAGAACACACAATCGATCTTATTTAGTTTACACCTTTTTTAAACAAAACGATAATGTTTTTATTATAATAATACAAATATCAAAGAGTACATTCAAGATAACATTCATGAGATCATCAATCCAAAAAAACTTTAACAAAACATAAAAAAGCCAACTTGATCAAACTTCTTGCGACCGTACTATATTCTTTCTTTTTTTCCCCTTATTTCTTCCACTCTCACACGTTGGTGTCACATCATCATATTCCCGATCGAACTTTAGTTTAGTCACAGCATCAGTTAATTAATCCTTCGATTAATTATGATCTCCTGTGTTTCTCAATCTTCTTCTGCAGTTCATCCTTCCTAGCCCCCACGATCTTATCCACCACCTCCCCTTTCTTCATGAATACAAATGAAGGCATTGCCTGCACCCCAAACTCCCTTGCCACATCCTGCATCCATCCATTCATATTTACCAATTATATACCACAGATATACATATATATTTGTATTTTCATTTCGTCACCTAGATCAAGAATTCACAGTCACTTACCCTTAAGTTTAATATCAAAATATTAAAAACATGTTCATTTATTCTCCATCATTGATATCAAATTCAAGGGTGAGTAACTATGTATTCTTTGGCCACTTGGTAACTAAGATAACATTTTTAATATTTGTACGTCACGTTCGGTCACATGTTAATTTAATATTTCAACATGATGTTTTTATTTTTATTTTTTATTTGAACAAAAGATAGACCTACACGAAGGGGGTGAGAGAGTAGGCTAAGCCTTAAAATAAACTTACCATAATAATGTGGTTTAACTTCGCATGCAATCAGTGTATACTGTATAATAATGTTTTTGAGGTCTAAATAATAGTTTTCTTTATAATATATATGTAAAATTTAATAAAAATACGAGGAGAAGTTTCATGCATAAATATATATACCGGTAGCTCGTCGACATCAAGTTGGACGAACTCAACGTCAGTGAATTTATCAGCGTAGTCTCTCAAGATTGGCTCCATGGCTCTGCAAGGTCCACACCATGTAGCCGTGAAATCAATCACCATCTATTCATCACCATCACCAACCAAACAAAATAATTAATCAACTTAGCAACTTTATTAAAATAAATAAAAGAGTAGAGTATATTAGAGTAGATTTATCATATATGGAGCTTAATTAATATGAGTTCGTTCATAAGTGCTTTTAAAATGGCTAAAATTGTTTTTGGTGAAAATATATTTGAATCAATCATTGTAAAAATATAAGCAAACCCTAAAAAAACACGAAAAGTTCTTTTTAGAATAAGCACATAACTATTGTCTCTTACATAAATTAAGCACTTAAAGTACTTTTGAAACATAAAAATATTTTCTCTAAAGTTGATCTAGCCATTTTAAAAGCATTTATGAACAAACCCTATGACTTTCCTTTTATACAAACAATAGTGCAGAGAGGGACTATTCAAACTCGAGACTTTCAATGTAAGAATAGTAACAACTGAATTATAAAGCCTACAAACTCTTTAAGGAGTTTAATGATAGTTAGTTACCAGTTTATTGCTGTCTTTGAAGGCAGCGAAGTGGGTGTTCCAGTGGCCCTTGGAATGCAAGGTCACGATGCGAGACTCGTGTCCATGTGAAGATTCATCCGAGTCTTGAAGGTGTGACATGTTGCCTCCCATTTCTTCTTCTACTACTCTCTTGTGTTTCTGAGGGATGGTGATAAAACAAAACTATAAGAAATTTGTTCCAATCGACTGCGTTTGGCGTGGATATTTGGCGTTGGTCCGAAGGGGTTTATATAGTGGTTTAGGGGAATGGGGCAAAAGTTGTATGGTGAACTTTAAGAGTGGTGGTGGTGTTTTTGGATTCGGCATCTAATTAATTCAATCAATTTTCATTTTCTAATTAAAGGTAAATGCTGGGATCCCTAATTACACCAATTACAGTACAAAGAGGAGTTGACTGTTGCTAATGTCAACGGGCAAGTTTTGTCACATGACGTCAAAAACAAAGAGAATGGCACATATTCACCATTAGCATCCAAAACCAAAACTAAAAGTCAACTTAGTTATCGAAATTTTCTAGCATCCTTATACGCTATATTTTGAGATTTTACCGTCAAATTTTTATCAATAATACAATAACTAAAATTTAACGGCAAAAGTACAGTATAAGATGCCTCAAAGCATTTGCCATGGAGCTGCAAAACAAGATATAAATAATTAATTGAGGGAGGCTAATAAAAGGGGAAGGGCATCGCCTTTTTTGCACTTTCCGGTTGTCCAAATCTTTGCTTTGATCAAGTTGCGCACCACCCATGCAATGCACATAAATCCACCACCTACACACATGATTGATGGAGCATAAATCACAACCATCAATTACAGGTTGATGCCAATTAGTCATCTGGTGGTCCAATTACTGCGGCTGAAAATGGTTTACGACAACATGTTTTCCAAAGAATTACAGGTTGGCAGATGCGGAAAATTGCGTAGCGTAAGAGAAAAAAAAATACCGAAAAGTCCTATGTTTTTTTTTTAGTTGGAAAAGCCCAACTGGCAACTTCCGTCTTCCTGAATTGGGAGAGCGTCTCTTTTTTTTTTCTTTTTCTTGTTCTTTTTTTTTTAAGAAAAGGAGGGTGCACGATCAGTTAAAGAATGAACCAACCCAAATGATTGTACAATTGTTCCTATGATGCAACTGGTTAAACCAATTAATCAAGGCAGCATATCCACGCCTCCAAGTCTAATTCGAATCCACTGTTTTAAAAATCCCCGCCTAGCACCGCCTAGGCCCCGCCTAGGCGCTAGGCGGTTGGCCACCGCCCCGATTAATGCCTAGGCGTTTAGAAATTAAGAAAGGGCGCCTAGACCGACAAAGGCAGCCACCTAGACCGCCTAGGCACCCGCATAGCCCGCCCAGACCCGTTTAGACACCCGCCTAGGTTCCGACTCACTTAGACAGAAAATAAATAACTTTCATTTTACATTTTATTTTTTCAATAAATTGTAAGAGACTTATTGAATACTTAAAGGGAACACACATTATATACTTGTTCACCATGTTTTCATTATGTTCTAATAACTCATAATATATATGTCATTCTATTTTGTAGTTTATGATGAAATCATATATATTTTAAGTATAAACAGACACTTATTTACACAAAATATATAGATTGAATTAAATCTGCCTAGTCCGCCTAGGCGCCCGCCTAGGTGCCTAGGCGCTAGGCCACAACCCGCCGCCCGATTAGCGCCTAGCGTCTTTTAAAACCTTGTTCGAATCTCTCTCTCTCTCTCCCTGCATGTTGAAGACATATTAGTAACCATGTTAACGAGAACATATATATTGTTAGAAAATATTATTATTTAAATTTATTTTAATGTTTGGAATTTTGAACTTAGCTTATGAGTATTAGGGTTTTGTTTCCTTACCTATTAGGGTTAGGTTAGTTTTTCTATATATATGGTACTTTGTAACTTTAGAATAATAAGTTATTCACAGTGTAGCCTATTAGGGTTTTATAGCCGTGTCGGCATTCTCGTTTGTTCAATAAAATTCTTATTATTTTGTAGTCTTGTTTGTCGCGCACTCTAATGTTCAACTTGGTATCAAAGCGGGTTTGATCCTTATGGTCTCGTTGGTATCAATTTGTTTACCTTTGTCGTCGTTTGTTTTAGATTTGTTAGTTGGTATTGATTGTTTGCAAGGAAAAGAAAAATGAAAGAGAAAAAAAAAGTTTTGCTTGCGGAGGAGATCCCCTAGCAAATAAAAAAGGGACGAAGGAGAAAAGAAAAAAAAGGAACCATGGAAAGGAAAAGGAAGGAAGAAAAAAAGGAAAAGAAGGAAGGAAAAAAAATATGGATTTTGTGTTTTGAGGTTTGGGGCCCACGCGATGCTGCTATTTGGGCTTGTTTTTGTAGCTTGTTGTTGCCTTCTACAACGATCACTCGAGTGTTTGGACTGGAGACCACTAGAGTGACGTTGGGTAGATGATGAACTGAATTTTTTATTTGTTTGTTCGGAAGTTGGAATTTGCATTGGTATTGGCATTGGCATCCGCATTTGCTTGTTGGCAAACTCATGTCGTGTACCACCATGAGTTTGACGGGAGGTGTTGGAAAATATTATTATTTAGATTTATTTTAATGTTTGGTATTTTGGGCTTAGTCCGTTAGTATTAGGGTTTTACTTCCTTGTTTATTAGGGTTAGGTTATTTTTTCTATATATCTGGTATTTTGTAACTCTAGAATGATAAGTTATTCACAATGTAGCCTATTAGAGTTTTGTAGCTTTGTCGGCATTCTCGTTTGTTCAATAAAATTCTTATTATTTTGTAGTCTTGTTCGTCGCGGACTTTGATATTCAACTTATACTTCTGTCATTGTGTCCCAATTCAAATTTCTCTCTTCATAATCTAGAATTGTTTGAAATAGACATAAAAATAGATGAAAAACTTATAAAAATAAAAATGGCATCTTAGTTAAAATGGGTCTCTAAGATTGTCAATGTCATAACTCCTCACTTTGGTATTTGAGATTTGAAATCAATAGAAGTGATCCCTAACTTTGTCTCCTGCCAATTATTTTGATCTTGCCGCAAAAAATTTGTTAAATAAGAACCGAAAGAAAAATTTGAGTTTTCTATGAAGATACTTCTATGGAGATACTAGAATAATTGATAATGGACAATTTTAAGTTTTAAAGACCAAAGTCTAGAGTTATGCAAATTTCAAACAACATTATCTAGTTTTATTTATTGTACTTGATGCTCTTTTTTTTTTTTTTAAAGATTACTTGATGCTCTTTCTTGGAGGGACTAAAAGCAATAAAACAAAGAAAAACCACTCGGAAAGTTTTTTTTAGAAAGACTCAAAAGTTTATTCGTGGTGTAAAGCACTGGTCATTTCGCATTCAACGTTACTTTCTTCTCTCTATCATTTCATATTCTTTATGCAGAAAAACATGTAAATAAATTTTTTAAAAAAATTGAGGAAAAACAAAAGAAATCCAATCTAACATTGAGTAGGTCCATCCAAACCAAAAAGGGACGATTTATAGAGAGGTAGATTGTCTGCCCTCTTATTTTGGTGTCATTTCTATACTCTTATTTTGTGCGATCACAGTTAAGTCACATCAATATTTTATATTGATTTTTTTTTGTAGAGATAATAAGATAAAAAGTATTAGGAATATAAAATGTTGATGTGGCATAACCGTGACCGCACAAATAGGAAAGCACCATACTAGGAGGGCAGACAATCTGCCTCCAATTTATAGCACTATTTTTTAATATAATTTTGTACACACTTTTTTGTGGGTATACTTCGTAATCTATTTTAATGATCGAATCGTTCATCTTATAGAATATCATTCATAAAGTATTTTTGTAAAAAATTAAACAAATTCAAAACTAATAAAATATTCATTTTTAGTGAAAAAAAAACATAGATGAACACGCTTCAAAAAAAAAAAAAAAAAAAAAAAAACCTTAACTCTTAATCCAACTATTATATGGTTCAGTTTTGAATAATTTTTTATAGATATAATCTTTAATAGAAGACCTAAAAGATAAACTATTCAAATCATTAAATTACATAACGAAGTAAACTATACAAAAACCTTTGTAAAAATTGTGTAAAAAAATAATCCCACGGGTCCGTTGTAAACTAAAATAGGCCATTGATATATCGCTAAGTAGTAGAGTATTATTGATTTTTGGCTAAATAACCTTTTATTTTAAAAAACTTTAACGAAAAACTCATAGTACTGTTCACTTTAACGAAAAACCACATTTTTACACTAAAAAGTCAATTTTGACACTATTTATTTTACCCTTTATTTTGTCCTTATCATTAAAACTCAAAGTTTTCAAGCCCTTTTCATTAGTTTTCCTTTTATTTTATATCATTGTGTGTTGATCAACCTATGTGCTAACTCGACATGGATATAAGTAAATCCAAGCACCGAACCATTGCCAACAAAATATATTAGTCAGAGAAAAATATTAATCTATCAGGCACCGGAATTAAATTATGTCAAATCATGTCCCCAAAATACTTCAACATCTTATATTTTGAATGTTTTCGAACACAAAACGCTTTAACTGAACTACAGGCGACTAAAAAACATCCCAGATGGTGAATCCGTCGGCCACCCACATACAAACCATGTCTCATGCAAGGCAGCAAACGTCTTACCCCCACCGCCCCATCCAAAAACTAGAAAGAAGCATTCTGCAGAGACTGAAAGTACCGTTACGAAGCAACTCCAACGTTGGCCGAGGCATGATCCTCTTGAGCTGCACCTTGGTGGTTGTAAGATGCCGCACCACCCCTACCGCCCCTACCCCTATTGTTATAGTGGGGTCTTGGATAATAATTTCCAGGCTGGTCGTAATATTGGTTGCGACCATTCTGGAAGGAACCACCTCCTCTGCCATTGCCTCGGCCTCCACGGCCGTTAGTGTAACCTCTACGGCCACCTCCCCCACGACCGCCTCTTTGGTTTTGATATGGTCTGCGAGAAGCATGCTGTTGCTCGAATTCTACATCTCTCTGGTTATAGTCTGCTTCTGTTTCTAGCTGAACTTGTTCTTGTTGAGCTGAAACAGCCACCGACGGATTTTCTGTCACCATTTCATCCTGCAAAGCAAGAACCTCCCACATTTCAATAAACTAGATGCAAATTCCAAAAAGAATGACTGTGAAATGATAACACAAGAAGAATCAACTGTCGAACGCTAAGCTAAGAGCACCTTTTGAAGTTCCTCTGTATGATTCGATTGGCTATCACCAATCTCATGTCCTTGAAAATTTGCAGCGTCTTCAACCTACAGAGCATAAAACGAAAATTCAACACATATCACTTGACCAAAATTTATTACTCAGTTAACAATAACAGGAACAAAATCAATTAATCACATTACACTAACCATAATTGATTAAACAACTTTCATTAAGTTTGAAGACTACATGCTAAAAATTTACTGTTCCCAACAACTTCAAACAAATAAGGAGTAAAGCATCCACAAAGATAACTGAAGTTGAGAAAGGTGGTGACTGGAAGATGAGACGGAGTGTGACTGTTAACAGCACAGCAGGATGGATGCTAGAAGATGAGAAGGGTTGAGACCAAAAACAGCATAGCAATGACCTTGGAACAAGGATAACAATGCCAAATTGTCAAAAGAAAACAAGTAAAAATTGCGTGTTCACTTATTTTTCATCCACACTTGGCTAAACCAAAAAATGAAAAGTAAGCCATGAAAGTACCAACCTAATCGAAACCTTGAAAAGAAATATAGCTTTAGTATATCAAAGAGATATAATAAGAGAAAGTTAGCCATGCATTAGACAGTCTGGAATCCAAGATATAGATCGATTACAATGCACTTGTTCATATTGTTCAGCATATGCAACATAGGGTGAGACTAAAGTAGATGTTTCATTCCCCTGCCCATACATGAAGGTTTAATTTTTAATACCTTTAATTTATCTTTATATTCTTTAATTTTGAATTAATACAACCACCACCACCTTTTCTACCTCTGACCTTAAGAAGAAAAGAGAGTACTTTACACTAATCCAAATTTTAGGAGATACCGATGTTTCATTTGAGTTAAAGAAAAGAGAGTACGTTACCACCACCTTTCTACCTCTGACCTTATAAAGAACAAAACAAAAAAAGGACTTTTAATATGCATAGTTCATCTGTGAAGGAGATACCGATGTTTCATTGGAGTTAAAAACACTCATATAAATCTCCAACCAATACACCTGTGCATATTGAAATCCTCTAATCATTATTAGGCATAGTGTTCAGAACATTTGTGATTCATGTTGTCCTACATACAAGAAGTACATAAAATTTTAATGAAAATTTTCACCGATCAATGTTGGGGAGGCAAGGGCACACAAATCCAAACAGAAATGCACACAAGCAAGAATAAAAACTTTTGATTTCCAATAGATAAAACAAAATCTTCTTTGAGACCTAATTGTGCTCGCATTTCAAACAATCATAGTTTCATTCAGCACCAAATACAAATCTCTTTGATTCTATTTTATGCCGGTAAGTTTAAAATAAAAGAATCATTCAGTATTTCATAGTTTCCCTCACATCTGGAAAGGAATGTAGTAGCCAACAACTCATTCCTTCCTAAGACTGTTAATGCCAACTTCCAGCTTCCACTCAATTTAAACCCTCCGTAACCTTGTGAAAGCTACTACCATGCCTGAGAGTAATAAAGTCAAATCAGATCACTACATCTTACACTTTAAGGTTGGCATCACCCACGAGAAACAATAGCACGAATAAGAACACACAAAGATGACAGTTCATAAAACTCTAAAAGTAAAAGACAGTTCACTACCCATGCTAAATTGTCCACCTAACATGTGTCTGTTTATGCATTTTGACTGCCAGATTGTAGAGCTTGCTACGCAACCTACCCAAATCCACCATTTTAGGTATTTTCACTACTTGTTTCATCAACAACTATTCCTATGCACAAATTATAAACAGAGATGTGGAATTAGTCTTTATTTTTGTTCTATAATAAACACCAAGAGGCAGAGAAGCTCATAGAAAATATAAAAGAATAACTCATGAGAAATACCACAATAGTACAAATCATATGCATCGCGATCAAAACACCAAAACATCATAATGAAATAAGCACCTACATTGTTATTAGAACAACTCAAAGCAAATCACAAATGATGAAAATTTACAACTAAATCAAAGATACCTTCTGCTGGAAATCCAGCTGAACATGCATCTGAACAGGCGAGATAGACCCCTGTACCGGCACCTGAAACGGAGCATAGTTCCCTGCAGCTGCTGAGGCTGCAACTTCTTTCATTTGCGGTGTTATGGTAAAGTAGTCTGATGCCATAATCTTACTGAGCCTCTCTCTCAACCCCGCATCTACACACAAATTAAACCATTGATATCATCAAAGCAGCCACATATAAAACATAATATCCATCATTTACAGAAACCAACTAAATATTTCACAAAAAAAAAAGATAGAAATTTTACAGGTCACACTGGAATTCGGCTCAATGGATTGCTCCGACTTAGCAAGCCAAAGCTTGGCGTGTTCGAGGCATTGCTGCAATGCATTCTTATGCGACAAGCTCGAATCGCCGGGCCGCGAGATCAACAACCCACAGAGCGACGAAATCAAATCCAAGTCCCTCGGGGCGAGCATCTCAGTGTCGTCGTCAGTGATGGTATCGTAAGTCAAGCAGCATTCTCTCTCGTGGGTCCTGGTTAGAATAATCCGCGTGAAGTCACTCTGCGACTTCACGTCGAACAAGGACCCAAAGTAGAGCAGATTCAGAAGCTCCTCGACGGCGGCAGCGTGGCGGTCATCTGATTCACTGGGCTGGACGACATTGGGCTTGTCGTCGTGTTGGGGCTTCTCATCGGAGATAGGCTGGGTCGAGGCCGAGATCTGATGGTGCTGCACGGCAAGGCTTTGCTCTTCGGCGACCGCGTCAGCGAGGGGCTGGCGAAGCTTCTCGAGTTCTTCGATTAGGGCAACGACCCCGGGCTTGGATTGGAGGACGCCCTCCTGCTCCTTGTTGAGGGCCTTGCCTTGGGCAAGAGACTCCTCCATCTGGATGATGCGGTTCTGCTTTTTGCGGAGTGCTCGGAGGCGCTTGTTGATGAGGCTGAGGACTGGTCCGTCGGAGAGGTCCGAAGCCGCCGTGGCCGCCATTTCGGCTTCTGGGGAAGTTCTAGGGCTTTGAAATTCGGGTGATCGTAGAAGCACCACAGGCGGCGGCGGTTTGGTGGTGAGGGTTTTGCAGACAACGAAGCGGCGGGAGGGAATTTGGGAAGAGAGAGAGAGAGAGAGAGGCAGTGTAAGATGGTTGCCAAGTACTAAACAGCAGGTCAAATGTTTGGGGCACGACACAAACACACCGTTTTTTTTATGGAACACAAACACAATTTTTCGGTGTTTTTATTCAAATCTGCTTCAAATTTCAATGCTACGTAACCTTTTAATTTCAATCATAGTTGTTCATTATTCATTATTTTTATCATTCAATTTAAGTACAATTATAAATAATTAACTTTGTTGAATATTTTCTTGTTGGCTTATTTACGAAAATGTTGACTTAACTTTTCGCTCTTAACTCTTAAAAGTAAAATTTTAAATTTCTCAATTAACACCTTAAAACTCAAATTGATCTCACATGATCTCATGTCATCAAAGTATATTGATAATTCTGTTAAAGGATGATGTTGCATGAAGTGAGACCCACTTCTTACTATGTAAGGTTAGCAAAAATATTAAGAAATTTTTTGCCAAGAGCTTCTCCCCCTTTCTTTCTTTCTTCGGCTTATTTGCACGAATCTGTACACCTAGGGCAGATGTACATTGAGATCAAGAAGAACCCAAGACCATTTGAAATATGCATGTGGACGTCTTTCGAAGCCTCTCTATCAGTACGTCTTTTTGTGTCGACTAGCACTAAGTGTAATGTAATATTTGTTAAGCATATCTCGACAGCATTCGACATTGTATCGACAACACTCGACAAATGCTTTTGATAAGACTCATTTTCTGCCTCATTGGTATAGATAATATCGTTTGATAAATTAAAAAAATATTAAATTTGTAACTCTCGAGTCTTATATGGTTTAAATCATCTCCAACTCGCGACTATTAACTCTTCCAATACACACAACCAAATGTAATACTTTTGAAATTTAGGTTAAGTATGTGCACACACATAACTTGATACCAAGCCAATATAAGACTCGAGAGTTACAAATTTAATATTTAGGGTATAATTGGATGCTACAAATTTCTCAGGAGCACAGAATTTTCCGTTGGTATATTTCCTCACCTTTGCTACATGTGAAAATCCAGATTGATAGACAGAATTTCTAACCATCTCGCAGAGGTCGCAGGCACTGAGCTTCCATACCTGCATCGTATTGATTTGAAAAGATGCACATTACACGATCACGACTATGAAGACTGGCAAATATCATAAATTAACAAACCTTTGCTGCAACACTATATTCTTCCACAAGTGGTTCTTGTTAGAATATGAGCATGAGTATGAATTCGTGGATTTAGTTATTTGTTTCGAGATTGGATAGGAAGTCTTATTGAGAATGGATTTGTAATCCATGTTATACTGAAACACTATGTTGGTTGTCTATAAGGATTTTAATAGGGGAATTCTTATAGAACTTGGCAAGGATTATGTTGTTTATATATAGTGGTCTCTGCTCTCGCAGTTTATACGCTCGATTCTGGACTAAGACCTATTATTAGTTAAGAGCAAAACCGATTACTGGAGAGAGGAGAAGGTGCACTGCAACCTTACAGCGAAACTTGGACATGGCTGCTTCTTCGAGTTCATCTGCGGGTATGATCTTCTCCGTACATTAGTTTAATGAACATCAGTTTGTGTTTTGATCACAGTAATTCAGATTACTTGTTCTTGGTTTATGTTTCGTCTAACAGTTCTTTTGTCAAAAGAATTTGGAGAGGATCATCGCTTGAGAGTGAAACATTTAGACCACATCGGAAGAACACAGGAAAAGGGAATTGTTGCTCAAAGGTGACATTCCTAATCCAACCTGCATTTAGAGGAGGTTACTAATTGTATTGATCTCACATCACATACAATGCAGAAGCAAAGGTCAATAACAAACAGGAAAATGAAACTCCATAAATAAATATCGCACCAAATGGACATATTCCAGCGAAACAGAAGTCACAAGAGCTGGGGTCTTCCGAAGATTAATCCCATGAGAGATATTATAGCATACAAGGAAGCCAAATGGTCAACATCACCCGCCTGCATGAGTAAAAATCATTGGCTGCAGACAATAACCTCTCCACGGGCGAGACCGAAATTTGATTGTTTGCAGTCCTTTTGATTCACGCAGCTGAAACAAAGTAAAACAAGAGATTGAAACGAATTTCAGAATCAACCGAACTTAATTGATCATCATTTTTATTTAAAGGGATAGGAAGTTGCTAACCTTCTTAAGAGTGTACAAGGTTGCATATCAGTAATACGCATAATAAGAGAAAGCGGGATTGAATTCATTAGTCCATTCAGATGGTGTTGGTATGTGTTTAGTTGGACGCCGTTCTGGTTTACTTTCATCCTCCACAAAGTCATAACCCACCAACTGTTTTCTAACGAATAGTCAAGTTAACATGTCTGATATGTATCTGGAACAAATGTAGCTGAGGATGAGAGTTTGGATCGACTGCAGCTTCAAAGAGTGGGATGAACACATTGTCTAAAATATTCTGTAAAGAGGTGACAATTCCCATATTTTTGTAGATATTGCACACCCGTGGTAGCGGCAAATTTAACTATTACCAAGGAGTACCAAGGAGGAGGCTGAAATGCTTCTGATTCTTCCCGGCCCCCAAAAGGGGTGGATAAATGTGGCTTATCACTAGTTGTCCACTTATTTTAGAAAAAATAAATAAATTGTGAGGTAATGTAAGATAGGTGCATACTGATAAGCCAAATTCCAACCACACATAGGTTCATGACAAGAGTATATACCTTTGGGCCTATGCAACAACACACATTGTGAGCTAGACTTACCAAAGCCCGTAGGGGTTTTATCTAATTAAAGCCCAAAGGCTTCAGTCCAAACAAATATTAATTAAATTTTATTAATCTAGTGTGTTCACTTATAGAATTTAATTGATTCTTTTAACAAATTAAGTCCTTTTGTTCAAATAATAATTATATTGGATGATAATTTATTTTTTAAAAGGACTTAAGTTGTTAAAATGACTTAATATTTTCAAATCAAGCCCCTTTGTTCAAATTTAAGTGCAGGTAGTGTATCTGCACAGAGCCCCAATTTTGAAGGATTCCAGCATATTGCTAGCGGTATTTGTTTGTTTAAGTTTGGAGAGAGGTTGTTGGTTCAAATCCCACCGGTACCTTCTTTTTTGTGTATATTTAAGCAAAATAAAAATGAAAACAGCAACAAATTTGTTCGGACCCAAGAGCTCATAGAGGCTTTAAACTCCATGACCAATTCAACTAAATATATTGTATGTGTATTTTATGCTGAAACAAGTGTATAATAAAAGAAGAAATGAACAGTAATTTGAAGTTTCAATTTGTGGTAAATTTTTATCTCATCGGTTAAAATTTCGCACTGAGTTCCTGAAATAATTGGACAGGTCATGCTTCAAGTTAATGCCATTAATCATTTTGTAATGAAACCGCCGCATTCGTCGTGCACAAAAAATTATTTGTTTGTTCTCTTGACATTATTTAATATCTCATGACCATTTTGTCGAGTGGCGGACAAAAATTGTGATTAGCAGTTAACATCAAGATGTGGATAATTTTGTTTAGCACTTTTTTCTGTTGAAGATATTTTGTTTAGGGGTGTGCTATCCACACACCCCATTTTACTTCTTACACACCCCTTGTTAATTTCTATTTGTTGATTTTCTTCAATTCATCCGATCCGACGGTCGAAAATTAGAAAGGTGTGTGAAAAGTAAAATGGGGTGTGTGAATATCACACCCCTTTTGTTTATTCAATCACCACACAAGAAAAATATTAGGTTATTAGACCATCTCCAATGGTTGAGTTAAAAATTAAATATTTTAACTCGAAAAATTTAGTTTTTAGCTCAGAAACAGTTTTTCTGCTCTAACGTTCTAGCCTAAAATTTTAGTCCGGGATTATTAAAAAATAAACTAAGGCTATTTTTTTTTCTTAAATTAATTTTTTTTAAATTAATATGTAGACTATCGTAAATTAATTTTATGAACATTTTAATAAAAAAAGTTTAAATTCCGATAAATATTTTCACTCGGTTAGGTGGAGCTCACACCGATTTCTGGGCTAAATTCTGGGAGAGAATCTGGCCTCGGTTTAGCATTTAGCATTTTGCCCAAATTTTCCCCTTGGGTTGGAGTGAGTTTGGGGAGAAATTTTGGAAGGTAATTTGACTTTTAGCCCACCATTGGAGATGGTATTAGAGCATCTTCAATGGTATAAATAAATTACTAGTCAAAATCATTTTTATGTGCCACGTAAGTAAAATATTGTTCCAACAGTATAGACAAATGAGTAGGCAAATTTTTTAATCTACAACAAAGTAGGCAATGTTGTCAACTTCTACATTGTAGGCAAATCGGGCTCCATATTGGGGTTATAATAATTTTCCCTACTTAGTTTATGTGACATTTTAATCATAAGGGAATTGAATATGCAACGCAACACATAAGCAATTATAACATATTTTTGCTTATTATATTTGTCTGCCTACATTCAAAACCGTCTCTAAGATTTTGAGAGCCTCAAGCAGATATTATTAACGAGCTCTTTTGCTTTCGTATCCTATTACATAATCTCACCAAAATATATTAAAACAATAAATAAAAGAAGTCACGAAACAAAACAAAATTCTGAATAATGTAGTAAATCACTAAATCTAAAGACAAATCTTCATCAACAAATGATATGAAAAGTTTGAAATGGAAAATTCACGGTAAATGAATTTTAATCCTTGTATTAGATTAATTTTTCATTAAAACCTGGTGTAAAATTAGATATCTGATCTTCGTCCTCCATGTCATCATGATTATTATAACTCATATTTTGTTATTTTTAAACTATTTAATGGCTCTTTTTGTTCCCATTGTGCCCCTATAATTAATTATTCGACCTTCTTGGTATGTTCCAAATTATTAGGAACTAATTTTGACTTTGATTAATTTATGCTTGATTTCTTCCATGATTATGGTGCCTGAAAGGATTTTTCATATCATCATGCCTAAATTACAAGATGAAAAAAGTTAAGGTATCACATGTATAATACATCAAAAAAGTGTATAGTACCTAACTAAACACACCTAATCATAGTACCTAGTTGAACGCACCTAAATCATAGTACCTAATCGAATGCATCTACATTATAGTACCTAATCGAATGCATCTACATTATAGTTCCTAATCAAATGTGTCTAACTTATCGTCCCTAATCAAGTATAGACGCAATAGATCAAACCCAACTCCATACTCAACAATTCATATACTGACAAAATGATCAAAACCCGTCAATAAAATCAACCAACACAAAATAACAACAAAAACTAATAAAATGAGTAATATCACAAGCACAATGCCACAAAAAAGTTACTGAACCCATTCTCGTAGTTGCAAATCGTTGGAATCCACATAGATACACAAGCCATATACCATTCAAAACCAACAATAAAACAAAATAGAGAGAGACTTACTACAAATGATGAGAAAAAGGGAAAAATTGTAATTAGAAGATGTGTGTGAAGAAATCAGCTAATACATGAATAGTTTGCCTAATCCCGTTTTCAATTGCAAAAGCCTAATCTGTTTTTTTCTAAGAAGCCTAATCTCTAATTCCTTTGATGTTGCATCTTTAAATACAGGATGCTCATTTTGAATGTTAAAAAAAAATCATTCAATTGTGAATAATTTAATAGCAATATTTAGGGATAATATAGAAAGACAAAACATTGTAAAATTACATAAAAGAAATTAATTATGATGTGGAATATAAATGATGATTTGGACACGAGTCAAAGGACTAAAATTAATTTTTAATCTTACTTACGATAATTATCTAAAAGTAATCATTTTTAAGGACTAAAATCTAATTTTCTATATTTTTTTGTTTCTTAATCTCTTCATCTGCCACTCCATTCTCTCAATCCAAACAAGAAACAAAGTAATCAAATCGCAAAATTAATTAATCTAATCATATATCAGCCAAAAACTAGGACTTCTTTGGAGGTTAAAGGTCATGTGCAAGTACACAAGTTGGTACCCTCAAAGTTGCCACAATAATATTGGAGAATGCTCTGGCGGTGGTTCCCTCAAAGAAGTCGCGAAACAAAACAAAATGTTGAATAATGTAGTATATATGCGTTACCCACGATGCATGAGGGTGATGAGTAGACCTAGCATTTTAGACCCGACCCGTTAACTCGACCTGACCTGACTTGTTAATATTAGTATTTGAGTAGATGCTTAACGGGTCGGGTCGCTAATGAATGAACTCGTTAAATAACGGGTCACTTTGGGTCAACTCGTTAGCACCCGTTAGTTGAAGATATTTTAGTAATTTCATTAAAGTTTTAACAACAAAAAATAAACTCTATGCAAAAAATAATAATAATAATAATTGTTAACGGATCTTAATAGGTGAAACGGATGACCCATTAATTTAACGGGTCGAGTTCGGGTGACCCGTTAACTTAACGGGTTGGATTGAACCTGACTCAAACCCGATAAACCCGACCAGTTTACAAATCTAGTGATGAGGAAAGTGTTGGAACAAATATCTCGTTGGTGCGGTTTTAAGCTAATTGTTTTGGAACAAATATCTCGTTGATGCGGTTTTAAGCTAATTGTTGACTTCTCAAAACAATTAGCTTAAAAACCCAGGAAGCTCTTAATATTATCAACCCATATCCGGACCTCATTACCATCCATAATCTGCCAATGTGATCCCCCAAGCAGAATATCTCTTCCGACTAATAGGCTGGACCAAGTCCAGGAAGCTCTCGCACCCTGCTTTGCATTGAGGAAAGAGCAATTAGAGAAGCAACAAACTTTAATCACCAAAGCCCACAAAAAATTTGATTCCATTATCAATCACCAATATTACTTAGCCAGAAAGGCATCATTGAACTTCTCAAAGCTCCTTAAGCCTAAGCCTCCCTTCGCTTTCGATCTACCAAATTTCTCATTTGATATCCGGTGAATACGATTCTCACCTCCTTTCACTTTGGACTTGGGGGGTGATGGTGGCGGCGGAGAAATCACAGGCTCTAAGGGTGCGTTTGTTGCACCGGACTGTCTTGGACTGGACTAGCTTCAAGGATTAAGTTGGACTGGCTTAGACTAGACTAAGCTGGACTGACTTAGTGAAGCGTTTGGTGTAGTGTCGGACTAAGAAACAGGATTATAATATTAAATTATTTAATCTATATTTATTAATATTTTATTTTTAATTTAATATATCAATTAATTTTTTTTTCATTACTTTATTTCTTCCCTACTTTTCTAGATCCATCCCCCTACTTTATCTCTTCATTTTCGTTCTCTCCGCCTCTCCCTCCTCATTCCCCTTTTCTTCCATTTTTGTTCCTCCCTTTTTTATTGCAAATCCTCTGCCTCCTCACTTCATCTTCTTCGCCTCCTACCTCTACACTTCACATCTTCCTCCTGCCTCTTCACTTCCTCTCACAAAATCACTTGCAAATCTTAAAATCAAAACATAGAGCAAGAAAGAGATTGGATATGGTTTGGGTTTTCTGGGTGCATGTGTGATTGAAACAACCATGATCATCCCACTGCATTTTTTTTTTTTTGGATTTCCTGGGTATTCGGGTTTCTGAGTTTTCTAAGTTCGAATTTTGGGATTTTCTGGGTTATATGGGTTCGAATTTTGGGAGGGTGTTGTGGTTTTGAATAGGGAGCCGCTGCAAATTTTTTACATTTTTTTTTTAATTTTGCGAGATCTGGGTTTGAAAAGGGTTATGGGACATGAGATAGAAGCAAATGGGAGGAACGAAGCAGGGAGGGGTGAAGCAAGCAGATTTGGCTTAGCAGTCCGGCCAATTTTGGGGGGTCTCGCTAAGACCCTTCAACGAAGCTTTTAGTCCGACTTAGTCTAGGCGAGTCCCATTAAACGCAGTCCCAGCGTGAAACAAACACATGACTACAATCTAGTCTAATCCAGTGCCCTTTAATCCAGTCAAACAAACACACCCTAAAGGTCCAGAGTGGGGCGGCCAACCGCCAGCCTCCCAGGAGCGGAGCCTCACTCTTTAATCGGAGTGTGAATGAAGCCCTTTCACTTTGGACTTGGGTTTTAGTGTTGGAATGTGTCATGTCCCATCAGCATTGAAGTACGAGGGACATTTTGGACGTGGTTATGTCAAGATTCTAGTCCATCATTTGAGATTAGTATATAATCATTGTTGGTGAACCATGTTATTTTTATTTTGATACTCTTTTTTCTTATTCAGTTAGCTTTATTCGTGATGATCGATTTGGGATGTTCCAGTTTAAATTTATTATTGAGTAGGTTTGTTTGGTCTCGTTTTTTGCCCCATTTTTCAACCAAAAAAAAAAAAAAAACCAAGAGTCGTTAAGGCACTTGTTCAACCTTTTTTTTATTTTTTATTCAATGATATATTCATAGTAAGGGAGTGAGGAAATAAACAATTGGTTGCAAAATCGTGATTTTTTTTCTTCAAATTTAAGACTTTTTATTTATAAATAATATAAAAATACTACTAAACAATAGTATTAAGTGACCTTATCCAAATTATTCGAGGTAGTCATATCCTTAGCACCAATTGAGTTGTTCTCTCAGTGGCTCATTTGTTTTTTCTGTATTTTGAGTCATAAACCTATTTCTTCATGGGCCTTCAACTAGCTTAGGAATCAAGTGCATCAACCAAACATAGGCCCACAATTATTTCAGTTCCTCTCCATAATTGCTAACTTCACCAACCTACCCACAGGGAATCACAACACTCGCTCGATCAGAGTCCCCAAAAACATATGTCAAAACATGTGTTCTTCGATCTTTATCTATACAGTGGTAGAGCCACAAGAAAACCAGGAGAGGCTCAGGCTTATTTTAAAATTTCTTCACTTTTTATGCTTTTGTTTATATTTATTAGCTTGTAGTTTTGGTGTGTGCTTTTGTTTTTCTCATTTTACAAAAAAAAAAAATAATAATAATAAAAAAAAAGTGTTTTACCATATTTTTATTAAACTAAAGCCTATATCAACTAGCATTTCATCGTTAGTTCACCATTTTGCATGTATTTTTGTTTTACAGTAAAACAACACCTCTATGGAATAGAAGAAGAATTAATCTTGAAAAAAAATAATTCATACTTGTACTTTTGAGCCGTGATTATTTATTTTTGTTCAATTTTAATGTAGTAGTATTTGCTTTAGCAAAACTCACAAACAAAATCAGTACTTATGATCTCAATGCCATTTATTTTTACTCAATTACTCTTTTTTAATTAAAATATTACATTTCAATACAAAAGAAGAACCTTTTTTCTCCTATTAATTATGTTATATTTTGTCTGATTTCTTCATGCGATCTTGAGTCCCCTCCTAACCTCGATTTCTAGCTCTGTTTAATGTTTAAATAATCACGAAATTGTTGATATTTTTGTCAAAATATCCAAAAAAAACAAGGATCAGTATGAAAAAGGGGGTGAAATGAAAACTTCACCTTGTATCAAAGAGATCTTGGAATATCAATGAATATCGACGATATTTACTAATTAACTATAAAAAAAATTCTGAAACTCATTGCAGATTTTGAACTTATGAATGTTTTCTTTAGAAATGTTTCTTTAACTTTGAGTAAATTTGAGTGAGTTGACATACCCAACCCATTACAAATTTCCATAGTTTATATCGAATGCAATCAATATAGATATCGATATTGATATATATATATATATGTATATATATTTCGATATGCAAATCTCAATATTTCCACTTGTATCGATACTTTAAACACTGAATCCACCATTGGACCTATATGTATATAAATTCAGGGAGTGGAAGGCTCTTTCGCGTACACGTATGCATGATACTGCACGGAGGTAGAAACGTGAAAGATGGATCCATCATGCAACCAGGATCACGTTTGATTTTGTGATTTTGAAAGGTATTTCCACTGAGTTAATTTTAGGCTTATCAAGTACATCTTTTTTCTCTATATAAAAAAAAGTATATCTTTTTGACAGTTACGACAATCACTTGCTGACATTACGTACGAGCTCCAACTCATACAAGTAGTAGCTAACGACATATTATTCATATGTGGGAGAGAGGATTTTCAAATTGACTAATAGTTCATGAACTGTTGATGGTCCAAGACTCCAAGTGTCCCAAGTAGTGGGCTAAGTTAGTGACCGACGACGTATTAGAAAGTATACAGTTTTTTACCTTTCCGCAATACCCTGTTCATTTTGTCTAGGTAGCCGCATTGCAGATATGGTAGGATATGGTGGGGATGGCGGTGATGATGGTGTAGTGGAGCTGTAGAGGTGGTGGAGACTAGGCAGGATCCGAGTCATGCATGCATATGACTGGTTTTGGACCAAAAGTGAGGGAAGAATTGCACAATATTTGAGTGGTAAAATTTTAGCTGATTCGAAACATCAACAATAAGTAAATGTTTGATCAACCATATAGGCAAAAACTTGTTCCAATAATATAGAGATTAGACAAATGAGGCAAATCTTGCCTACTCTCTCCAAGTAGGTTATGCTGCACGCTTCAACACGAGTAGGCAAATCGGATTCCTTTTTTTTTTATAACTAAAAATGCTTTCTAAAAATGCTTTATACCAAGAAAGATGACAAAGATAAAAGTTAATGTTAAAAAGATGAAAAAAATTAATAAAATATAATTTGTCTACTTAGTTTGGCTAAGACATGAGTAAGCAACATGTCTCATCAACATATATAGTACATTATTTTGCCTAGTTGGAAATGCTTTAAAACGGAATTGGATTTGCTCCAGACCTTAGTGTTCGTAACTTAAGGATTAATTCATTGAGCCGCTGATTGGTGTGTAAAAAAAAAAATCAGAGCTGTTGGTTTGTGTGTGTTGGGCCAATAAAATGAGTTAATGGACACCGTTAGATTCAATTTGTACGGTCCAAATTAGTTGATCCTTGGGTTCCAAACACTAAAGTCCGAAACGGATTCAATTCCCTTTAAAACCAAACAACCACCGCTTTTTTGTTGATAAGTCCAACGATGTATTTACATTAAGAGGTGAATGATTTGGATTAAAGCAAACAATGAGATAGCTATATAATTTAATTTAAACTCGTCATATATGGATGTTGAACGTAAAACATCGAACTTACAAATTAAAAAATACAACTAAACTGTAATGCTAAGTAGCAAACAAGCACCGAGAATCCAAACCAAATTCTAAAATGGATTGGAACTGAATTCTAAATTAAATGGATTTCCATCAATCCCTTTTGAGCAACTTTTATTAATGAAGGCATAAGGTTCAATCAATCAAGGGGCTTTTAGATCTAGATAAAAAAAACATAGATAGTTTTTAGGAGTGAGCCTAGTTATCTAATTATATGTTTTTCTTTCTTTTATACTCATTTTATATTTTTTTTTAAATATTAAAAATCAATTAAAATCTTCTAATATTATGCATTTTCAACTCAAAAAATCTAATTAATATCTTATAACCAAAAAACTAATATACTAACATAAATTATCTACAAAACATTCTACCGTAACTCAGGTAACAAATATATGAATGTATATTACACCGGCAAGCGAGATATGAAACTTAACTAAAAGATAGTGAAAAAAATATAATATACCTACAAGCAAGATACATTAATTTGTGACACGTTGATTATAAAAAAGAATTTGTCATATAGATACATAAAAATAATTAACCTGTGATATAGGTTGATTATAAAAATTAAAAATAAAATCTATAAATGGGGTTTATAGCAGGAGGAAGAACAAGAACTAACAAAAAATAAAATAAAAAAAAATAATCAAAGAGATAATTAGGAAGAAATTTGATTTTTATAATAAATCTTATCATTGAATAGATAATTATTGATAATTAAATAATTAAATTTTAAGAATTAGAGTTATTTTAATAAATTTTAGGAATCAGTCAAAACTATACTTTAGGCCTTCTCATTAGATTGGTTTTGAATATTTTACAACCCGTATATGCGTCTGTACACGTCTTAAAATCTCACCACTTTCAGAACCAAATATAATAATTTAAATATTGCATTGAGATTAATGTATAAATATTGAGAGCGAAAAATCTAGCATACTCCCCTAACTCCGGTCTATTTTATATAACTAAGCAGCTGGTCCTGTCTGTCCATCCATGCGCAGGTCGACTTCTCTCTACCCTCTTATTCCTATTATCTTTCGTGCTCTCTTTTCACACATTATTTTTTGTCTTATTATCTTTATAAAAAAATGAATATAAGATATTAACATGGCTTAACCGTGACCGTTCAAATAAGAAGACATAGAAGGGTAGAAAGATTAGAAGAGTAGAGAATCCTACTCCTAACTTCTTATGGCAAGGACCAGTAGATATCAGAGTATTAGTAACATTAGGAACAGAATTAATTAGGTAGTTGCGCAGGGGGTACTAAGAAGCTAACATTCAATTTGAACCATACACAGCACTTGCAGCCTGCATTCTTATATATACCTGCAATCTTATATATATACATATGAATCTTCAATTTGATTAGACGACTTTACCCACACGAAATAGGACCACTCCCTGTCTACCTCAGAGGGTAATTAGGGTAAGCTAGCTATAAGCCTGTACACAGTAGACCGAGTACGTCGGAGATTCTGCTGGTGTGCATGAGTATTTTAGGAGATGAGGATCGAATTTTTGGTAAGGATTTGCATGAACATTCTAGGAGATGAGGATCAAATTGCTAGGGGTGCATGTTTTGTGGTGTGTATATATATATAGGGTATGCTAGGGAGGATCTATTTAAATCATATTTTGTAAATTATTAATTATATGACGTGATTTATTGGTGAAACGTCACAAAATTTACAAATATAGTCTAAAAATTGATCTACCAAACATTGTCTATATATACACACACACATTTTAAGGTGGAAGTTAGGAAATCATATTTTTAGATGATATTTTTAAAGGATTCGTTAGTGGTTGAATTTCATTTTTTAATTATCCCATCTCTCACATTCCACCCGTCTTTTCCCTTGTTTATCACTTCTTTCCCTATCTATTTATATACATATACAATACAGCTAATTAACCAAATAAAAATAAACAAACGATAATAGTTCCAATAGTTCTGCTTTCACTAACAGTCCGCCGAAGACACTACAACCATAAATTTCTACAGAACAAGAGAAGGTTCCAGATTCGCGACAGAGCAATTTGACAGTTTGGAAAATTGGAACACACGTATGGCTCATATTTTCTCCGTCTCGTCGGCCTTGCAAATTGCGCAGCACTGACCGATCACTATCACATTAATCCGACTTTGAAAGCTTTTATATTCGAAAATATAGGAAACCAACAGCAAGAAGCCTCCAAACAAAGATCTCAGTAGCAGTCTTGCCCACCACAACCTCCCACTCCATAAGCCATTGCCACTTATACACAAGAAGTAGTGAAGGAATTATAAAACTCTACGCACGCACACTTGCAAGTTGCAACATTGAAAAAAGTGCAGTGTCTACATTTCATATTTGTGCTGGTTGACGACAGCGCTAACATTTCATGTGTGTGCTGGTACGTCAGTTTCTATTTATGCTAGCTATACAACAGATAAGTTTGTCACGATGTGGCTCACTGGATTTGTTGGATTCTCCACTTATCCTGGCATGCTTAATTTTGTTGGTACTATGTATGTAAGTATATGTAGTACGTTTTGCCGTATATATGGTTTCCAATACGTTCATAAATGAAATGATTTTTGAAAAAAAAATTATTTTTGTTCGCTCACCCACCCATGACTTAAGTTTACCAATTTACGACTATCATGTTATGTGTTACACATAGCTAGTATTGCAAACAAAAATAGGACAATAAATAGTTGGTTTACTAAAAAAATTCCATTAATTTTTTCAGGTATTATTTTAAAATTTCAACATTAATTTATCCAATTAATATTACACCTAATGATATTCCATCTCAATTATAAGTAAAAAATTTTATGTTCAAATTCTGTAAATGTCGAGTTCAAAACAGATTTATTCCCTCTTAGTACATTATATTGCTATATAAATAAAAGTAAGACATATTATCCAATTAGGATTATACATGCCTTTATTCTCCTAACTCTTATCCATTAATTATATGAATATACTAAGCCATAACATGTTACAACTCACATAATGTGAAAATCACACTACATCTTCGTGGTATATATCTAATACTAATTACAGCAGTTTGATTCGATTTGATTGAGTTTTATTTGCATACATACATAGCCATATATAATGATTGGTTGAACCTAACTACACATGATCACTATCATATGGCTTCTCCTCATCTACGTACACATTTGCGGCCTTGTAATGATAACGTTGTGCACAATACAGAAAGTAGGCAAAATTCAGAACCCCAATCCCAGCCATTAGGAAGTAGAAGTAGTCCAATCTCCCCGCATTGATGTCATTGGTCAACCAATCCGGGTGCTTCTCTGTCCCACTAACATGGTGCACCACATTAACCACCAAACTGCTCAAGTAGCTCGAACCAGCAAAGGAGCAAGTCACGAGGGCATTTCCGATGCTCCGCATGTGTTCGGGGAACTCCCAGTTGAAAAACTCCAGCAGAGCTATCATACTGAACGCCTCACAGAGCCCCATCAGTATAAGTTGTGGGGCCAGCCAGAGGAATGACACGTGTGCGGCAGGGTGCAAATTGGCAAAGTTCCTTCTTTCCTTTTCAATTAGTCCGGCCACTGCCATCGACAGGACGGAGAATATGATCCCGATTCCACATCTTTGCAGGACTGTAACCCCACCTTCGCGCTTTGTGATTTTTCTGAGGGATGGGACTAGAATCCGGTCGTAGATTGGGAGCCAGAGGCCAATGGTGAGAAAGGAGATGACGCTGATGGACCCAGCTGGGACTTCGAAGTTAGCGCCGAGATGACGGTCCATTTTTAGGGCTTGGGACACAGTAAAGGTGCCCTGCTGTGTCATGGCGGTCAGGCTAACTATGGCCGATGCCCATATCGGGATTGTTTTTAATACGCATTTAAGTTCTTCCACTTGTTGCACGCTGCACAGCCTCCAGTTATCGACCGGAGAACCATCAGGCTTCAAATCGTTATCCAATATTACAGCAGCCTTGTTCAAGAACCTAATGATAATAAAATGATGAACAAAAATAGTTAATTAACACGATCAACAAGTCAAAAAATCAGGGAAACAAAGTTCACATTACACAGCCACTAAATTCGTTTACCCAACAATGGACGATGGACGTGTTTGTTCAAATGAGAGATATTTAGTGTGCTTGAAGCACGGGCTGAACACACATGTCATTACACAATTGGAGAAAACTTTTTTTTTGTGTTCAGAGTACCTCCAACTGTATAATAATAGGTGGTGTTTTGTCACTTATTATAAGTACAGTGGAAAATATCTCATTTAACAGTGTCATTGCCCCACCTTACAGATCATGTGTCTTACACTTAGTCTAATGTGAAGGTGGAAGTCTGGACCCCCACCTGAGATAATGTGAGCTTAATCAAATGTATGATGGTGGAAGTATGGACCCCCACCTGAAATAATGTGAGCTTAATCAAATGTATTAATGATTAGCTTATCTTATGAATACATGTGTAGTCCGAGTCTTTATCTGCTGTGATGATGGTTATTGATTAGCTTATGATTTTTCGGCAATTTGATCAGGCCAAGTCACTCAGTGGCAATCAAACTAAAATCAAATCTAAAATCTTGCATCAACAAATAGAGAGCAATACATTAGACTGTAATACAAAGAGTTCAGTCAACACTATTTAAGTACTAAATTCAAACACGTCCTCAAGAAACCTAATTAATTAAACTTTATTTTGGCCACCCCATATATGTTTGTAAGTTAAACCTATAATCTATAAAAATCGATAGATTAAGCCAACTTTACACATATTAATACTTCAAATCAATCATAATTAATGATTAAAAGAAATGATCGATCTATACAAGAATAATAAAATTTGTTACCTGAGCTGGTTGGTGAGCGGGAGCTTAGACGCGTAATACCCCTTGAATATTGGAGGATCATAGAATTTGTCAACATCTATAATTTCTGCTTCTTCCGCAAGCTTAATGTGGCGTTTCTTATGAGCAGCAACAAGTACTTGTGCAATCCCAGAGAACATACTGCCCTGTGGCTTTGCATGCACGTAAACCCTAGACCCGATAAACAGGAGCAGGATCGAGCAAGCCATGAGCACAGTTGGGATCCCAAACCCTAAACCCCAGCTTACTTTGTCTTGGATGTAAACCACTACGGTTTGGGAGAGGAGTAAGACCACTGTGAACGTGGCATAGTACCAGTTGAAAAAGCTCTTCACTCCTTTCTTTCCTTCTTCGGTGGTTGGGTCAAACTGGTCAACGCCAAATGGGATGCTGCATGGCCTGATGCCAGCTGTGCCTATGGATAGAAACCCTAGACCCGAAAGCAATAGACCGAGTTGAGCTCGGGTTGGACCGGTGCACTGACTCAGTGCTTGCTGTTGTGGGCTGCATGGCGGAGGATGCAGCTGCGGAAGCCACGCTGTTAAAGTAACTGTCGCCATGCCCTGTTGACAGATAAATAATGTTACACAACAATTAAATAACGTTAAAGTAACTGTCGCCATTCCCTGTTGAACTTTTATTTACTTCAAAATTTGTTGCAAAATTTTGCAAACCTTTTCTAATAATTAGAAAAAATTCCACTAAAACAACCTAATCCACACCTCAGAACACACTCACTAAGTAGTATCCACTAAAACTGATGAAAGCGACAGTCACATGTAAAACAGCAGGGTTGATCTCCTATGATCCTCAATTTCTAATGCTAAGCCACATGAAAGACAAATTTGTTGGCAATACGTTATTTTCATTTTGGCCGCATGAAGGGATATTTGACAATTTTATACCTCAGTTGCTTACTCATGCTTTAGCACGATCGGGTTTTTATTTAGTAAACTCTAAACTTTTGCCCACCAATATTGGTTTATACTTCAAATTTCTTGAATATTGATATTCGATTTAAATTTCTTAAATGAGAATTTAGATTTAACAATATTGTCACGTAATATTATTAATATATCTATAAATTATATCTGAATTAGCTACATTCGGTTGTATTAGTGTTCTCACAAATCCGTTTAATTAGCTTGGTTGAGGCTGTTCAAACAGGGATCATGAAACCTCACATCCCCTCCTTTTAATCAATTGGTGTATCTGGCCACTATTCTAAAAAACCCTGTCTAGAGCCACCTAGGCACTAGGTGGCTGGGTACTGTCCGGATTAATGCCTAGGCATTTGAAAGTAAGAAATGGCTCCTAGATCTGTTGAGGCAACCGTCTAAACTGCCTAGTCCGCTCAAACCTGCCTAGGTTGCGACTCACTTAAGTAGAAAAATAGATAACTTTCATTTTGTATTTTATTTTTTTCAATAAATTGTAAAAGACTTGTTGAATACTTAAATGAGCACACATTATATGTTTGTTCCCCATGTTTTCATTATGTTCCAAAACTTCATAATATATGTGTCATTTTATTTTGTAATTTATGATGAAATTATATATATTTTAAGTATAAACACACTTATTTACATGAAATATAATGAATTTAGTTAAATTCGCATAGTCCACCTAAGCGCCCACCTTACTTTTCATATTTTCAAAACGTTGTTCGCTAGCTTAGTTTTCCAAATCCGTCACCATATTGACTGGTAACTCTAGTTTCAATTGTTAGGTTTCATATTACTAGCTAATCGGAGTTCCCCAATAGTTGATGAAATAGTACTAGTCGTTTAACTTCAACCGAGATCAATCACAAACGCTAAAGTTTTGTCGCTTCTCCATTTCCCTAGATGACGATACAAAATCATACTTGATTTATTGCGTGATTTAACCCAAGTTTCCAACTCATTATCGTTAAATTAAAATACGCTTTACTGTAAGGGTAGGTTTCACCAAAGAACTCTTACCCTTTGAAATCCATACCACCACCTACTACCCTTTCAAAGATTTTCTGGGATTTTACGTACAACAACAGATTCAACCACAAGATCATTACCATCCTCTCCCACCCACTAAAATTTAAAACCCCATAGCGATCAAGTACAGTCAAGAACATGACCTACGATAGAAATATATACGTTACCTAGCCACGAAGCCAAAGACAAATTGTTGGTTATTATTTAATGTAGAAGGGCCATAGAAAGGGATAATTATAGAACACTTTTCTTTTCACCATATACACACCTATCACCAATAAGAAATAAACATGTTAATCAACACTTAAGAAATCATTAAATTATCAACTTCCATGTTGTTTAGTTTACAAAATTTGGTCTACATTTAGTCTCCCTATCATTTCCCTTCTTTCTAGATTAAAAATTTGGTGTGCATAAAGAAAATTTTAGAGTGAAAACAACAATTCTCTTAGTCAATATAATGTTTAATAATAACCAAATATTAACATATTAAGTACAAGGAATATGTTAAAGAGACCATATTTTTAGACTATAATTTAACCCCACGAGATGCAGTAGTTGATGATTGAATTCTTTAATTAATAATTAAAATAATAATTATTATCAACTGGTACATCATGTAATTACAAAACATGATTCAAATAGATGACTTCTCTGACATCTACAAACCGTTGTCAAACATAATGAAATTACCTTAAAACAATTTAGGGCCTGTTTGGTATCTTATTTGAATTTTTTTTATCATTTCTCAAAACATTTCTTGAAAACAATTTTCTTTAAGACTCAAAAACTTGATTGGTTTGCAATTTAAAAATTTTAAATCTTACGACTTAAACTTGATTGGATTGAAGTAGAGATGAAAAAAATTAAAAAAAAAAGAGGAGAAAGAAAGAAGAAAAGAGAGATATATTTGGAGTGAGAGGGGAGGTGGGAGAGAAAAGAAAAGATTGAGTTTAAGTTTAAAAACTTTAAAAACTCACTTTTTATGTTTTTAAGAAATAGACTATATTTTTGAGTTAATCTTGAGTTCAGTTTTTAAAAATAGCAATCCCAAACAAGTTTTTAAGACCTAAAACTTGAAAATTGTTTTTGAGTTTAAAAAGTTGGATTCAAGTACACTACCAAATAAGCCCTTACACATTGGCCAAATAAATTAGAAAATAATAATTGGAAGAGAGCTAGAGAGAAAGAGAGGTACCATGAGAGAGGAAATGGACGCGAAAACAATAGTCCGAAAGCGGCCGACGTAGGCGTCGGAGATGAAGGCGCCGAGGAGAGGAGCGAAGTTGGTCAAACCAGACCAGACGTAGATAATGTTGGAAGCGGAAACCTGGTCCAGGTGTAGCATCCTCATCAAGTACACCATAAAGTTTGCCAGCAACCCAATAGCAGCCAACCTTTCGAACGTATCATTTCCTGCACCACCACAACAACCACCATTAAAAACGTGTTCTGTTTTTGTCGCCTTCACTTTGACCTCATATCAGGGATAAAGATGGATTAATATTCAATGGACCTATATGTGATTACTGTGACAAATCATGGAATGAGAGTAACTGAGATCTGACACTGCCACAGTAGCTACGTTCCGTGCTCTATCATGTCGACCGAAAAACTTACATATTTTTTAATCATTGACCGGGGACACAACCATTTCGGTGCAGTATCCTCCACGAAATGAGAGAGAGAGAGAGAGAGAGAGAGAGAGAGAGAGAGACCTAAGATGAAGGGCATGGCCTTCCAACCACCAGGTTTCCTTGCGACATCACGTTTTCTATCAACTGGTTCTTTATCTGGGCTTAAAGGAAATTTGTGTGACAGCTCTGAGGAAGTGCTTTTCTGAAAGAACTTTGTGACGTAGAGGCAGTGGCTTGATTGCTGCTGCTTCTGTTTCTTGCCTTCAGCCATCATCAGCTTTTCAACATGCCAGAAAAAAAGTGGGCACTAGCTAGCTTAAGCTTTGAGGAAGTGTTTTTCTAAAAGCACTGTAAGAATCGAGGTTAAGCTAACAAGCTTGGCTGGGGCAGACGTATATATAGGGAAGATGGGGGAAAGAAGAAGATAAATAGGGTGACGCAAATGGATGTAGGTATGGATGTGATGGAGCCGTGGCACTATTGGCAGGGGGCACACCAAAATTGTGCGCACCCTCCATTAATCCTGGCCAACTTTTCTGAAAGGTCAAAAAAGAAAGGCCCATTACAAACAAATTGAGGCCCAATTTAAGTGATGAACCATCTCGACTCACGATTTTCATGACTGAATTGAGGACAAAGCATTTGACTTGCTGACATACTAGTTTATGATATTGGACTTGGATATTCTCTTGAGCCCAAGGAGAGGATCCTCGTGACCAATGATCAAAGGCCGTTGGATGAAAATTCAACAGCTACAAACAGAGGGTCCATTTAAAGTTATAATAATTATAGCCGTTGGATTTTCATCCAACGGTCTTGAACCCCTAATCAGGAGGATCTTCTCCTTGGACTCAGGAGAGGATCCAAGTCATATGATATTCGCCCCCATTGAGAAACGTGATACTTTCACATTAGTCAAGAAATGTTAAAAAGAGAACTCTTTCAAAATAAAATCTTTAATAAATTTTTTATTATCTCATATTTTTGACACATATATTAACGTCAAATTATAAAATAACTGAGAATTCATAAAAAGTTTGTTCCCTTAACACTTCTCAACTCAGTAACTCAGTTTCATTTACTATAATACTTTAACTAAACGCATAGATGCGCACTTAAACACAAAAGTAGGTTAGACCGGGTTTTAATTTAACAAGAAATAAGACGGATATATAAAAGGTCACAACAAAAATAGTGTTTAACAATCAAGTGATGGAAAACTAGAATTATGTATCACTAATGACAATCCTATTTTATTTTTCTAAATCAATTACTAGCCGATGTTAAATACAGGTTATTCTTTTTAAAATCTAAGGTATGAATTTATTAGTGGCCAAGCATTAAATTATGTATCTATTGACTACAAAAATCACCTAGCATACGTGGCGCGCAAGCCGAGTAATTAATAAGCTAACTATGTCCTTCAAATGTGTGCGGGGCGTGCCAACTCGTCAACCGGGCTCGGCCGAGGAGTAAAATGTGTTGATGTTGCGTTGAGCGCGCTGTTGACTTCTACATCTTGCAATTGCGGCCGAGGAAGGAACACGTATCGGCCTTTGGGTTCTAGAGCCTGAAGACAAGGCTGCTATTTTTACGAAGTTCAATATCAAATTCAGCTTTCGATGTGCCGAATGTAGTAACCTAGTAACATCTCACTTTGCCGAGAAGGCTGATGAGATGACCTCTGCCAAAAAAGATTTTTAAAATCCTTCTTGACTAAGACTTAGATAGATAATCAGTCGGCCTCGACGCAATGCTGTTTATCCAAACTGAAGGTGTTCCGAGGTCGGCTGATTCTACGATGGTAATACTGTTTATCCAAACTGAAGATACCACCAGTTGCCTTCATAGTGTTGTTTATCCAAACTGAAGGTGTGAAGGCGAAAAAGAAAATAAAAATCTCAAGGGTGTTGAGAGGTTTCGCGTAGAGCGAGAAATTGAGCAGGGCAGATTTGTGTGTTGAGTTGGAGGTCATTTCCCATTGCTTGCAGCTTGGTATTTATAGGGAAAAAGTGATGAGAAGGATACTGTCCCATGATTGAACGTAAGCTTTTTGCATTTGAGCTCGGCTGCTAGTGAGTACTTCCGCCGAAGCGATTTCGTCCTTGAATTTGTCCAAGGTGACCATAATAAATTCGTTGGTTTGAACCATTAAAACCTTTGTGATGTCTTCCAATATGGTAATGCCAAAACTGAAAGAATTTCCCCACCAAATAGGACGTACACCGCCGAAACAAAGATGGAGAATTAAAAACCTAATACGCAACCTCATTGGGCTCGGTCCCCTGCAGACGTGGTCCTCTTATTACCCCTGGTCTTAATAAAGAAATTCCAATTTCTATAGGATTCCATATAATTATCCTTAAGTTTGAAACGATGACTGGGAAGAAAGACAAATCCCACCGATTGCATGTTAAAATCCAAGGCCATTATGCACACCGCATAATGATCAACGCCCTTACTTACCCTACTGAGCTTCTCAAGCCGAACCAAACCCCCGCCGAGTTGGTGCGTATAAACAACAATAGAGCTCTCAAGAATCACCCAAGATGACTCGATTAAGAAATAGAGCTCTCAAATCTTCTGCGACATATTGGTTGATGTGCAAAATGAGCAAGGAAACTGCCTTTTCTTTCATCCCAATGACAACGGAAAGCACAAGCAAAATCGGCAGTCAGTCGTGCATCACTAAAGCCCGTGTCTCTGCCTCCTCGCTACTTTTCCCCCTTATTTTTTGAAGTGTCGGCTAGGCCTCATTACCAAGGCCGAGTCTGGGTTTTTCTTCGACCTGGTGCTTTCTCAAGGAGTTTTTTGCCAATTAAAACTGTCCTGGCTTCAGCTTGCTCGACGAGTTGAAAAGTCGGGCTTTGGGAAAAGACGCGCCGAATGATCTTGAATCCGTTTCTTACCAGATCGAGAAGCTCCACGTGGTGATGACATGGCGGATGTGGTAGTCTAATGGTCGAATGGAAAAACTGACCCCTATGGCCGAGCAATATGGCCAAGGGCAATAAAACCCAGATTTGTTGATTCGTTGCTTTTCGGCCTAACCACCCCACCTTCGCAGTAAATATAACTGAGGGCAAATGGGCAATAAAACCCAAACTCGGCCGATATTGACCCAAACAACTCATTCAGCTAGATCTGGGGATACATCTATCTCTTCCCAAGTAATGCAAGACCCCAAAAAGAAAACCATAGTAACTGGACAATACCATGACAAGCCAACCTCGATCAACAATGCTGTTAAGAATCTATGGGCTTGTATTCGAATTCAATGATGCTTCTGGCCGAGCTCACCTTACACGCCCGAATGATTAAGAACATAATTTGTTTTCGTCGACATTGCCACATGAACCGAGACCACCAAATTCGGCAAATACCGCATGATTTCCAACCAACACCAAAGCTCTTTTTATGTAGTCTCGGCAAGACCAAAATTTTAACCACCGAGCATATCTGCCAATATTGCCCCACTTATTTTCTTATACATCGGCCTAAAAGGCCGAATGGGTAAGAAAATAATTTATTCATTTTTTTTAGCAAAAGAAAATGAAAATGGCTAAATCATAATCCGGAGGAGGTCACCGATATTTTATTCCAAGCGGGGATCTGTTTATATCAAAATTTTCAAGTTGATTTCGCTCTAGGCCGAATAAAAGATTTTCTCCAAATATTTGTATCCTGGCGACAAAAAAATTATTTTCGGCCGCCGAACGTGTTGAACAATTACTATGCCCCCCAGGCATAATAATTTTACCAATTTCTGCTTTTGATTGAAACAACTCAACCGAACGGGACTTCTCCATATCGGCTTTATCACCAATAATCATATCGATTGGCGTGGTTTTTGTAGCTAGGCCTATGTCTCAGCCTTGTTCATCATTGGAGCATTCCTTTGACGAAACATTTTCTAAGTCAAATTTTGACTCAGAAACTTGAACTTTTTCTTCTAGGCCTACCCCACTTTCAATCTCGACCGAAACAAGTGGTGGTCTAGGTGTTTCTTCGGCTGTGTTAACAATTTTCTTAGGCCGAATTGTGGTCGTGGCTGGAGCGAAAATTTCCCCCTCGGCCTTTTGATCCAACCATTCTTCAAATGGAATTGATTTGAACCCAAAGGGCATTTTCTTATCGAGCCACTCACAATATCGAGCCTTATCTTCATTTAACCATTGATCTTGTAAGTTGTGATGAACCTTTACCTTTATCATTTGAGAGAAAGATTTTTGCCTTTATTCATGTGCTTCAAGGATCCGGTTAAGGTGTTTTTGTTGCTCGACAGTTTCCTTGAGTAGGCGCCAAATCTCATCTTGATTGTGATCTTGATATATCATGTGAACTTTGTAGTTTTAGCACTGGGTCCCACCGAGCGTGCCAAAATGTTGACTACAAAATCACATAGCCTACGTGGCGCGCAGGCCGAGTAATTAGTAAGCTAACTACGTCCTTCAAATGTGTGTGGGGCATGCCAACTCGTTGGCCGGGCTCGGCCGATGAGTAAAATGTGTTGATGTTGCATTGAGCACGCTACTGACTTCTACGTCTTGCGATTGCGGTCGAGGAAGGAACACGTCTCGGCCTTTGGGTTCTAGAGCCTAAAGACAAGGCTGCTATTTTTATGAAGTTCAATATCAAATTCAGCTTTCGGTGTGCCGAATGTAGTAACCTAGTAACACCTCACTTTGCCGAGAAGGCTGATGAGATGACCTCTGCCAAAAAAGATTCAAAAATCCTTCTTGACCAAGACTTGGATAGATAATCAGTCGGCCTCAACACAGTGCTGTTTATCTAAACTGAAGGTGCTCCGAGGTCAGCTGATTCTACAGCGGTAATGGTGTTTATCCAAACTAAAGATACCACCGGTTGCCTTTATAGTGCTGTTTATCCAAACTGAAGGTGTGAAGGCGAAAAAGAAAATAAAAATCTCAAGGGTGTTGAGAGGTTTCGCGTAGAGTGAGAAATTGCGCAGGGCAGATTTGTGTGTTGAGTTGGAGGTCATTTCCCGTTGCTTGTAGCTTGGTATTTATAAAGCCCTGCATACCCAAGTCGCAAAAAATGAATTTCAACTGTACTGTGACTTTGAGTCTTTATTTGTTGTTATCCCACGCCTGATCAAAACCACCTGATGCCAAGGATATTCAGTGGTCCCTTTATCCCACCATCAACCTTTATCCACGAATGCATAATAACCTTCTGCCGAAGACCACTAAAAATAATAATTAATTGATGAAATGCAATCACCTTTTTCCTAGACAAGGCAACGTGTAGAATCATCCAACATCCATCATCATCTCAAAACGACCCAACCTACTTAGGCTTCCTATTCATCACCAAAAAGCTATCTGTAGCCTTTATCTCATGCATAATAAAGTAGAATATAATCCCATCATGTATGCATTATTATTTAAAAAACCATCTTCCATCAAACATATCATTTCAGGAGCAGTTGCACGGCATCAGTCAAACACCCATCCAATTTGTATCTCTTTACAGTCTTATCGGACCAACATTTAATTTGGACGCAAATTGTTGCTTAACCAGATAAGGGTTTTAAAGCTTGAGATATAGTTTGCATCCCATTTCTTTTATATAAAAACAATTCCTTATTAAAAGATAATTATTATGATAAAACCATAATAATATCCTTTAATAACAAAACTATTTTTGCCATTCCTTCCGTCGATCCAGAAGCATGCTCACCCAACGGCCTTGATTGTAAGGGCCTATAGTGTAAAATCGGGTCCAAACAGTATCTCTATGTGATAATAATAATTAGAGTAAATGACAAAAAACTACCTCAACTATTGGTGTCACGACACTTTCATACCTGATCTTTTAAAAGTGACAATGTCATACCTCATCTTTCAAATTTGTGACAATGTCATACCTTCCGTTACTTGCCGTGAATATTTTAGTTAAATGCTGACATAGCTTGATTCGGGACCCACTTTTTTATTAAAAAATTAAAAAATTATTATTAAAAACTAAAAAAATTATTTAATATTTTGTTAAATATTAAAATAATAAAAAAATTAATTTAAAAAAAAACCTTATGTCAGTCGTCCCCATCCCCTCTCTCTCTCTCTCTTCCTACAGAAAGAAGAAGAAAAAGGAAGATGAAGAAGAAGGAAAAAAAATAAGTAAGAGTAAGACCCAGTCGTTCTCCCCCCCCCCCCCCAACCCACAAAACAACAAACCCAGAGAAAAAGAAGGAGAAAGAAGAAGAAGAAGAAAGAAAAAGAAAGAAAGAAAGAAAAAGACGTCCCTCCCCCCCCCCCACACAAAACACAAAAAACCCACCCACCCAACCTACAAGAAGAAGAAGAAAAGAGAGAAAAGAAAGAAGAAAAAAAAGATGGAAGCCCAGTTCGTCCGCCACCCCCCCCCCCCCAAACACCCACCCGCCCAATCTGCAGAAGAAGAAGACGAGAGAAGAAAGAAAAAAAGAAAAAGATGGAAACCTAGGTTCTCATCCGTCCCCCCCCCCCCAACCCTCTTACTTCCCCACTTATTCCTCCCATTTTCTCCGAGCCTAGGTTCTCAACCTTCGGATCTGGGTTTTTTTTTTGTTTTTGGGTTGCAGGTAGTGGGTGCGAAGGTGAGGAGGTTGGGTACGGAGACTGGGTGCGGGGAGAAGAGGAGGTGGGGGTGGGGAGGGGGGAAGACAAATTGGTTTTTTTTTCTTTTCTTTCTCTTGATTTTTCTGAGTTGCAGTTGCAAGAAGGGAGAAGAAAAGATGAAGATTGGGAGAAGAGAGAGCAGGGGACGAATTAAGTGTTTTTATTATTATTATTTTAATATTTAAAAAAATATTAAATGATTTTTTTAAAATAATTTTTTAATAGAAAATGGGTCCCAGATCAAGCTACGTCAGCGTTTAACTAAGAAATTGATGCCAAACTAACGAAAGGTGTGGCATTGTCACAAATTTGTAAGATGAGGTATAACATTATCACTTTTAAAAGATCAGGTATAAAGTGTCTTGACACCCATAGTTGAGGTAGTTTTTTGTAATTTACCCTAATAATTATTAGACATACATGCATATACAATTAAATACAGTTAATTTATGGATTTAATTATACAACTAAACACATGGGTTTAGAAATCCATTAGGTTTAGCGGTTTACAAGAAAAATGGTTAAACCAAAGGATGCCCCAAGCTTTCTTGGGCAGTAATGTCAGTATCTAAACTCTCTACTGTTTTTGCACTAGCCTTGTATGCATATCCCCGAGCACAAAACAGAAAATAGAAGAAATTCACCACTCCCAGATCAGCAATCAGGAAGTAAAAATAGTCCAATCTACCGGCATTGATATCATTGTCCAACCAGTTGGGCCGGCCATGCTTTCCTGTAACACCATGCACAATGCTCACCCCCACACTACTCAAATAACTAGCCCCAGCCAAGCAAAGATAGAGCAGAGAATTTCCAACACTTTTCATGGTCTCAGGAAACTCTTTGTTGTAAAACTCAAGGAGTCCAACAACGCCAAACATCTCGCAAAGTCCAAGCAACATTTCCTGTGGAAATAGCCAAAAACCTGACATGGCTACAACCCTGTTCGATGAAGCTTGTGATGTGGCCAAAGCTCTCCTTTGTTGCTCAACTAGTCCCGCCACCACCATGCACATAGCAGAGAAGAAATACCCAATTCCTATTCTTCGAAGAGGTGGGATCCCATCTTCACATTTAGTGAACTTTGTTAGGGCTCGTTGTAAGACACGGTCATACAATGTGAGGGAAATAAAGAGCGTCATAATTGACATCATTTTGACCGATCCAGCGGGAAATTCGGTCCAACATGACAATCCATTTTCATGGCTTGTGATACTACAAATGTTGGTTCTTGGGCAAGGGCCAGCAAGCTGATGACACCAGAAACGGAAACTGGCAGGATTTTCATAACACGTATTACCTCTTCAACTTGTTGAATGCTAAATAGCCTCGATGGAGTTGCACAAGACCCATCATCTTTTAGTTCATTGTCCACTACTAAAGCAGCTTTCTTCAAGAAGCTGGGAGGGAGCCAACAATTTAGAAATAAAAATTAGTCATATAAATAAACAAGGAATGTAATTAAGTTAGGTAAGGCAAATAGTGATAACGGTCCGCGTCATTTGATGATGCACTGGAGAAAACGTGGACAGTACACTGCAGAGTCTAGTGAATTATTCGAGATATTTACCTAAATTCTGTTGAGAGATTGAGCTTGTTGAGTACTACACGTCCATTTCAATTTCCATTTGATGAATCATCAAGGGAGAAAACTCCATGAACCCTATCATCATTGTGAAGCTTAAGATGACGCTTCTTGTATACTGCTACAAGAACTTGTGCAAAACCAATGTGCTTCCTTCAGGCTTCACATAGAAGTAAATTTTGGATCCCAAAAAAAGAGGAGAATTGCACATGACATGAGCAGGGTAGGAATTGCAAATCCTAATACCCAACTCACAGAGTCTTGAATGTGTTGAATGATAATCTTGTCTTGGACCAAGATATACAATCCAGCCCATGACAACACAAGCACAAAACTCGTGAATGAGCGAGAAAACTCTAGAAAAAGTTGGATGGTGATCATGCATGCATACTAAAATATGCTAGATAGTTCTAGCAGCAACATTGGCTTGTTTAGAATTAGAATATACTAAGATATGTTTTGAATTTGTGGTTGGGAATTGACAACCGTGGCACCGACTTAACAATGTCGGTATTGTAGCTGAAAAATCTAGCAATATTATATAGGTAGAAAGAACTAGAAAACAGCTTGGGCAATTCCACCGACTTGATGAGTCGGTTATGGTTGCCTATAAATATAGGTGAGTGTTGTGATGGAATCAAGTGAGCAAGAAGTGAGAAAAAGAGTGAAGAAGTGTAAGAGTGCTTGAGTGTTTCCTCTTGTATTAAGTTTGTGTGAGAATAAAAATTTTGTGAATTAATTTGAGTGATATTTCTTTCTCTTGCCTATCAAATTCCGCTGCGTCACATTCTTCTTTGTGAGATAAACATCTCCAAAGTAGTAAAGTCTTTTTAAGTCCCAACAAAGTGGTATCAGAGCCATGGCTAGCAACGCAATGGCATCCTTCCAAGTTCCAATGCTCAACAACAACAACTTCGATAATTGGAGTATCAAAATGAAGGCCCTTTTGGGAGCACATGATGTCTGGGAAGTCGTGGAGAAAGGCTACACTGAGCCAGAAAATGAAGTTACTCTGTCCCAACCCCAGAAAGAGAGTTTGAAAGACTCAAGAAAGAGAGACAAGAAAGCTCTCTACCTCATCTACCAAACATTAGATGACAATGGCTTTGAGAAGGTCTCAAGTGCAACCTCTGCCAAGCAAGCATGGGATAAGCTTCAAACCTCTTACAAAGGAGCCGAACAAGTGAAAAAGGTTCGTCTTCAAGTATTAAGAGGTGAGTTCGAATCTCTACAAATGAAAGGGTCTGAATCAATCTCTGATTATTTCTCAAGAGTCTTAGCCGTTTCTAATCAATTAAAAAGAAACGGTGAAAAATTGGAAGATGTTAGAATTATGGAGAAGATACTACGCTCGTTGGACCCCAAATTCGAGTACATTGTTGTGACGATTGAAGAAACCAAAAACTTGGAAGAAATTACTATAGAGCAATTAATGGGTTCACTGCAAGCATATGAAGAGAAACATAAGAAAAGGCAAGGGAATGATGAGCAGCTCCTCAAGACGCATGTTCAGCCAAAGAAGAAAGAAGAAAGCTTCAACAACGAGGGAAGCCAATACGAAAGAGGTTGTGGCCGAGGTTGCGGACGTGGGCGTGGACATAGACGTGGACGTGGTTGGAACTTCAACAACCATAGCAACTACGAAAGAGGAGAAAGCTCAACTAAAGGTCGTGGAGGAGGGCGCTCAAACTCGAGGTATGAAAAATCTCAAGTTCAATGCTACAATTGTCAAAAGTATGGCCATTATGCTTGGGAATGTAGAGCTCCAAGCAACAGACTTGATGAGAAGGTTAATTATGTGAAAGAAGAGAATGGCATTGTGCTACTGGCATGTAAAAACAATGATGGAAACCAAGACTATACATGGTATCTTGACACCGGCGCCAGCAACCACATGTGCGGAAGAAGAAACATGTTTATAGAGCTCAATGAATCAGTGGGTGGTAACGTTTCTTTTGGAGACGAATCCAAAATACCCGTAAAAGGAAAAGGTAACATCCTTATTCCCCTCAAAAATGGCGGCCACCAATTAATTTCAAGTGTCTACTATGTGCCTAATATGAAAAGCAACATTTTGAGTTTGGGTCAACTCTTAGAAAAAGGTTATGATTTTCATACGAAAAATTATATCCTTTTTCTTAGAGATGACAAAGGAAGATTAATTGCTAAGGCGAAAATGTCAAAGAATAGGATGTTTCCTATGAATATTCAAAACGATGTTGCAAAGTGTCTCAAGATATCTTACAAAGACACATCCTGGCTTTGGCATCATCGTTTTGGGCATCTTAACTTTGGAGGATTGGAGTTATTATCCAAGAAGGAAATGGTGAAAGGCCTACCGTGCATCAGTCATCCTGATCAAGTTTGCGAAGGATGTTTACTTGGGAAACAGTTCAGGAAAAGCTTTCCAAATGAGTCTACCACAAGAGCCCAGAAGCCACTCGAGCTCATTCATACCGATGTGTGCGGTCCAATAAAGCCAAGCTCTTTGGGTAAAAATAATTATTTCCTTCTCTTCATTGATGATTTTTCAAGGAAAACCTGGGTATATTTCTTGAAGCAGAAATCAGAAGTCTTTGGAGCATTCAAGAAGTTCAAAGCCGCTGTAGAAAAAAAGAGTGGTTGCAAGATCAAAGCCATGAGATCTAATCGAGGAGGAGAATTCACTTCAAAGGAATTTCAAGAATTTTGGGAAGCCAATGGAATTCATCGACCTTTGACAGTTCCAAGATCCCCTCAACAAAATGGTGTGGCAGAAAGAAAAAATCGAACTATCCTCGACATGGCTCGAAGCATGCTCAAAAGCAAGAAACTACCTAAGGAGTTATGGGCAGAAGCTGTAGCATGTGCTGTCTATCTATCAAATCGGTCTCCAACAAGAAGTGTGTGGGGAAAAACTCCGCAAGAAGCATGGAGTGGAAGAAAGCCAGGTATCTCCCATCTAAGAGTTTTTGGAAGCATAGCCCATGTACATGTACCAGATGAGAGGAGAACCAAACTTGACAACAAAAGTGAAAAGTTCATCTTCATCGGCCATGACACAAATTCAAAAGGCTATAAGTTGTATAATCCGAAAAATGGGAAGATGATGATCAGTCGAGACGTGACGTTCGATGAAGAAAGAGAATGGGATTTTGGCCCGCATGCAGGTGATCTTCACTTCTTTCCTCAGTTTGAAGAAGATAATGAACAAACAATAATGGAGGAAGCAATAGATGTTCAACAACAATCCACTACTCCACCTGCTTCACCAACATCAACCAATCATGGTAATTCACCAGCTTCAACATCATCAAGTGGGAGTCCAAATGAGAGAGATGTTCCACGCACAAGGAGTTTACGTGAACTCTATGAGGTAGCTGAAAGACTTGATAATCCTACACTTTTCTGTCTATTTGCGGATTGTGAACCAGTCGACTTCCAAGAAGCAGTACAAGATACTAAGTGGAGGAAAGCAATGGATGAAGAAATCGAAGCAATTCAGAAAAATGACACATGAGATCTTGCTATTCTTTCGGAAGGACACAAAGCCATCGGAGTCAAGTGGGTGTACAAGACAAAGAAAAATGCAAAAGGAGAGGTCGAAAGATACAAGGCAAAGCTAGTGGTGAAAGGCTATAGTCAAAGAGCCGGAATCGACTATGATGAGGTATTTGCACCCGTTGCTCGTTTGGAAACTATACGATTACTAATTTCTTTGGCAGCTCAAAACAAATGGAAGATTTAACAAATGGATGTGAAGTCCGCCTTCCTAAATTGAGTCATTGAAGAAGAAGTCTACATTCAACAACCATCAGGCTATGAAATCAAAGGGCATAAAGACAAGGTTCTGAAGCTGAAGAAAGCCCTCTATGGGTTAAAACAAGCGCCAAGAGCATGGAATAGTCGCATCGACAAGTACTTTCAAGAGAACAACTTTATGAAGTGCCCTCATGAACATGCTCTCTACGTCAAAGTTAAAGATGGAGATATTTTGATTGTGTGCTTATATGTGGATGATCTAATCTTCACCGAAAGCAATCCAAGCATGTTTGAAGAGTTCAAGAGAGTGATGACTAAAGAATTCGAGATGACTGACATTGGGTTGATGGCATACTACCTAGGCATCGAAGTCAAGCAGAATGAAGAAGGCATTTTCATCTCCCAAGAAAGCTACACAAAGGAGATACTGAAAAAGTTCAAAATGGACGACTGCAAGCCCATAAGCACGCCAATGGAGTGTGGAGTCAAGCTAACCAAGCATGACAAAGGAGAAAGTGTAGATCCAACATTTTTTCAAAAGTCTAGTTGGAAGCTTGCGCTACTTGACATGCATAAGACCAGACATTCTCTATGCCGTCGGATTAGTCAGTCACTACATGGAGAATCCCACAACTACACATTTGAAGGCTGCCAAAAGAATTCTTCGATACCTTAAAGGTACTGTGAACTTTGGCTTGTTCTATTCAAGTTCTGATAACTACAAACTCGTTGGATACAGCGACAGTGATTGGGCAGGAGATTCTGACGATAGAATAAGCATTACTCGATTTGTTTTCTTCATGGGAGACACTGCATTCACATGGATGTCAAAGAAGCAACCGATTGTCACTCTCTCTACCTGCGAAGCTGAATACGTAGCTGCTACCTCGTGTGTCTGTCATGCAATCTGGTTGAGAAACTTACTGAAAAAATTAACCATGCCACAAGAAGACCCAACAGAGATCTATGTCGATAACAAGTCTGCAATAGCTCTAGCAAAGAATCCAGTATTCCATGACAGGAGCAAACACATAGACACCCGCTATCACTACATAAGAGAGTGCATTGCAAGAAAGGATGTGCAAGTGGAATATGTGAAGTCTCAAGATCAAGTCGCCGACATATTCACCAAGCCACTCAAACAAAAAGACTTTATCAGACTGAGGAACTCAATCGGTGTCGCAAGACAAGATTAAGGGGGGATGTTGAATGATAATCTTGTCTTGGACCAAGATATACAATCCATCCCATGACAACACAAGCACAAAACTCGTGAATGAGCGAGAAAACTCTAGAAAAAGTTGGATGGTAATCATGCATGCATACTAAAATATGCTAGATAGTTCTAGCAGCAACATTGGCTTGTTTAGAATTAGAATATACTAAGATATGTTTTGAATTTGTGGTTGGGAATTGACAATCGTGGCACCGACTTAACAATGTCGGTATTGTAGCTGAAAAATCTAGCAATATTATATAGGTAGAAAGAACTAGAAAACAGCTTGGGCAATTCCACCGACTTGATGAGTCAGTTATGGTTGCCTATAAATATAGGTGAGTGTTGTGATGGAATCAAGTGAGCAAGAAGTGAGAAAAAGAGTGAAGAAGTGTAAGAGTGCTTGAGTGTTTCCTCTTGTATTAAGTTTGTGTGAGAATAAAAATTTTGTGAATTAATTTGAGTGATCTTTCTTTCTTTTGCCTATCAAATTCCGCTGCGTCACATTCTTCTTTGTGAGATAAACATCTCCAAAGTAGTAAAGTCTTTTTAAGTCCCAACAGAATGTACATCACTAGGGTTTGGTTGATCAAAATTACCATACTAGATAAAGCGTAATACCAATTCAAAAATCTAGTGACTGATTTTCTTCCTTTGACGGTGGCGGAATCAAATTGATCAACCCCAAAGGGCATGTTGCAGGGCCTAATTCCTCCAATTCCTAAACCCAGCCCGCATAACCCAACAATCAAAAAACCCAGCTGGATTTTTGTACTGGAGATACATTGTCGTTGTTGTCCATTAAGGGGGCGTTTGTTTGCCCTCACTAAAGGGTACTGGACTGGACTGGACTAAGGGTTAGTCCAGTCCCATGTTTGTTCCTGACATGGACTAGGTTTAATGAGACTAAGTCTCACTAGCCTAGACTAAATCAGGGACTAGTTGGTCTTAGTGAGAGCCCTCAAAAACCATGGGACTAGCTAAGACTGTCCCCTTTCTCCTCCTCGCTTTGCTCCTCGACCACTCACATTCGAAAGCCATTGGACTAGATGCTTTTCACAACCAATTTTCATATAAAATACCAAATTGAAGAATAGATTGGAACAGACAAGGGAGAAAAAGATGGAGAAAAAGAGGGAGAGAATGGGGGGTAAGGAAGGATTAGAGGGATAAAAAAAATAGGATAAAAATAAAATATTAATAATTATGGATTAAATAATATAATATTATAGTTTGTTAATTATCCTGCTTGTTAGTCTGACACTGCACCAAACACTTCACTAAGCTAGTCCAGCTTAGTCTAGTCTAAGCCAGTACAGTTTAGTCCCTGAAGCTAGTCCAGTCTGAGACAGTCTGGTGCAACAAACGCACCCTAAGGGTGCAAGGTGGAAGCCTCAGTTGTGGCACAAAGGCTGTCAGGGTTACTGTTAGCATCCCCTAATCATGAGATTAATTGGCTATTCATTAAGCTGTTAACAAATCAAAGAAAGAAAAAAAGTAATTGCAAATTCGGTTTTTATTTCGTTGTCACCAAAAGAAATAAGCGGACTACATATTGCAAAGACAGAAACATTATACATATACTAAAAGGCAGCAGAAAACCACTGTTCATTTTGTGAGAGGGAGCACTGTTCATTAACAGTGAACTCCCCAAAGAGCCCCCTATTTGTTCTTGGTGATTCAATTTTTCTCCCTAAAATGTCCAAATTACCCTCGGTGGCCACGCGTCTATCATCGCTGGTCCTCCTCCTTCGATTTCTTTGTTGCTTTTTCTTTCCGTTTGCCCCTCTCGCTCTTCCATCTTGCTTTTTCTTTCTGTTCGCTTCTCTCCCTCCATTTTTTGCTCGCGAGTTCATCGCTCTGCCCACCTCCTCTTCGATTCACCGGATTTCTCTTCGGTTCCAGTGTTCTTTTTCTTCTTTTGGACAACGCCGTTTGCCTGCCTTTTCTTCTTTGGCCTCACAGACAGAGGTAATAATTTTTCAATTTTCTATGGCTTTGGATTTCCTTTTTTTTTTTGGCCTCTATATTGCGTTTGCTATCGTTTATGTTGTTATCTGTGCTAATTTTTGGGGATGAGGGATGAGTTGGTATAAACTGATAAGGGGTTTTTTTTTTCCTTCTTTTTCCCGATCTTGCGATTGCTGATGCAAGAGTTTTAGAGTATTTCCCTTTTTTTTGTCAGCGATTCTGGAGTTGTGATCGGCTTTTAGACGAATTTTTAGTGCAGTCTGGGCATCATCTTTCTTCAAATCATCGTCACTTCTATTGAACTCAGGTAGGTTCTATAACACCAGTATATGAGTTGTTATTTTGAATTTGTGTTAATTTGAACGAAACCCTAACGGTTTGGTTTTGCGCAGAGTTGTGGCAATTTATCAAGGCTTTGCTAGCTAAAGCGGATTTTGCGTTTGGTTCCCTCCGGCGACAAATCTGAGATTTGGCAGGAGATGGAAGGGTGTTGTTGGTTTGGGTATGCTCTCCCTGCTTCCACTTCTTCCTTATTGTATATGTATTTCTAAATTTGAATAAGGGGGTTTGTGCTTTTGTTTTTTAAGTTTCATTTGTGTGATTTTATTTCAATCGATATTATGTTTGAGAAGGCAAGAGTGCTTTGATAAATTATTTCTTAATTTTGAGTGATTTCATTTAGATGGATACCTTAAAATTGAGAAGGCAAATGAGCTTTCATCATCTGTTTATTGGAAATTGATAATATATGCATTTATTATGTGAATAAGTGAGTTTTTGTTTTCCTTTTTTTTTCTTCTTCTGATTAACTTCTTAACTTTTCAAAATATACTTACTACCCACACATGTTTTTTTAGCTAACCTGCTCAATTGGATTCACCGTATAAAACTAATGTTAAAGTTATGATACATGCACTGCAATATGAATCAGCCAAAGAGGCACTTATTTACAGTGTTGTCTTTCTTTGTTCTTTTGACACACTACCCAATGTTGTTCTAATTCTGCATCGTTATTGTACTGATTGGTTGTGTTACCAAATTACTGTAAGTATTTGATCATTGCAATTTCTGATTTAATTAAGTGATTTTTTATTTGCTTGAAATCTTAGTTGCCTTGAATCAAATTAAGGGCACTGTGTGATTCAATTCTCTTCATTCCATGATTAATATTACGGTATTTTGTCGATTGACTAATTGAAAATTTTCACTAGGAAACAATTGGTCTTCTTCTATTGATTTTCAATTTGTTGTGAACATTTGTGATGCAGGAGATAGGATGCAATCATGCTCAAGTTGTTGGCTTTTCAACCGGTGAATTTGTGACCACCACCACCATGAGGAAAATGCATCTCATATGGGTTACTGCTTGCAAGCATATTGAAATCTACAAATATCTAGCTTGGTGGGTGTTCTGCTATATTACAGTTCGGGTTTTGATTTCTAATCTGGAAAGTGAAACTTATAATGTGGATTTGTGGTACAGGAGCAATGTTGAAATAGAAACATTGTGTCAAGGCGAAGGGAGAATTGGCACTAGACGTGATTGGGTACTTAAAGACTATACCACCAGTGAAGTCATTAGAGGAGTAGCAAGGTGTGTATTATTCATGATTTTTGTTATTCTGAACTTTTAAGATACAATTATGGAAAATATTAATTTTTTCATGCAACATTGAAATTGACGTTGGAGAAAGGGCAGCGGACAGTGAGATGTTAGTTCCATGACAAAGTTGGTTTCGAAGAATTTTAGAGTTTGGGATCTTGAAGCATGCTCAATGGCCTTAAAGGTTGGTCTTCTTGCGGATTAAACTACTCTTTCGTACTGACATGATCTTTGCGTAAAAGTTTTAATATTTATATTCCACTTTTTCAGTGGTTTGAGAATTGAAAGATATGTATCGATGCAGATTGTAAAGTTTATTTATTTATTTTTTATTTATATCTACATGTTACAACAACAAGTGGAACACAGTTTAAAGTTGAAAAAAACCAAGAAACTGGCGCCCTCTACAAACTGCAGAAGTACTGTTCTTGCTCAGGTTTATTTCAATTCCTCTCTACTTTTTCAATCTACATAAATTGCTTAATTCAATCGATCTTTCTTTATATTTATAGATTAGTAACTAAGATGCAATTAGGGCAAAACTATGTAATAATTTGCATATAATTGTTTATAAAATATTTTTGATTATTTCACAAGATTTGTGCTTATGCTTGCATTCTTTTCTTTTTTGAAAATCTATGGAAAAATAGTGCATTTATTTTTTGCTTAAAAATTTCAAGATTTATACCCAACTTTGTTTGTGGTTTGACAGTTGAAAGATATGTTTCGATCTAGGTTGTTAACTTTAATTATTTTTATTTTTGACTTAAAAGTTTTAAAATTTAAATCTTTTCCATATCTGATGTTATGAAGTAAGGTGCCAATTCCTCTTGCATTCATATATGTAATGAAGATGGCCCTTTTCGCAATTTTTCTCTCTTTGGATTTTAGTTTATTACTATTTATCTTTTTCCTATCCAATTCTTTTTAGGTTTGTAAGTGTTTGTCTATATTTTACCCATACACCAGCACACACTTTTCACAGCATATGAATTTCAGCTCAATAATTTCTTTCTCAATCGTTAATCATGCGTAAAACTCTTCAGTGGATCATTGCACATAATCTAGAGTCTAAAAGTTTTAGAATTTTTTCTCTAATTATATATTTTTCTGGAATAATTGAACGAAGAAACTCTGATGCATCAAAAACTGATCCTGACTATTTAAATTGTAGTTTAAAACATTGAACTCTTTCTTCAATTCACTATACAGGATTTTTTTACAAATTATAAATAACTTTTTGACTGATGCATTGATCAATTTTTTAGGTATGAAGAGTGAATGGCAATATATGTCCTAACAAATTGTTGTCAATTTACAGGTTTGAAGACTAATACTACAAATTTTGCTTCAAGATCAGCTTATGTGGAGTTTGCAGATATTGAAGTAATTATTTATCTGTGAGTATATCTAATTTATAAATTCATAATGTCACGTATATCTAATTTATAAATTCATAATGTCACTGACTTTATTCTACTAATTAAAGTTCTATCATAAGCTCAGTGTTTTCACTTCTTTTTCCCATTCAATCTAGCATAACATCATATTGTTCAAATTAAAAAAAAAAGTCAATAAACAGTATTTGATATTTTTCATTTCTTTTGATTGATTTAGATTTTACAAACTGAGAGAGCAATGATCCACAATGATATAGAATGCCTAAATTGGAATCTAGGCTGTAAACTTTTGCTACCCCAAATGAAAGACTGGTATATCATTTTGTGTTTTCATAATTAAAGTTCTAAGATATGCTCATTTATTTTGAATGTTCATATTCTAGATTATATGAATTTTTTTTTTCCAAATTCCAACAGCTTATTTTAGTGCATTGGGAAAAATTACACTTTCACAACCAAAGTAAATATCAATGAAGCTGCTAATGCTTTACCCATGCTCATTATAAACAACTGAACATGTACTTTTCTTTCCCTTTGATATAAGAACTATTTAATTCTACAATAATTTTCTTCCTTACTAACAATGTTTTTTGCAAGCATATCAGTTATAAAATAAACAACTTCCAATAACTTCATTTTATGATGATTCAATTTTCGGTTTCAGAAAATACTGATTGTTTCCATTTGAAATTTTGTTGATTTTCCATTCAGGTTGAACCAAACATAATGGTGGTGTTAAAGTAAATTTTGATCACACTTATTGCAGATTTTTTTTTTTTTGATAAATTGTCTTCAGAGTAATATTGAAACCAAACATTATATCTTCAATAAAATTTGCAATGTATATACATCTTTGAAAAAATTTATGATGTATAGTTTTTGCATCCACCAAAAATTTTACAATTTTTGTTTTTTTCTTTTTCGATTCCCTCCTTATAGTCACTTTATGTATGGTATTGGAAATTCAGGTAAATTTGTCAAATTCCTTCCAGTCTCTCACATTCTTGGTATGCTCATCTTTCCAAATCTTCTACCCACGAAAAGCAGATAAAAAAACTCACGCAAAACAATCTCAGTCTTTTACAACTTATCCAATTATATTCCATATTTGATCACTTTGAACAATTCATAGTCTCTATTTCTTTTTCCTTTTTTGCAATAATGTTACAAGAAGAATGATTAGTTTTTATCCTATGAATGTCATCAATGTTACATCTTCGATGTGGACAGGTTTTTGTCAATTGTTATTCTCAAAAGTTATGATAGTTTGTGCTGGCCTAGGAGAAATTTTTATGATTATAACACACCATCACCCAATATTACTATTGTACAAGATTCTTGCTCAATGATAATAGGTATGTTACAATTTTTTTTTAAACGGATCATACTAAATACATTTAAAAACTTTTTGCATATTTTATACGCCTTTAAAACCCGCAGCAACGCGCGGGCACGAATACTAGTATATATCTAAAAGTTTTAGATGTTGCCATGACTTTTTTTTATTATTATTTACAAACGATCAAAGCCACCGTAAGTACACCTCACAGTCATGGCAACATTTGTACATAGTGCTTTAGCACATTGACGGAAAGCAATAATGGTCACACCTGCATCTTGGTAACATACAAATAGAAAACCCTAAGACGTAGAGTGCCAAAAATACCAAATATAATTGCTAACTTGCTAATTAACTTTAACATAAACTAATTAATCTTGCATAAATAAACTAAAAAATTATGCTACATAAATTAGCTAATTTTACCAGAAGTGTTGCAAAGGAAGCCAAAGCAATTGTACTGAGAAATTTGCCAAGGTAGATATCAGCGATGAAGCCACCAATGACTGTCAATAAAAAGCAGGAAGATGCCCAAATGTTAATCATGTTGGCAGCAGGAACCTGCTCCATGTGATACTCCCTCACCAAATACACCATGAAGTTTGTTGTCAGCCCATATGATGCCATCTTTTCAATTGATTCATTTCCTGCAAAAAATTAAAAACAAAATCCAATTGTAGCTTTTGATTTCTCTGTAAATGACAATGCTTATATATAACTTAATATATTATACCTGAGATATAAATCACGGCCTTCCATCCGGGCTTTGATTGGACTACCGTGCTCGAATCAGATCGGTGGAGATGGTCACCGTTTGGAGGCAATAATGCCTCTGAGGATGTAGACTGATCATAGTTAGGGTTTGCTAGTTTAAGTTTTCTGATGACGCAGAAGGAGAAGAAAGAGCTGCTCTTAATTTTATCCCTAGCCATTCTTCTCTTTCTCTCTCAGTCGTGTTAATTTGGACTCTGGTTAAGCACATATACAGGCAAAAAAAACCTCGGGGAACTGATGAAGGCAGCTTCCATATTTTCATACCGACTTGTCAAGCTCCTGAGGTATCTCTGAACAGAAAAGAGGACAGTTTTCTTTTGGTCATTAGTTATGAGGAAGCAAAGACAAACTAGGTGACACATGCCAAGTAAACTTTCCAGTTTACAATATACTTAGGGTGCATTTGTTGCACCAGATTCTTTTGAACTGGATTAGCTTTAGGGATTAAGCTAAACTGGTTTAGACTAAACTAAGCTAGACTGGTTTAATGAAGCGTTTCGTGCAGTGGTCTGGCTTCCACACCAGCAGCAAGTTTCGAACCCGAGACCTCTAGTTTTTAGTTTTAAAAAAGTTTCGTAATCCGCTCTTTAACGCTGAGGCACCAGCTCTTGATTATAATATTATACTATTTAGTTTATATCTTTTTTAATATTTTATTATTAATTTTATCTTTTTGTTTTTTGTTCTAGAATCCTCTTCATCTCTCCCTCCCCTCTACCACCCACTTTTTCTTCCTATCTATCTTCGTCCAACTCTAGAAGTTGGAGAGCTACAGAACACACGACAAACAAATCTCTCTAATCCTGTTTGGATTCCAGTCCTAATCCATCTGGAAGAAAAAACGCAGAAGATAAAGACAAAAGCAAGACTGGAACCGGTTTGAAACCCAGATCGATTCCATCGAATCCCACAAAATTACAGCCTCATCCTCCCCCCCCTCCACAACCCTTGCACCCTTCTCTCATTTAACTACCACGACAGACCACGTCACAGATGACGAGAAAAACCAATCCTTATCATCCTGCAACCCTTAGAATGGATGTTCATAATAGAGAAGGTTCTCACTGAAATGGGCAAAAATGATGGGACGAAGAAACGGGACTACTAATCCCAACCTTTTGCATGGTATTAGTAGTGAAGCCCTTAACGAACACGAGTCTCGTTTAGTCTCATTAAACCTAGTCTTTTACTCGCACCAAACAAGGGACTATGACAGTTTCTAACGCCAATCCTAGCTAATCCTAGCTAAGGAGGCCAAACAAACACGGCCTTAGCCCTCTAGAGGCAAAGTTAGTTCTTTTATACTTTTATTTTTCATTTTCGCATGTGGTCCGATATCTTAGCAAACATGTTGAGTTACGTCTTGAGTTTGAAACTTCACTCTCCCCTAAATTATTATGATAGTTTCGAATGCTTTCCTTTCTCCTTCCTAATAATAGTAATTAAAAAAATTAAAATATCAATACTAAGTATATTTTACACCACTAAAATTGGGGAAAAGTTATAAGGTTTCAATTTTCTTACATTATTTGATGTTTGATCAAATTACAATTTTTGTGAGGAATTGCTGATGTGATAGTGTAAGAATCGATATCAAATCTTCTGCCCAAACTGGGTGTGGTCTCTTCGTGACTCTAATCATTGTTTGACACACATTAAGTTTATGAAAACAAAATTAAGAAAAGTTAAGTTTAGAAACACGTGTCATTTAATTATTGGGGCCGCAGAGGCCACACCCATTTTAGGTGTAGAAGATTTGATCTCGTAAGAATCACTCCCAAACTCATTAACCATATCAAGGCCAGTTTTCGAGATAGGTTATAATGATTTTCTCACTCGTTTTTTCATCATTTTATTTATGTCTTGTGATTTTTCTTTGATTTATTTAATAATCTAAAGGCTAGAAATAATTGACTCTAAGGGGAGAAAATAGGAGTGAAAATTGACTTTTGTTTCGAGATAAAGTGGGACTCGTCGCATTACAAAACGTCGATCGGGTTGCAATGTAAAATAATTGAAATATAAATTGTTGCATTCAAAGCGTCGGGTTGCAATGTAAAACAATTGAAATCCCGCAACCCGAACTGACAAACAAATTAACTTCGATGGTGTGAATCACTGAATGAACTCAGCCAAGAATATATAGTAACCTGTTCTAAAACCAACAGATTACAAGGATAAAATCTTATAGCAGAGGGATAAATTGTTTTATTTATGAAAACTACTATTTACAAATATCGATAAATTGTCTTTCTTTATAAAATTTCTCACTTACAAATAGAGATAAATACACGGTAATAGACTAATAGTTGTATACTATAAATCCAGCAAGTGACAATGATGCCCTCAAGCTATCTTAGACAATAGGGTTGGTTTCTACCCTCTCTACTGCTTTTACACTAGCCTTATAAGTATATCCACGAGCACAATACAGAAAATAGAGAAAATTCAGCACCCCCAAACCAGCTATCAGGAAGTAGTAATTGTCCAATCTGCCGACATTGATATCATTGTCCAACCAGTTGGGCTGACCATGCTTTCCTGTAAAACTATGCACAATGCTCACCACCACGCTACTCAAATAAGTAGCCCCGGCCAAGCAAAGATATGGCAGAGAATTCCCAATACTTTTCGTGCTCTCAGGAAACTCTTTGTTGTAAAACTCAATGTGCCCAACAGTGCCAAACACCTCAAGAAGACCAAGCAGTATTTGCTGTGGAAATAGCCAAAACACGGACATGGCTGCGATCCCGTTTGATGAATCTTGTGACGTGGCCAAAGCTCTTCTTCGCTGCTCAATTAGTCCGGCCACCATCATGCATAGAATCGAGAAGAAATACCCGATTCCTATTCTTTGCAGGGCCGGGAGTCCGTCTTCGTGCTTAGTGATTTTTCTTATGGTTGGTTGTAGGACACGGTTATACAATGGGAGACTGATAATTACTGTCATCATTGACATCAGTTTGATTGACCCAGCAGGCATTTCGAAACTCAGTCCAATGTGCCGGTCCATTCTTAGGGCTTGGGATACTACAAATGTTCCTTCTTGCGCATATGCAATCAAGAAAATGGCACCAGAAGCCCATATTGGGAGAGTTTTTACAACACATATTACCTCCTCAACTTGTTGGATGCTACACAGCCTCCATGGATTTGCGCAAGACCCATCATCGCTTACTTCATTGTCCACCACTAAAGCAGCTTTCCTCAAGAATCTGATCCACCAAAATAGCAATGGATTTAGAATGAGTATGCAAAGCAATTTAGTTAGTTAATTGTACTTGAGTTTGGGGACTTATATATTCTTGCAACAATGTTGCAAGGTAAGCCAAAATTGACGGTTCAAATCATCGGACTCGAATATATATTAGGCAACAAAGTTTACAAGCTTTAATTTGTGGACGGATAATTATCCAAGATATTTACCTAAATTCTGTTGAGAGGAGGAGCTTGGACTGTACTACATTTCCTTTTCCGTCTACCTTTGGTGAAGCGTCGAAGAAAACTCCGCGTACCCTTTCGTCATTGTGAAGCTTGAGACACCGCTTCTTGTACGCCGCAACGAGAACATGAGCAAAGCTGGAAAATGTGCGTCCTTCCGGCTTCACGTAGAAGTAAATTTTGGACCCCGCTAAAAACAAGGGAATTGCACATAACATGAGCAGGGTGGGGATCCCAAACCCTACTGACCAACTCACAGAGTCTTGAATGTACACAACTAGGGTTTGATTGATCATCAGTACCAAACTAGATAAAGTGTAGTACCAATTCAAATAGCTACCCACTGATTTTCTTCCTTCCATGGTGGTCGAGTCGAATTGATCGATCCCAAAGGGAATGCTGCAGGGCCTAATTCCTCCAGTTCCTATACCCAGCCAGCATAACCCAGCAAGCAAGAAACCCAGCTGGGTTATTGTAGTGCTGGAGACACATTGCAGACTATCATCAAGTATGCAAGGTGGAGGCCTCAGTTGTGGTACTAAGGCTGTCAGGGTTATTGTTACCATTCCCTAATCATGATTAATGGGTATTTAATTAAGCTGATTATAACTATGACTAAAATAAATAAATGGTGATTAATTGAGAAGATAAAGAAAATTTAATGTACCATAAGAGTTGCCAAGGAAGCGAAAGCAATCGTGAGAAATTTGCCTAGATAAATATCAGCAATGGAGGCACCAACGATTGATAATACACAATAGGAACATATCCAAATGTTAATTATGTTGGCAGCAGTAACCTGCTCCATGTGATACTCCCTCACCAAATACACCATAAAATTTGCTGTCATTCCAAATGTTGCCATCGTCGAAATTGATTCAGTACCTGTACACACACAAAACAAAAGTCATAGATAAAAAATTGACTATTCATATATTTATTTTTACATTTCATACATCTTGTTAATTTTTTGTCAATGATCTTTTTTAATTTTATTCGATTCAACAGTTAAAATAGAGACGGTGAAAGTAACAATAAGTAATGTGCATATATAAAAAAATAAAGAAGGGTTATTCACATATATTTTCTCCGCTTGCAATTATTTTTTAGATTTGGATCGGATAATTCAGAAGAATAAAAAAAACACACATATGTATACACCTAAGATGTAAGGCATAGACTTCCACTCAGGCCTTGTTTGGTCATGGTTTTGTGGCAATAGTAATGGCTCGGAGGAAGAAGAGAGGTTATCATAAGAAGGGGTTATTGAGGTGGGTTTGGGGGAGAAGGACAAGAAAGAGCTGCTGCAGCTGCTCTCCTCATCCCTCGCCATCTGTTCTCTGGTCTCTCTCTCTCTTTAGGTCTGATGTTATCTGGAGGAGTGTGATGAAGGACGTTATTATATGTGTACATTCGGCGAAGGAGAAGCCACCTATCTTGGGCATGACGGACACGTGCCCCCCATGCAACAAGGCAGGCATCTTTTGGTTTTGGAGAATTTTTTAATTGTGACGGAAACACAAGTGATACACCACTTATTTTAATAAGAGTGGTGGAAAATTTTATTTTTTAAGTTATTAACTTTTTAGCACACATATTTCATTATTTATATAGTGACACGTGGTGTACTGCACCGTATACCGGTCACACTGAAAAATATATCTCGGTTTTAATATCAGGAATCCAAGCCAAACTAGGCAACTCAAGCCAAAGTATAACTTTCGAAGAAAATAAAAGGAAATTAAAAAAAAAAAAAGAGGGAGAGAGAGACTGGACCCGCATGTAAAAAGGGTCGGGCATGATGAGCCAGTTTGAGTTCGATTCTAATTTTTTGGATCATGGTTCGATCTAGCTAATCGTAAGATTAAATTTTATTTGACTCATTTTTAAATAAGTACTCTATACTTACGGGATCCGGTAACATGAAGAATTTCTTGAGAAAGCGAGAAATGTACCTAGGATGTAAGGCATGGCTTTCCATCCAAACTTTTTTTTAGTTGTGTTTGGATCTAGGAACTGATGAAGATCTTCATCCTTTTGCTGCAACAATGGCTTCAAGGACGGAGAGTCGCATTTGCGTTTTATAAAGCAGAGGGACAAGAAAGTGTTGCTTTTATCCCCCATCATCCTTCTTGTAATTTGGTTTCTGATTAACCTGCGGACATTGGCAAAATCTTCCATCTCTCAACTATTTATACCTCAAATCCTTGATCCATTGAGCATTCAGCCATATTTTTATCCAAACAAATCCTTGATCCATTGGCAAAATTTAATGTAGTATCCAGATCCTGGATTCTACCGAATCCAACTTATGAATTATACTAATTGTGTTTTAAGCATTCAAATTTCAAAATTTCCTACTAAGGTTACCTAATTAGCCTCCATTATTATAGTATCGGCCTGGATTCATTGCTAGAATTTGTGCTTATAAATAGTAACTACCTCCATCTTAATTTTTACTTATAGCATCCAAATATATTTCAAATTTTAGACATGATGTTTGTTCTCACTAGCCTATTTCAGAAATATTTTTTGTACGCGACCAAAATTTATAAACCGCAGTTCTAAGGGTAAATAAATTCCTAAAAACTTTATTTCATAGTCAAAACACTTGAATGTCGCATTTGGAAAAGGACAAAAAAATAACCGAATTGTTATTACATTTGGTTATTATTACACTAGATATTAAACAATTGATAAGCGAGATTTTTTCTTTTATTGTTTCTCATTTGGTACAGATCATCATTGAATTAGAATAGATAAGTTACTTTTCTAAGGTGTTGAGGGAATGAATCAACAAATTACATCCAACTTGGAAGTAGAATATGAATTATTCATTAAGAAATTAATTATAATCTTCTCAAAAGATATAATTAGAAAGGAGAACGATGGTGTTTGGGCTCAAAATAATGGTTTGGGCTGAGCAAGAAGTGTTTTTCGGCCCAGAGGCTTAGTTTGAAAGATGCCGTGGGAAATTCGGTTTGTGGGCCAACTAACTGGGGTCGGCCAAGTCCTATTAGGAAAAGGAGTCGTCCAGATAAAGATAAAAGGAGGGAGTCCTATTGTTAAATGGATAAGGAAATAAGGTCCTAGTGCAGCAAGAAGTCTCGCCGAGACTGAGATACGGGGACTTGAAGGGACGTGGTCGGATAGAAAGCTAGGTTCAGAATCCTGGTGGAAGTAGGAGTGGCCGAGATAAGGTTGGATCAGGGTGAGGAGTCTTGATCGGGATGGAGTTCCAATTTGATCAAAGGGAAAAGGCTACTATAAATACAGATGCAATGGCAACGAAAAAATACCTCCAACTCAACACACAAATCTACCCTGCGCAAACTCTCGCTCTACGCGACACCTCTCAACATCCTTGAGATTTTTATTTTCTTTTTCCGCCTTCACATCTTCAGTTTGGATAAACAGCACTGTGAAGGCAATAAGTGACATCTTTAGTTTGGATAAACAACATTGTTGCCGTAGAATCAGCCGACCTCGAAGCAGCTTCAATTTGGATAAACAGCACTGCGTCGAGACCGACTGGTTATCTATCCAAGTCTCGGTCGACAAGGATTTTCGAGTCCATGTCAATAGAGGTCATCTCATCAGCCTTCTCGACGAAGTGAGGTATTACTGATTGTTAGGCTCGGCGCGTCAAACGCCGAGTTGTTTTATGATTGCATAGTCACAAGTGGGGTTTAGAGTTCGACATTCAGACGGCCGAACCACCTTTACTATCAAGACTTATATCCACTTTGAGTATCTGTGCCCTTATACTTTGGTGTCAATTCGGCGAGAGTTTACTTTGACGAATATTGTCACCATGACCAAACCCAGTGACGACGACTTGTGAACTTCGTAATTAGTAGCCTTTTCTTCAGGCTTGAGAATCTAAGGGCCCAGGCGTGTTCCTTCCTCGGCCGCAATCGCAGAACATAGAAGTTAGCCGCGCGCATCAACACAGCACATCAGCATATTTTTTACTCCCTGGCTGAGCTCGACCGACGAGTTGGCACGCCCCGCACATATTTGAAGGACGTAGTTAGCTTATTAATTACTCGGTCTGCGCGCCGTGTAGGCTATGTAGTTTTTAGAGTCAACAGATGCATAAGCATGGCATGTTTAGTGGTGTCTGGTGTACCCTCGAGAAGGAGAAGCTTCTGTCATGTCTAATTCTCTTTTATTCCCCTCAAAATGAAAATCCATTCTCATCCACTTTCAACATTCATTGAAAATAATAACTTATACATTGTGTTCCAATCTTTTATACCAAATAAAGCGTTGCTTTTGTTAGGAGACTTTACTAACCGAACATGCATGTTTAGTTGGAATTAATACTATAACATAAACCCTCTTTTACTTGATAAATTTTTGGACAAGAGCTTCCACGCCCAAGGACTAAGACACCACAAGGGGGGGGGGGGACCTTTTGAATTCAAGTTCCACATGAAACCATTTTAGTCGACATAAACGCATAAGATTTTCTTGTATTTATCTCATATACATTCTCATCCATTCTCATCCACTTTCAACATTCATTGAAAATAATAACTTATACATTGTGTTCCAATCTTTTATACCAAATAAAGCGTTGCTTTTGTTAGGAGACTTTACTAACCGAACATGCATGTTTAGTTGGAATTAATACTATAACATAAACCCTCTTTTACTTGATAAATTTTTGGACAAGAGCTTCCACGCCCAAGGACTAAGACACCACAAGGGGGGGGGGGGGGGGGGGACCTTTTGAATTCAAGTTCCACATGAAACCATTTTAGTCGACATAAACGCATAAGATTTTCTTGTATTTATCTCATATACATTCTCATCCATTCTCATCCACTTTCAACATTCATTGAAAATAATAACTTATACATTGTGTTCCAATCTTTTATACCAAATAAAGCGTTGCTTTTGTTAGGAGACTTTACTAACCGAACATGCATGTTTAGTTGGAATTAATACTATAACATAAACCCTCTTTTACTTGATAAATTTTTGGACAAGAGCTTCCACGCCCAAGGACTAAGACACCACAAGGGGGGGGGGGGACCTTTTGAATTCAAGTTCCACATGAAACCATTTTAGTCGACATAAACGCATAAGATTTTCTTGTATTTATCTCATATACATTCTCATCCATTCTCATCCACTTTCAACATTCATTGAAAATAATAACTTATACATTGTGTTCCAATCTTTTATACCAAATAAAGCGTTGCTTTTGTTAGGAGACTTTACTAACCGAACATGCATGTTTAGTTGGAATTAATACTATAACATAAACCCTCTTTTACTTGATAAATTTTTGGACAAGAGCTTCCACGCCCAAGGACTAAGACACCACAAGGGGGGGGGGGGGGGGACCTTTTGAATTCAAGTTCCACATGAAACCATTTTAGTCGACATAAACGCATAAGATTTTCTTGTATTTATCTCATATACATGAGCGACATGATATCAAAATTTTTAACTAATAATAGATATTTTTACATAATCAGTAACGTCATATGATAATGATGAAATTTTTTAAGAATAACAACATTTAAAAACCTTCAATTTCAAAAGAAAATCTCTCATAAAATTAAATATAAAAAAATGAAAAAAACCTCTCCTCTTAACCTCATCCAACATGCATTAATTAACGATTAAAACGTAGAGCAAACGCGAGCTAATGACACACTGTCTCTCTGTCTCTCTCTCAAATTTCGACATTGCGCGCCCAAATATCTGACACAGTAATCAGCAAACAATTGTTTTTATTATAAAAAATGGAAAACTTACTCTAAAAAGTTTAAATTCGTTCATCATCGGCTTATTTCGCATCCCTTCGCATTCAATGTCCGTTTACGCTTTTCGGTGGTTTTGTTCGTTGCTTCGCTCGCCCTCCCTCCTTTTTCCCATTTCTCCACCTTACCCTCCAACTGTTCGTCGAAATGCCTAAGCCATGTTCTCCTACACCACCGCCGCGACCCACCTCCTCCCGCCGCCCCGCTCCTCCCCAAACTTCATCCCTCGCGCCTCTCGCTCGATTCTTTTCGTCGTCAATTCAAGAGCCATAGCCAGGCGGCGGCGGCGGCGGCTTCACCCGATGAGCGGGTTTTCTTTGATTGTAGGGTTTTCTGAGTCAAGAAAAGGGTACGATTACAGCGGGTTGTATTGTGGGTGTTCTGGGTTTGCGAGGCGGTGTAAAGATTGGGATGGCGAGGGGGATGATTTCACCTTGGAAGCTGAGATTCTGGAGTTCATGAAGAGCTCCAAGAAGCCCGGGGCGTTTCCCAGCAAGAAGGAGCTGCTGGAAGCTGGGAGAGAAAATTTGGTCGATGCTATCGCGAAGAAAGGCGGTTGGCTTTCGTTGGGTTGGGATTCGGAAGAAGAAGAGAGAGCTCAAGAAAGCAACTTTAAGAATTGGGATTTGACAATGGCTAAAGAATTCGACGGTGGTGCCTCCAGCGGCAATCAAATTGGGGTTTCCGGCGTGGGTTCTTCCATTCTTGACGATTCTTCTCAAGTAGCGTTGTCGTCTGGTAGATCATCACTGTGAGAATTCTGTTATAATTGAAACTTGTTGTAGTTTTTAGATTTGTTATATTCCATGGTATAATTGTTCTGTTTGTTTTCTCTGTCTTTAATTTGGAAAGAGACGTGCAAAATGTTTGTATCTTTGGACTAAGAGATTGACTTAGAACCACTTCACATGGTAAAATTTTCATTGAATATGTGCACCATAAGTTGTGTGGATGAGATTTATTATCTAAAATAAAAGGTGATGACATGATATTTGTTATTTATTGATGCTCTATTTCAACAATTGAATCGATGAATAGTTTTTTGGGAAGGGGAATCAACTCAAATGTTCGCTTTGTGTAGAGAAGCTGCTACGACAGAGGACAATACTTGCGTTGCCGGTATATTGAATCGATTGGAGAAACAGAGAAAATTGGCACTTGCTTTTGCTTTGGGAGAGAAAGAAGGCAGTGCTTCCTCCGTTGATGTGGTAAGTTGGTTTTAAGTTATTTTGAATTGATTGTCTTTTGGTGGGGTGATATTCTAGGGGCAAGCATTATGCAAAGTCCTGAAATTTTATCTAGTTTTCAGTTTAGATGTACTTCTATATTCCTTTTGGTGGTAAGATGATGATAGATATTTGAGAGTCGAATTGCATTTGGTATATTTCTTTAGGATTTGGTAATATATAAACAAAATAAATTTTATATTTATCAGCATGCGTTAATGAACCCTTAACTATAGTTTGGCCCTTTCACCGTCAAGTTCATTTGCAGCTTGAAAGAGAGGATAACTTTTATGTGGGCAGTCACCATTACAGCATCTGCGTGAAAATAATTTATTTTTAAGAGTTTGATGTGATTGTTTCCTTTGCATGTAGAAATTCTAAAACATAACGTGATGCTTGTTACATTATAAAAGACAGTTGCTGGCCTTGTTAGAAGCAGCAGACCTGCATCATTAAACCCCACCAAAGCCACTCTTAATGATTCAAGAGACAGGCCTAACCACAGCATTTCTCTTTCAAACAATGGTGTGCTAAGAGACTCACCCAGACCTGACACCTGGAGAACTTGGAGCACCCATAGGGCTGGAGTTTCGTATCTTGATTTTGAAGGTATTTTATAGTTAATTGTTTTCACCTTTAAGTAGCTTTATGATTAAATGGTTTGGTTCAAGTAACCTTTGATTGTTAATGAAATATATGTAATGTACAGCTGATGAATTTTCATATGATAAAATGGGACTATCAAAGGATGGTTCAAGAGATGAAATATTTCATGAACCTTATCAAAGGATTAAACTGGATTCTGATACGAAAGAGATCGATCACAAGCAAATACGTAGTCGGATTAAGCACCTTGAATCAGAGCTCTCCTCCGCACTCCGCTCATTGAGGTCTAAAGCCGATGATGCTGCAACACAGAAGGTGGGGATGATCAGTCTTCGTTGTGTAAATTTGTATGAAAATTTTGAAAGTTTTTACTCCAAAAGTTTAACAATATATTCACTTTCGTTTTCTTTGCCGAGCAGCATTCTCATGCTGTGATAATGTTTTGGAGGATTTGGGGCATCATATTAAACTCGTCTATATTTTTCATCAGGGTCATGAAAGCTCCTCTGAAGATGTGCAGAAGCTTTCAGATGCCTTAGAGTTTCAGGAAAATGAGATTATGCATGCCCAGGACAAGTTGCGGTCAACACGTGCAAAGTTGGCTGTTTTGGAAGGAAAGATGGCAATGGCAATAATGTATGCACAATTTATTTTAGTTTAAAAACAAGACTATAACTTACTTTACCATTGACATCATACCCAACCATACCAGTGAAGCGCAAAAGATTGTGGAGGAGAAACAAAAGAGGATTAATGATGCTCGTAGGGCCTTACAACTTCTTCGTACTGCTTGCATAGTTTGGCCGAATTCAGCCTCAGAAGTTCTCATAGCTGGATCATATGATGGTTGGACGACCCAGGTCTGATCTTCTCTTATCAGTTAGGTTAGGCTCAAGTAATATTTGTGGATCCATGTTTTCGTCCACTCGTTCATTTATTTTATTACTTAGCTTTTATTATTAGACGAGGAAATACTTTATAAGATTGATAAGTTATATTACCATGTGCATGTATTTTTTTGTTTTATGAGGTATTTATACTTGCATTTACCTGCATTTTCGGAAATATTAGTACTACTTTGTGGTAATGTTTCTTAGCATTTAGTCTTCTACTTGCTTTTGTAATACAAATGTTGTTACCTGTGGTGGTTGCCTGCAGAGAAAGATGGAGAAGTCGCGTACAGGAATCTTCTCTTTGTGCCTTAAATTGTATCCAGGCAGATACGAGGCAAGTAAATTGTGTTACAATGTGGTCGAGTCTTTACAACGTTAGAACCCCATCGATTAATGTTTTCATCTTGCATTCCAGATCAAGTTCATTGTCGATGGTAAGTGGCGGATTGATCCCCTACGCCCAATTGTTTGCAACAATGGATACGAAAACAACATCCTGATCATAACATAACACACAACAGAAGTCCCCCAGCAAGCGTAAGAGGATATTCATCGAGAACAACCAGCAATTCTTCCCCAGATTCAACGTATAGGCAGTAGATTTTAACTCGTGATTCTTTTCTGTCATGATTCATACGTAACATGGTGTCGTTTTTCCTTTTTCGTGTAAAACCCGAATTTTTGAATTGTGATAAGTAATTCAATGAGGAGTTTTCCATGAAACTTTCTACTTTTCTATCTCGACAATCCTGTAAAACATATACTTACACGACATGAACTAGGTAAAGCTCGGGTAAATGGTTTGTTAATCTGTCTGAGAACAGCGACGTGATGTTCTTACGACAATTGTAAACCCGCTACCGCAGTAAATCTCGATTGCGTCCGCTTCTTTCCGAAATTTGTGGCCGAAACTCACTTCTTGAGGACTCGTTCGGTCATCTGTATTTCCCAAGCCAAGCTGACCGTGTTCACCCCAACCCCACGTCTTAATCACTCCATCCTCGGTCACAATAGCAGAGTGCTCAGCTCCAGCTGCAACGTCCACAATTCTACTCCCTTCGAGGTCGGGGACTTTCTCCAGGACAACTTCCCTCGGATCTGTCGATGTGCAAAGAATCACACACGCAATCAGCAGCGATCACAATTCTAGTATAAACGTACGATGATCATTCAGATATGTCAAGTTTATGCGAGTGTTGTTTGGGTCGGATCAAAGGCATTACCTGCTAAGTGCTTTATTGGAGTAATTTTTTCAGGATTACTAAGAACTCCATGGTGATTTCCACCAAGCATAAAAACTTCTCCACCTGTTTAAAATATATTCGAGGCTGCTACGTAACGACACTGTCTTTTCACCAGGTAAAAGGAAGAAAAAAATGAATAAACGGAACTCGTTATAGCATGAAATGAACGCCCATACCCGTCAATACTAAAGAATGATTCCATCCGACAGCAACTTTGGTAAACAAGAACGATGTAGATAAACGCTGTGGGGAGTGAGAGCTTAAGATGCCACCGAACCCTCTTCCCCAAGTGTACAAATGCCCATCAGCTAATGTCATAGGCAAGAAAAGAAAACAGCAATCAGAAAACTAAACTACTGAGGCGAATAGCGTTCAATTGGACCGTGGCTGGCATGGAAAGTTCTTAGCTCTTACATGGACTGGAAGATTTCAAAGCTCGGCATCCATGTTAGAAGCAATATCATCTGTTTTATACGACCAAATCAAGAAAGAGTGAGTTTGTTGGCCTCACCAGATAACGCTGCACTATGATCTCCATTTGCAGCGATGCTAGCGATTTTTACGCTGTCAAATCCATGAATTCGTTCAGGAATATTAACTAATTTGATCTTATCCTCAGAGATACCCAGCTGACCACGCTTCCCCGAACCAAACCCATAAACTTCATCTCCTGAAACACCTGCAATATACTTGATTTGAGAAACATCATACACTTGAACTAATAGGCTAAATATTGAATAAATGGAATTCCTTCATGTTGTAATACAAAAATGCAAAGCTTTAACCATGTCGTATAGCATATACATCACATAAATCAGCATCTCTACCTTAAAGCTCGGGTCAGCGAGAAATATACAAGATCAACCCTACAAATTACCTTTCACCAAAACAAGCGAATGGCGCATCCCGCATGCTATCTGCTCCACGTGCTTATCAACAAAGAAGGAGACTTTGACAGGATAGCAATGCGACTGGAAATCACCATGCCCGAGCTGACCAAACGAGCCATCTCCGCACGTGAAAAGATCCCCTGCATCTGAAAACAAGCGAGAAAATTCCGAGAACCAGAAATAAGTTAAGAAGCCCCATGCTTCAAGTTGCCACCAAGTTAAACACAAAGCAGCAAAAGAAGAAAAAAATCGACTGTTGGGCAAAATCTAACTTGGTTTTCGATTCCAGACGGATACAAATAGGCGTAGGATTATCAGAGATTCACTAACATATTCCACCACAGAATGTCAAATACCAACTGCTTGAGAGCGGACGTCGGCATAGCCACATTGGTTAGAGCAAACGTGCTACCCCTATGCACCCGAGTTCTACATGGACTGTATTTGTTTAAAGTAGAATACCGCTAGTGTAAAACATATCAACTGCCAGAATGTACCTGAAACAAAACCGGAGTGGTTCCAACCAGCAGAAACATGAGCAATGAAGAGGTTGATCAAAGACATTACAAACTTAGGATTTGGACTGTTGACCGTATTAGGATGACCCAGTTGACCAGACGTACCCCTTCCCCATGTCAGCACCTTCCCACCTGCAACAGGTGTGTTTTTTCTAAGAACGAACAAAAATTGTAAGTTTTATAGTATTCCGTGAAGGAAAGGATGAGACCTGAGGTTAAGGCGAGAACGTGAGCGCCGCCGCAGGCGAGGGAGCAGATGGATCCAGCGGCGGGGGAGAGAGAAGGGAGGCGAAGCAGCTGAGGGAGGTGCTCGTCCTGTAGCCTACCCGTGCCCAGTTGCCCGTCCGTTCCTGCCCCCCAACTCCATATCTGTTGCTCGCTGCTTCCTTCTTCGTCGTGCTTTGCTACTCTGCTTTCTTCACTATCTTCCATTACTACGGTGCCCTGATGCTCTTCCTTCTCAACAACTTCTGCTTTCTGTGATTCTATTAAATTTCACATCGTTTGGGCTCTTTGGGCTCCCAATGAAGGATCTTGGGCTTGGATAGACCCGTAAAAGCACCACTAACTGTTTACATTTTTTTATTGACTTTTGCGGCATCTATGGACTATGGTGCGGTTGAGTTTCCGTCTTCTGCCTTCAAAGTTTTCGTTCAATTATTTTGCTGCCACCGAGATATGGACACTTTTTAGTGTAATTAGAAAACGAAATACTACGTCACATATTATAATATAAATAATAAAATATATGTGTTAAAAAAATTTTGCCACTTATATAAAAAGTGATAATATATTATTCGTGTTTCGATCATAATCAACTTTCACAACATGCTGCTAACTCAACCAACTTCGTACCCACTACAGATTCTTCCATATTCCTATCTCGCTGGTGATGCCGAATGATGGGTCGATGGAGGCGGCGATGGCGGCTTGAGCATAGTTGGCGTAGCGGTAGGTGACGTAGCCGACCGCGTCCCGGGTCAATGTGGATGCGGGAGATGGGTCCATAGATCCCGAAACGGGACTTGAGGTCCAGGATAGAGCGGTCCGGCGGGAGACCTGTTACGACTAGAGCCGGCAGCGGCGGTTGCTTGTAAGTCGGCTAGTCATGCTCGGTTTCGGGTTCCGGATGAGGAGACAGGGGACGGCGGCGTTTTTTTTTTTGGTTTGTCTCTCTTCCGGCTCATGGTGTTGTTTCGTTTAGATGTTCGAGTGGACAGTTCAGTTCCCAGGTTGTTGTTGTGATAGAGTGATGTGTTAGTTCGGAGTTTGACCGTCCATGTGGGTTGACTATTAGTGGTACCGACCACAATAATAATGGCCACAATGACTACAACTCTAATAAATTTCTCACGAAGCGGTACATGTAATGTTATAATACAATTGGTTGAATTTTTATTTTCAAATTTGCAATCAATTATGTATAACAGTTAGTAGTGTACTGATCAGTGTTTCAGCACACTAAAAAAAGTCCTCCAACAATACCTTATATCAATATATCATAGGTTGTATCACATACACACTAAGTTTTGGTGATATTTTATTCATAAGAAAATGAAAAAGTTTTTGTAATATTGTATTTCGTAAGAAAAGTGAAAAAGAACCAACTATTTCTTTTGATTTGTTGTAGTTTGTAAAAAGAGTGCGTAAAAAAAAAATAAGTGTCAAAAATCAACTTTATGGAATGGAAATTATTTCTTATAATGCAAGAAATGTGTATTATTTTTATTTATTTGTTTTTTTAACAAATAATATTATATACACTAAATTAATAGTGATTACCACTATTTTTTTATTTGCAACAAAGGAGAGAGAATGGAGTTTTTCACGGAGTTTGAGACAAAGGAATAAAAAATAGTTTCTTCATGGCCTCCTTGTTTTGAGTCACATTTGTTTTTAGTAAAAATCGATTTTAACATCTATCGTTAATAAATAAATAAAAAATATCACTAAACTATAATACTAAACAGCTATTTGACATATAACATGACTTAAAAATGGAAGAAAAACTAATGAAAAAGGACTTAAAAATTTTGAATTTTAACGATAAAGACAAAATAAAAAGTAAAGTAAATAGTATCAAGATTAACTTTTTAGTGTAAAAATGTGATTTTTCGTTAAAATAAAAAGTACTGAAAGCTTTTAGTTAAAGTTTTCAAAAATGAAAGGGTATGCAATAACCAAGTCGACTACCATTGTCTTTGTTGAGAGAAAGTTGGACCAATTTATTTGTTGCTTTCCCACCCCTGTAGTGCAGTGCATAACGTTTAACTCCACCGAAACCTCGTTAATGCCTCCACACTTGTTCCCTTGTGCCATTCAACCCCCCGATGCTTATCTCAAAACCCTGTCCAATTCCGGAAATTTCACTGTAAAAACCCGAACTTCAATTAAAACCACCCTACAATTTCCACCCACTTTCGGCCACTCTGATGGGCGTTTATAAATCCCTGCCTGGACGCAGTAAAATCCTCACTCAAAGAGCTTAACTCCCCTAACAGAAACCCCCTAAAACCTTGCCTCAATTCGAAAGCCACAATCTTTTGGGTTCTATCAGTCGAACTCTGCAGCAATGGCTGCATCTCTATCAGCATCCCCATCGCCATTGACGTCAATTTTGTCTCTCAGAAAGGCCCACTTCGTATTTTCACCAAAAAATAGCCGCCCAATCATTACCTGCGTCAAACAATCCCCTTTCAGCCCCAACGCAGACTTAAAGTTTCAAACTTTGCCCAAATCAAACTCCTTTTTTGCAATTTCACCCCTCGCTCGCGCTGCAATGGGAGTTTCCTCACGTGGGTTTCCTGAAACAGACGAGGAAGATGAGCTTTTGCCGTTGTTTGAAGAGCGGCCGGTCAAATTTGCCTTCTGGGTTTTGATCTGGGCATCTGTGTCGCTTGCCTGGTTCGCGGCTTCCGGGGATGCAAATGCTGCTGCTGCGGCGGCGGCTGATTCCATTAGAGCTTCCAACTTTGGCTTGAAGATTGCGACGGTGCTTCGAAGCTCCGGCTGGCCTGATGAGGCTGTGGTATTTGCTCTTGCCACACTTCCGGTCATTGAGCTTCGTGGGGCTATTCCTGTTGGTTACTGGTTGCAACTTAACCCCGTTCTGCTAACAGTTCTTTCTGTTCTTGGGTTAGTCTTTTTTGTCCACTATAGCCAGTCAGCACTTTTTAAATTCTACATGAGTTTTGTTGGGATTTGTTTCACCAATGTTGTTTGACAAGTTACAATGATGCCTTTAATGATTGCTTCGTATCTGTTTGATAGAATCTGCTTGCTTATGGTGCATTTAGTATTTTGTTCTCGATGAAGAATGTAAAACGTCCCACATCGGTCAATTGACAAAATGAAATACAGTACATAGTGAATGTTCCACTACTATCGGTGTTATTAAAAGTGGGCCGCTAGAATGTCTGTCTGAAATATTGACATTCGTAATGTCTATTGCCTTTTGCCCATTCAATCAAAAGGGTGCTTCAAGTTTTAGCATTTTACCTTTCTGCACGAGCTATGGGCCTATGGCATTGTGGTGTCCAATGTGATATTTTTGTGATCTATAAGTTTTTCATTAAAATTCACGAAGGGAGGGAGTCTAGGAATTAACAGAGTTTGGGACTATGTATATGTAGGAACATGGTTCCTGTGCCCTTCATCATACTTTACTTGAAGAGATTGGCATCATTTCTTGCTGGAAAGAACAAGGCCGCGGCTCAGTTCCTTGACTTGCTGTTTGTGAGGGCTAAAGAGAAGGCTGGCCCTGTAGAAGAGTTCCAGTGGCTTGGTCTGATGCTGTTTGTGGCTGTGCCTTTCCCCGGAACAGGAGCATGGACAGGGGCCTTCATAGCTTCGATTCTCGACATGCCATTCTGGTCAGCAGTGTCTGCAAATTTCTTTGGTGTTGTACTGGCAGGGCTTCTGGTTAATTTGCTGGTGAACCTTGGCCTCAAATACGCATTTGTCACTGGTATTGTCCTCTTTTTTATTTCCACATTCATGTGGAGCATACTTCGCAATCTTAAGAAGTCTTTTCGCTCATGAAACTGACATGAAATTTTAAATTTTTACCGATGATTTGAGTTTTTGAGATTGTAGACATTCTCTATCCACTTGTTACATGTCTATTTGTCTCAAATTCTCAACGCATGGTTTGTCACAATGCACAACATGCTGTAGAAGAGCTATGAATGCTTTGCGATGTGGTGAATATGGAAAAAGAAGCAATGTGTGTTGACTCTTGAATATTTAGTTTAGCGGTCATAAACCCTGATAACCTTGTATTTTGTTACTAATATGATATGTTCAGTTGTGGTTCGGGGCAATTAAAGCAAATGTATCGGAACTGAGTTGCTGTCCTGTGATCTATGATATGCTTGCCTTTGGGTTAAGTTTTGTCTTGTCATTTGATGAATTATGCTAGTAAAACAGAATGATTGGGAACATATGGGATAGGTTTAATCATCGATCTAAATCTATCCTCTCGTCTTGTCATTTCCCAAGCATTGGTAAAGAATTAAACACTCTAGCATTGGAGGGAATTTTCCCTACTCATCAGTTTTGTACAACCATGTGCCTATGTCTCTCATCATGGCAAGCGAGATAGACACACTGAGAATCTCTCAAGGAGTTGGGAGTTGAGCATTCTGGTTTCGTTTGGGTACATCCTGTCATGAGCTAGGTTGAAGGGGATGCCGAGGTGTCAATTATTCGTATTGGGCTTTAGCATTGGATTGCTTTTGCTTGAATGATTTGTAAGGCATCTTAAGTGGCCCAAAGTGAGGTTGAAATGCAAATCCGACTGCTCATATAAGCTTACACTATTTATAAGAGTATGGGTCACTATTTTTTTTTTGGCGCATTTTGGAAGTGTTTTTAAAATGACTGAAAGCGCTTTTGATAAAAATATTTTTAAAACCAATTCACAGTAAAAATCCAAGTGAATCTTGCAAAAGCACTTTAAGTGCTTCATGAAAGAAGCACATATCTGGTGTTTCTTTCAAAAGGCACTTAAATTGTTTTTGGAACCTAAAATCAATTTCATTAGAAGCAGTTTCATATATTTTAAAAGCACTCACAAACGAGTCATATATTAGTTCATTCCACGTTGTGTTTATATTAGAATCAACATAAGAAACTGCAATTGATTTTCTTGTTCAATTTCGAGTGTAAGGTGCAGTATTTCATATTGAGTTTCAATCCCAAACAAAATAGAACGATTCATCATCTTTTCTAGTAGACTTTTACGTACCAATTTGAACATTATAACCGGATTCTTGTTATCGTACTCACATTCTAACATATACAACCAACAAATCATCACACAAAATACATATCTTCTGAAATGAGTTGTGGTATATACAAATTCTCTCACATTCAAGCTCAAATTCTCACTACGTATGCAATGTTGTAATCAATAAAACTTAAGCAAAATGTACATGAAATAATTTTCTACGGTTAAGCCAAACTCTAATTCCTTGAAATTGATTTCGAGAATGATAATTGATTGTTACTGATGAGCAAGCTGGTTAAGCTCTCTTTTCTCTCTTTCTTGGAGCCTTGGAGGGGTTACCCACACATATTAAGTTAGAGCAAACTTTTGGAACTCAAACTAATATATTTAATAATCATATGTCGGACTCAAACGGTGCATATAAAAGTTGATAATTACCTCTCAAAAGCAAAAGTTCTTATCAAGTTGGTTCAAATTTCTGCTCTTATTGATTGCAACCAACAATTTACTATCCACAAATAGCTTTTGTGAGTTAGTGGCAGTCGGTCGCAAATTATTTCTTAAATGCACCAATGCAACAACAGGTTACAGTGCTTTGGAATTAAAAAGATTAAGTGATAGAAATTAACAGGCGATATTTAAACATTGAACCCTTTTGAAAGTGTTGTACATTACTAATTTACCATAAACAAATAATTTCAAACCTGATTAGAGTAAGGACATACGTGCACTTCTAAGATCATCTTTGTAAAATATTAGCAAAATAAAAAATATATCTAATTGAGTTCAAATAAATTGACGAAAATTTTGTTCTATAAGAAATAATAAAACTTCATGTGATAATTAAATACGCAAATAGTTTATGATTGAATTGAATTTTTGTAATAATAATCTATGAATTGAGACTTATAAAATAGAAGGTTCAAATTGTTAAAGTTTGATGTAAAGTGAATTCCACAACTAATTTCTTTTTCTTTTTTTAAATAAGAATCAATTCCCTTAAACGTCTTGTATATATACATATTATATTATACATATAACAAGTAGGATAGTAGACGAGAATCTCTAAAGCAATTGGTGCATTTCGGTGGTGGAGGGGGAGGCCAACTTAGCTTGCTTTATTCACCCTAATCACCTTGGCACAAGAATCTCTAAAGCTTCGTGCCTTTCGGTGGTGGAGGAGGAGGCCAACTTAGCTTTTGTTTTATTCATCCTAAACTAATCACCCTAGCTCTTTAAGTATCCTATAAACTTTCCTAAATTTGATTGATGATTAGATAACCTGCCCTGCAATGTTCAAACAATAAATCATCACTTGAGAACAATGAAAGATCAAGCAAGGACGACTTTAGGATTCATAACATGAAAACTACATCTGAAAAATATATCTTAAGCGTTAAAGTTTGGTGTTGGTAAACAATTTCATGTCACTAGGAAACTTGAGTAGTAGACATTGTCTAGTTAATGCATTAAATGCGTTATAAATTTATACTTATATTTCATATTTAATAACACATTGCTACACTCATACTAAACAGCACCGGACACTCAATCAACCATATATTAGAGAAGTTCAACCTAGTTTTCCACCTCCTTAAGCAAATCAAATTATGGTAATATTGTTTTATATATCAAGTTACGAGATGTGTAAGCTTAGAAAAAAGAGAAGTAGCAATAGTGGACTAGCAAATTATGGAGATGAGAAAGATATGCCAAAACATGCACTAATCTCCTAATTATGGGAGGAACCATGCAAATTGATTTTTTTTTTTTTTTTTTAAAAAAAAAACTAATGAAAGGGCTTGAAAACTTTTGAGTTTTAACTATATGGACAAAATAAAGAGTAAAGTAAATAGTACCAGGTTTGATTTTTTAATGTAAAAATGTGGTTTTTTGTTAAAGTGAATATCATTGCAGGCTTTTCGTTAAAACTTCCTTCTTTTTTTTCAATTAAAGTAGAGGTTAGGATCTTAAGAGGGCATACTTTGCCAAGATTATAAATACCCACCAAGCTTTTGCTTCTGCATCTTCCATACCTTCCGGTTCTCTCCTGCAATTTGAGTACTTTCCCTCAGCCTTGTAATTCCAAAGTATTCAGAAAAAACCATCAGTATATTAATATTTTTTTCATAGCTCAAGTGACTAAGAAGATTTACTTTTACAACCGAGCATGCAATTAGGGCAAGAAGAATAGCACATTTAGCTTCAAGGCAAGAAGAATAGCTAAATGTGCTATTCTTCTTGCCCTAATTGCATGCATTGAAATGGTCGGTAGGTCGCTTTTGCCAAAGAACAAAAACTCGATCAAAGAGAATTGGAAGATCAAGTCAGCCAACCCGCTTCCCATCACCACAGTGCTAGTCCCAGGATACGCCTCACAGTACTGCTCATAATTTTGGTGACATTTCAGGTACTTATGAAGCATATAAAGATGATTTTAGACCTACAACACCAGGTAACAGCCCTGGGGTTGGTCATAAATTCACAAAAAGCAGAGAATACATGGTATCAAAGGCTGGGGATTTTCGTACTGCAGGAAGGGTGATATTTTCTCAATGCATAGTTTGATTCAATACACTACTTGCTGTAGAAGGTCTATGAATGCTTTGCGATGTGCTGAATCTGGGAAATGAAGCAATGACGACTCTTAAATATTTAGTTTAGCGGTCAGAAACCCTAATAACCTTGTATTTTGTTACTACTATGATTTGTTCAGTTGTGGTTCGGGGCAATTAATGCACGTGTATCGGAACTGAGTTGCTATGATCTATGATATGCTTGCCCTTGGATTAAGTTCCTTGTCATTTGATGGGGTATGCAATTAAAGTGAAACACTCAGTTCATTAAGTTTTATATAATCATCGATCTAATTCTATCCTCTCCGCTTGCATCTCGCTCATCATGACAAGAGAGATAGGCGCATACTTGTATATAACTGGTGACACCCGAAAATCTCTCGAGGAGTTGGGAGTTGAGCGTTCTGGTTTCGTTAGGGTATGTATCCTGTCATGTGCTAAATTGCAGGGAATGGCTAGGTGTCAACTATTCTTATTGGGCTTTGGTATTGGAATGCTTTTATTTTAATGTTGTAGGCATCTTAAGTGACCCAAAAGTTAGGTTGAAAAGCATAGCATTGGACTACACAGTGCGTTGCATATGAGACATCGCTTCCGCGACACATCATCCGTATGCTAATATACGTAAGAGGGACACCTACACTCGTGTTCCACATTGAACCACTTTGGGTGGACCCTAATGCATGAATAGTTTTTGAATGTCTTAGACCAACGTGTAACGTGACACGAAAGCTTCAACTAAATGAGAAAAACTCTCATATTCCATGTTTCATACTCTTTTTTTTCCTTTTTCTCTTACCACATGAACTTATCTGGCGAGAAAGCAGTGATGCTCGCTATCTCGGTCATAAAAATTTACATGACGTTTCAATCTAATAATATAATATTATATAAATAAAAATTTAATCGAGAAGATAGTCAGCTTGTCTAACCAATTTCCTGCTGCTATGCATAGAGGGAACCCCAGTCAGCTTGTCTAAGTAACTGGCCCACTTCCATACTTGCATCAGGTGACAAGGTGTGGGCGGCCGCGTGGGTAGTAGGACCCACGAAAACGACCGTACAAGTGTGACATCACCCGGAGAGGAGGGTAAACGGTCACACAAAGGCAGACCTGTGAATACAAACAAAAGCCCACATCAAAATCCGGGGGCCCAATTTCAACGTATCGCCCGCCCATTTACATCTTATCCTGCCACCCCTGAAACACAGAATAATGAAAGGACCCATCTTCGCATTCGCAACCACCATGGAGTGCTTGCCACGTAGCATGCATATCTGCGTCCACGGCCTCCAATGTGGGCCCTGTCCATTTAAAATGCTATCTGGTGTTGTGCTGTCCCAATAGAAAGGTGCCACGTATATAGTGTGGTTCTAGCTCCTTCTTGACACCTCCGGACAATGTGATTGTCCGCTTCAGAAGAGGGGATTATGAGATCGTCGGTACTCTGCTGGTTTTTGGCTTGATAAAAAATAATGAATTCTTCTTCTGATCTTCTTTGTGAAGGTTTTAATAATTATTATATTGTCTTCGTTTATTATATATTATATAATCAATTTTTATTAAGTATTGTTTATGTTTATTTTTAAATATAAATATTTAAAATAATTTTTAATCGCATAATATATGATAAATAAACACCATGTAAATATTTTTAGTATTCTCCTAGAGGATCCAAAGAGTACCCTCATTCGATAAAAAAAATATCTAAAAAGTCGGAAATATTGAAGTGGCCATTGGCAAATGGCTTGGGTCCACGTGGCATAGTTTGGCAACTAATGAACGACTTGCTGGGGAGTTTTCTTGGGCCATTAGAACTTGTAGTGTGGTCACTGTTGGAGCTCTGACATCTCACGCGGAACCCATTCATGCGTGTTTGGATTTTGGATTCAGATTGTCTGTCCTCCGCTTGCTATTCTTTTTTTATTTAAACGGTTACGATTAAGACACGTTAATATTTTATATTCTTATTATTTTATATTTTTTTATTTCTATAAAAAATCAATATACAATGTTAACGTGGCTTAACTATGACCGCTCAAATAAGAGGAGATGTAAGTGGAGGGCAGACAATCTTGGTCCTTAGGTTTTAACTAATTAGGAAAGAAACTTGTGTAGGACAGCCGATCATTTTGAATTGTCCGATTGGTCTAACAAATCAGAATTTTTATGTGCTATCCAATCTTACCATCGGAGCTTATCCCGAGTTTAAAGAGTGAACTGATTTGCCCCAAATGTACAAGTTAATAGTTTGCGTGACTGAATCAACGCTTTCTTTTTCTCGTGTGTGATTGGGAATGTTTGTCGTGACAAAAACTCTTCCTAACCCTTTTGAATTTTGTTTGTTTCCCAATCGAGTAGAGCATGTTTGGGAGATGAAGCTCCCACCATCCTATCCTATTGCTTCCCAATCAAGTAGAACATATCATCCAATAACGTCCGCCTTAAGAATTGACCCAGTTTTTAAATCTCTTCGCGTCAGAAATTAACTACAATAGAACTTCACAAACATGATTAAAAAGTTTTATTTTCCAAAAAAAAAAAAAAAAAAAACATGATTAAATTAAGCCGTTTAGAAAATAACCCCTATTGCTTTGGAGTTTACACATTAGTCCAACTTGGACGGCAGCATCTTTCATCTTTTTCAAGTTGATTAAGCAGCTAGCCGGGACTTAAGAGCAAATTTTACAAAAGTGCGGTTAACGACTAAGCATCGCGAGGAAAACAAATGATATAAAAACATGGTTGAAATCCATGCACTATAATTTTAGTAAAAAATTAAGAGACTGGAATCATCTCTGTATCTCGCTTCTTTCGAGATCTTGTAATCTTGAACGTTCAACACACAATTAACTGTCAGGGTTCATTGTGTGTTGAACTCTGCTCCTATTGCACCAGCACTGACAATCCTCTTCTTCTTCACCACAAACCTCAACTTTAACCGTTCATAATGTGTTGAACTCTCAGGATTAGAGGATTCCGAAGAAAAGGGGCCCGAAGAGAATCCCATAACTCAATTGGGGTCAAATCAGAGTTACTGTTTCTTTCTCTTCCATCCAGCAAGTTTCAAGTTTTCACATCTAAGCAAAGGTTCTATTTTTTTTCACGTGAAGTGTACTGTGCAACAAACCAGTAGAACTCATATCTCTCTATCTCATTAAAATTTAGGAAAACTAACGAAAAGGGCCTGAATAGTGACAGTTTTAATGAAAAGTCCTTTTTGAAGGTATAATGAATAGTGACAGTTAAAGGTAAAAAAAGACTTTTTGTTAAAAGTAAACAGTACCGGGAGTGTTTTATTAAACCTCCCTTAAAATTTTCCATTTTTATATTTCTCATGGGCCATGCATGATGCAATCTATATTATACAAAATTAAATTAAATCAATCAGAGGACCATATCCGTAAATATTATATTCCCTCATTAGGGTTTGTTTTACAATTTCAAGGACTCGATTTCTTGTATAAAATCCCCCGCTTGCATCAGCAAGATTTTTCTGCAACGGACGCAATCTTGAGGACAAATATGTATATAATAAGCTTAAAATATTAAAAAAAACTGTTATTTACACTTTAAATTTTTTATTACACACTCATGGTAAGTATATTTTTCTTTTTATTTATGTAAAGAGATTTTTAAAATGCTAATAACAATTTAAAAAAAATTGCTGGTACAAATATTGAAATATTTATATATATTTTATACAATTTTTAAATGAACAATATTGGTTATAAAATTAAAATTAACTCGTACACTAATGAATAATAAATTAACATCGAATTAGTTGCACGGTGAGATATTTAAATTTTAAATAACCAGAAGAACGTGTCAACGTCCCCAATAAGCTATTGGGATCGGGTTTGTCCAAAAAGTCATTGCCATTGCCATTGGTATTACCAATCACACGCAAGTAATTGTCACGGACGAAGAACCATACCAGAAAATTTGACTTTTTAAAAGCCTTATTTTTCTAAATATCCACCATATTTTTCATCTGTTCGTCTCTCTGACGTTGTTATTAAATTAAAGATTAATCTCAATCTACTATTTTAAAATTTTATAATTTTTAACATTTAGTAAATAAAGTTTTTTTTTCATTCCAAAATGATGCTAAAGTCGTAATTTTAAACACTTTCATACATTCGTTAAAGTTGCTGTTAAATTAACAATTAACTGATAATGTAGCGCCTAAGTAGATAATAATTAGACGCCACGTGAATATTAAAAAAAAATAATAATAATTAAAAAAACCTAAAAATACACTCCAATTTGCAATCACCCTTTCAATCCCCATCTTACAATCCACCGTCACCACCAGCCAGCCTCCAATCCAACCCCATCGCCACCCCTTATTTACTTGAACCAAACTCCCCGTCGTCATCGGGTCCTGAGAATCACTCAAACCTCTCTCCTTTAAAACCTCTCAATCATCAAAGAAGGAACCATAGCAGCAATGAGCTTTGCTCAGCGCCGAACCCTCCTTCCCTAAGACTTAGACTTCTTTGGTATGTGAGTTCGAAGCCGATTTCCTCCCTTCTCTCTTTTGAAAAGGACTTCGACTTCGATTTCATCAGCGGCACCACGGCCTGCTTCTGCTGCTCTACGAATTCAAAGTCTTTTTGTGTTTTCTACTTCTGTGTTTGACAAAATCGAAGTCGAATTCAAACGGGTCGGAAATATTTTGGGGATTAGGGATTTCATGATGGGTTTGCTCAATTGTTTTGAAAACATAAAAGATTTGGGAGTTACGGTTTTTACAAACGGTGGAGGAGAGAGAATGGAAGGGTGGTGAAGAGGGTGGAGGAGAGGGAGATGGGTCGGGTGTAAAGGGTTTCGCGGGCGCAGAGGAGAGAAGGGAGGAAGGGGTTGGATGGGAGTCGGGGGTGGCGATGGGTTTGGATTGGACAGTGGCTGCCGATGAGGGTTGATTGCAGGAAGTGTGGCTGGGGATTGAAAGGGTGGGATTGGATTGGAGGGCATCTTTTAGGGCTTTAAAAAAAATATTTTTTCAATTATTATAAATTTTTAAAATTTGAATTAATTAATTATTATTATTATTTTAATGTTCACGTGGCATCTTATCATTATCTGTGTGAGCGTTTCGTTATCAATTAACGGTTAATTTAACAGCACTCTTAATAAATGTATAAAAATATCTTAAGATTATGACTTTAAATACTTGTCTTGGCCGATACTTCACAAACGTGTAGCATTCAACACATTAATTTACTTTGAAGAAAAAAAAGATCTCAAAAATTTTCTAAAAAATTAATCAATATTGATAATAATTTAATCTCCTTTGGAGTGCGTGTGCTTTGTTGCGCATCCAGTGAGTTTTTAGGATGCCGAAAAAACAATCTCGTACGAGAGTAATTATATAATTAGTCAGAAATTTAAAACACGGTAATAATTCAAATTTTAATGTAATCTTTCCTAGAAATTTGAAACAATCTGCTCAGTTATTTCTCTGTGAACATCTGCCAAGATTGGTTTTTTTTACTGTGTTTTAATTTGGCCTGCCTGCCATTCTTAGTGCAGAAGAATTAATTTAACGTTTTGTGTCAATATTGTTTTCCGATCGAAGACGTGAAGATTCAAACCTGAGATCTTTGGTCAATGAAAAACTGCCGTACCATAAACCGGAAGCATAAACACAATTATTTAGTGGCTAATTATTTGATTCATTTCTCCTTTTAACCATAATTACAACTGAGAACTAATTAGATAGCACAATGGAGCAGCACTGCAGCAGTCTACGCTCTGAAACATGACCATCTCTCCCTCAATAAGGCCAGAAACAAAAGGGCTGCTGATCTTCCAATGGGATGTAACCGAAATTACTAGAATTTGGAGGGGATAAATTATCATAGCAGCAGTCTTCAAGCTTTAACAAGTATGGTTGTGGTGGGGGCAAAAGGGTCTTTCCGAGATCATCATCTTCATCCTGCGAGAAATCGGACTGATCAGCTGGTTCAAACACATGAGAGGAGTCCGCCGGCTCTAACAACGGTGAATGGTTTTCGGTGCAATGCGGGCTATCCGAGTCAAAAACATCGCTTTTTGCAGAACTTGCATCCTCTTGCTTGCACGCCACCATTGCCCCTTTGGTCACAGTTTCAGAATCTTCATTCGGAATTGCACTCCGGGGCACCAAATCCGATGAATCGATTGCATTGTGTGAACCCGAATTTCCGTTGTCAGGCTTTCCTTTCCCTGTCGAAAGCAAAATGTCCTTGAGGGAATCAACCTGCTTCCACATAAGAAAACTAAACCATTACTGTTTACTCAAAGTACAACACACATAGCTGAATTTAACGGCTGAATGTGCAATCAAGGATCGAGTTCATCATGAGAATGTGAGCGACTAAAAGGCAATGACTATCGAATTTAGGAATTTATTATACCTCATTCTTCAAACTTCCATTCTCCTTGAGGAGATTATCAACATCAATCTTGAGCTTATCATAGCTAGCTTTCAATGAACCATAATCCTTTTCCAACTGCTTGTTTTTATACCGCGCCCGGCGGTTTTGAAACCAAATTGATACCTGGCGAGGCTGCAAACCAAGTTCTTTAGCAAGTTGCACCTTCCTCTCTGGTTCAAGCTTGTTTTCTGACTCAAAACTCTTCTCCAGAAACTGAACTTGATTCGCCGTGAGCCGCCTTTTCTTTCCGGGTTGATGAAGGTAGCTACCGTAATAATCCTCATCCTCGTTTTCTTGTTTGGGTTGGAAGAATGGCCTATCCAAGGAGTCTCCTTCACTTACATTTTCAAAATTAACCATTGAATTTGAACCTGCTCAAAAAATGAAGCAACCAAATTATGGAAGTCCTCTAATTTTGTTTACGGACTGAAATTAGCAACCAGAGATATTCAACATATGTCAGCAAAAAGCTTTGATCTTTCAATCTTCACTTGCAAAAAGCTTCAAGCTTTTCATCTGAACATGCAAAAGGGTTCAAGCTTTCGATCTAAAGATCCAAAAAGCTTCAAACTTTCAATCTTAACACGTTAATTCAGCAAGAACTGGCAACAATTAGCAGAAAAAATGCAGAAACAATCGATCTTTTACCAATTGTTACATTAATTCAAATGGGAAGCGTGAAAGTTTCAAGCTTTAACATTAATCCATCAAGTCAACCAAGAAAAACCCGTTAGTCTAAATTTTCAGAAAGAAAAAAAAAATCAGAAAGGCAACAATCCCAACAAATAAAATAGCAAAAGTAAAAATGTAAAGCAGATAAAAAAATTACCATGAAAAGAAGAGGAAGGAGTGGGAATCCAGAGAGACTCGAGAACGTCAGAAGAGTGAGGTCGCTTTTCGTTTCGTAAAATTACTTTCATGTCCGCAGAAGAACCGTAGAGTTTCCCACTCGCCATATATGTTAACGTAATCAGTATACAAAATTTAAATGCTGCGTGTGTAATTAATCGGATTATCAGGGGCTTAAACGTGGTGGGTTTAATGTCAGAATCACTGTAATGTGGAAAGTATGACAGAAAGAGGAGATCACGCCCATCACTCACGAGAAGCTGTGAAAGTTACTAAGAGCTTGTGATGAGTGAGAAAAAATGGTGAAATCATGGGGGTTTTTTTTCTGCAGAGGAAGAAGTGTTCTGCAACCGCAAGGTTTTGCTTTTTCTATGGCTGGGAACTTGTGAAAGCCAGAAGTTTCAAAACTTTGAGAGAGAGAGAGGGCAGAGAGAGACAGAGGGCAGTGGAGAGGAGAGGAGGAGAGATTCTTCCATTGGGGTAAGAGCTTGGTGGTGGGGTTATAAGGAGCTCTGGCGAAAACAGACAGGAGGCTTTCTTTTCTGCGGGGAGACTGGAAGAGTAGACAGGTAGGTCGAATTACCAAAATGCCTCCCCTTCTGGTTTCTCTTATCCAATTCCTTGCTTGCAATTCTAGACAACAGAGTAAAATAATAGTGTTTTTTTCTTTCTATTTTTATGAAAGGGTAAACAGTCGATTTTCTCTATAAATTTTCATTTAGCTTTCAATTTCTACCTAAACATTTCAATTTGAAAATTAAAGATTCAAACTAATTTTTTTTAGCCCATTTACTCCCTATTGTTAATTTTTCATATATTTCATTTATATTTCTGTTAAGTGAGACAATGTGCACAATATGTGAAAATAGTTAAGTCATTTTACTCTTAAAAATGAGTAAAAAGCTGAAAATAAATTAAAAAACAAAACAAAACTTTCCCTCTATTTTAAGAAATGACATATAGTGTTATTGTCTCCAAAGCAGTGCATTAATATAAGAATCATGTTCATAATACTTATAAAAAATGCTCAAGATAATTATATACTTTTAAAAAAATGCTCAAAATAATTACATACTTTTCATAGTGTTATAATAATCTTAATACAATTCCACAAAATGATCCTTAAGAAGTTGGAAAACATAAGAGATTTTACTATCCATAAGGTATATAACCCGTAGAATCTTGATTACAAAATATGGGCATTCCACTTAACCAAACACAAGCAAAATAAGATTTTAGTTATCAAAACAAGAGCACAAACATTCTACTTGAAACACACATGACATGTGGAGATCAACTACACTTTCCATGGCCTTTCTCATTTGGTTAGAATCTTGTACCGAAACCTATTTTCATTTCTGATGGCTGAGTAAGGTTGACGGTGTGATGTAGAAACAGCAACTTGAGGTTGTGCTTGAGATACATACCCTTATCTTGTAACCTATAAAAAAAATAAGTTAAAGCATAACATAAATCCAGTTGAAATATAAAAACTTCACTTGAGATGTATGCCTTCCTCTTGTATTTTGTTATATTAATGCACTGATTTGGAGACAGTAACACTATGAGCATTTGTCAAATTATTAATTTGTTAGAGAAAATAAAAATGATAGTACATGCTTTAAGAAAAAAACTATATTATTTTCAGTTTTTTAATCATTTTTAAGAGTAAAAATGGTAGACAATAACACCATATGTCATTTCTCATGTATAGAAATGAGAGAGAAAAATAAAATTGAGGATAGGAATTAGCGGGAAAAAAGTAGAGGGTCAGTTTTATTTTTTTATTTATTTTCAGTTTTTAATCATTTTTAAGAGTGAAATGACTTAACTACCCTCACATGTTGTGCACATGGTCTCACTTAACAAAAATATGGATGGAATATATGAAAAACTAACGTTAGGGGGCAAATCAGCTAAAAAAATTAGTTTGAGTTCTTAATTTTCTAATAGAAAAGTTTAGGGAGGAAATCGAAAGCTAAGTAAAAGTTCAGGAGGGAAATCGACAGTTTACTCTTTATTAAACTAGCAACTGCATGTTTGAATACGGAGGCTTCTAACGATGAATCTTGTCCTAAGCAAGGATTAATTGGATAATCTTGAGAATTCAAATAAAACAAATAGTGGTTAAACTTGTGACGGTTTGATTGATCATTTATTTTTTCTTTATAAAGAGGAAAAATTAGTGACGAATTACGGTTATATTTTATTTTCGAATCCAAAAGATGTTAATTGAGAATTGCACCCTATTCGTAATCACTATTAATCAAATTCATAACTTACAAAATAACAAGTAGATCCACAGATTTACCACTTGTTTAGTTAAGGTAAAAAGTTTTGGGTTCAAAGACATTTGAACTCTTTGTTTGAAGAAAAATGGCCAAATTAAGCTGCTTAATGCACAAGTGGTTATTTTGCGTTTGAATGATGTGATTTTTTTGGCTCGAAAAATATTACTCAACAAAGGAAAAGGATTTCCTCCTTATTCATTATGTGGGAATTCTTGGAATTTTCACATTTTAGTCGTTCATCATAAATCGTGTGGTCAGAAATCATTTGACTTTTATTATTTTAAATTACACACAAATAGTACCTGACAAAAACTGACCGCACGATACACGGTGAATGGTTGAAATGTGAGGATCCTTAGAATTCTCACATAATAGATCTAGAGGAGATCATTCCCTCAACAAAAGGTCAACGTCTCTATCTTAGTGTCAAAGCATCGAGAGGATACGAACTTAAGTGTTAATAAATATATTATTTTGTAATTATAAAATAAAAGTCGAATTATTTATTTATTTAGTTTTATTTTTTATATATCTCTTTTAATTTGTTATCGTTAAATCGAATGAATTGAAGAAAATTAAATATTAAAAGTTAATTATTTGTGAAACCTTCCACCTTAAAAAGTGAGGGTATGTTGGTAAATGGATATGAGTACAGTCTATAAAATTACAAGAAGGAAAAGGTCGTCTAGCCCTATGGTATGGCCCTAAGGGACCCTACGGCTCTTTAATTTTAATTTTAATTTTATAGGGTACTGACGACTGACTACCACGCTCTCAGTTTTCCTTCCGACTCCGTGGCTCTACCGGCGCAATCTCCCCAGCCGCCGCGGTGTCCTCAACATTGGCTCTTACTTTATTTATTGTAGGGTAAATTATATTTTACTCTATCAGGTTTGATGTCGATTTCAATTTCTTATAACATCTTTAAAATATTTCGATTTTATACATTTATTTATCATTTTATTTCAATTTCATACATCTTTTAGAAAATCTGTTAAGTAAACCATTAAGTAATGACGTGGCAAATATGAAATCCACATTTGTGCTGACGTGGTTGCCAAATTTATGCCGCGTGGCAAAAAAATAATTTTTTATGCATTTCAAATATAATAATTTTTACCCTATTTAATTTTATATAAAATTAAAAAAAACCAAACAAACCCATAAAACCTAGAAACCCATTTTCTCCTTCCCCTCCTGATCCCCCCATCACCTTCACCGAGCCCAAACCCCTCCACCTCTGATGCTCTTCATCACCACCATGTCCTTCTCACACTCCTCCTCCACCTACTTGCTGCAACTAGGGCCCACTCTGACCACCCTCCATTCTTTCTCCCCATAAACCCACTATCTTCACCGCTTCATGCGTTCGCGCCCAATTAGGACTTCCAAACCCTATCACATAATCCTTCACATCAAATCTGAAACAAACCCACCAACCCATAAACCAAATCATAAAGAATCACAAAAAAAATGAAAAAACTGCAAGTAAATGCAAAATAACAAGAGAAAGAGAGAAAGACATGTCAGAGATAGCGAAGGAGAGGAAGGCGAGGGGTTGAGTGGCGGCGGGGGGAAGGGGGCTGAAATAAGGGAAGGAGTTGGAAGCGGGGCTCTATAAATGGTTTGGACATAAGGATTTGGGTTTCGGTTTGGAGTCGTCTTCGGCAGTGGTCTCGACCAAGGGAGGATAGGTGAAGAAAGTGGGGGAGAGGGATGAGTGGTCTGGGGGCTGCGATGGTGATGGGGAGGGGGGTGGCTATTGGTGCTTGTGTGGTTTGGGTGGGGAAGATGAAAGGAGTTTTGGGTTTTTTACTTTTCTTTAATTAATTATGTTAATATTTTAATAATTTTTTATGCCACATGGCACACGTTTGTCAGCCATGTTAGGAAACATGTGGATCCCATATTTACCACGTCATCAGTTGACGGTTTACTTAACGAATTTTCTGTCACATTTCCGTCTGAGGTCCACCAATCCCCGGGCCCTACCTCTGCCATAGCACGATATTGTCCGCTTTGGGCCTCAACCATGCCCTCACAGTTTTGTTTCTAGGAATTCACACGAGAACTTCCCAGTGGGTCACCCATCATAGGACTGCTCTCGTGCGTTACTCGATTAACTTCGGAGTTCTGATGAACTCCGAAGCCAGTGAGCTTCCAAAAGGCATCGTGATAGGTAGAGATGTGAATATACATATAAGGATCGCTTCCTTGGGCGATGTGGGATCTAACAATCCATCCCCTTAGGGGTCCGACATCCTCGTCGACACATAACGACCAAGGTTTGGCTCTGATACCAAATATGTGATAAGTGTACTTTAGTTGCTTGACTACTCTTCGGTAGTCATTCTGTCTTTATGCTCTGAAAAACTATAGTGGATCACTCTTACGAATGCGCACTCTATTATTATCTTTTATTTAATTAGTTCTGGTTTGATTTAAATTTATTCACTTTTTATGTCACTTACCCCTATGGTTACGTCACTTCACAGTGATGGCCAGCATGCTTCGACCTCCCCGGGTTAGTGTGTGTCATTTTCCAACAGATGTATGAAATTGAAATAAAATGTAAGTGAATGTATGAAGTTGAAATGTTTTAAAGATGTTGTATGAGGTTGCTATCGACCCCAAACTCAAAAGGGTAAAACATAATTTACTCTTTATTGCATTCAGATTTTGTATTATTTTATATTCTTTTTACATGCTCACGAGTCACAACTTAAACTATTTTATTTTGAAAATTTGTGGTAGGAGAAAATTTTATTAATATAAACAAAAATAATATTTTTCTAGTTTCAGTCAACTTAAAAGATTTTTAAACCTAAAAGCATTTTAATTTGTTCAATAAAAAACGGTTGAAACGGTGATAATATCACAAAATAACTTGTGATGTTTAAAAAAAAAAAGATTCAAACGAACCAAAATATTTCCTTTTTTCTTTTCATTGGCGTAAGAATTGAAGTTATATGTACGGATTCAACAAATCTTTAACTATATTAAGTTTAGGGTTCATTAGATATTGGTCCAGAAAAATCATGATTTCAAAACATAAACCCACATATAATTAAACATCCTAAACCCACATATAATTAAACTTCCAACAAAAACCCAAAAGTCAAATAAACTGCCACAAAAGAATATAAGTAACCTATTAATACAAATTGTTTACAATTTTTGCCACAACCCACACTTGAAAATTAGCTTCAATCAAGGGGCTTAAAATCTGATTAATCATCCTGACGTTTTTTCTATTTATTTATTTTTAATTTCTACAACAATCTAGTGCATTACTTTAAAACATGACTACATTATTATTCGGTGTAAATTATTCTCCTTATATATAATAGTTAAACGTCCCTAGCTACTTTACCTATATAAATAATATCGCCCTATAGTCTGTAATTTACCTTCAACATATAAACAAAATATTCTCATATTTCTTTTGGAAATATACCTATGATATATGCAAATAATATTCTCATGTTTTGTTGGCATTTTTCCTATAATATAATAGTAGGTAAATTATGCAAAATTTCAATAATAGGAGGTAAATTATGTACCTATATTTTTATGTGAATCAAATATCTAGACTCTATATGTAAATAATTTACCTAAAGTTGGTTCTTTTCTTTTTCTTTGTCCTAAAATTAATTTACCTGCAATTTTTATCTCCTTTAATTTATATATTTTTACTTTGACAACAAATTATATATATATATATATATATATATATATATATATATATATATACAGGGAGCTTAAGCGGAGGGATTCCCATTTTTCAAAAAAATAGAAACACGCTCCCCACCATTAAATTGACTTTAATGAAATTGTGTGGTTGAGATTAAAACATAGGCCACACAATCTCAACCGTACAATTTTATTAAAGTTAAATTTAACTGTCGGGAGTGTGTCCCTATTTTTTTGAAAAAATGGGAATCCCTCCCCTTAAGCTGTCTGTATATATAATTTTTTTTTAAAGTACAATAATTTACCTATATATAATATGGACACGTTGTAACGGTAAATTGGAATTCGGGAGCCAAACTAACCAACAAATCCCTACATTTATATGCAAAATATTTTTTTTGTAAAATCATTAATTCCCCCTTACAATTTGCATAGAATTAATTATGTACATTAAACATCCAATAAGGGTGTTTTAGGTATCCGAAATTTTTTAAATGGGTAAAGTCAAACATAATTAATGAATTTGCTTATGTAGAGTCTAGTCAATGAGTTTTATTCGAGCAAAAATTTTATGTTAGGTTTTATATGGAGAAAATTGAATTCCAAAAACTAAAGTCATATTTTCAGTTGAGTTTATCGGTGCTTACGACTTGAGAGTTCAGAAGGTTGCAGCAAAGCAAGTTGATGGGGTGGGTATAATATTCAACAGACGTGTTCTTCTTGATAAGCTAGCTGCTGCGATCGAGCAGTTGAGTGTCATGTCCAAAGTCAAGGCTGCCAGTGGATGCATGGACTTGCGAACGCCGTACGCTTTGAATTTTGGTTCCACTACTCAGACTCAAACTCTCACAATGTCAAAGGCTTTGCTTGGATTTCCATCCATTTGATATATTTTATGCTACGATCGAGCCAGGTTTTCAACAGTTATCTTTTTTCTGTTGATATTTTAACGGTTAAAATAATTTGAAGTAACCTAGGATATGGATGCTTAAATTCAACTTTTCATCGACTTAGTTGACATATCCAGTCTGGCATGCATATCATGCACTAGTACATTATACATATACCCAGCTACCCTAATCAGATCATTGGAGGAACTTATCATGTTATCCCACCAAGCATGGTTATGATTTCTTTTTGCCCTCAACTGTAGATCTTTTAGACAGTCAGATGCGTGATGATTTCATCTAAAATATTTAAATCCAGTCCTCCAATTATTGTAAAACGACTACTAGAAAAACTCCAATGGTGAAATGTTCTAATGAAAAATACAACTTACGCATCTGGATTTCCTTTTGCAGCACCGTTCCATAATTCCGAACGATCATCGTTTACATGTCCAGATTCTTGATTTTGATTTTACCATATATGCATGACTGATTTGAGGACAAATTAAGTTGTGACCAAGGACCTGCAAATCAAGCCCGGTGATTAATCAACTGGATTTGGTTAGAATAATGTTCTTAATTTGTACTGCTTTCTTTTTGGTTTGGAAATTGATTTCTACACACCATATTTAGCGTCTTACACACTCATGTTTAATCATGGTCGTTGCCCGTTGGTTCCGTTTGATTTATCAAAATCACTTTCCTTTTGTTTTCCTTTGAGGCATCGTAATGGCTTGTGACCATCTAGTCTCGTGCATCCAGTTTCCAATTTTTTTTAGGAGACCGTCAATTTGAAATTTAAATCTCATATACCACAAATTAATTGATAGCAGAAAAAACATTGGCCACGAAGATAGAACATAAGAAGTAAATCCAATCTGTTATTGAGGACCGAGGGCAGAAAGCATCCGACATCAAGCACATTGCTATATATACCTACTTTAACTTGTGAGGTTTCGGGTCGTACATTGTTCTGTTTGTGTCATCTGAAGGAAACACTTGTGCCCTAGCTATATACATGCATGAGCCATGAGGAATATAGCAACTGTACTACTGACCTAGCTACTTTATTTTATTGGTTGCTTGCTAGCTACGAGTACATGCATTTCTGCCAGCTAACCCCAGCTCGTCTTCCTTCTTTACAAACTGGAGATGCAAAGTTTTCACAACAGAATACTTTTAGAGCACTCAGATGTCATCTTCAACAAAAAGTCTCATCATATGGGAGGTAGAACTTCATGTATATGGTTGGCATATAAAAGGTAAAATATCCTTTCCCTGCCAACTGGTTCCAAGCATGGTAATAGGGTTATAGGATGAGAATTTACCTAGCGAGGAGAATAACTTTAGTACGTGCAATTGGACAACGTGACTCGTCCGCCCGGGAGCCCTCACACACAAATGCTCATACAGTTTATATGTTATGGTACGGTGATAGCCTCACTGAAAACTCTTTCACTGAGTATAAAGTGCGTCGAACTCACTTCTCATGTGACTTAACAAATGAGGTGTGAGACAAACACAATTTTAAGTTAGTATTTGCAGCTTACTTTTTCTACGTTTATAAAAACGTACTAAACATCAAATATTAAAACTAATCAAAGTTAATCATCAACAACATAGCATTCAAACGAAATATTGATAAACTAATAATTTCAGCAATCGAGATTTAAAAATTGATGATTTTAGTAAATTTTCCGTGTTATTTGCCTAATGACAATGCATGAGAACAGAAGGGTGTTTTGATTTTGAATATTTTGTTAGATGTTTGACACACAAGTGCATCATATAGCCACTCTAAACAAAAAGCACATCACTACGATTATTTGCCAGTCATGAGCTCCCTAAGATTCATTGCCAAACACCCAACAATTTTCCTAGTGGACTCGTACAGCAGTAACAGCACCCTCAGAGAGCTCAAGCAAATCCACTCCCAACCGCTCGTTAACGGTCTTCTCAACGACCCTCACTTTTCCGGCCACTTTGTCACCGCCATTGCCCTGAGAAACCCCACCAATTTGGATTATTCCAATTAAGTCCTCGACTAATGCCAGAACTCAACACTCTTCGCCTTCAACTCCGTGATCAGAGCCTACTCCAAAAGCTCCACGCCATCGAAAAGTTTTCACTTTTACAGCAGAATTATCCGGTCAAGTGACAATCTTTCACCCGATAACTACACGTCTACACCTTCAACTTCTAGGTTCGCAAGTGCGCACAGCTTTTGGCACGTTATACTGATCCTTCCGTCCATGGCGGATTGATAAAACACGGGTTTGAGAACTACCCACGAGTACAAAGGCGGTTAATTTTCATGTATGCTGAATCGGGTTTGTTAGATTCGTGTCAGAGAGTGTTTGAGAAAATTGTTGGGCCTGATTTGGTATGCCAGACTGCTATGGTGAGGGCTTGGGCTAGATGCGGTGATGTTCGTTTTGCACGGGAGCTGTTTGATGAAATGCCTCAAAGGGACCCCATTGCTTGGAATGCCATGATTGTAGGTTATGCGCAATGTGGGAAGTCTAGGGAAGCCTTGAATTTGTTCCATTTGATGCAAATGGAGAATGAGGTGTCTATGGCTTCGGTCTTATCGGCATGTTCCCACTTGGGGGCATTGGATCAAGGTAAATGGGCTAATGCAGATATAGAGAGGAATAAGGTGTGGATGACGGTGACGTTGGGGACCGAACTCATCGACATGTATGTGAAATGCGGGAACATGAACAAGGCAATGGAGGTGTTTTGGAATGAAAGAAAAGAATGTGTAATGCGTGGAGTAGTGCATTGGGAGGACTAGCTATGAATGGATTTGGTGAGAAGTGTCTTGAGCTGTTCTCCCTTATGACTCGACTCAATGAGGAAATCATATCGGATTGAACCTCAGCTAGAGCACTACGGATGCATGGTTGATTTTTATGGCCGTGCCGGGCGTTTGGATGAAGCCTTGAACTTCATAAAAGACATGCCAATGGAACCTCATGCGGGTGCATTGGAGGCTTTGCTTAACGCTAGTAGAATGTACAAGAATATGGAAATAGGTCAGCTTGCGTCAAGAAAGATAGTAGAACTAGAGGCCAAGAATCACGGTGCTTTTGTCCAACATATATGCCGATTCCAAGCTTTGAGATGGAGTTAGTAATGTGCAGCAGACTATGAAGGCAAAAGGTGTGAGGAAGCTTCCCGGTTGCAGTGTCCTAGAGGAAGATGGCAAAGTTCAAGAGTTCCTCCTCATAGGAGACAAGTCTCATTCTCGATATAGTGAATTGAGACAATGTTGGGAGAAATCTCCTAGCGACTGAAGTTAGCTGGTTATGTGGCTAATACAAATCCTGTGCTGTTCGACACAGAAGAAGAAAAAGAGGATGCATTGTGTATACATAGTGAGAACTGAGAAGGTTGCGATTGCTTTCGGATTGATCAGTTTGAAAGAAGGCGTGCCGATTAGGATTGTGAAGAACCTGAGGGTCTGTTGGGATTGCCATGATGTAACCAAAATGATATCTAACCTGTTTAACAGAGAGATTATTGTGAGAGATTGGAATAGGTTTCACCATTTTAATGATGGTGAGTGTTCTTGCAAGGGTTACTGGTGATGCAAAATGTTCATTAGGATTTTTGTCCCTCAAGTTTGACTGGAAAAAGGTGATGCAAAATAAAGCTGATTATTTACTCTTTGTTCTTTGAGGTCATTTGCAATTTTTCTTTGTTGTATACTTTCTCAAAAGTCAAAAGCGATCAAGAAAAACACTGTTTGCTCTGTATAGCACTTTCATCTTCTTGTGACATTTTTTTAATACATCGTGACATTGTTTTTGGACCAAAATCTAATCACTAATGGGCTATAAGAGTCCATTATGCTACAGTACATCCAAGCCACCACAATAGTTCATAGTAGATCTTTGTACGCCCAAGTTTTGTCTGAAGCCCATTAAGTTTATTCGAAAATTAAAATTTAAAAAAAAAAAAAAAAAACTCCGTAAGATTCATTCGAATTTCTAAATTTTCTGCTTTTGAGGTGCCACTTTGATCACCATCATCCTTACCACAGCCAGAATAAAAGGGGCCTTCCTCACCACTACTATTAGGAGTAATATTTTGAAAAATTATGTTTGTTTACAAATTCTGATTCTTGAGAGTGACTCGTTCCAGATTGTTGCGGCTTTGAAGGAGTTCTCCATCTCCATCAATTTGTCCACCGTTAGGCCTATTGTGAAAGATGCTATATCAATGATGGCTATGATTACTCGAGTTCATCCTTTCCATGTGCGCTGCCAAGCTAACACCATTGTCCATCAACTAGCTCAATATGCCCTTCACAGTGGATGCTTTTGTTGTTGGTTTAAGGATCCCCCGGACCTCATCTATGATCTGTTAATTTAATATTGATGTAATTAGGTTGCTGCATCTGTTTGCAACTCCTTTGTTTTATACGTTCTGCTTTCATCTTCTAATGAAAGCTATCGTTTCTCTTTAAAAAAAATTCACTGAAATGGTCCTTCTACTGTGACCAACTTAAGAAAAGAGACATTTCCAAGAAAAAATCTACACGTCTTTGTAAAATTAGGCATGGTTTCCTTTTTGATATATATGAAATTAACAAGCTTTCGGGCTAAGTCGTTGTTTGGTTGGTCCTTTTTTTGCAACATTAAGGTCGTCCTGGAGTTCAATGGTTTAAGTTCTTGTCCTCCTTGCGCTACATACTACTTTTCATCATAATATTTATCTGCATGTGTGAGGTTATCTTTTTCATAATGTGTTAGTCCTCTTTTTTTTTTTCTTTTTTTTTTCCAGATTGAACGTGACACTTTGTGATTATGATTGACAATGAGGAGCTAATCTCGTTTAACCACTAATGCAACATTAATAATCAAGTTCAATGATGCATGGATGTCAAATTATATATTAATCATAATAATTCTCTAAGGTCAATGGTAGGAGAGATGGGAATCCCAATCCTCAACTCAGATAATTGTTATGATCATGTTTGTTGCGATCGAGTTTCATTTTAGATTCCTGTGTTCGGAGCACGCATACAAGAGATCTGAACCACTTAATTCAATCATATGCCCTTATTAACCCATTTCATTAGTCTATTTCACAAAAATTCAAAAACTTAAATAGTTCAGATCTCTTTATCTCTCTCTCTTGAACAGTCTTCTATGTGAATCTCAATCCATCTCTGTTGTGGGTATTATATTTCTTCAGAGACAAAGCACGAAATTCGAACTATATAAAATGTTGTATAATTAATTAATTCGGGGATCATATTCAAATGTGTCAACATTAAGTTCTTTAATCTTTGTTTAAGCTTGGTATCCACATCAATTAAATTGCAGACAAAACAATTTCGAAGCGCTGTTTGTGCCCCAAAATAACAGCTACATTACTCGACTATGCTCAGAAATATTTTAAGGAAAACTAATGAAAAGGGCTTGAAAATTTTGAGTTTTAATGATAAGGACAAAATAAAGGGTAAAGTGAATAGTGCCATGATTGACTTTTTAGTGTAAAAATGTGGTTTTTCGTTAAAGTGAACAGTACCGGGAGCTTTTCGTTAAAGTTCCCAATATTTTAACCTTGCAAGCTTCAAGTATATTCAAGGTTTTGATTAGAAAAAATAATTACTAGTATAATTACAAAGAGTGCATGGACATTTGAAAGGAAGGTTGTATTCAATGTGCCGCATCTTCCAAAAAATATTAAGGAAAACTAATGAAAAAGATTTGAAAACTTTGAGTTTTAATGATAAGGACAAAATAAAGAATAAAATAAATAGTACCATGATTGACTTTTTAGTATAAAAATATGATTTTTCGTTAAAATGAACAGTACCGAGAGCTTTTCGTTAAAGTTTCATAAAATATTATTATTAAGGTTGTCAACGAGTGGATTGACTTCCTCTCATACTATATGGATTAGTGTAATATTGTCTCCAGTTTGGGACCCACCTCCTGAAGAAACAGTTAAACTTCATGTGAACGGCTGTCGGCTCAAGTGTTGGGGGGAGTATTACAAGATAGCGGTGGTGATTCGCTTGGTAGGTTTTCGGTCAACTTGGCCAACTGGCCAAGGCAGATGGTTGCTGTTGAAACTCGGGGCCTTTGTGTGAGGTGGTTAATTTAATTAACACTATAGTCAATGCCAGCTTTTATCCTGTTTCATCGTTATTGATCAATGCAGACAATTTATAACACACATAGCGGATTGTATTTGATTTTTTTTTTCTAATGAAATATTTGTTTAATTTTGAAAATGAAAACATTGCCATTAATTGATCTATGATATTTCATTTCGATTAATTACAAGAGATATTACTATCTTAAGTTAAATTAATGATTATTTAATGCCTTATTTATCAGAACAATCCATCACTTATTTAATTGACCCAAAATATACTTTAGTACGATAGTTTTGATCCATAAGATGACAAACATCTCACAGAACTATATTGTGTGTTAGCCAACAAAAATTAGAAAATCAGAAGAGTTTTAGTTTATTGGATTGATGTTTCCAATTAAATTTTATTTTAAATCTTTGGAGATGTCACATATAAGACCGCTCCAGATTTATCTATATGTGCCATATTTTTCTTGAAAAAGCAATTGTTTTTTGCCACTAGTTTACTAGTGTCCAAGCAAGTTGCAAGGTACGTATATGCTTTCTTCTTTGCCAAGGAAAATACACCACCCAAAGTCCTTTCTTCAAACTGAAGCATCATATGTAATCTAAAAATTAAAATGAGCAAATCGTGACTGCAAACAATTAATTTTCAAATTCTGGGACAAAAACTCTAAAGCGTACGCCGCCCCTACTTTTTAGAAAGAGTGGAAGATATTCTTAGATTAAGAAATTAAAGTTTTTGTTTGTTTTCTTTATGGTTTGGAATGAAAGTCAAGTTCTAGTTTCACATGCTCGTAAGTCTTGTATTAGTTCGGATAATCACTAGGCAATATGTAAATGATAACACCAGTCGTTCATGCATATCATAAGATCATAATCGTTTGTATGCATATAATAAGGTGATACTTCTATCGTTAGCAATCTAACATGAAGTTTATATGCATATAATTCTTTACGGCAGTTGCGGAAAGCAATTTTGTCTATTAACCGTGATACGGGTTTCATTCCCACGTATCATCCTCCTTTATCGAACTAACTGTTTAACCGTTAATGCTCTCGCTCAACTAAAAAACGCGCAGTTCATATAATTAAACCTAGAAAACAGAAGAAGAGCACCAAAAGTGCATGTTCTGGCTAGTTTAGGCATCTTTCTTTACTAGGGTTTCTAGCTGACTTAATTTTGTGAAAAAGTGCAAACCTTGAGATGTAACTTCTGATCATCGTATTTTGCAGTTGAAGGAACAAAATAAAGATAGAGCTACTGGATGGATAGAGGGTGTGTATAATAAAACCGATAACTAAGGCTGCAACAAGACATATTCTAAGATTAATTCCTGTCACGAAGATGCCAATTTTTTGGGCTCCGAGGGGAATAAGAATCTCTGATATATAGCGGAAGGCTAGCTGTAAGTGATTCGGGCGGCCATGTATGTTTCACTTATATTTTCAAGGGAATTTGGGTTTGATTTCGACCGCAGATAGGGAGAACATATGATAGATTCTATCAACCTTTGGTTATTTATCTTCCATGTATATTTCAACAGCATCTGTATTCTTCTACATTTTGTTTTTATGTTTATCCATCTATACAATTAAGAATATTTTCTGGCCTCTTCTTCGGCATCTTTTAAAATTGCTATTATCTGGTATAGCTAGATTAATTGCTCTCAATTTATACTGAAGGAAAAATTGCCAAAATTTTCATATCCTTGTTATTACCTTCAAACCCTACTTTAGTTTCGTCTTTAACCATCCAAAAGATACATATAATTTGGAAACTGAATCATGGGTTTGAGGAGAAGTGTGCTATCAATCGATGCTTCCTTTATTTGCACTCAATTCATTATTCTTACCAATTGATGATTTTTATTTTTATTTTTTTTGGGTTGAAATCAGTTGATGATTCCTTTATTAATTTGTTCAATTGAAAGATAACAAAAAAGTGGAGTATAACTGTCTAAGTGGAGAAAATGTAGTACTGTGAAAATCATTTAACAATAAAATCACGTGATAGCTAGGGTTTATTTACCTTTTTTTATTTAGATTTTACTTCATATGCTTCAATATTATAACACCAACCTAAACCATTAGCAAGATCGGAATTTGTAGTAAAAATAGATTAGTAGCGTATGGAAATATAAGAATTTTTCCTCTTGATATTTGGGGATTATACATTCACGGGTGCAACAAATGAGTTCGACTGTATCATTTAGAGTAAATTGTAGTAATAGTCTCTCAACTTTAATCAAATTGGAGCAATGATCCATCAACTAAAAATTCATTACCATTGGTCCCTCAACTCATCAAAATGTGTAGCTATAGTCATTTTGTCAATTTCGTCAGAATTTTGTCAAAATGAGTTATGTTGGAAGGACCATTGCTACAATTGGGGTCCCTCAACTCATCACAACATGTAGCTATGGTCATTTTAGTCAACTTCGTCAGAATTTTGTTAAAATGAGTTATGTTGGAAGGACCATTGCTACAATTGGGTTAAGAGTTGAGGGACTATTGCTCCAATTGGGTTAAAGTTAAGAGACCATTTCTCTAGTTGGATTAAAGTTGATAGACTAATGGTAATTGATTTTTAGTTGAAGGACCATAGTTGTGCGTTTTGATGAATTGAGGGACTAATGGTAATGGATTTTTAGTCGAGGGACCATTGCTCTAATTGAATTTAAGTTAAGGGACCATTACTACAATTTACTCTTCTTTAATGGTGGAGCCACAAATTATTAGTTATTGGGATTGCATGTATGCAGGTGACTATCAATTATTGATGTGTTGATAAACTCGATACAATTAACAGTCGACCGATATTCATGTTTTATCATAACAATTGTCAGACCGTAAACTGTATTTCTCACTATAATTAACAATTGATTGTCATCCACGCTCTTGTAACGATTCTCGGACTATTGTTGCATTTCTCATTATATACCAACCATTGTGGGGACCAAAACGAAGAATGCCCTTGGCCTCAGGGCTTAGACTAATGGGGCAAAATGACCAGGAACAATGGATGCGCCGGACTCTTGGGGGTTCCGGAATTCACAGTTCACACGTGGGTCGTCTCCAACGTCAGCTCAAAAAAGAATTCAACCATATGCATGCAGTCAAAAACCCTAGCCTGCACCCCGGATCACTGGATCATGCACACACACTGGATAACAACACCAAGATATTGCTCTGAGTGATTAAGGATAGTAATGAGAACAATACTGGTTCTGCATACGATGAAATTCTTTGTGTGGTGATCTGTGCTTGGCAAGATAAGGATGCACGTAGACTTTTCGTTAGGTTTACGGCAAAAAGGGTAGACTTTTTCATTTGTCTCGCTGTCTTATGTATTTACATAGACGTTTTTCTATATCCAATTTCTACGTACCTAACAAAAAATATAGAAATATTTTTGGAACGTTTATTTATGGCTTGCTGTCTAACTCCATGCTCTAACCCAGAGTTTTTGCCCACATGTATGATGTGATGTATATATTCAAGGCAATGGCGTGAATTGAACACACATATGATGTCATTGTCAGCTAAAGACAGGTCCATTATTCAATGGCGTGAATAGAACACACATATGATGTCATTGTGAGCTAAAGACAGGTCCATGAAACGGGGAAAAAGGAGAAAACAAAAATGAAAATTTTGTTGACCATTCAGACACACTTACTCATAGAACATCTTCAAGACCAAAATGTTTGGGTGTGAATGAATTTTATTTTTTTTATTTTTTAAAAAACATCGATGGTATGAGAATTTTTTTATTGATAACGAAAAAGGAAGTTACACCTAGTCGGGAAAAACATAAATCTTACCTCTCACAAAATAGAGATAACAAAAACAATACACAAAAAAGAAGAGCGCGGGGACATAAACCTTACCCATCTAGAAATGAAAACAAGAAAGATACAAAGAAAAGAGGGGGACATGAAACCTAACCCCTCTAAAATCAAACGTAAAGTTCTAAATCTTCAAAACAAGTCGACCAACATCACAAAGTTAAAAAAAAAAAAACAAGAAAGTGAGACAAACTTGAACGCCAAAATGCGCATTGATTTGAGAAGCGGTAGCCAGGCAAGCCAACAGAGTTCGGAAACAATGCAGCACTAGCCGCCGGCGAAGGAAAATCATGCCAAGTTAAAGTTGGAGAAGACAAGCCCATGTTAGCAAAATTGTCCGTAACAAAAAATCCTTCCCGATATATGTGAAATGCATAGAAAGTAATTTTCCAAATGCAGTCTAAACAAATAGACCATTTTGTACGAAGAGACCAAGGAGGATCAAAATTAGACAATTGAAAAGTAGAAATAACACTAAAGTTGTCACTTTCCAACCAAAGATAATGTCAACCCAGCTGATATGCAAACTTTACCCCAATAATAATAGTATATAATTGTGCAAAAAAAAAAGAGTTGCAATAACCAATCTATTGGCAGAAACTACTAAGAAAATGACCATGGCAATTCTTGAAAACTCCTCCACAAGCAGCAGGATCAGAAATTTCTTTACACAAACTGTTTATATTAAGTTTAATCCAAGGAAACCAAGGAGGAGACCAAAGGATAGGAAGAATAGTAGGCGCCTTGTGAGAGATAGGTCGAATCCCTAGCAAAGAATGATTCAAGTGTCAAAACCTTGAGAGTAATCAAGAATAAACTTTCCACCATGAACAATCGCAGAATTGATAATAATCACAAATATTGTATGGACTTGGAGAATATTTAATAAGTAGCTTCCGATGTTGTAATATAAGTAGACATAATTTTTGCAAATGATATTAAAACAAGGTGAATTTTACACTTTTTAACTTCTTATATACTATTTTTATATTTTGCCCGCGAATTAAATATGTCAAACAAAAATAAAAGATATGATTAAATAAAGATGCGTAAGAAATTAAAAAAATAAGAGTTTTGTCATTATCTAAATAGAATGGGTTGACAAACTCAGCATGGCATATGATGTCGTATTTGAGAAATGATGTATTTTAACACCATTCTTAGCATATCGGAAAAGACAGACAAGAATTTAGCTGAGTGGTGGCAAACAACTCGACACACAAAATTACGTAAACGCCAGGTTTGCTCAAATTCTCATCGAACGTCACCCGTCAATGATCAGTTAACGAACAAGATGTTTCATGGATGATCTGGTGTTGATAATAAGCTTCCACGTTACACTATAGAGTTCTTACCTATTTGAGATGTTACTTTATTTCTTATCAGACTGATCTTAACCATGTGTTAATCATATGTTGTAAATTGCGATGCGGCCACAATTGCAGTCAACGATGGATATATAATAATATATAGTAGATTACTTGTGAATAAAGTAATGTGGATACCATTTTCCACATCGTCTTCCTTCCTTTTCCATAGTATAAAAATTTAACAATTTATTTATAATACGATAAAAAAGTATTTGATTCCGAAAATACTTTTGAGCATTTTCCGTTCAACTTGAAATATGATATATTGTCACGTTCAAAGATTTTTTCAAGAAAATATAGTCTCGTAGTTATCTCGTGATGTTAATTTAATTGTTGAGTCACACTCGTAATCTTAAAAAGTAGTTTTCATCATTCTCCGTTCAACTTAAAATGTGATATATTGTCACTCTCAAAGATTTTCAATAAAATCTCGTTTTGTAGTCTGTATCATGATATTAATTTAATTGTTGACTAGCCTCTTGCCGCATACGTGATTTTGAAAAATAGTTTTGATCATTTCCCATTCAACTTAAAATATGATATATTGTCACGTTCAAAGATGTTTCAAGAAAATTTAGTTCCGTAGTCTATATCGTGATGTTAATTTAATTGTTGACTAGCCTCTTGCCGCATACGTGATTTTGAAAAATAGTTTTGATCATTTCCCATTCAACTTAAAATATGATATATTGTCACGTTCAAAGATGTTTCAAGAAAATTTAGTTCCGTAGTCTATATCGTGATGTTAATTTAATTGTTGACTAGCCTCTTGCCACATGCTCATGCATACAACAATTTGTTATTTTACATTCGTTATATGTAATTTTATTCTTTTTATTTTGTTAGAGGATGTTTTTGAAATTATGATGATTCACCCTTTTTGCCTTCCGGTTTTGTATATGTAGATGACCAATTAGCGTAACCAGGTCATTCTTGTGATAAATTATGTATTTGGTTTTCCAATTTTCCTTTTAGCAGTTGGTTTAAAAATTATGAATCATAGAAATTAGGAATATATATATATATATATATATATATATATATAAAAGGGATCATATATTATATTAAATCATAGAATAAAAAAAGAAAGGAAGATATTTATAAGTATACTTCATGATATGTAGAATATATGCCTAGAGATAAATTGATTAATTGCAGTTGCATATCCAAACTTTCCAGAATCGTATCCAAACGGCCTTTGATTTGAACTGATATGTATCAACAGTGCTGTCTTTGTTGAACACTGACCTCCAGTCACAGTAACGCGACAGCTAGGTTTACTTGCTTATCGTGACTTACGAGAGGCCACAACCCCACAAGTTGAAAATTACTGTCAAAAACTTTAGAAGAAGGGAAACCCCGTGTCGTTTCTGCTAATTAACCTACTTGCATGTCTCTTTCACTTTTGCATCTTTTCATGTTAAGGAAAATAAACCAGTTAATAAATAAACACGAGCTACATAATGTGAATATATAACAAGCCGTAAACACGAGGTACATAATGCAGTGTTTTCTCACCGTGCATGTGTTTAAACCTAATTTGTATGTTTTGTTTATTTAACTTTATCTGACTTTGAGTTCTAATTTTGAGAATATTGAGTTCGCAACCAATTTATTTTTTATCATCTTAGTGTAAATAAATCGTTTGTATAAAAAAAAATTATATGACTTTTAATTTAAATTTTAGAGGAGTTTTGAACGCTAGACCAACTTAATCTTACCCATCATCTTATTTACCCTAACTACTAGCTAGCTAGGCTAATTCCAGTATGGCTTACTGTTACGTGAAAAAGAGTTGGATTCTTATCGTAAGTACTCCGTTTGAATTTGAGTTTAAACCCACAGGGCTTCTAATAGAATTAACAATATGGGTAATGTTAGGAAACCATTTATATAAATTATATTTTATAAATCATATGACGTGGTTGTTGATGATTGGATTATTACTCAAATGTTGATCATCGTGTTTATTTTGTATTAGTGACACATCACATGAGTTATATGTTTGGTCTAAAAATTAGTTTACCTAGCATTCAATTTCAAACAACACATATTGTTAATTAAGTAGAAAATTATATTTGAACGTCATAAAATTTATAATGCAAGCTCTGATTTTAATAGACATGTACGTAGTTTGAGGTTAACATTTACTTAATATATTTATTGTGATATGTACGAAGAATCGGTCAGTAACAAGTTATAGAAACAAAACCTAATTTTGTATAACTACGAAATTGATTCCCAATGCCTCCCCAATGTTTTCATCTGGATACGTTTTTTTTTCCAACTCCAAGCAAAGACGTTGGTCCACAGAACACTGAATTGAAGTCGTGGTAGAGACTAGAGCAGCACACTCTCAGACTCTCACATGCCAGGTAATAAAAATGCGACCACATTCTCTGTCGGCCCTTGGCCGTGTGTGTGCGCGCGCGCACAAAAAGAGATCAAGTTTTTTTTTCTTCATAAAACTGATGATTTTTTGCATATCTTTGTGAACGTGGGGAATAGTATATATATATATATAATAATGGATTATGTGATCAACTTCAACCGTGTTTCACCCTAATTGTATGAAAATTTTGTCAGATGAAGATATATAAATATGAAAAAAAAAAACGTTAGATCTACAAAATTTTATCGACCAAGCAGTTCATACAACAATTTATAAGACAGATAATCTCGATACTATTATATTATCTTATTTGCATTAGGACAAATAAATCCGCTGTCGTAGCACTAGCAGATGATGAGTAAGACTGATGTCTCATAAGCCTTTGTTGATGGTAGGTATCATCAAGTAAGTCGTTAAAAAGCTAAAATTTGACTGACTTTCAATTTTCCATTAGTAATCTTTTAATCACAAATGTCGAATAGCATTGTGATAATGCCATATCTTTAAGCTCCACTCAGTCGTGCAACTTGGATTTCCATCTGTCAAGGGATTTATAATTTAAGTAAGTTGATCGTTATGCTTGTGTTAAAGATTAAAAGAACAGAGAATATGTTCTTTATTTATTTTTTATTTTGTTCATTTGAAAGGAGAGCTAGTAACAGTGGAGAGATGATAAGCAAAAACTTCAAAAGAAGACGTATATATATCCGTGTGTGTATATATATTGAGCACCTTTTAACATCCCCATTCTGTGAAAACCTACATACCATAATTAGGAAGGTGAGGCACCAACACCTTTACATTACAAATTTACAAGGGGTACCTAAAGTTTTTGGCTCATATTTTTCTTCTTTTTTGGATGATTTGATGCTTCCCTATCTCTTTGTCTAAGAAATATATATACAACTTCTGTAAAACCAAAGCACATCTATTTCTAAAATAAAATTCTTATACTACATATTAATAAAACACTATTTGTTAACTCAGAATCAATAAAAATACTATTATACCATTTCATGCATAATTGAAAGAAAATATCATCATAATAAAAAATTCATGGGTGTTAAAGTAATTTTACATAAAAAACTTTACCTTTTTTTTCCTCTTCCACATTGTCATTAAAGCATGTCTCTAATTTTATAAAAAGTATAAAAATAACAACACATTTTTCTCTCTGTCACTCCCTCTCTCTTTTTCTCTCTATCACATTTATCTCCAACCATGATATAGTTTTTATTTATTTTTAAATCTTTTATATTTAGACACACAGTACTAGGCTCCATCTAATATGTGCTAAGAGACCTTGCTGTAGTTTTTCAGTCAAAAATAAAATTAACGAACACTAATTAGCCAACAAAAGCATCTCCAAAATAGATTTAAAAAGTCCACATCAACAATAACAGTGAAAAAAAAAGACAACACAAGTGTTTTTCAACCAAAATGTGAATTTCTATGTCGCATGACATGGATTGGCAACAAGGGGTTGCTCTTAAATTTGACAACAGCTTCAATTAATTTTTACTTAATTATTAAATGCTTTTTATTAATTTTTTATTGGTTTAAACATTTATCAAGGTGATTGTTAATTGACCGTGCTTTTTATTGGTTTAAAGCATTTACTATAATTTGACATTTATTTTTATAATTTGACATATCTAGTGGAAATTTTTTTTTTTATTTTAAAAATGTCAAAGTATCACTATTCTATCAAATTTAATATGATCTAAGACCTATAGATTTAAAAAAAGGGGTGTGCTATCCACACATCCCTTTTTACTTTTCACACAACCCTATTACTTTTTGACAGTTAGATCTTCTTCAATTCATCCGATCCGACTGCCGAAATCCAAAAAAGTGTGAGAGAAGTAAAAAGGGGTGTATGAATATCACATCCATTTAAAAAAATACTTGCTTGCTTACATACGAAGAATTCTTATGCAAGTTACAATTTAATATTGTACACACAAATTAATAAAATTACTTTTAAAAGGGTCTCTTGACTTTTAGATGTAAAGACGAAAGAGTAGTAATCTTCATTAATTTAAAGGGTCTATTGACTCTAGACCATTCTCTCCCCAAGTTGGACTCCTTCCCTCCTATCCTCCCCAGCTCTTTAAATCTCCCACCAGTCACCACTCTTTATTTCTAATCAAAATCCTCTGGCACCAGGGATTCGATCCAAATTAAACTGAAACCCCGCACCCCCACCCCCCAAAGTGGGGAAAATCGCACAAGAGAGAAAATGGTGGGTTCCTCTTCTTTTTCTCTCCTTTTTCTTCCTCGGATCCCTCGCACGTTTTTCCTTTCATGCTGCTTTTTCTTTATTGCAACCATGCCTCATGAGTTTGGTAATGGTTCCTGTAGGAGCAAGAACAGCAGCTCAGCACCAGATGGGAAGGCTATGTTGACTGGAGAAGCCGACCTGCAATCAGAGGCCGGCATGGTGGCATGCTTGCTTCCTCGTTTGTGCTGGGTATGTTCTGTAGTTCTATAGTCCCGTTATATATTTCCTGGGTATATATATACCCTTGGATTTCACATAAGGATTGAGCCTAGCTAAAACATAGAAATCACGTTCATTCATTCTCCACCCTTGATATCAAATTCAAGGGTGAGTGATGATTCATTCGTTGGTCACCTGATGAACAATAGAACATCTCTACCTAATCCTAATCACTCCAATCCCCAAAACAAAGAATGGGGCTTTTGAAATCATTGATTATGTTGTATTTCTAAGTTTTGGTGGTTGTTTTCACTGATTTTGCTGCGTTTTTTGTGTGTTGTTATCCATATGTACTTAGTGGCCGAGGTATTGGAGAACTTGGCATACCTGGCAAATGCAAGCAACTTGGTCATGTACTTATCGGAGTACATGCATTTATCTCCGTCCAAAGCGGCAAACGATGTCACAAATTTCATGGGCACCGCCTTCCTTCTGGCCCTTCTCGGTGGTTTCTTATCCGATGCCTTTTTCACAACTTATCACATCTACCTGATAAGTACAGTCATTGAATTTCTGGTAAATACAGTTTCCAGTCCCCCTCTCTCTCTCCTCTCTCTCAAAGTTATTTCTTTTTTGGTTACTTCTGCTTGCAACTTTCTCTTTCCTTTTTATTTTTTCAGTTACAAGCTTTCTCTTGCTCTTTTGTTAGTTGCTATGTATATGTTGAAATCTGCACATATCTATGCATTTCTTCCATTCCTTTCCTCTGAACTTTTGCATCATACATCATATTTTTTAAGACTACTAATTCTAATATATATAATACATATATATATATATATATATATATATATATATAGTCGAGGGGGTCCAAGGGACACGTGGCTTGCAAGATCACGTTTCAGTCGGAACTGAGTCTGTGCGAGCCGGGTTGGAAGCAAGCGCCATAAAACCCTCTCAGCCTCTCAGGAATTTAAAACCCTCAATGAGTTCACTTGGTTACAGTTGAGGCCTAAATAATATATATCACTATACTTCTTTCTTTTTTTAATGGGAAAAACGTAATAGCCTTATTAATTAAGTTAATAAGGAGAAATTCTTACATATAGTGCAGGATGACAAGACCGGTACTAGAGACACACCTTCGGTTGTACGTTAGAATCTCTTATTATAGTGACCGTGATCTTAAGAGAGGATTTGTTAGGCAACAAAGTCAAAGTTAGGGGCCATTTTAATCTAATATTATGAGTTTTAAAATTCTGATAATCAAGTTAGTTTAATCAGTATACTCTGCTGTAGCCAAGTTTGAATTTGTCTTCTTATAACTTGAGTTAGTTTAGAATAAGAAGGAATAGTTCTCGGTTGCACAAACAAAATTTCTCATTAATAAGGTCAATGATTCTAAAAGAGGATTTATTAGTTTACAAAGTCAAAAGTATATCAGTTTTGTAGATTTGGACTGAACTAAGTCTATTAGGGTAGTGTGTTGTACCCAACTTCTCTCTACCTTAAAAGCCAAAACCCTTCATGGGTTTGTGGAATTTGGGATTTTTTTTTTATGTTATATAGGATGCAAATTTATGTTAAAAACACCTAAACAAATCATATAACGTAGCTAATCAGATGACGCGAGTCTTGAGAGTTAGAAATGACTTATATGACACAAGTACATTGTTATTGTAGTGTTGTGTGTTAATGATACAAAGACATGCGCAAGATCAAGGGTGAAACCACACTACGGTTGTAGTTGGCTATAACCCAAGGCTTATTTTGGATTTTAATAAAATTGCATGTAATTTTATTTGCAAAAGTTGTCTAATTCCGTACTAACCTAGATTTTGTTTGGCAAAATTAGCTTATCTCGAACAAGAAAGAAAACATAGCTCACTCCTATAGATTTTCCTATCTATGTCTTTGTTCCTATGACAATTTATTATTTGTACTAGACGTCACGATAACAGTATACTAGTGTCATATAAATTGCTTTTAAGATTGAGGACCCATGTATGGCTATACATTTGTTGTCTCATATCATGCCATGACAATGAGAAACTTCGATTACTCAATTTCAGTTTGACAGCAACGCATGCATTAATACAATCTATCTTTGTCTTCTCCCTTCACAATCTTGTCTTTGCTTATACTTGCTTGATAGAAACACTATTCAGTACTAGATGATAAGATCTCACTATTATCACCCATTAGTGTACCACCTCCACCCATGTGCTGGCCCTTTTTCTGCCACGTACACCCATGTTTTGGGAAACATGATTGTACCAAGTAAATTCAATCATATACATAATAGATGAAAGATCCATATCCAACATTAAATTTCCTTATTTTGGATCTCCTATAACTATGCAATGCAAGAGGAAAGTTTTATCAAATCCAATGGTGGTGTCTTTCATCCAAATTCACTGAAGCACGTGTGTGATTACGGATCAAATAAGGAGTCGGAAACTGAGAGGAATGTGAATTCGATAAAATATGCATCAAATTAGAGCCATCGATCATGGTTTTTAGGATAAATAAGACCCCAAAAACATTACTTTCATGTGTAGTGACAGTTCATACGGCAAGTCCTTGTTTGTGCAAAACTTCCAAAAATTGTAGTGGGGATTCAACACGTGGATGTGGGACTCAATTTTTTTAGTTTTCCTTGTTTGCTTATTGGATTTATCACATCTGGACAATGCCATATCTCAATTTTTTTTTTCTTCCCCAATGAAAAGGGTACATTGAAATTTGTGGGGTTTATTGTTGATAGAACCTGCAGAAATTTTAGAATTTTATTGGTCACTTTGAAGGGTGTGGAGCCCACTGTTTGTGACCCAATCATGTCCTACATCAGCTGGTGACCTGATAGGTCTCTAGCAGCAAGGTATGAGACAAAGGCCCAACATATGCCATGTGTATATGCCAGCGCCCAGGCCCACCATACAGGAACAAAACCCAAATTCACAACCTCAACGAGGCGATATTCTAAACTAGTCTAATTTACTGAGAAGATAATTGAAAGTGAGTGCCAAGGACAGACCTATTGTCCTGACCGACCGAGCTAACTCACATCTACACCAAAATCAGTGACTTTGAGAATTTAACTTTTTTTAATTTGCAAATGTTTTAAATTCTTTGTAAAATTAATGAAAATAGCTTAAAAACTTTGAATTTTAATCAAAATGACAAAAATGAGTTGGAAGTGAATAGTGCTAGGAGTGACTTTTTAGAGTAAAATTATCTTTTTCGTTAAAGTGAACAGTATCGAGAGTTTTTCGTTAAAACTTTCTTTATTCTTTTGCTTAATGTTTATCTGCCTTATTAACCAATTCAAGTTCCCAACATCGTCAGGGTTTGATCCTACTCACAGTGCAAGCTCGCTTAGCTTCACTGAAGCCCCCACCGTGCACTCAAGGCAGCCTCGACAATCCATGCCAAGAAGTCGAAGGCGGAAAAGCTGCCATGTTGTTTCTAGGCCTGTATCTGGTGGCACTGGGGGTCGGAGGGATAAAGGGCTCCTTACCGTCACATGGTGCAGAGCAATTTGATGAGAACACTCCACAAGGAAGGAAGCAGAGATCAACCTTCTTCAACTACTTTATCTTCTGCCTCTCTTGCGGCGGCCTGATTGCGGTGACACTGGTAGTGTGGATTGAAGACAACAAAGGGTGGGAATGGGGTTTTGGAATTTCAACCATTAGCATATTTTTGTCTATACCGGTGTTTCTTGCTGGCTCCGCTCTCTACCGGAACAAGATACCTAATGGAAGTCCCCTAACAACCATTTTTAAGGTAAGAAAAAATTAAGACAACATGTGCAACTTCCATGTAAATTCTAATGTTCGTGATAACATAAGTTACACATTGGTAATATGCTGGGGAGATCTATAGGTCCAAACGATATTTTACTTTAAACTAATCTAAAATGTTGGGAGGGGCCTAAACATCTAAAAGGTTGCTTGAATTCCATGCAAAATAATTTAATTTGTGTTGTTATTGAGCAGGTTTTGATTGCTGCCACACTTCACAGCTGTGTGACCAAAAGTCCAGGCAATGCCACTGTAAGCATGGCTCCAAGCCCTTCTTCTTCAACCCCAATTGCCCACACGGTCTCGGAATCAAACACCGCGGAGAAGGAGGATTACGCCACTGATGATCAAACTCCAACAGAAAGCCTCAAGTTCCTAAACAGAGCAGTTCTAGTGAACAAGCCAGTCCATGATAAACTACATTGCACCGTGAAGCAAGTCGAAGAAGTCAAAATCGTGCTTAAAATCCTTCCAATTTTCGCGTGCACAATCATGCTCAACTGCTGCCTAGCTCAGCTCTCAACATTCTCCGTCCAACAAGCCGCAACAATGGACACAAAGCTCGGCTCTCTAAAGGTCCCGCCGGCCTCCCTCCCCATCTTCCCCGTAGTCTTCATCATGATCCTAGCGCCAGTCTACGACTTCTTCATCCTTCCATTCGCACGTAAGGCCACAAAATCCGAAATGGGGATCACCCACTTGCAGCGCATAGGGACCGGCCTAGCCCTCTCCATCGTTGCCATGGCAATAGCAGCCCTCGTCGAGATCAAGCGCAAGCGCGTAGCGACCAACTCTGGGATGCTCGACTCAACCGAGCCGCTCACGATCACGTTCTTTTGGATTGCGCTGCAGTACTTGTTCCTGGGTTCGGCAGACCTGTTCACGTTGGCCGGACTGTTGGAGTTCTTCTTCACGGAAGCGCCGCAAAGCATGAGGTCTCTGGCCACATCTCTCACTTGGGCATCCTTGGCAATGGGGTATTACCTGAGCTCAGTGATTGTTTCTGTGGTGAATGATGTTTCAGGGAAGTACTCCAAGGGCAAATGGCTGGCTGGTAAAATGCTGAATCAATACCACCTGGAGAGATTCTATTGGCTCATGTGCGTGCTGAGTGGATTGAATTTCTTGCACTATCTTTTCTGGGCAATCAGATACAAATACAGATCAACGAGAACAAATAAGTAAAACAAGATAGCATCTTATATGGCAAGGGCACACTACTGCCGCACTATCACCGCAGTCCATATGGACAAAAACTTAACGTGTCTATATATTATTGACATAGGACGTTCATGAAAGTACTCAGCAAAAGAGAGCTTTTGGGAGGATCATAATTAAGATGTGGCATGATGATCATAACTTGCAAGACAACTGCTTGGACTGTAAATATGATGGCGAAAATGTTACACCCAAAATATCAGAGTGGCCTACACAGAAATGGGATTTGAGCACAGTTTAAGAATATATATATATATATATATATATATATATATATATATTGTGATCATAAGTTATCTGTCCTAGTAGAAATATATAGTAGTTTGGTTCATGTTGTGAGATTGGAAATGGTCCGATGGAATATGTGCCGTGTTTTTTGAAGCAACTTGTGCTTTTTTTATTTTTTTTTAAGAAAAACTAATGAAAAGTCTAAAAAAAATTAGTTTTAATGAAAAATGACAAATAAATGTGCAGTGAATGTTACTAAAAAAAATAAAAATGTAATTTTATTATTAAAAGTGAATCATAACGAAAATGCTTCGTTAAAATTCTATTTATTTTAAGTATAATAAACACAGGACCTACGAAAGCTGGAACTGACACTTCAAATAGGGTCATATGGATTCTCGTATCAAAGAAGTAGAGAACTGTGAATAAAACGTTGACCTGGTCGAATAATTTTTAATGAATGATTATTATGATTATATTAATGTTAAGGATTAATGCATTAAACCAACACAATAATTAACAACAAAATCACACAATAATTATTTTTAACTGATTCCATTTCTCTAGTCCACCTTCATTTCAATTCTCAAAAATCCCGAAAAGAATAATCCTAAATTACTCCTCCAAAAATACAAATTAATGTTGCCCAATGAATGGCATTCACTGCACTCGAACCCAGACACCGTGGCTGGGAGTGCCAGCGTGGACAAGAAACAGCAAGTAGTATCCAGGTGGGGCCACCGTGTTCTTCGGTGGGCCATACGCCGTTATCTTGTAAGCAAGCGTCGACAGGTGCTCCAGGCGCGCCACGTCCAAAACCACCATCCTCTGATTCATTGCGAACGAGTGCGTGGTAAACGACGGCGTTACCAGCGCCACCGAAATCCGGGGATCCGCCCGGTACACGGATAAAACAAAGGTAACAGAAAACTCCTGCCCGTACGTTACGGTATCGTCCCTCGTTTCGACGGACAGGATCGACGGCCGCAAGGGAGCGCAGAGTGGGCTCAGGTACGGCGGGTGAAACGCCTGCAGGCTGAGATCAGTGGGGAAAGCTCTCCTGAAGTTGTACTCATTGTGCGGGTTGCTGCCGCCCACCAATATTTTGCCATCTGGCACAAGAATAGCGGCGGAGTGGTACATTCTTGGAATGCTGCTCGGGTTCAGCACCACGAATCTCCGGTCCGGATCCGATTCGTAGGTCCGGTACAAGACCGGGTTGAAAACCGGATTTTCAGCGGCGTCCCAGCCCGCCGTCCCGTTCGATGCGCCGTTGATGATGATGATATCACCAGTAGGTAGTAGCAGCATGTCGGACATGACACGTGGCATGGGCATTTCCTCCATGACCCATTTCGGATGCGGGTCGGTCAACTTTATCCGACCGCAGCTGTTGGAGGCGCCGACGTATATTTTATTTTTCGTCAAGTTAAAAGCGCCGGGAAGCGCCCCGCCACATATCAAAATTTCAACTTCGGGCAGACCCGACCCGAACAAGACCCCATTCATTTTGAGCGGGAGGAGGACGGAGGACCCCGTACTGGGATAGTTCCGTTTGACGGCGACGGGCATACCGGGGAGTTCCTTAACGATGCGGTTGTTAATGTGATCAAACAAGATTGACCGGTTGTTTGCGAAGATGAAGAGGTTCCCGTCGGGCAAAAGGTGCAAGAACGGGTAAAGATTGTTCTCCTCGCCCTGGTCGTTGGTCACCGCCAAGAACCGGAAGTAGAACAACTCGTCGTTTTTCTTGGGGTAGAATTCGTAGGTGAAGGCTTTTCTTCCTCCCACGACGATGACGCGTCCGTCGGGGAGTATCTGGTTGGATGCGTACCAGCGGCGGTCGGAGAGGTTTGTCGGGACTTCGACCCATTTACAGCTGTCATCGTCGCAGGGGGAGAATGTGCGGATTCTTCGGATGCCGTTGTCGCCGTATCCGCCTGTTTGGACGAGGGTACCGTTGGCATCGAGGGCGCCGGAGGAGCACCAGGTCTCGGAGGCGACGAAGAGGGGGCGGAATGTGTCGGTGGCGAGGTCGTATATGAGGGAGTGGGCGGTGCAGTCATTTATGGTCCTGTTGTGGAAGAGGTAATGACGGCAGGCGGCACCGTCGGGGAGCGAGAGGTTAGAAGGGCCCATATCGGTCCAGTCGAAGATAATGACTTCGTCGTTTTTGAGGAGCTGCATGTGCATGGCCGAGACGCCAATGCTCTTGTGCAAAAGAACCCACTCGCCGCCGTCGGATACATTACTAATTTTCGTCGTACCGGAGGGTAGCGACGTCGTAAGGGATAAGTATTCGGAATGGGAGACGATGAAGAAGCAGGAGAAGAATATGGGGACGATGCAGGGGATAATGGAGGAGGAGAAAGAAAGGTTCTTGAAAACGGAGGCCATGGTTTCTTGGGTATTGTTTCAATGAACTGGAGTGTACATATATATGCAGTGGACTCTCACTCTCAGTGTCTGAGTGTCTTTTCGGATGAAAGTAGAAACAGATAGCAGAGGATGAGGACGATGAAGGAGGTCTGAGGCTCTGAGCTGTGCATGGAGATGGTGGTGGCCGTGTTTTTACCTATTTAGGTCAAAGCGCTAGGTTTTGTTCTGTTCGGAGGGCCCACAGACAGCGTAGTTACTTCCAAACAGAGCTCGTGGGCCGGGCCGGGCCTAACCAATATGCACATATATGGGAGGTTTTGGAATAAAATTATTGAGGTGTGATATTCACACACCTTTTTTTTTACTTCTCACAAATTTTTTTAATTTTCGGATGTCAGATCAGATAAAATGAAGAAGATCAACGGACAAAAATTAACAAGGCGGTGTGAAAAGTAAAAAGAAGTGTGTGGATATCACACCCCAAATCATTAAGTGGGTGAATCCGAATCGGCGTTGTTGTGGATGTTCCTTGAACATGTTCATATCCGTTTATATAATCTGGACTGGAGCTGTTGCAGAATCAGATATGAACAGTAAGTTTTTAATACATATTGACCTTTATTGTTTATTGGACACGTTTTTAATTATTTGAAATTACTTTTTCAATTAAAATGGTTCAGTGAACACTGCAGGGTGCAGAGAACAGATAAAATATCAAGTGTGAAGAAGTTGATCTGTCATCTTATTAACTCTAGCACAAAATGATGAATTATCTTAAGGGCTAGGGTTGTAGCAAAGAAATAAAAAATTTTTGATGGAGGTATATGGCTGGTTTGGAACATGGAAGTGATTTTAAATTACTGAAAGTCTGAAAGAGTTTTTAGTGAAGATGTTTTTTAAAATAATTTTTAATAAAAAATCAAGTTTATCTTGAAAAAATATTTTAAGTGCTTCTTTCAAAAAGTACTTTTAACTATTTTTTGAACTAATTTCACTAAAAATGCTTTTTGTCATTATAAAGATACTTACAAACAAGTCTTTAATTAACCACCTAAATTTCCATAAGCATTTTAAGTAAGGTTATAAATATCTCTAACATTATCAAGTATTTGTAAACGAACCACAAGCTGGTGGCCAAGTGGTAAATGGCAGATTATAAGGCTTCCTTAAAAGTTAAAACTAAAAACTGGAGGTCTCAAATTCGAAACCCGCTGCTGGTGTGGAAGTCAAATTTGTGGCCAAAAAAGGCTGAAATGCCTCTGTGAGTCTTTCCGGCTCCCGTAACTTAAACAACTCGTGACTTGTCACTAGTTGTCCTCTTTTTTAAGAAAGAAAAAAAATTGTAAACGGGCTTGTAAATAATCGAAAAGAGATGAAGCACTATATACTCAAGATATTTTTAAAATTTCATAGGTAATTTGAAAATATCAACAATTTTAGTGAATTTGATTTACCGATACGTCCATAAAAAATGGAAACAATAATTTAATAAATCGACTTTCATCTAATTATTCCATTCACATTCACTCGTAACCAAAGACCAGTTGCAACTTGCAGCATGGGATGGAGCAGTTTTAATTCCATGCATATATCATTACGGCAAAATTCTACAATGCACCGGATCCATTGAACGGTTGGATTTACAGAGTGTCAATATACCCGTTCAATCACCGGCGCATCGCATACACGGGCCAACTGAAGGATTGAATTAGCAGTCTCAATTTTACCGGTTCATCCCGATCAGGACACAAACTTTGGTGTTTAATTGAATAGATGATTGCAACTCCAAATTGCTTTCTGCACATTTCTTTTCTTGCAAAGAAAGGTACAATACACCAAACAAGGAAGACATCACAGAACGAGAACAAACACCAGAATAAAGATAAACGACCGCGGAGAAGAAGGCCAATCGTCACGAGCAGCTTGAAGCTGGAGTGAGTCTGAGAGTTTCAAGCAGAAACTCGATAAATTTCCACTGATAGACCTTTATATGAACAATTAAGTGTAACAAGGATCGGATGTGGCAACGAACCGGACTATTTTTCGATGTCTGCATTTCCATCTACTGCCAGATAAGAACATAAATGTGACACAATGGAATAAATTTCTAGGCATGGGACTGGGAGATATTGGTGAGATATAAGGCGGCGCTAGCAGCAAGCAAGATGCAGAGGTTGTTACTCTCTTAAGACTTGGAAGGGCCGGCACCCATTGTTAAGCTCCGCACTGCAATTCTGACTGCACCAACAGCGCTAAGCTGCCTCATCTCAGGGCTTAGCCCATGTTCGACCTGGTTCTTACACCCTTCTTCCATCTGAACACCCACAAAGTACGCAATCTGAACAGCCATAAACATAGTGAGAGAAACAGAGAGACATAAGATGAGCAACTGGGTCCATACCAATAGATCGGGTAAAGTGGAACTAAAGTGATTTTGTCAATTAGCACTGCCTGTTGAGTACTAGTCTGGATCCTTGGTATTCAAGGATGCTGTGCCTAAGATTCGTAAATGGGATTTATAAAGAAAATGAAAAACCACATTCAAGAGGCCAAAATATCAAGAGGTTCAATTCTTTCATAAAGTGGAGAAAGATTAGAAATTGGTAAACTATAACACCTCCGATGATATCATCCATCAATGCTTGTGCAACACAAAACGCATACTTACAGCTCTGCCAACACATCTATCCAAGTTAATAATGTCATAGCTAATATAATTTTCTCATTTGTTCATACGGTTCCACACAAACATGGAAATCAACTGTATGTGAACTGTGAAGCAATCCCAATACAAGAGAAAAAAGGACGGAAACTTAGTCCCCTGAAAACGAAACTTCATATTTGTATACCAGAAAAAGTTGATCAATTGAAAAGCATTTTCTGCCTTACTTTTCTCCAAGCAAAGGCACACCAATACATCTCATTGACAAAAACAATTAACCGTACAAAAAAATAGGATTCAACTAGAGTCGTGAAAGCTTTAGCCATAAAATACCTTGCCAGAAGCATTACGAATAGGTGATATGTGAAGGAGATTCCAAAATGAACTTTTATCCTTCCTGAGAATGAAATAGCAACAAAGTCAAAATTCCGATGAATAATTTGTAGCGCATGTGGAACATATAGAACAAATAGTTAAGCAGCAACCTGAAATTCAAGATACGTACTGTGCATGCTGTTTCGTTTTGAATGCTTTCCTTTATCTGAGGGGAAAACAAGCAAAGAAGGGATGATGCACTAACATCTATCTATTCCACCAAATCACCAAAATATATGGTGACGACGTAATCACGACGAAAAAGGGAAAATACCCGATATATCATTGCGGGATCTGTATCTGCCCCACTCAAAAATCTACAATTGCGCCCCAAGACTTCATGTCTGGCATAACCTATACAGGGAAAACAACTAAGTTCAGTAACTGCATGTGCTGGATGATTCAAAAGATTTGCAAACAACATGGAGTTTAGATGGTTAAGAAAGACCCTGGCAAATAGCTAACACTGTACATGTTACCTGTCAATTTGAAGAAGGCATCACTTGCATAAACTATAGGCATATCCGGTAAGTGCGAATCAGTTCTGAAAGCAACACAATCATATCGAAGCAAACAAAACGTACAACCATCAGCAATCTTCAGAAAGCATGAAACCTTCTGCAAAGCAAGGAAGTGAGAATTTGCAACAACTCACAATACAAAGCTTTGTTTGATTCTACCAAGAGATATATTTAAGGCTGAACTGAGAAGTCCCACCCCTGATAAGCGGCCTCTCTTCCCACAAACTAATCCGCCCGTTAACTGGCTATAGTGCGTTAGCACGGAGAAGATGTTATTAATCGCAGTTGCAGCTCTCGTCTTCTCTACATCACTTGCCTCACACGATTCTTCAATGTTGAATCCTGCGTGTTACATGGTAAACGAAGACTCAACCACAACAAAAACCAGAAACCGCAATCAACACAGCTAGAACACCGAAAAGAATGTACTTTAAGATTAACATCACCAACAATCATAGATAACAGGAAACAACAATTGAAAAAGTAACATATTACAACATTACTTGGAACAAAAAAATTAAGAAATTGCATTACACGAACCTCTGCTATCAGCATCATCCAATGCAGATTCCAATGACAAAACACGACCCAAATCAACCAAAGAATCAAAGCACACCTCTTTTCGACACGATCCGTAAACAATCTCACTCATCCTAGACCCCTCCCCACACAAACCAACCCCGTTTCTCCCACCAGACCGCCTCGGCTTCCTCGAAATCGGAACCTGAACTCCCACGAAATGAATCACCCTCCCGTCGTCCTTTCCAAAAACAGGACACATATGAAACAGCATCCAAAACGGCGTCCCGTCTTTCCGATAATTCAGCAAATTAACCTGGACAGCTCGCTCCTCCCTGATGGCCTCCCGGACATCCATGACCGACCGCCTGCAAGTCCCCGGACCTTGAAACACTCTGCCGTTCCTCCCGACCACCTCGTTCTTCGAATATCCCGACATTTTCAGGAACTCTTTGCTCGCGAACACAATTGGGTGCCCGGAAATCCAAGGGTCAGTGATCGTGAAGCTGTCGGCCAATTCCCCCAGAGCTTCCTGGACCCCGAGCGAGTAGCGGCTGATGAACGACTGCTCAATTAAACCCAGCTCCGATTCCATCGTCCCTGTTCTCCAATCACTTCCACAAAACCTTCGCCGCTCTGTGTTCGATCGAGTCCCAATCCCATGTGGGCACCCGTAAAGTTAAAAAATTGGAGAAAACCCAGTTGAGAAAACGAGCAGAGCACGCAGAAAATCAAAGAATTTTATCAATTGGCGCAGCCCATTGATTACTGGGTGAGTTTTATGATATGAGAAATGTAAAGATACCGGAACGGGTTTTTACGTAAGTGTAGAAAATTTTTAATTCGCAAGTTATTAATTTTTTAATACACGTATCATATTATTTATATGAAAATATATGGTATTTTAATTTATATGATGGTGAAAAAAAAATCGTGAAAAAGTGAGCTCATAGTAAAAGGGAACCCATCAGGATTTTCAAATTCGAAAATAATCGCTGAGAAATACCCATCAATCGTTTTTGGTTTAATTAGTGCGAAAAATAAATAAATCTGAATTCCTTTTATTTTTTTTTTTCTGAAGCAAGGCTGTAACAAACTGTGCAGAGTCAAATTGAAATATTTTAAGACAATTTTTAATTTTTGGGTTAAAACTTAAAATTTTTAGTTCATAAAATTTAGGTTTTAGCTCAAAAATAGTTTTTCTGTTCCAACATTTTTTGCCTAAATTTTTTAGCCTGAGATTATTAAAGAATAACTTTAGACTAATTTTTTCTTTTAAAGTAATTTAAAAAAAAAACTATGTACACTATTATAATAATTTTTTGAATATTTTAACCTAAAAAAATTTAAATTCCGATAAATATTGAAAATCACTAAATTTGGATGAATTTTGAGTTAAATAAATTTTTAATTATTTTAGCCATTGGATTTAAATTTGTGCCGTTAGATTTGATTATATTCGATCTCTACTGTTGGATTCAATAAATCCTAGGAGAGATACCCATGTGAGTGAGGTCTTGTTGGTGGTGCCCACACAACTTTCTGGGCTAAATTCTTAGAGAATTGGCTTTTATTTGACTTTTAGCTTTTAGCCCATATATTTAGCATGAATTGAATTGAGTTCGGTTTTGGGGTGTTTTGGGGGGGGGGGGGGAATAAAACCTAAAAATAGCATTTAGCCCATAGTTGGGTTTGGTCTAATAGTTTTGTTTGGCTATTCGTTTTTCCAAAAAAAAATAATCCTAAAAGAGTAGAAAGTCATAATAATTCTGAATCAATTGAAATAAAGTTTTTATTAAAACAATAATAACGAATGCTAGTAACTTGTTTCTTGCTTTTTAGATTTTTCGACTTCTCTCTAAGGCCATCTCTAACTGAGGGCTAGCCAGAAGGCTCGTTTTTACTCTCTGACTCTTCAAAATATTAATATTTTAATGAACAGTACATGACTATATTTACCTCCGTCTCCAACCGAGAGCCAAAGGGCCATAGGGCTCGTTTTAGTTATGTCACAAAAAACCGTCTCCAAACGAGGGTCAAAGGGCTAAACATAATTTATTATTTAAATTTAAAAACTACAACAACTTAAATTTAAAAACTACAACTTATATTTAAAAACTACAAATTAAATTTAAAAACAACATTAACTTGAATTTAAAAACTATAACAACTTAAATGCAAAAAGCTTCATCTTCTTTTCGGGTCCAAGCCCTATCTTTCATTGTAGACGAGGCCATTTGAAAATTATTGAAAAAATTGAAGGATAAATTTTTGAAAGAGGAAAGAAAATATGAGAATTGAAATGGTGAAAATTTTGTGAGGAATGGTGAATGCATGGTTTAGGTATTTATAGGGAAAAAATAAGAATTTTTTAGAATTAAAAATTTAAAAAAAGGCCCAAGGGACCTAAAAAAAACTTGAATCCAACGGTAACTGGCGCCAGCTAGCCGTTGGATTCAAATTTCTTTTTAAGCATTCATGTCAGTTATAACCGATAAGATTAATGTTTTTTCTGGCCAGCTCTCTGGCCTAACCCTCGATTGGAGACGGATTTCGAGTTATTTTCGGTCTTCTGACCCTCTAGACCCTTCGGTTGGAGATGGCCTAAATTTAAGAGCATGATAGAAAGTGTGATTGGAGATGAAAATTTTCAATTTCTCTCCATATTTTGGCTAGGAGCTCATTTAGAGAATCCATTGGTGATGCTGTGAGTTGATTCACATTTATAAGTATCAATCAAAGAATGAAAAGTGCTTTCAAAAACAAAAACAAAGAATGAAGAGGAGATGCAATAATAGATTGCGTAGGTAATTTAGATCTTATGTTTTAACCGTTGCGTTCTAAATTTAAACTCTCCAATATTGCTTATATTCAAAAATGACGACGAGCCAGTTTCTGTAATTTGAAAAACGATCCACTTACGATCTTTTCTTTGTCATTGTTGTGGTGGGATTCTGGTTATCCTCATCCCACACACCTTTGTCATCGTTTGGAGTGTTGTGGTGGACGTCGGTAGTCCACATCCCACACACACCTTCGTGACTTGTGGAGTTTTGCTGTGGGATGTCATGTCGGTAATCCTCATCCAATTGATTAATTAATTTATGTGGGTTCCCTTGGCTTCACCTCCTAATCACATCTTAATCACCTCTCATTTTCTTAATTAATATTTCTGGGTTCCCAGTCGTTGTCAAACGAAGCTGGGTCCAAACAAAACAAAGTTTGAGTTCGAAAACGCAACAACCGTTCTCCCCCCAAAAAAAAAAAAAAAACGCAAGAACCGACGTCTAATCATACTTATCCACTCCGCGTCATCATGCGTTGTTCCCTTGTTTATGCGCCGCTGTGCTTGACGTGTCATGTAAGTAAAAGAGCCAATTGAGCAGGTGAATAATCCATATCACGCAGTTTCGTTCTACAAAACAACACTGTCATTATTCTTTAATACGAGACATCTTTTTTGCGGAGTAATCGTGTTCAATAGCGAAATCAGGATTTTAGCCTTGAAGATGCCCAAAAGTATCAATCCGAAATGCTTTTTTGAGCTTACAAAAATTACTTTGCGTCACTGTGTTTTGGGTCTTATATGGTATCGTCTTAATCATCTTCTTCCTTAAACCTAAACACTAAATTTCTTACTTTCTTCCTCTTTCCTTCCATTGCTCCAAATCAGATTCCTCTTCAAAGTTCACAAGCAACAAATTACCTGAACTTCATTAGAAGTTGGTGATAGGAGTCACCGACCTCAAATCAACTTCAATGAACAAAATTAAAGTAAAAATATTAGATTGAAGCCCTACGCCTACAAACAAATCTTAAAAAACACTAACTTTTTTGTGTTAAAAAGTATATTAGTAAGAGCCTGGGACGATAATGGTCACTTCATCTCTGATCGTGTCATATGAATCTCTGTCATTGAATAAGCAAATCTATTTAACGAGCCACCCATGCAAAAACTAGGTTCAATGTGTCAGCAGTTGCCTACTCCTCCAAAGCATCCAGTAATCGACATGGGTTGCAAATTCACGTCGTGATGAGACTGTTTGTTTTGGATAATCTTTAAAATCATGTGTCATACTCATCATTAGTTCATAACACCAAAACAGATCAATAAATTAGTTGTCCATAAAACAAAGATATCGTTAATTAACTTTGGATAAATTACATCATGCCCCTCAAGTTTGAGGTCTATTACAACCTCATACAACATGTTTAAAACATTTCACTTTCATACATCAAGTACTATTTTATTTCAATTTCATACCTCCGTTACATTTTCCATCCATTGAACCGTTACGTACTGACGTGGCAAAAAAATATATTTTTTAATTTTTTTTAAACCTGAATTTTTAGGAAAAAAAAGAAGAAGATGAAACCCAGCGACCAGAAGAAGAAGGAGGAGGAAGAAACCCCCCCCCCCCCCGCGCCAGCGAAGAAGAAGAAGAAAAAAATAATAGCCCAGCGACCAGAAGAAGAAGGGGAGAAAAAAGAAGATGAAGAAGAAGAAGGGAAGAAGAAAGAAGAAAAAAAAAAGTAGCCCAGCGACAAGAAGAAGAAGAAGAAGAAAAAAAAAGTAGCCCAGTGACAAGAAGAAGAAGAAATAAAAAAAAAAAAGTTGCCACGCGGCACATATTTGGCAGCCACGTCAGCACTTAACAGTTCAATAGATGAAAAATGTAACGGAGGTATGAAATTGAAGTAAAATAGTACTTGAGATATGAAAGTTAAATGTTTTAAACATGTTGTATGGGGTTGTAATAGATCTCAAACCTGAGGAGATATGGTATAATTTACCTATTAACTTTAGTCAAAATGGTCTTTAAAATTTGTATAATTTTTCACTTTGATCTTTGAGATTTGAAATTGATATAATTGGTCCCTAAGTTTGTCCACAATCAATCATTTTAGTCATTCCGTGAAAAATCTCCATAAAATAAAGATAAAATAACAAAAATACCCTCAATTTTTGTCAAATCATTTTGGTTTATTGTTTATTATATTGAGGGTAATTTTGTCATTTTGATCTTTAATTAACATAATTTTTCACTGAGAGACCAAATGATTTATGATAGACAATATCAGGGACCACTTCTATTGATTTCAAATCTCAGAGACCAAAATGAGGAATTAGACAAATCTCAGAACCATTTTGACTAAAAGGCCATTAAGTTATCATACAAACACAAATGTATTTGCTTTTCGGACTTAGTTCACATGCTTATGTTAATTAGGTGAGATTTTTTTTAATGTGCTCATTATATAATTGGAAGGACTCTTAAAAAAATAAAAACTTTCTATCACTTGAATAGCAACATGTAGCGTATGCGCCATGTTCCAGGCACACTAAAAAATCTCTCCTTAACTAGTCTACTTTCATACAATGTTTGACTTTTTATATGTACAAATTTTTACATGAGTTGTCATTATCTTACTATACAAACGTCATAATCAGAACCGTTTATTTTTTATTATCTAAATTATCTACTTAAATATCTAATTGATTTGGAGACCGTTTTATTATTCATATAAATTAAACAAATAGATGGTTCATCACAAATATGTTATTAGGTACCATAATTATCAATTTATTTGACACATATAAATAACTAAACAATTTCTAAATTGCATGAATTTTTCTAGATGAACATTAATCTACCAAAAAAAAAACAGAAAAGGAAAACCTGTAACTAGGGCCCAATTTATTTGGGCCGATTTTAGTAGTCTTGTTCCCTTCTCTGCTGGGCTTCATGAATTTAAAAGTCTCGGGCCCAAAAAACCAACAAACTACTATCATCCTTTTAGTTTTTACAGTGACGGTTATGGTGGCAACGCAGTGGTGAAAGGGAACCCGAAGTTCACAATCAGAGCTCGCACACTCTCCCTTCTGAACTCTGATCGCACCTCCACCGTCGTTCAACTTCCGGAGTTTAGGATTCGGACTTTTCAGGGGAGAGAAGCACCGGAATCGAACAATTAGGGCTTTCAGCTTCGAAACCTTCCGGGATTGCGATCACCGCCGAGGTTCGACGGAGGACTCGATCTCAGGTCAGTAGAACAGCTAAATGGCATTTAGATTTTGAATTCTCAGTCAATTGTGACTCTGGATTCGGCATTGGAAGGCCAATCTCGAAATTCAATTCCAATGCCGAATCCTTGGAACCAGAGAGAGCGTGACAGATTTCGTATCGGGTTGTGAGGATTTCTAGACCGTGATTTTTGTTTGCTTATTTGTTATACATATGCCATGAATCATGAATTCAGATTTAGAGTATTTGAACTGTTTGATCAAGTGGCCATTGTTGTAGTAGTGTGGTAAAAGCCTCTGATTTGGATGGCTTGCCTTGCCAGTGGAGTTTGACTGCGTGTGTTGGAAATTCTGGTGTATGGGAAATGTGTTTAGGAAGGTGATGGAGAATTTTCGGGTGGTGAATTTCTCTAGCTAGGCACTTTTAAGTCCCGATGAGTTGCACACCAGCTTCATTGGCATGGGTTCGCTTAACCCATGTTCAAGCTAAACTTACACATTCGCTTAACCCATGTTTCATTTGAATGACAACATTTATGGATTTTGCAGTGGTGGGACAATGAATTTCCTTATGCGATCTACTCAGCATGTACAGCGTGTGACGGCAGAGCAGCCGTCTGTTCCGTTTGTACCGCCTGTGCCTCCTGTTCACGAACCACCTGCAGAAACGTATCCTACCCCAAAATCTGCAACAACCTTGGAGGGTCTAATTGGTGAAGATTCATATCCACAGTATTCCACAATCGAAGATAATGCTGGAGACAGTGAATCTAGAGGTGAAAATGGAATTGGTGCAGAGAAGGAAACCTCTGTCATAGCAAAGCATTATGATGTCTCTGATGAGGAGGGATGGATCTCCATTCCATACAGTAAGTGCTTTCCATTATACTCAACTGTGTTCTGATATTTTGCCTAGAGTGTAGGATGGCATGTTCTCTTATAGGTGTGCACGTTAGCTGAGTTATGATATACACAAATGTAATTGACTAGGTGCTTACAGTTTGTATTAAATACGTAATTCTACCATGGTAATTATAAACTAGTATGTATAAAGCTCGTTTTGCTCTTGCAGAAGAACTCCCTGATAATTGGAATGATGCACCGGATATACAGTCATTACGGTCTCTGGACCGGTCCTTTGTTTTCCCTGGTAGTTCTTCAATCTCTCGACTCTCTAAGTCTTGACATGCCTTTTTATATTTCACATGGAAGACACATTCTTCATTAGGATCTGAAATCTATTTTTTAATCCAGGTGAACAAGTTCATATCCTTGCATGCTTGTCAGCGTGTAAGCAGGACACAGAAATTATTACTCCCTTTAAATTAGCTGCAGCCATGAGTAAAAATGGCCTAAGACTAAGCCCAAAGAAACAAAATGGAAATGTGGAAGTTGACAATGGTACATTGTTGGGAAAGGGAGATATGAGTCCTGATAGTCAAGGTGCAGATAAAAATGGTGAATCCCTTTCAAAAGAGAAGACTGGTTCACAAAAGGATGTTTCTGCTAGTGAATCTCTTCTCAGAATGGAGGATCACAAAAGACAGACGGAAATTTTATTGCAAAGATTTGAGAGTTCTCATTTTTTTGTTAGGATTGCAGACTCAAGTGAGGCACTTTGGGCAAAAAAAGATACTTCTAGGAAGTCTTCAGAATCGGTTGATGTGGATGGTCAAGAGTCCACGGAAGATGGAACCCAGAAAACTGCAGTAAATGCCATTATTGATAAGGGGAATTTTGATCCCAATGTCTCTGGAGGCGTAGCAAGAAATAATGTCAAGTGTTGCTCTCTTTCTAATGGAGACATAGTGGTATGTGCAATGAAGCTTGTAGGTTATTCATTGTAAACATACGTATTGTGTTTATACTGTATATATATGCACACACACCATATGTATATTCATATCATACTTCAACCCGCTTGAGAAACGAAATATCAAATAGACATCGGGACATTGTTTTATGGTGAAAAACTTGGGATCTTCTATCTTCACCAAAGATTTTGTTTACCCATTCAGCTAGTCTTCACACTTAACCCCGTATAATCCCAAAGTACCTCTCATATAATTTTCTTTCTTTTTCTTATGCTGACCACGGCTCACTGGCAATGACTCTTGCAGCCGAATTTTTTTAAGATTTATGTTATTCTGTGCTCAACGAATTTCCAATGATTTTGTTTTCAGGTGACTGTAGGAAAAAAATGTTAATTGGATATTAGATAGGTGTGTTTATCAGGTTTTAGGTGTACATTGAAGAATCCATGTCTTATATGTGTTTTCTGGTTTAGTCTTCATTTGTTAGGTGAAAGTTTAGAGTAGAATTTCCTCCATATTCATGCAGCTTTAGTTGTTAAGCTTCCTGCAAGGTTTTATAAGAGAAAATCCCTGGCGGGTCTTAGTTTGTACTAAAATAAGTAAGTTTTGTAACTCTGATAACAAATTCCTTACCCCTTAGTTAATTTTTCTACTGTTGCTTTGTTTATTCTATACCTTCCATTTTAAAATATACTGAATTTTCTTTTTCCTCTCATATTCATGGCTATTGTAAGCAGTTGTTCAGATCACTTATTCTCATTCCATTTTCTTGTTTGGAAGGATGCAGGTTCTTTTACAAGTGAATGTTGGTGTAGATTTTTTGAATGACCCTGTGATTGAGATTCTTCAGTTTGAGAAATATCGTGAGAGAAGTTTGTTTGCTGAGACTCAGGACAACTTAGTTGATGCAAATCAGGACCCATGTGGAGAATTGTTGAAATGGTTGCTCCCTTTGGATAACACCCTTCCACCTCCAGCTCGCCCTTTATCTCCTGCTTTAACTTCCAATTCAGGAATTGTTAGCACATCTCAAAAATCTGGTTCTCAACTCTTGTCCCATTTTAGAAGTTACTCCATGTCATCATTACCACAAAATACCGCACCACCACCTGCACCTATTAAAGCTGCAAGTTCTAAGCCAAGCTTTGATCTTGAAGACTGGGATCAGAATTCATCTCAGAAGTTCTTGAAGAATAAAAAAACTGGTGCTGAGGGGCTTTTATCTTTTCGAGGAGTGTCATTGGAGCGAGAAAGATTTTCCGTTCGTTGTGGATTGGAGGGAATCTATATACCTGGAAGAAGGTGGAGGAGAAAACTTGAAATCATACAACCTGTAGAAATCCATTCTTTTGCCGCTGACTGCAATACAGATGACCTTCTTTGTGTCCAGATAAAGGTGTGAGCAATGATTGACTAGGTCAAGGTGTTTGTTAATTGTGCTTTTGTTTTTCCTCCTGGAAGTTTTATATTGTCTAATACCTCTAGTTTGAAATGACATTTTTGTTAGGCTTTGTCTCACATTCCTATTAAGTTATCATTTTGTTTTGCAGAATATTTCTCCAGAACATGGGTTAATACTTGTTTTGCCTTGATATTTTTATAATGTCTAATATCTTGTTAGGAATGACATGTTTGCTAGGCTTTGTCTCACATTATCCTTTTGTTGTGCAGAATGTTTCTCCAACACATGCACCAAATATTGTGGTGTATATAGATGCTATAACAATTGTTTTTGAGGAGGCTTCAAAAGGTGGACAGTCCTTATCATTACCAATTGCATGTATAGAAGCAGGAAATGATCACAGTTTGCCAAATCTAGCCCTCAGGTTGTTATGTCTTCGGTATCTCAATTTGGATTTCATGTCACACTGTAGTTTTCCTTGTTACAGAAACTTCATTTTCCATGGTGATTGTGTGTTTTTTTATCACGTTAATGCCTAGGATTAGAAAATTATATGGATCGGGTGAAACATGTATAACGGTTGGCAAATTCTCTTGAACTTAGAAAGAGCTTAGATGCCTGAAAAATGGCTAAAAACACATATGACTTACATCTAGTTTAATACAAATTTGGGGTAGGAGAACAACCTCTGGCTACTCTGATACCAGGTTTGACACAGCAAACGCACCTGGTGACATAGAAAAAGGGCACCATCATTCTGGAGTAAAGTTGGAGCTTCATATCTTTAGAGTTTGAAACTAATGTTACATTGTTACTTACATCACACTTGTTTTGAAGAAAGATGTATAGTTTTTGGAATCCCAATTTATTTTTTCTCTTCTCATTAAAGTTTCTCATGGCAGGAGAGGTGAAGAACACTCCTTTATTCTTAAACCAGCAACATCCCTGTGGAAGAATTTCAAGGCTGGTGGTGATAGAAGAACTCAATCATCACAACTACAGGCTGGAAATGCTGCACCAAGCTTGCGTCCGCCGGCTAAGACTGTTGAAGGAAAGAAGAGTGCTTCAACTGCTGATCAGTATGCAATTATGGTATCATGTCGGTGCAACTACACTGGTAATTATATATCTCTCAATGTTCCATATTTGGAGGACCTAAGTTTTTATTTCTAATTCTTCTCCTTTTATGTTACATCTGCAGAGTCGAGATTATTTTTCAAACAGCCAACAAGTTGGTGTCCGCGTGTTTCAAGGGATCTTATGATCTCTGTTGCAACTGAAATGTCTGGACAATCTAGTGCACCCAATGGAGGAGTCTCTCAGCTTCCCGTTCAGGTTTCATATACTTGGTAGCTCGAATGTGTATTTGTGGGATTTCCTTTTTTTCATGTTGTATTAGGTTCCATCTAACTTTTCAATCTTGCAGGTCTTAACTCTTCAGGTTTCAAATCTAATGTCAGAAGATCTAACTCTGACAGTTCTTGCTCCAGCTTCATTTACTTCCCCTCCTTCAGTGGTCTCCTTGAACTCATCCCCTACTTCACCAATGAGTCCATTTGTTAGTTTAACTGAGTTTACAGGAAAGAATCCTACTATGCAGACGATAAGCTCACCACTCCTTTCGGACAATCAGAAACAATATGGTAAAGGTGGAGTTTGGCCAGCTTCTTTTAGCGAACAGACTTCTCCATTATCTGATGCCATTCCAAGTACCGGTCCGTGTTGTACACATCTGTGGCTTCAGAGTAGAGTTCCACTGGGGTAATGCTCCATTTTCTTCTCTCTTTTTCTTTTCGTATTGATGGGTATTCCAGTTATTATAATTTTCTCGTCACAACAGATGCGTCCCCTCTCAATCTATGGCAACCGTCAAGCTTGAGCTACTTCCATTGACTGATGGCATAATTACACTGGACACTCTACAAATTGATGTGAAGGAAAAAGGTAAACATCTTCGTATTTCTACCATTTTCTTTTTCCACACCACTTTAGGAAAAATGAGTGGTTTACGTACTTTCGTGTCAAGCAAAATTTAATAGTACGTTTGGATAAGGGTTCATTAGTTGATACTTAGGGGATATGTTGTACAGTTTTACTGTTCAAATTATGTCCTGCTTTGAGTGTTAAACAACAATTATTACTCAATAGGTCTGAAAAGAAAATGATAAATAGCACTTGTTTAGGCGTATTCTGTTATGGAATCTAGGTCCGCTAATTTGACTGCTTAAAGATGGAGCATTAGGAATAAAGGAACGAGTCTTGGGCAGTTAATTTAATCAGTAAGTAACGAATCAGTATCTAGAAGACACTTTGGTTGGTTTTCTGCTTCTCTCGGGTTCCTCTCTCAGAACTAAATCTCGTATGTTATCCTTTACCTAAATGTGAAAATCCAACTGATGAATTTGTTGTTCTGATCGAGTACCATTTTCTTGCACAACAGGTGTTACCTACATACCCGAGTACTCACTCAAGATTAATGCGACTTCCAGTATTTCCACAGGGATTATTTAGGAAATATCTAGTGCAGCATGCATGTCATTCTCCCACTTTAAACCGCCCTTGAAGAATTTTGAACCGTCACTTGTGCAGTCATCCAGCATCAGGCTCTTAACAACAGGCGCCGCACCGATGTTTGCTTTTGCTTTCTTTAGTCGAGATTCTCGAATTCGTTCTACAAATACAAGGTTCCCTGTGTGTTGTAAATGGTGGTTTGAGAGGGGATAGGAGTTGTTTCAAATATCCCTTCGATGGGAGACTGTATTCTCTGTATGTGTTGGTTGACATGTAACCATTTTATACAGAACAAAAAATTATGGAGACTTTCTTTGAGTTTTATACGTGGCAATGATTTGGCTGTTTCTTTTTCTTCATTGTTTTCTTCTTCCTTTATTCCGTTCCCCACATGATGTCATGGCTTTTGCAAATTTCCACAAGAACGTACCTGCATCCGGTACGTCGGTGCAGTATTTCAAACAAAGGACGCAATATAATGTTATTCGTTATAATTTTTGTTAAAGTAGTGCGTTATTAGTACTGTTAAAATAGTGTACTTAGTAAAAGTCTTATTTTAAACTGTTAAAATAGTGTACTTAGTAAAAGTTTTATTTTAAAAAGCAGTGTGTTACTGTTATAGTATCGTACCTAGCGAGTATACCTTGTAAAAGTCTTTCATTTTAAAAAAAGCAGCGCGTTATTGGTACTGTTATAGTAGCGTACCTAGTAAAAGTCTCGCATTTTAAAAAGCTGTGCTTTACTAGTACTGCTATAGTAGCGTACCTAGCGAATCTAAGTGCAATGCAGGCATAAAAATTATTTTTTTGTTTACTAGTACTGCTATAGTAGCGTACCTAGCGAATCTAGCAAGTGCATTTAATAAACCTAGCGAGTGTACCTAATAAAAGTCTCTCATTTTAAAAAGCAATGCTTTACTAGTACTGCTATAGTAGCGTACCTAGCGAATCTAAGTGCAATGCAGGCATAAAAATTATTTTTTTGTTTTTTTTTTCTTTTACTAGTAGCGATTTCACATTTTTGTTTTCTCTTTTGCATTTTTTTTAAGGGGTGTGATATCCACACACCCCTTTTTACTTCTCCCACACCTTTTTGGATTTCGGCCGTCGGATTAGATGAATTGAAGAATATCTAACGGACAGAAATTAACAGGGGTGTGTGAGAAGTAAAAAGAGGTGTGTGGATAGCACACCCCTTTTTTAATTACTCAATTGAACAACAAAATAAGATTCTGAAATACTTTCAATTTAGCATAACAAAAACAAGTGGAAAATTGGAAAGAAAAAAAACAAATATATGAGAAGTGGTCTTGGGTGAAAAATTAAATGATAAAAAAACCCAAAAAATAAATAAAATATGAGAATAATAAGATGCACGCATTGCAGGCAATGATGCCTTTTGCAAAATTACGACCAGGACTTACCTGCATCGGATACTTCAGGGTATGGTATTTTAAATTAATAATGCAATGCAATGTTAATTTTTCAAAAAAGCCGCGTGTTATTGGTATTGTTAAAGTAGTGTACTTAGCAAGTCCAAGTGAAGTGCAAGCACAACATTTTTTGTTCTTTTGCTTAGTGATTTCACATTCTCGTTTTCTCTTTCATTTATTTATTGTTTAATTTACTCAATCAAATAACTAAATAATGCATAGACTATTATCCTTTTCGCCAATACAAAATTTCAAATAAAATGCTATTATTAAACTTAAAAAAAAAAATTCTCAACATTGTTTTGCTTTCCAACTCCACGAATCCGTGACTTAGAGAATTAACTAAGATTCTGAAATACTTCTCAATTTAGAGAACAAAAACAAGTGGAAAATTGAAAAAAAAAAAAAAAAAGTGGTCTGGAGTGAAAATAAATAAATAAAACCCAAAAAATTAAATAAAAGATGAGAACAATAAATGCATGCATTGCAGGCTTTGAGGAGTGACATGACGATATAAAACACGTGCGTTTCCTTCCTCCTAATACATTAAGTTCGAAGATCTAGATTATTGAATTTGATCCAACAATTACAAACAAAGATCAATTTTAAAAGTTATGTTAACTTTAATTATTAAATTAAATTTCAATTGTACAGATCTCAAATAGATTAAGAAGAAAGAATCGGGATAGAATCCTTTTCCTTTTTTTTTTCTAGTCTTAGACAACGGATTGCCCGGGCATGCCGGGCAGCTCGATTTGCTTTTTCTTTCTAGTTTTCGGCTCCATTAAAAATAGTTTTAAAAAATGAGGAGAGGGAGAATCCGATAATTCGGAATATTATACGTCAAGTAACGATATTTTGGCTAATTATTATTTATTTTGGTCCCAAAAAAAACAAATATATTTTTCTTTTTTTCACCAAACTTTAACTGTCAGCTTGTGGGAGTCCATTTTCTGAGATTTCTGCAGACATTTCTGGGTTAAAACTGAAAATTTGGCCGTTCCTATCTGATAAAAAGGACACTTCCTTGGGTTTATTTATTTTTTCTTTTTCCCTGGAGCTGAGTGATTTCGCTTCAAGCGTTCGTCGAATTTGATCTGCTTTCCGCGTGATCTAGCTGTTTTCTCAGCTGGGTCGTCTTATTTTACCTCTAAATTCAGTTGGATTTTTGTAAAGTTAGAAAATTTCAGGGATTTTGGTGGGTTTTTCGTATGGGTTGTGTCGACGGCGGATAGAGGCGGTTCTGGGTGGTTCTGCGGGGGTGGGAAGGTGGTGGGTTTGGGTGTTTGATGGTATCTGGATTTGATTGTTTTAGGGTTTGTGAGAAATGGGTTTGAAAGCTGAGGATGGTAAAGTGGAGGCCTGGGACATCTGCAAATCGAAGGAGAGGAGGAAGAAGAAGCAGAAAGCTGATGGGGATGATGATGATGACGTGGAGGAGGAGGGGAGTGGGTGTTGGGTTAGGCTGAGGTACTTTGGGAGCTGCATTTCTTCAAGATCCAAAGTTGATAGCTCAATCAGTGGGACCAGTAATACTCGCTGTGGTGGTAACTTTCTGCTGCTCTTGGAATCACTTTTTTACAAGCTCATATGCTTCACGTATGTTTGTTGAGATTGATTGCTTTTGGGGATTGTTCTGTTGTTTCTGTTTGAGCTTGTGTTGTGTAATCTGTAGAGTTCTTACTTTGTTAGTCATAGCATAAGCAAATTTAGCCTCCCATAAGTTAGCTGCATTATACTACTTTGGTCAATCCGAAGAGCTTTGCTCTTGGTAGATTTTAATCAAAGCATGATAATTCCCAGAACTTGTGAAGAGTATACCTGCAGTGACGGGGGTAAATTTTGAGCTTTGGAGGGGGTTTTTAGAGATGAAACCCAATTGAGCTCTTTTTTCTTTCTCATACGAGAATAGCCTGATTGGTGGCTGAAAAATCCTCTTGGTCCTCAAAGAAACATTCCACAGAAACATGTGAGTTTGTTTTTGAGAACAAGAGTAATCCCTCCTCTTTGCTCTCCTATAGTGGGGAAACAATATCTTAATTCCAGACTGCATGACTAAATGAATACATAAGAGACGTTTGCAGAAACTTGAAGTATGTTCTGCCTTATTAAAAAGATGAAGGCTTGTGTATTCTGATACTGTACTACCCTGTAATTTACACTTTCTTTAGTTTGTTGGATGCTTTGTATAAAACTTATCTGTTTCTTCTGAGGATTGTCGACCAAAAAACTAGGGCTGTCTTGTATGGAAGGAAATGAAAACTAATCACTAACTAGGAAGCTCAGTCTGTTGTGATTTAGGACAGTGAGGTTGATAATTAAGGAATTGGCAAGGAGATGGTTGGGCATGTGGATGAAATTTTGGTAGCAGCAGTGAGGGTGTATCATTATGGTATGGGAAATGAAGCCATAAGGGGTGTGTATGCTATTGGAGGATAGAATTTATGGCTTTAGCAACATTTTCCTGGGTTTGGAAGAGTGGTTTCTGAGTTGAGTACATAGTAATTCTAGATATAAACTAAGTTTTTTAAGATACATGGCCTATGTCAGATGGCTGTCGTTATGGTGTCTGATTTAGCTGGTCTTCTAATTTCCTATTCAACGCTGCTGACTCATATGATAGAGCACTTCTATTTGACATTATATTGATCTGGTATATCTTTTTGTGCAATTCATCGGTTATGTGTACTTGTCTTCGAGAGTAAGTTCTCACATCAAATCCTTTGTATGCTTTAAACTTAATTTGCTTACCGGGAACATGTTTTCAACTTAGTACTATTAAGAAACCATGTTTTTTAATTTGTATCAGTAGTCTAATGTATTGTTTTCTCTTTTGGTGTGTGCAGAGACTAAATCTATAAATGATACGAGCAGGGACCAACCAACAGCTACTGTAGTTTCTTCGTCAACCACTAGTAATACAGAAAGTAATGCATCCACTTCCAAACTTGAAGAGGAACTTAAAGTTGCTTCACGGTTGCGAAAATTCACATTTATTGATCTTAAATGGGCAACAAGAAATTTCAGACCTGAAAGTCTTCTTGGTGAAGGTGGTTTTGGTTGTGTGTTCAAGGGGTGGATAGAAGAAAATGGAACTGCTCCAGTAAAACCTGGCACGGGTCTTACTGTTGCCGTTAAAACTCTTAACCATGATGGACTTCAGGGTCATAAAGAATGGCTGGTTTGGATCTGTCCTTATTTTTTTGTAACTTTAGCACTACTAAATATTTTGGTGTTCTCTGCCTATCTTGTATTCAATTATTGATTTTTGTTTCACTTTCTATGTGGCAGGCTGAAGTAAATTATCTTGGTGACCTTGTCCATCCAAACTTAGTTAAACTTGTAGGATACTGCATTGAAGATGATCAAAGGCTGCTAGTGTATGAGTTCATGCCTCGAGGGAGCTTGGAGAACCATCTATTTAGGAGTAAGTAACTGCCTTTTTGAAAATCTCATTTTCATTCAGTGCACCCAATTAGCCAATTAGGCATTTAGGAGTATTATTTGGCATTCTTTGACAATATCTGCTATGTGCAGGGTCGTTGCCTCTTCCATGGTCTATTCGAATGAAGATTGCATTAGGTGCTGCAAAAGGCCTTGCTTTTCTCCACGAGGAAGCAGAAAGACCCGTGATCTATCGTGACTTTAAAACCTCCAACATCTTATTGGACGCCGTATGTGCTTAAAGCTTTGGCTAACTCACATGCTTTCCCTTAATATCATTCATCTATCTAATAAAGTGCCATTTCAGGATTATAATGCCAAGCTGTCTGACTTCGGACTTGCCAAAGATGGTCCCGAGGGTGATAAAACTCATGTCTCCACCCGTGTGATGGGAACTTATGGTTATGCAGCTCCTGAATATGTAATGACCGGTAAGGAATTGATAGTATATCTCTCAAATATAATTAGTTAAGATGGCCGTCTCTTCATTTTTCTTGTAATTTTTCATCCACTTCACTAGTTTCCGTAATTCAATTTCTCAAACTTCATATCTTGAGCATGTAGAAGTTATACGCCATTTATCTGGTGTTGAGTGTTAGTTACACATGAGCTAGGTCTAAGATGGTGGGTGCAATTAATGCTCATCCTCTTGGACATTATGTTTTTGGTACACGTAAAGATTCTCAATGCTTTGTTGAAGTCTGAGTATATTCACTTGTATTTTGTTGCAGGACATCTTACATCCAGGAGTGATGTATATAGTTTTGGTGTGGTTTTACTCGAGATGCTGACCGGCAGAAGATCCATGGACAAAAACCGACCCAATGGCGAACATAACCTTGTTGAATGGGCACGGCCACATCTAGGAGAAAGAAGAAGATTCTACCGGTTGATAGACCCTCGGCTTGAAGGCCACTTTTCAATAAAAGGTGTCCAAAAAGCCGCACAACTAGCTGCCCACTGCCTTAGTCGAGATCCAAAAGCCAGGCCCCTAATGAGTGAAGTTGTCGAAGCCTTAAAGCCCCTGCCAGCCCTCAAGGATATGGCAAGCTCATCATATTATTTCCAGGCAATGCAAGGCGACCGTGTCGGTTCCAGCCCAAATACCAGAAACGGCGTCAGACCACAAGGAGGATTGCTGACGAGGAACGGGCACCATCAGCAGAGGAGCCTTTCGATACCAAAGGGTACCCATGCTTCTCCATATCACCACCAATATCCCCATCCATCGCCAAAACCTAATGTCAAACCGTAAGATAGGGTTGGCAGCTCCCTGTATCATTTCCCACCTCCTGTGAGCAATCATTTTCTTCTTTTCCCCCCTTTTTCCGCTTCCTCGATCGGTATAAATGTAATTTTTGGTTAAAGCATTTGTTTTTGGACCAACTGGAAAAGCAGCAGAGATTCATGTTTGCTTTGATGTTATGTTTAGAATGTAAGGGCAGGTGAAGCTTCTTTGAGCAAAAATGTCTTATGCCTTATCTGGTTGGAAAGACCATAATTATTGCCTCCCTTTAACTTGTCATCTTATTAATGCTTAAGTCTTTTGGCTCAATGAATACGTTCACACAACGGGTTTACAAAACTTGCAGCTCAAGTCGTTAAGAACATTACCTCCAAATTCAATATTTTATGTACAAATTCCCGTCTCCTAACATCGCTCGTCTACATGGCCTTACCTTTTGGACTTGGGCAAAATTCAATCTTGTTCTACGTCAGCTAACTAGACCAGACTTCGATTGAGTGTGATATAAAAGCTATTATTTCACGTGTTATAATATAATCAGCGGTAGCCAAATTCTCTATCTGTAGATTAGAGTACTTTTATGTTTTTGGGACTATATTTCCAATCTGCAGTAAACGTATAAAACGTGCCTTCTTTAATTATTTCTGTGAAATAAATATGTACATGCTCAAACCTCTCTCATGGTGTCGCGCATTTGTAATTTACTAACATCTCAGCCTGGAAGACCACTTTGCTAGATGTACTAAATCCATGCTTAATCCATGAGAGGTTTTGTTTTGTGTTCCTTTTCTTCTTTGGCAGGTCGTTCTCCGATGGTGAAATCCGCATCGTCGTTATAAAGGATGACTGTTGTTTCATGCAGCCTTCCTGGTCAGCTGCTCCTTTGACGTGCTCTCGAAGATCTTGTCGGCATTTCCAACTTCAAATCCGTCTCGCCTGTGATGCTCTTTAACCTGTGCAAGTTCGTAGTTCAATTGTTCTTAACTGTACAACACTAAAAGAAACTTAAAACCTGAAATTACCAAGAGACGGAAGTTTGATCACCTCGTCAAGGGGCAGATTGCTGTATTGAGGCAGAACCAGGCGTTCAGCAAACTCGATGTAGGAACAGGGGACTGATTCAGTTACACCATCCGCAAATTGGAAATGGATTGAATCTGCGACTGTTGAACTTTGCTGAAGAAGGCCATCGGGGCTCACTGTTAATGCCAAAATTAAACTCATTACAACATAATCTCCGGAATTGTACTGTGTAATTTGGTCATAACAGCATTGAGTCATATATGTAAAAAAAGATGTTTCATGAAATTTCACTAAACTCAGTTTCGAAATGCCAACAATGTCTCCCATTTCATATCGCAAAGAAGCATCAATCATGTACAAAAACACCACAAGATCATTTCTAAGACATTTTGTGGTGCTAGAAATCATGGAACAAACCTTTAAGAATTCCCCCTTCAGAATTCAACTTGAAACCATTCTTCTCAATGAACTGATTGAGGCTTTTAATATCTCTCAAGTGCGATTTCAGCTGATGAGTGGAGATGGTGGCATGGTTCAGTGCATACCCATTGACAAGTGTCCAGGCAGCATATTCGCTTTCCCTACATATCCATAAGATATAAGCCCTATAAAGATCGAGATAATAACAATACGATGCCAGGAAATGCAAAGTTCACATTGTTCAACTTCAGGGATGCTACAGTATTCAAACCCAACCTCCCTGACAGATACGAAATTTTGCTTACACAAATAGTAAGACATGGATCTTGACACAAGAACAGAATGAAAATCAAGTACCTAGCCAATTGTTGAAACTCAGAATGTAACGGCTTCTCCCACGTTAAAGATCCGAGCGCACTTGCTAGAGCAGCATGTTTATTTCCAGAACCAGATATTTCAGTGTACTTTTTTATTATATCCTGAATGTTGAAACAACAGTTTCACTATATGCGAAAGAGGAACCATATGAACAACATGTTATCTATTTTCCACGAACAGAGGAACATATATTGATATATACCTGAGTTTGGGGACTCATCTGATCTACAAGTAGCTCGGATATGAAAACTCTCGGCAGAGGCCCATTCACACCACTGCCGCCATGAGGAATGGGAATACTGGGGGGAGAAAACCACAATGCTCTCAATTTTTTAGCCGGGAATCTCAATTCCTCCCGGGGTGTGTACCCAAAATCCAGGAAAATTTTGGCCATGGAATCAATGCCATAACCATTCACCTATTTATTGTTCCAAATTAAAACAAACTTCAGCACCAATGCTAACAAGATCACTTTAAAACTAACGAATATTGCAGATGTGAATTAAGTCAGTTAGCCACGGAAATATCCTCGTAGTTTAGATTCTTTGGAACATCGATTTTGTCAACAAAAATGAACGCATATCATCAATTTCATCACATACGGAGTTTAATGTCTAAACGAAAACACGAATCAAAGCTTTTTTTTATAACAATCCATTGATCCAAGGGAACAGAATTCAATTACCCCAAAAGTCCTGAATGCGAAATGGTCATAGTAAATTTGTTCATCGGAAGCCGACCCAACAAGCTCCAAGATTGCTTTTGCAGTTGGGTTTCTGCTTAAGTAGACAGCCTCCATGCTAGCCAACACTGCCCTGAAAAATGATTCAGCTCCCTGCAAAACATGATCAATTAATCTAAATAGCAAATACGCACTACTGTCTAGCGATATTCCTCTCTTTCAGCATAAAGGTCTCAGGATCGAGTCTCGTGGAGGACGAGTTGTATAAAAACATCGAAAATTAACAACAGATGAGAATCGAACCTGGGAAGGAGGATCATGGGATGTTCCGTTGTCTGATCTGGAGCTGGAAAGGGTAGAGAGATATTGCCTGTTCGTGGAGATTGAATGTTTGAGGGGAAAGGATGATGGTTTGGTGAGGGAGATGAAATTCCTCCGGGTGATGGTGATGGGATTAACGTTTGGTTGGAGAGCAGTGAGAGAGTAAAGGGTTGATGAGGTTTTGTTAATGGCGGATGAGGAGGAGGTGACGGAGGAGATCATTCTGGACAGTCTCATACGTCGTCGTCGGCTTTCTCTCGCTCTCTCTGGAATTATATTTATTTCTTGTTTCTTCTTCTTTTGCTTCTCTCTGTTTGGAAATGTAAAGGATCTCCGAATCCCTTCTTTTTAATCGTTAGATTAAATTTCAATGACTTAGATTTTCCGACTTGATAGATTTAGTAAAAAGGATCAGGAGATGATCCATTTTCCTTGGAAATAAGTTGCGTTTGCTCTGCTCTTATGTCCAACTTGATTCTCTCCTTATCATTTTGGTGAGAATTCCGTTTATCTATCTTATACGATTAGTTTTTACCAAATATTATTTGTGTTTAATTTTAAATAGAAATATTTAAAATAATTTCTTTTTCTTCTGCTTTCTCTCTCTAGAATTATATTGTTAGTTGTTTCTTCTTCTGCTTCTTCTCTGTTTGGAAATAAGTTGCGTTTGCTCCGCACTTAGCTCCACCACCCTCCAACTGGAATTTTAATCCAGACAACGTCACAATGCATATATACCGTACGACGTGGCATTCATCTCAATTTTCTTTCGTTTTCTGCCAAACAATCAATTATTTAAGTGCCTCTTTCTTACGATTATCCAATAATGTATTCCAATAATTTCAACGATTTATGTATTTAAAAAATTTAAGTTCGATTTTTATAAAATATGAGTTTAAACTACATTATTGTTAGCTCATTGTGAAGCTAAGTTTGCCCTCCTCTCGCTTAGTATAGATAATATCGTTTATTAAAAATAATTACCGTATTTATTTTAGATTCGACTCATATAAAAAACGACTGCATAGTATTTTTGTGTTAAGTTAGATATCTAAGTAGCGGCTTTTCTATTGTGTGGTCAATTTCCTTCTTTAAAATATAGTATCACTTGTAGTAGAAAAATCATCTAAACACAAAATAAATAAAGACAGAGCTGGTCATTTAATAAGTGTAACAAAACATGATTAAGAATATTTTTTATTTTAAGAGAAAAAGTTAATAACATCTTAATATTGAAAGGTTGACTACAAAATATGAGCAATTCTACACATACCTTATTTTTTTATACCATATTTATATCACTTTTCTAATAGAGTTAATATCCACCAACACATGTGAATCTAATCTCTATTAAAGATATAGAGAGGTTTTTTAGTATGTTAGGAACACCTTCCGGTACATCAATTATCATAATACGAGTGGTTTGATACTTAAAGAAAAATTCAACTAGTTTTAATATAACACTTGATGTATTAGGCCTTGTTTCCAGTATATTGAAATATTCATCGCCAAAAAGATATTTTTGTCGCTGCTGGTGTGGATGCCGGACTTGTGACCAGGAGGAGGTTGAAATGTCTTTGTGAATCTTCCTAATCTCCGAAAGAACTGAATAACCATTATTTGTCACCGGTTATTATTATTTTATTTTTTTAAAGAAGAAGATATTTTTGTGATATTATTATTATTTTGTTATTTCTAGCAAGCATCTGTTAGTGTTGGTCCCAATACAGACGTGATTAGACGTGAAGACAAAGATGTGAAGCAAAGAAAGCTAATTATTGGTGGTGAGCTACCACTTACCAGGCTTTGAACTGAACCATGCTAAAGGTGCAATGCGACTGTGTGAGAATGGGCTACCAATATTTGAACCTTGGACAAACTGATGAAATGGCCCATCAAATTTTCAAATCACCCTCAATTAACAAAAAAATTAAAATTAAAATTTAAAAAAAATTCAGTGGCAAATTACTTCAACTATGTATTTATATTAAAATTAGACCTATTCCAAATTCAAAACTAAAATTTCTCTCTCACAAGTGAAGAGAAATATCACAAGTATTTTATCAAACTATTGAATATTTACAAAGTAACTTTCGTAACGAGTCAGTTCACTCATGTAGGCTAAAATGAGTTATAACTTAGGGCCTGTTTCGAGTTACTTCTTTAGAAAGTATTTATGTTAATTTATTATTATTATTATAAAAAAATTGGTATTTAAAAAATTACAAATCAATTATTTTTTAGAAAAAGTATTTGAAAGTACTTCATAAATAAGCATGTAACATGTACATCTTCATAAAGCACTTTTACGAGTTAAAAATGCTTCCAATTTGCTAAGGGCATCTCCAACCGATGGCTGGCCAGAGGGCTCGTTTTAGCCCTCTGGCCCTCCAAGATTCTCCAAGATATTAATATTTTAATGAACAGTACATGGCCATATTTGCATCCGTCTCCAACCGAGGGCCAGAGGGCCAGAGGGCTCGTTTTAGCCCTGTCACAAAAAACCGTCTCCAACCGAGGGCCAAAGGGCCATACATAATTTATTATTTAAAAATTACAACTTAAATTCAAATCCAACGGCTAAGTTGACACACCCCGACCCGAAAGTGGGGCATGCTGGCCGTCACGTGAGTGTGACGTAGCCATGTGCGCTGTGCGGAAGCGAAGATCGATGACGTAGTACGAACTTATTAAAATCAAAATCTAACAACCTAAATATGGATGTGTGCTAGAAATAATTCAATACTTATACATATTCAGAGCGTACTAGGTCGAGTACAGTCAAGCATAAGTGAAAGAAATCCTACATAAATGGTAGTCTGTCAGAACCGTCTTGGGGCCTCGCTAACCGTCCATGACGTTGCTACCTAGTACCTGGAGGGGCGCAAAACTTAAAATGTGAGTGGGCAAAAACAAAGTTTTCCAAAACCATTTCATAAATTCATAAATAACCCCTCGCTGTAAATCAGTATAATTTCCCAGAAAATAATACGTATATAAACTTATATACGAAAACTCGTCTTAACATCAAATCTCGTTATCAAACGTAATCATAGGCCATGTCAATATATATCAATTCAGAAACTCATTATCATCATCAGGCAAGTAACATAAACTAGGGTATCCCTAGTGTACTGTCAGCCGGAGTCACCTCTAATGACCTGTACGGCTGAATCTAGAACTCATTCATCATACTCAATCCCTATCAATCATTATCATCATCCTGCACACGAGTCGGAACCACCTATTGTGGTCTGTACGACAAGCTAGGTGTATAATATGACGCTCTGTGCTACGATCACGTGAAGGCTGTGCGACGAATCGCGGGTCACCAACGAGTCGAAACCACCTATTGTGGTCTGTACGACAGGCTAGGCACCTATCTTGGATCCAAGTTGAGCGTACGGTGCGTGAGGTGAACGATCACGTGAAGGCTAGGCCCTACTCTGGCGGAGCACAACACCCGAGGTGCAGGTGATTAGCTAAATCACAATCTATCATCATTTCAAGCACTACCACAGTACTTATCTGACTTGCCGACCGTCCTCGGCGTCAGTGCATAATGAATGCAATTATAATCATATTTATACACTATAGTAGGCATGCGACATGGCAATCTAATTATCAAATCCAATCAATTCGTAAATCAATCAATTTACGTTTCTGGGAAAAACGTCATATATATATATATACTGAAAACAAAAGCCCACTCACCTGGACTCCACGCTATAGCCCCCTAGCACAACTCTCGAGATATCCCAAATGATTCCAATTGATCACTGCCTAGCATGAATATCAATTCATGTCTCAGAATCCGTACTGAGAGAATATGAAATTTATAATAAACGCATCCCTACGAATTTGATCTGGAAGATCCGTATCACGAATCTTCAATCCGTCACTTCCAATAATCCACATTAAGCTTCTAGAATAATATCCCAAAGTTTCGTTACGATCCAACGGTTGGATCTCCGCCAATTGCCAAAACCAAGTGGCGGTTAACGTTTTATTTATAAACTTACAATTCCAATTCGGGAAGATCCGTTAGACGGATTCCCGATCCGTAAATTCCTACATTACTCAAATATTATGTACTACAAGATACTAAATTTTGGTGACGATCCAACGGTCGGATCGTCGATTCATATTTTGACCTATTACCGAATCGTTATTTAAAGCACATAAACGGACTACGTAAATAACTTCTCATACGAAGGTCAATTTTGGTATATAAATATACCAACGCGACCTACACGACGTCACGAACGTCGTGATAATTTTAAAATAATTTTGGGAGGTGGCACGCGCCGCCACGCGCCGGGAAGCCCACGGGCAGACGCGCCCCCACGCGCGTCATCCCCTACCTCCAGCTCGCCGGAAAATCCACCGGCGCCGGAAAACCTGCAACTCGTCCTTTCTCTCTCATTTCTTCACCTTTTTCACTCGTTTTTCTTCCTACATCCTCTAAATTCAATGTAGAACAAGGCCATACCTTCAAATTCCTCGAAAAACTTCTAGAAATTCCACGGGGAATTTCTCCAAAACCGGCCGATCTCGAAACCCACGATCCCGACGTCCAACACGTGCAAACGAGGTACTCCGAGCCTCGTGGGAACCTCTAGAGTCTCTCTGTGATTTTAGTTTCACCTAAAACGAAGCCAAATCAAAGTTGATGAACAGTACCCTTATGAAAAACTCGGGTTTTCTTACGTTCTATGATGTCCCGAGCTTAACTAATGCTAGTACAGTACTTACCAAGTCTCAGGGAACATAAACATGTAGTCCTTGAAGTCGATTCGTGCTTCAATCGTGTTCTTGGTGTATCTCCGTACGTCGGTGGTCGAAGGAAGATGATAGAGTTCGAGAGAGAGAATGAAAGATAAGGATGCAGGGCACGTGTGTGCCTGCATGTATGTGTGTGTGAGTTTATAATTGAAAACACCACCAGCCCAACTTTTGTTTTGGGCCTAATTGTTCAAGACACCCAAACCCAAATCCAACTCAAAACGCACCCGTTTTCGTGCAACCGAGGGTACATTCGTCATTTCACGTCAACGTATTATAAATCTCGGGACGGGATGTCACATAAGTAATGTTGTTTCATGTTACTTAATTTAATTTAATGTTGTATAATAGCTTAGGAAGTTATAGGAAAAAAATATAATTTAAAAAAAATATGAAACAAATTTTGTGAAATAGAAGTTTTAGGAAAAAAAATAGAATTTAAAATGAAATGAAACAATTTTTGTGAAATAGAAGTTATAGGAAAAAAAAAGAATTTAAAATAAAATGAAATAAATTTTGTGAAATAGAAGTTATAGGAAAAAATGGAATTTTAAAAACATATGAAACAAATTTTGTAAAATAAAAGTTATAGGAAAAAATAGAAGTTATATAAAAAATAATAATAAAACTGTAAAAAAAAATTCAAATGCAGATACTAGCCGTTGCATTTGAAATATTTCTTAAGAATTCTTGTCGATTACAACCGACAGGAATTCCAACAGATTTAAAAAAAAAATAGCCAGCCCTCTCCGATTCCGTGGGACCCTCCCAGATTCCACAGCCCTCTGCCCTAGCCCTCGGTTGGAGACCGTTTTTGGGCTATTTTCGGCCCTCTAGACCTTTCGGTTGGAGATGGTCTAATGAAGGTTGGTTGTGTTGGTGTGAGTTCAGGATTTCTTTGTAACCCTAGTCAATTATGTAATTTGCATATATATATTGCCTCCTTGAGAGAAGAATAACACAACAATTCAAAACCTAATACTCTATTACAATTTCATCTGGTTAAGTTGATAAATATTGTTTTTCAGTAGACGCCTAGGTTTGAATATCATGCCGTCAATACTTTTAAAAACCAAAAAAGTGACTACAATCTAAAAAATACTTGTAATATGTCGTGACTCTAGGATGAGGTAGCCTCCCGGCCTCCCCTCCACCATAAACTTTTGGATAGCAAAGAAATACTTCCAATATTTTATGCTTTTAATCATTTATGAAACAATTTTGAAGACTCTTAATATCAATTTTTTTTAATATTCATGCGAATAGAACATGAAATCACCTCCGTTCACAAGAAAATCAAAAGTCGCATAAAGCAAGCTTCTCAGAAATGGTAGAGCAAACGTTTTTCATATTTTCTCTCTTGTCTTTGCCCTTATGTTTTTGGATAATGATACAACGCGAAGACCATAAACACCACAAACTGGGTCAAGCAATTATCGCAATTATTACATTAGGAAAATGTATTTTGACAAGCCACGAACCCAGTTTCTCTCACAAGCAAAACAAATGAACGCCCACTCTTCTTCGATTTTTCTTCAAACGTCACATAATGATGTGTCCCTACGACGATCACTACTCAATATCTCCAGAGACCAAAAAGTGTGAAAACAAAATTTATAGACTTTTGAAAGTGCTTCTTCGGAAAAAACAATTCCCCACCCGACCGATGATACATGAATGAGATCAAAATCTCCAAATCAAATCCCTTACGTTACTTACTCGGGTCCCTTTACTTAAGCCACAAAATTGTTCGGATTCTTGTTATTTTAGATGAGGTTAAGTCTGACGAGAGCTATATTCTATAATTAACAATTCATTTATTTTCAATCTTATTTGTAAAACTCGTTGGAAGTATTTTTATTACAAGCATGTCGAAATTTTTAATAAAAAGCAAAAGAAATAATTTCCGCGCATATTTATTTGTCATATGCACATCCTTATTAACCCTTAATTATGTTTGAGTTTATTGAAGTCAAAGATTATAAGGCCAACTTTCTATAATAAAAAAAAGATTATAATCCCATTTAATTATCTAAAAACGCTCTTTAATTTTTTATATTCTTTGAAACAAGCTCAAAATGCTTTATGTACCTCAAAAATTCTACGCGAGATTGAAATCTAAGAAAAATAAAGCATAAACTCATTCAAGGACCACATTTTAGATTAAAATTCTACTAAAATTCAAGCTTTAAAAATTGAGGTTAAGCATGACATGACAAGAGTAATATTCTACAACTAGCAACTCGTTTATTTACAATTCTACTTGTAAAACTTGTGCAAAGTGTTTTTATTACAAGCATGTCGAAATTTTTAATAAAAAACAAAAGAAATAACTTATGCACATTCTTATTTAATTCTTGATTATGTTTGAATTTATATAACTAAAAAATTACAAATAAACAAAATTGTGCATGTGGAACGAAGTTAAGATCGCTAACGAGACAATAGAGTGTAGAAACCAGTTTTTAAAATTAAAGTGCTTTTCCAAAAAGCATGCAGAAAAATTAATTCTTGAGAATTCCCAAAAAACCACTCACAATAACTGTCTTCTTTTTCCACAAAACTTGCAAGTGCTTTTATGAAACATAAACTATTCTTAAGCGTATTTAACTATCAAAAAAACGCTCTTAATATTTTTTTACATTATCTTTGAAACAAGCTCGAAATCTCTTTATGTACCTCAATTGAAATCTACGAAAAATAATCATAAACTCATTCAAGGACCACACTCTAGATTAAAATTCTAAAATTCAAGCTTTAATTAGCTCGCATGCAAAACTTGAATAAAACCAAAGAATCATTGTTGATTAAAAAAACCAAATCAACATTAATCAAATTAATCTTATTACTAAAACTAGTGATCGCATATTTGAGAAATTTTTAGTTGTGACGAGAATAAGAATGCTACATCATGTGCTTTTATGTAACTGATGAAAATTTTTAACTTTTTAATTATTAACGTTTTAACACACATATCTCACTATTTATATAAAGACACGTGATGTACTCGTGTGGCAGTCACACTGAAAAATCTATCTTTGTACCAAAATATGCGATACCCGAGGTGGAGGTGGCACTGTGCCCACAGAACTTGCGTTTCACGCACTTAGGAAATTTCTGCGCAGTGCTGTCCCCGAAAGCGACCCCTATTTTCTTCCTTCTCGTGGATAACGATTAAAACCCCTCACCCAAAATTTCCACTTCCTCCCCCATACAAATATCTACTTCTCAAGCTTCGCGGACAAACGTTTCCATTTCAGAGGTGAATTTTCACTGTAATTTTACATCCCTCTCTGAATTTTTCTGTAATTATCTGATTTTTCTGTGAAATTTGCCTTCTCCTGCTTCTTCTAGCTCGCAATTTACAGTGTGAATTGGGTAGTTTTTCTTTTAGATGAATTTCCGAGTTAAACTTGTGTGATTGGATTTGATTTCTTAACTTTCGCGATTTTACGATTCTCATAGTTCTAGTTGCTGTAATTGTCTGATTTTTTTTTTTTTTTTTGTGGAATTTTCTTTATTCTGCTTCTTCTAGCTCCCGATTTTACCGTGTTTAACGTCTGGAATTTTAATCTTACTTGAAATTCCGAGTGAAACTTGTGTGATTTGATTTGACATCGTATAATTCTTGGTAAATTTGCTTGAGAACTTTTTATTTAATTTTTATGTAATTATTGATGTTAATTTTTGGATTGAGTTGCGTTTATTAGTAAGCCGAGTTTTATCGCTTGGAATGTTGGATACAGCTTTTGCGATTTGCTTTTGTTTGCTTTGGTTTATGTTAGTCTAATCGCAGAGGTCGCTTTTAACGCTCTACTTTATTCGTTTTTGTTATCTTGTGCCTGTTTTCTTTAATCTCTGTGACTTCATGGTGTAGCTTACTTTTTCTTATTTAAGATGCTTTATCGGTACTGTTTACGTTTAACGAAAAATCACATTTTTACTTTTTTTTTTTTTTTTTTTTTTTTTTTTACTTACTATTTACTATATCTTTAAAATGGAATTTTCATTAAAAATGAAGTTTTTTTTTGGACTTTTTGTTAGTTTTCCTTTATAAATATTGTCTCTGGTCAAGCCGGTGAGGCGTGTGAAGACACGCACATACACACACGTCACCGGCTTGAATCAATGACGGAGGTTACTCAATGAAAGTAAACCCGAGATTATCAAGTTTTTGTTAACCAATTGTAGAAATATTGTATATGTACGAGTGCTACAGTCGATTTTAGCTTGATACGGTTGGTATTTTATACAAATTGATTTTAAGGCTTAGATTTGTAACAAGGGGTGTGATATCCACGCACTCGTTTTTACTTCTTACACACCCTTCTAGTTTTCAGACATCGGATCGGATGAATTGAAGAAGATCAAATGACAGAAATCAACAAGGCGTGCGTGAGAAGTAAAAAGGGGTGTGTGGATAGGACACCCCTTGTAACAGTCCAGCTCTGGCTAGCCAGTATTTCTATTTGGCAGCTTATCTGCGTTGTCCTATAGTTTATATATATTTTTTCAGATATCCTACAAGTTTATATGTTTTTCCAGATTGCTACAGGAATCAAAGTTTGATCATATTTGGTTTGTTACTTGTGCACTTGGTGAAATTTGTATCTAGTAGTATATAGGGTCAATAGTTGTTTCTGAACGCAAACCTTGCTTGTATAAAGGATAAACCCTCATTAATATAAAATTCAAATGTGAAGTGATTATTCCAATTTGGTAATGGATATTGTAATCCTTCTTGAAATAAATTTATTTATCAACTCAGACTTTTTGGCCTCAAAACTAGATAACGCTGACTAGATTTTTGTCGAATGAAATGGTCAGGTTCATGCTTGTGGTTTTGCTATTTGAAATTTGGGTTGACATTACCATTCACCTTTGTTAGCCATTTCATTCATGGTCTGCTAGTTGATGTGGCATTATGGTCTGAGAGTCACCCCACAGTTTAGGGCCAAATATTTTATAGCATATGGCTTTATGCCATGGTTACTTCAGACTGTAAGTTTTTGGAATATATCGTTCACACTTTTTCTCAAGCGCTCCTGCTAGGCTTCTAATTGAATTGGTTATAGAGTTTCTGAGATATCACCTGGCTGCTGGCTTTATTTTTTGTCAGAAGTATGTGTATATCCATGCATATATTTATACACCCAGGCACACAAATTTATTAACAATTCTCAGGTTTTAATTCTTTCTAGAAAGTATCATGCATATGCAACTAACCTGTGTGTTGAATTTTGGATTCTTTAATTAATTTAATCTAATTTTCTGCAAGATTGCAGTACATTTGTACTTGAATTTCTTTGGTGAGACATTAGCACTTAAATTTTATTGAAAATCATGTAAGTTTTACTGGTGAAAAGATGGAACAGTGAAGCTACGCATTTTTGTCTATTGTTGACATTTTGATTTTTAGCTATGTTTTTTGACGTGGAATATACATCTGGGACTATGACAGGCTGCCTGTTAGGCCTATATAGCTCTTAAGCATTTATTGCCTATGCACTAAAAATCTGCTTGACAATCAGCATCTGATTACCATTTTTTACTGTTCTTGGCATAACCAGAAGATGGGACAAGCTCTTGGTTGTATTCAAGTGGACCAGTCCACTGTTGCTATCAGGGAAACTTTTGGGAAGTTTGATGATGTGCTTGAGCCCGGATGTCACTGTTTGCCTTGGTGTTTGGGTAGCCAGGTAGCTGGTCATCTCTCCTTACGCGTGCAGCAATTGGATGTTCGTTGTGAAACAAAGACGAAGGTTTGTTGTATATTCATTCCTTTTCAACAAGAAGATTTGTTCAACCTTCTAAGCACACACTGTGAGCACGGCACACAAACTCTAGGAGCATCTATTAGCACAACTGTAGCAAATTTGGAAATATATGTTATTGTGTGAGAGCCATGTAAGTCTGATCAGGAATTCGAAATCTATCTGCCAATTCTGATATTTGGTATTTCTTCAGGATAACGTTTTTGTTACTGTGGTTGCTTCAATTCAATACCGAGCTTTGGCTGAGAAGGCCTCTGATGCCTTTTACAAGCTCAGCAATACCAGAGGGCAGATCCAATCTTATGTCTTTGATGGTATGTATTTATCACTGAAATTTATAATTAGTTTCATAAATCTGTGGGTTTATGTGTGTTGTTATTTTCCTTCTAGCTTATTAGTTCAATTGTGATAAGTTTTCTGTATAAAGTCTGGTGGGATTTTCATTTAATTTTCCTTAAATGTGATTTTGAACTGTTAGAAATGAACTGTTATTCTTTGAGTAAAACAAAAAATTTCTTGGAAACAGAGATGGAAAAAATAAGAAGTTTATATTTTGAATATCGGTGTAGAATATTTCTTAGGCTCGAGGTTTTGCTTTGAAAGTATATCTGGTTCTTGTTCTTATGTCATTTTTCCTGGGGTGAGGATTTTAGCGTCAATATTGTAGCTTGCAGATGAAAGCAGATAAAACTAACAGAAGTCTATTGTTCTTTCAGTGATTAGGGCAAGTGTTCCGAAATTGGACCTAGATTCAACCTTTGAGCAGAAGAATGATATAGCCAAAGCTGTGGAAGAAGAACTTGAAAAGGTACATATGTGTCTGCCTTGTCTGGTTTAGATTTCACTATGAAACTTCTGTCACGCGTAGTAATTTATTGTGGATACGCAGGCCATGTCACATTATGGGTTTGAGATAGTTCAAACCCTAATTGTGGATATCGAACCAGATGAGCACGTGAAGAGATCGATGAATGAGATTAATGCAGGTATAATAATATGTTTAAATCCTATGGTCTATTGACAATGTTTTTTTTATTTTAACATTTTAATAAGCTTGTTTTGTTGCATGCTTTGTAAAGATTAATTTATTTCGAAACTTTACCAAAGGCTAGTCAAAATTGAACCCTGTTTCATTTTGTATGCCCTGGACGAGGTTCATCTGGAGGTCAAATTTTGTTAGTTCCATGTTTTTTGGTAGTTTTTGTCTCGACTGACCATGGATTTCGAAGTCTGTTCTATTTCTTGCCATCCTTGACTGATAGAGTTTTCTTGTAATTAAAAGGATTAGGATGTTTTTCATCTATAAGGTTTTCGACTCCTATCATCCAAATGGCTTCAGTGTGCCTAAAACAGAAAGACGTAACTATTCTTGAGATGTATAAGGTCTCTGAGCACCTCTGTAGCATGAAAAGTATCGAGACTGAGATGTCTCATGCGTCTCTGTGAATTTTAATTCCTTTTTGTAGGACAGTAACACAAGTGCACCTGCAATAAAGTTTTTCTTTGAATTATTAAGTTTGTTTGGCCATAGCAGCTGCAGAACGACTAACATATGCATGTTTTTCATTAACTAATAGCTGCTAGGATGAGGGTGGCTGCAAGTGAGAAAGCTGAAGCAGAGAAGATACTACAGATTAAGCGAGCTGAGGGAGAAGCAGAGTCCAAATATCTGTCGGGGCTTGGCATAGCAAGGCAGCGCCAGGCCATTGTGGACGGGCTGAGAGACAGCGTGCTGGCCTTCTCTGAGAACGTACCTGGGACATCATCCAAGGATGTCATGGACATGGTTCTCGTGACCCAGTACTTTGACACAATGAAGGAGATTGGTGCATCCTCAAAGTCCAATTCGGTTTTCATCCCACACGGACCAGGTGCTGTGAGAGACATTGCGTCGCAGATAAGAGACGGACTCCTTCAAGGAAGTTCGATTCAGGAGTAATGCCGTTGGGCGCGGCACTGGATGTCAGTGCAGTTACGCTAGACTCGAATTTGTGTGTGCTGTAGGATCTAAAAGAGTGTGGACACACTCACGTATATAATATGTAGGGTGAATTTTCTGTGCTTGTTCTGTGTGTGCTGTAGGATCTAAAAGAGTGTGGGCACACTCACGTATATAATACGTAGGGTGAGTTTTCTGTGCTTGTTAATATCTTGGTTTTGAAACTCAACGGTGTTGTTTCGACTTTATAATAGAGTCTAAGAAGCAATTCGAACTATTTATCTTGCTCCATTTGTGGTTTAAGGGTTTTTTGATATTATATAAAAGAAGGGTTTTTATGATGATTGGTCCATGAAATTTGACCGTTCAATCAATGGTCTCTGAAATAAAAAAATTTATCAACTTAGTCCCCATAATTGAGTTCTGCATGCTAGTGTATTCAATTGAGAATTTGAGATATTTTAATGGATGTTTATAGAATTTAATTGATTCGTAGAGATTCTATATAAAATTTTGATTTAATTTTCTCGAAATCTTATGGGGAGGTGAGATTTGTGGATGTTTAAAATACACTATGAAATCTCTCTAATTCCTCAACTTTCTCAAATTCTTTAAAACCAATTATTAATTGAATACACTTAGAATGTTGTAAACTTCTTTAAAATCCTACTTGAATCCACCCGAATTTCTAAGGATTTTAACAAACTATCTTAAAATTCTAATTGAATACACCTTAAATTTCAAAGAATTATCTAAAATTCTGATTGAATACTCCTAGATTTATTAAAAGAATTTAAATCCTTCAAAATCTCAATTAAATACATCCCCGAAGTTCACTCTTTATTAAAAGGGGTGTATTCAATTGGGAATTTGAGAGATTTTAATGGATTTATAAATCCATTAATTTTTATGGAGTTTAACTGATTTGTAGAAATTCCATGTAAAATTTTGATTCAATTCCCTCAAAATATGCTGGGGAGAGATAAGGATTTTAATAAACTATCTTAAAATTCTAATTGAATACACCTTAAATTTCAAAGAATTATCTAAAATTCTGATTGAATACTCCTAGATTTATTAAAAGAATTTAAATCCTTCAAAATCTCAATTAAATACATCCCCTAAGTTTGCTCTTTATTTACAGGGGTGTATTCAATTGGGATTTGAGAGATTTTAATGGATTTATTATAAATCCATGGATTTTTATGGAGTTTAAATGATTTGTAGAAATTTCATGTAAAATTTTGATTCAATTCCCTGGAAATCTGCTAAGGAGAGGTAAGATTTGTGGATGCTTAAAATACACTACAAAACTCCTCCAATTTCCTCTAATTCCTCAACCTTTTCAACCTCTTTAAATTATTATTCTAATTGAATACACCTGAAATTTATAAACATATTTAAAATTTTAATTGAATACACCCATATTTTTAAGAATTTTAACAAACTATCTTAAAATCCTAATTGAATATACATTGAATTTAAGAGAATCACTTAAAATCCTGATTGAATACTCTTAAATTCATTCAAAGAATTAAAATCTCTTAAAATTCTAATTGAATACACTCCTTAGAATTATGTCAACTCTTTTGTTTTAAAAGACAATTCAAAAACAATAAACAAATAAAATCACGTGGTGTAAAATAAAAAAAACTTTGGACAATTTTATTCTCTTTTTTCAAAGTAGTCTAGTCATTTTTTTAATTTTAGGGCGTGTTTGTTTGCCCTGCTCTCACTGGATTAGACTAGACTAACATCTAGTCTAATTCTGTGTTTGTTAATATCAGGGATTAGCATTAGTGGGACTTGGTTCATTAAAGCCTTCACTTCCAAAAACAGCCGGACTGCTAAGACTAGCTTCGTTCGCTCCTCTAATCCTCTGCGAGCTTCGTCGATCTCGCCCTTTTTGCTTTCAAACCCATGGATCTCGTCCTTTGCACATCAACATCAACAACGATCTCGCACTACAGATGCAAGACAACGATCTCGCACTGCAAAATCAGGACAGTGGCCTCAACCGCATGCTCTGACTGTAGACCAAACATCTCAACCTTTCGAAGAATTTACGAACACGAAAAAATGAAAAGAGAAATTGATGAAGCAAATCAAATCAAGGGCAGATATAAGCTTTCCTAAAGCTCATATATGTTGAAAATGGAGATAAAATGCTTACTAAAGTAAATGATTGAATAAAAGAAACATGTCAACATTTCATCAGCAACGATTGAAGAAACAAAGCCAGACAATAACAACTTGATCAGAGGGAGAAATAACCCATCAGCTTGTTTCTAGGGAATGTGAAATTTTGCAGAAAATAGTTTTGAAGGATCTGAAATTTTGCAAAAAAAAGATGGAGAAATGAAGAGGAATATGACGGGGTCAAAGAGGGAGAAAAATAGAGAAGTTTATAGGGAGTGGGAGAGTTCTTAAGAAAATGAAAAATGTTGCATAATAATAAAATATTAATAAATATGTATTAAAATATTAATAGATATGTATTAAATAATGTAATATTAAAGTTTGTTATTGTTTTGATTTTTAGTCCGTCACTGCACCAAACACTTCACTAAGTTAGTCCAACTTAGTCTAGTCTAATCCAGTCCAGCTTAGTCCCTGAAGCTAGTCCAATCCGAGACAGTCCGGTGCAACAAATGCACCCTTACATTACAAGTGATAGTTAAAAAGGTGGTCGAATTTTAGGCGATGCACAGATTAAATGTTTTGACCATATTAGCTAAAATCTTTCTTTAATATAAGAGTAATTGACACACTCTGATAGGAGTTAAGGCATGCTGGCCACAACCCGATGGTGACATAACCAAAAGTGTAAGTGGTGTAAAAATGTGAATAAATTAAAACCGAAACTATAACTTATTTAAACTAATAAAGTGAGTGCGTAGTAGTAGTTATAACCCATATAATACAAATGTTCAAAACATAGATGACAAATAATGCAATTGAGACTCGAAACTAGTTAAGTACTTAATACACAACGGAATAAGTTCATACACTTAAATAGGGATATGTCAGAACCGCCGGATATTCCTCGTATGCCACATAGTAAATCAGCTAACTAAGACCTTGGGGGGGGCGAAAAACAAAAGGGTGAGTGGGCAAAAACAAAAGTTTATAAAATCCATTTATTTTATGAATATACTAACCCCTCGCCGTAAAATATGTATAGTTTCCAGAAAATCATACCACATATAAGTATGAAATCAAATGTAAATCAACAATAAATCTAGAAATACGCCAAATCACAATATCTCACAATAGCATAATAAAATCAGGTGCTCATCAATCTATGCTAACACACGAGTTCATGCATATAGTTTCTGACATGAACAGGACTGAGTCTAATCAATATATATACGCTATAGTACTACAATCACGTGAAGACTAGCGTTAAGCTTGGCACATACGGATTGGAGTTGCCTAATGCAACCTGTATAACAAGATTGGCACTTACTTGGATCCAAGGTGAGTGTACAGTGTGATGTGCATATACACGTGAAAGACTGGCTTGGCCCGGAGTGAGTACTACACCAATGCAAGCATGTATGATGAGCAAATATAATATGTATGAACATGCCATGATAACAAATACATCTCAACGTCATAACAACATTTTTTAAATTAAATAAATCATGGCATATAGGCGTAAAATCAATCTAAAAATATTTATGGAAACTATAAAACTTTATATATAATATATAAAAACAAAATGTTCACTCAATGATACGTCGATTGATCGTAGTCCCCTAGCCTCGCTTGTCCTCGTACGTCCTTTGGGGTAAGTCTCCCCAATATGCGAAACAACTAATGATAAATAATTAAATAACGCATATACGGAAAAAAAAGTTAGGAAAAACCCCTATAGTTTTGCTCAAACGGAAGGTTTGAATATACGAAAATATTCTACTCGACGTCACGGATCCGTACGTGTTAACCACTCACTGGCTGGAGGCCAGACGCGACCTTACGCACTGCCTAGCCCACGGCCATGCGCAGGCATGCGCTTGGCAGAGATTGACAGAAGACATGAATATTTCGTTAAATAGTTAACATAACTTAACGGCGTTACCTAACGCTGTTATAATATTCCGTCAACTTTGACGGAATATTCTTCGTCTTCTCCAGTGGAACGCCGCCGTTTGGTTTCGCCTGAAACTGGAAAACTTCGTCGGTTTATGGGAAAAATTCAAATCTTAATAACTTGCTCATTTCTCAATCATTTTTAATGAAATTTATATGGAAATGAAGCCTATAAAGAGGAGAACAAGTTTATACCTCTTAAAAGTCCAAAAAGTTGACGGAAGTGGCTTGAAATAGGCTCGAAAGGTTCAGGCTATTCTTTAACTCCTCAAAACCGTGCTTCTACGTGTTGGTTCTTCTTCAAACTTGTACTAGGAGCATCAGGAAGTTGTGTAGAGGCTTCCTAACATCATAAAAACTTGTAACTCGGCCATGATCACATCGGAGCAAACTCGTCCGAGTTGGAGCTTTCGAGTCAGCGAGTCAAAACTCATCCATTTCGTAATCGGTTGGTACAGCTGGGTTCGTGAGGATGAGTGGAGTACGATGGTAGTGTTTTTAGGTTCGATTTGTGAAGTTTGATGGTGGTGTATTGTTGTTGCAAAGATGAGATGGTCTTGGGATAGAGAGATGGAGAAGATGAGAGAGAGAAACAGCTTTCTGATTGGGCAAAGAGAAAAGAAAGTGATCTGATTGGTGGAAAAGAAAGAAAATCTGATTGGGTGAGAGAAGGGAAAAGTGATAAGGTTTTCAGATTTGGCATAGTAAAAAGTACCCAAAAGATCTGTCTCCTTATCAATAACAGTGTTTCCCACGCTGATTGATTAATACACACACGCACAATTCTACATACTGCAACGTACTTTAATTGAGCGTAACTTTTTCATTAAAAAAAAATAATATAAAAAACAAAATGACTACATCCATGCCAGGTTCCACTTTTACCAAAAAGGGCATAAACGTCAATTTACACACTCAGGGAGAAAATTACATGAAAAATTAGGGACGGGTCGTCATAGTAATGCAAGAGAGATTAAATTTGTAGACAAATTTTAGAAACTAAATGACATGAAAGTTGATGATTGATTTATTATTGGCTTTTTATCCGAAATAGTCCCTGAGATATGCATAATTCTCCATTTTGGTCCCTAAGATTCAAAATCAATAAAAGTGGTCCCTGAGATTGTCCACCATCCATCATTTTGGTCCTTCCGGTGGAGCTTTTGGCCGGAAGTTTGAGCAATTTTTAAAGCTTCGTAACTCAATCGTTTCTTAACTAAATTCGACCCATAATATATCAAAATGAAGATAGGAAAGTGTACAATAAGATTATACCTATTTGGGAGCCCAATGGTTGCCGGAGATGGCCGAAAAATAGCCTCAAAGTTGACTGGTCCGAGCGAAAACTTGAAAACTCGCCGGAAACTCGGTGAAAACTGGGTAAACTTTAAACGTTCGTAACTTCTTCAATACTCAACGAAATCAAGTGATTCAAGAACGAAAATCATACTTCTCGACGAGACGAAGAGAATGGTACCTTTTTCAACGGCTAACTCGCCGTGGTTTGGCCGGAAAACGGCTCGAAAGTTGCTGACTCGTTTTTCAACAGCAACTTTCGAGCCATTTTTCGGCCAAACCATGGCGAGTTAGCAGTTGAAAAAGGTACCATTCTCTTCGTCTCGTCGAGAAGTATGATTTTCGTTTTTGAATCACTTGATTTCGTTGAGTATTGAAGAAGTTACGAACGTTTAAAGTTTACTCAGTTTCCGGCGAGTTTTCAAGTTTTCGCTTGGACCAGTCAACTTTAAGGCTATTTTCCGGTCATCTCCGGCAACCATTGGGCTCCCAAATAGGTATAATCTTATTGTACACTTTCCTATCTTCATTTTGATATATTATGGGTCAAATTTGGTTAAGAAACGATTGAGTTACGAAGCTTTGAAAATTGCTCAAACTTCCGGCCAAAAGCTCCATCGGAAGGACCAAAATGATGGATGGTGGACAATCTCAGGGACCACTTTTATTGATTTTGAATCTTAGGGACCAAAATGCAGAATTATGCATATCTCAGGGACTATTTCGGATAAAAAGCCTTTATTATTTAAGGGTTGATAAACATATTCATTTATATTAGTAACACATCATTGAACTTATAAATTTTGTTTTCAAATTTAGTTAGCATTACCCTTGATGTAATAATACAAGCAATAATAGAAAATGAATACAGATAAATGTTTTGAACATTCTTTTTAGTAAAATGTTTTGACCATTTTAGCTACAAACTTTCTTTGTATAATTGGTCGTTTTTAATTCATCAAATTTAAGAAAATGTTACGTGTAAATAAAAATGCAGGAAAATATATAAAGAAAATAAATTAACAAACAAAACAGCTGGAATAAAAAAAACAATACAGCACCAGAAAAAAACAATTAATATATAATTTATTTCCACGTGTCTCACGAAGCAACACCTAAAGGGCGAATATACCCAACGCGGATGAGGATCCCATCCGGAAATCCAAATGATGGTGATCACAGGATCTTCACATTCTAGCCGATCATCGTATATCGTGCGATCAGTTTTCGTTAAATATTAATTTTAGAGAAGTGTGGTTAGAATTCCAAAAATCTCATTCTATATTCTTTATATAAAAAATTTAGAGTGTAGAATGAAAATTTTAAAATGCTAATAACAATTTCTTAATTTTAAATAATAAAATTCAAATAATTTCTGTTCGCACAGTGAACGGTTAGGATTTGAAGATCATAGAATTCCCACCGTTTGGATCCGGATGGAATCCTCATCCGCCCAACGCAACCTCTCGTCCGATTATCGAGGTCCATATCACAGATACATCTCCTCCAAACCAACGGCCACAAACCTGTACCACTACCCAGTACAAGATCCAACGGCCCACGCCTCTCTCCTCAGTCTCAACTAACACCGTTCCTAGGGTTTCTAGGTTAGGCCCATTTTGCTCCTTCTTCCTCTTCAGTTTAGAACCAGACCACAAATCCAGCTCCGCTTTCTCTGAAATTTTCTTTCCAAATTTTCTCGGGAAACAATCATGGTGAAGGGCCCAGGACTCTACTTCGATATCGGCAAGAAAGCCAGAGGTTCGTCCTTTTCATTTTCTCTTCATTTATTTTCTTGATTTATCGTATTTTCTATTTTTTTTTTCACTCATGAAAGTGCATATTTGTTTTTTCCGCCCAGATCTTCTCTACAAGGATTACCAGAGCGACCACAAGTTCACCGTCACCACTTACACTTCCACCGGAGTTGTAAGCTTCTAATTTCCTATGTTTTTTGTTAATTTTTTCCCTTTTGATTTTGATTTTGATTTTGATTTTTGTACGAGAAATGAGTAGTGCGTCTTTTTTCTTTTTGGAAATTTATTTTCTGTTTGGTTGCTGAGAAAGTGTTTAATTTAATTTTGCTGTACCAAATCATTCAACTCACATGATGAATACTAGAAGACTAAGGTCCGCGCTTACAGTCTACTTAAGAGTTAACTAATATTCATGCTTCCGGTTATCGAAATGCTGGCTATTTTTCTGTTGTGAATTTAGAGGACTTGTTGATTTTTTTAAGCTAATTGATAAGTTACCTGTTTGGTTACTATTCGTTCCAGCGGATTCCTTGGATTTGCAGCATGGCTTTTCACTGGTTTATGTTAAGTGATCTTGCAATGCTGTTGGGTTTGTAATTATATGTTTTCGCATGCTTTACGTGAATTTATGGGTCGTATTTTATACATTGAGCAGTCGGAAGTACTTTGATTGTCGTTCTCAGATGCATACACTGAGCCCTTTTGCTATTCTATTAGTAATCTGGCTGCTTTCTATGTGTGATTTACGTGGTGTGTTTTACATTTGTTGGATCCTACTCCCTGTCATTTTAGCTTTGTTTTATCCGACTTTGTTTCGTTCTGATATTTCGATTCATTTTACTTCTCAAGGCAATCAGTTCAACTGGAATCAGGAAGGGTGAACTGTATCTTGGGGATGTGAGCACTCAGCTGAAGAACAAGAACATCACAACTGACGTGAAAGTTGACACCAACTCTAACGTAAGTCAGCAGAGCTAATTGTATCTGCACTAGCTTTTTTTTCTTCTCATGTAAAGAACAATAGGTCAATGCAGTAACCGGAAACCTCCTGACCTGAACTCATTACTGTTTGGTCACGTGTTTGTACGATCGGTATGAAGTTTTATGTTTTTCATAGCTAACTTTTGGAACTTTATCTTGGTCCTTTGAAGATGTGCTCCATGTGATTTAACACATGAGACTTGATTTTTTTTTTTAAAAAAAAATCTGAAGCAGATAATGTTTAAGTGGGATAAGTTCTTCATTTTTCTTCCCAACTACTAGATAACACTGTAAGCACATTTCGTGGTGTTAGTGCAACCGTATAGGCCAAATTATTACAAATTTCATTGTCTACATTTAGTTAGCTGATATTATTTTGTTATAGACTTCACCATCTTGTGTATGGTTCTATAATTATGCGCTTATATTATATCGTTAATTTATTTGATACTGGGTTACACCTGCAAATGTTAGTTTTCTCCTTTTGTTGCACTTGTAAATTTCATGCGGTGAACAGGCAACCTATAACTGATTATGCATAATGGAGTAATTTGGTTGCCTTGTTATTGTGACTGATAATTGTCTTTTAACATGCAGCTTCTCACGACCATTACTATTGATGAACCTGCACCTGGTCTCAAGGCAATCTTTAGCTTTATTGCCCCTGACCAGAGATCTGGCAAGGTAAAGATCATCGCGTCCATTTTCTGACTGACTTGTTGCTTCAGTTGTGTTCACTTTTCTACTCTGTTAATGCATGTATTTTCGGGCATCATATGCATAAGTATCATTTCTTCATGGTCCGAACTTGGGTATTTTGTAAACAGGTGGAGCTCCAATATCAGCATGAGTATGCCGGGATAAGCACTAGCATTGGGTTGACTGCCAATCCGATTGTTAATTTTTCTGGTGTTGTGGGGAACAATCTTCTCTCTCTGGGAACTGATCTTTCTTTCGACACTGCCTCTGGCAACTTTACCAAAGTGAATGCAGGGTTGAATTTCACCCATTCTGACCTCATTGCTTCCCTGTTACTGTGAGTACTTCTGTTGACGAGATTGATAAACCATAATAGATCTTGGGTCATTATTCGAGTCGAGTTGGGCTTATTGCATATGTACGTTTAGGTTGATGCGGTCATTGCATGTGTGATCTGATATTGTTGGTGAATATGCAGGAACGATAAAGCTGATACTATTACTGCTTCCTACTACCACACTGTAAGCCCACTCACCAACACTGCTGTTGGTGCGGAGCTGTCCCATAGCTTTTCAAGCAATGAAAACAGCCTCACAATCGGCACAGCTCATGCACTTGATCCCCTAACCACAGTGAAGGCTCGGGTGAACAACTATGGCAGGGCGAGCGCCCTCATCCAGCACGAGTGGCGTCCCAAGTCATTCTTCACCATCTCAGGAGAGGTCGATACCAGGGCAATAGAGAAGAGCGCAAAGATCGGTCTAGCCTTGGCCCTCAAGCCCTAGGCGTATGCAGGTATTCTGTGAAACTGGAATGTGGATTGTTTCTGTTTTTGCATGGTGGAGGGGGGAATAAGAGTAGGTAGACAGAAGGGGAATTATCTCTGATGAACTTGTGGTCCTTTTCCGGTGGTGGTATTCGTTTCCTTCATATCTTTGGCGGTAATCGGGTTGTATAAAATAATTGGCACGAACCGATGTCGTGTCACATTCCTTTTGAATGCCCTTCCAACCCAAATGTTGACGGAGGGTGTACGTTAAAATGCTTAATGTGGGTTTTTGTCAATTGCCGTATACATTTTTACGCATCACCAATTTTTTTTTTTCCGATCAAGCAAAGTTGCGAACTTAGGGCAAATTCGAAGCGATGGTAAATGTTTCGTTAACTTAGATCACAAGTAATGGTATTTTTTCGGTTTTTTACGCTAAGATCTTCCGATCCGACCTTTTTGGTCATTTGATTTGATTTTGGATCCAGCGTCTGTGTCTAGAAAGTTTGACAAAAACGGAAAAGCTCGTACACGTGGTACCACGTGAAAGAAAAAGCTCGTAATGGTGGTTTTTTTTATTTCTTTGGGAAAAAAAAGAAGAAATGCTTTTTGCGTGAGCGGAAGCATTTCGCCCAAAAGAACGTGGTAAATGAGAAATGCTAATGCGAAGGGGACTATTGTAAAGTGAGATTTTTTTAATACTTTCTGTCATGCTTCTAACGGGTGGCAAAATTTTGGTAGTAGTAGTTGCGTATTTGTCACTCTTCATCTCCTTAATCATGTGTATGGTAGAATTCATTTGATCATCACATCTTCACTACCTTTTAACATGGTAGAACATGAAAATCTATTAATCCTATTAAAAGAAAACTATGCTCTTATAACTTGTTTTTGAAATTGGCTAGTTCTATTAATGGAGTTTGAATCCCTTTATTACAAGTTTTTTTCGTATAACAAGTAATATTGAGAAAAAAATTCAAAACTTAAACCTCGCGTTTAAAATAAATATACTTCATCACTTGAAATTAAATCAGGATAAGTGATAGTAGAATGACGGTAAAATTCTAAATCAAGTATGATCAATCGTCTTGAATTCGAAACACGTATTAGTAAAATTACTTGTGGAAGCTTTGTACTTTGTAGTCGACATGCTTTTAGCTTTTTTTTTTTTTTTTTGATTTTTTGGTGAACTGCTTTTGGCTTTTGGGTAATGCAAAAGTAGGCAAGCTTTTTATAACGTTGATCATTATAGAACAAAAAATAAAAATAAAATGAGATCCACCACCACCTCCGCATTCTTTGCATAAATTTCGTTTCTTTCATGTTCTCTGTCTCCGGAGTGGCCGTTGCTCATCCCATGTCGACGGTTAGGATAGAGCCACTCCTCCAGGACCTCCACCACTACCGTCGACTAAAACCCAGCCACCGCCGTCCGCCGTCGAATCAGCCATTAAAGCTCTGCTCTTCTTTCACTGCTTTTCCAAAGAAGCTAGTAGTCTCCAATGGCCGCAGCTTCTGTTACTTCCAGCCTCCCACTCCCAGGAGGGGTCCCACTCTCGGAGTCAGAGCTGCCTCGACCGATACAGCCGCTGTCGAGACCTCCGAATCCGCCGATCCCTACTACAAGAAGACCTTCCCTCTCAAGCGGACGGAAGTGGTTTGTGCTTTATTTCGGCCATTTCTGAATTTGCTGTTTCTTTTTCTTGTGGGTTGTCGACGCTGTTTGAATTTGTAGCCCAATTACTGAGCTCAAATTTCAAGCTCTGTGATTTTTCTCGATGAACAGTGTTTTCAAAGCTGGAAACTTCGATTGGTGCTTGTTTGTTACGCAGAGTTTTTAGTACTATTTCCTCTGTTTTTCTCGGCGACCAAACAGAAAGTCAAATTTTCCTTCTGAATGATCCGATTTAACCTCTTTGAAATGGTAGGTGGAGGGAAAGATCTTTGTGAAATTAGATCATGGGAAGAATGAAAAGAAGTGGGTGCTGACTGTGGGTTGTAATCTTCCTGGAAAATGGGTTCTTCACTGGGGAGTTTCTTTGGTGGACGATGTTAGTTGGTAAAATCTTCAGACTTTAATAGTAGATTGCAATTATTCTCTCTCTCTCTCTCTCTCTCTCTCTCTCTCTCAATTGAATAGTATAACATAGGACGATCTTTTATCCATACTGAACTCAAAATTTGATTCCCAATACAATCAATAATTCCTTTATTTATTTATCATTCTCTCTCTCTCTAAAATGTTTGTTTGTATTGTGCAGCGAATGGGAACAGCCTCCTAGTGAAATGAGACCAGTTGGTTCAGTTCCCATCAAGGTAGGTATTTAGGTTCTTAAGTTTGATTGCAGAGCTGTTGGTTGGAATGAATTTGATGTACATGTGGATTTTCAGGACTATGCAATAGAGACACCCTTGAAGGAATCGTTGTCGTCTGTGGGAGGCGATACATCTTACGAAGTGAAGATTGATGTTAAACCCAACAGCGCAATTGCAGCGATAAATTTTGTTCTCAAGGTTGTGATTTTCAACTAGTAAGCCCTTTATGTTATATATTCCGGCTATTTTGTTATTATGCCATCTTCAGTGTCTGCTCTTGTTGGGGTGTTTTGGTGTTGCAGGATGAAGAAACTGGTGCTTGGTATCAGCACAGAGGGAGCGACTTTAAAGTGCCTCTTGTCGCCTACCCACAAGACGATGACAATGTCGTTGGAGCAACAAAGGGCTTCGGCACGTGGCCAGGTTGTCAATGCCACTCTATTCTCTGGTTTGCTTGATTTATTTTGTTTGTAATACTGTTAAATCTGAACCAATTTGTGATTTTCCAAGAAATGGGGTAATAAAAGCCCAAAAGGAGACTGTCCTAATTCAGCTTAAGAGTGAAACTCCGTTGTTTCTATACATCCTTAAAAATGATTTTTTTTCCTCTTATCCTTAGATGCAGTTAAATGAATAGAAAACAGGTGGTGTTTTTCTAGTGTGAGTCTATATTCATATGTAACCAATGTCAACTGTTAAGCCAAGCGTCTGTCCTGCAGTCGCGGCAAATTCTAGAGCCCACAAATACCCACTCCTTTCGGCTGTGGAGGAGATGGGTTATGGTCGATTAGTTTTTCATTTTCACTTTTTCTCCACAGTTGTCCAACCTGAACTGAGTGGCTTGTGTCCAATTCAATTCTAGGAGTTTTGGGAAAACTATCCAACGTGTTCGTCAAAGCAGAATCATCAAATTCCAAAGATCAAGACAGCAGAGGCAGTGAATCCAGACACCCTCAACAGAAAACTACGTGTCTAGAAGGATTCTTTGAAGAACTGCCAATTGCAAAAGAAATTTCTGTAAACAATTCAGTAACTGTTTCCGTTAGCAAGTGCCCTCAGACAGCTAAGAATCTACTATACTTGGAAACAGATTTACCTGATAATGCTGTTGTTCACTGGGGAGTTTGCAGAGATGATACTAAAACATGGGAAATTCCAGCTGCCCCGCATCCACCAGAAACAGTAGTATTCAAGGACAAGGCTTTGCGGACTCGATTACAGGTTTCTATGACCTTTTCTTTTCTATTCCTTCTCCTCTCTTGTTCTTTATATTTTATTTATAGTTTTGTAGTTGACCATTCTTTCTCGCGGTATAAACACCAAATGTTTGTTGACCTCTTTTGTATAAAATCATTATGTTGTATTCTAGTTATGGGATCACTGTTAAATTTTTGTTTGAAAGGAACAATTTCCAATACTTTTGCAGAACAAGATAATAACTGGAAATCAGAGTTTAGTGATCCACTGAACAACTTCCAATAATTTTGAAGATCATGAAACTGGTGCCACATTGTTCGTTTTAGTTAACTCTTCTCGCATACAAATATCTGTGTGTTGGTTGAAGCATGATTTTGAACAGTGGAGAGATAGGATATTGTTTTTGCGAGCACGTGTATGATCAGAGGCCTATACTATATAGAAATTGTAATCTTGATTATTTTATTCATAGCACAAAGGCCTATTTATCCAATCGTGTTTGCTTAGCAAACAAGTAAGGATCTTTACAAATCAGGAATACAATCATAATTATTTACAATATTAATTCCCAAATCTCAGGAGAAACGGTTTTCTTGGACAAGACTCCTTCTGTAACTTATAGGAGGATTTCGTTAGAAATTTTTGAATGCATACGTACTTGGTGTACATGATATACATGATAGAGAACTGGTGAATGCATATATGTTCTGGCTATTAGCATCCTCATGCTCGCAGTAATTTGTATAATCGTAAATCTTAATTGTACCTTCATTTTCTTGCTGCTCTCCTCTAGAAAAGCTTTAAAAGCAAGGTTTATTATCTGTTTTGTGCTTACTAAAGAATTCCTCTATTAAACTTGTCAAGAATGAATTATTTTCTTGATCAATTTTGTTATTCTCATGGACATCTTGTGTGCAGCAAAAAGAGGGTGGAAATGGATGCTGGGGGCTGTTTACTTTGGAAGAAGGACTCGCAGGATTTCTTTTTCTTTTGAAACTAAATGAAAGTACGTGGTTGAGATGTGTGGGAAATGACTTCTACATCCCCCTTTCAAGCTCAAAAAAAGCAAATATTTTACAAAGAGAGATTCAATCTGAAGATGCTCAGGTACCTGACGGAAGTACAGAAGCAGTAGAAGAAAGTACTGCATATGCCGATGGATTAATCAATGAAATGAGGAACATGGTGAGTGATGTTTTCTCTGATAAAAGTCAAAGGACAAGATCCAAAAAAGCACAAGAAGCCATTCTTCAAGAAATAGAAAAATTGGCTGCTGAAGCGTATAGTATCTTCAGAACTACCGTTCCAACTTTACCTGAGGAAACCATTGCGGAAACTGAAGATGTGAAAGTAGCCCCTGCCAAAATAAGCTCAGGGACAGGAACAGGTTTCGAAATATTGTGCCAAGGTTTTAACTGGGAATCTAGTAAATCTGGAAGATGGTACATGGAACTCAAAAGTAAAGCTGCAGTGTTATCTTCACTAGGTTTCACTGTGATTTGGTTACCACCACCCACAGAGTCTGTTTCACCTGAAGGGTACATGCCCAGGGATTTATATAATCTGAACTCCAGGTAACATACGTTACATAATACTTTTGTCTTGGTCTTCACAGTTCACCAACCACCACACGCGCACATACAAACCTATTTTTTGTAATTTTTTTGAGCAAATGAAAAAGTAGTTCAGCATACCTCTGTTTTCTTGGTTTATGCACATTGCACATACTTATTAACATACCAATTATTTGTTGAGTTTTAAGGTTTCATTCTTAATCATTTATTATTGTAGTAAAATTCCTGATTTGGTTCAGAGGGTTACTTTTATTTATTAGTTTCGATACTGAACTCTCATTTAAGAATGCTAGTTAGTATCTCTATGGGGGGGATCATGTAAAAGTAGTGATTGCTCCTTTCTCACACTTCTCAGATATGGAAATATGGACGAACTGAAGGAGACTGTGAAGGCATTCCATGACGTCGGTATAAAAGTTCTTGGAGATGCTGTTCTGAATCACCGTTGTGCACATTATCGGAATCAAAATGGTGTTTGGAATATATTTGGTGGGCGTTTAAATTGGGATGATCGTGCAGTTGTTGCAGACGATCCACATTTTCAGGTATTTAACTTTTTTGTGCTCATCTGAATTTCATTTCAAGATAGTGTCATTGATATGCTCCAAAAGAGACATGTTATTTATTATTTAGTACATTTCATGTGCGCTCATGTGTACATGCAATACTGTAGTTTTATGGACTTGTTAGCATGTAATACAGCAGTTTATTTTATGTGCGCATGTGATGTTGTAATGTGACAAACTCCCACGACACTTCGTTCATAAAATGGGTACGGTGCAGTGTTGCAACTCCAAACACGGTGCCCAGTGCTGCACAACCCCATACATAGTGCATTCACAGTCCAAATGGTGACCAATGACCATAGATTAGGAATTTCTGTCTTTCTTGAGTTCCTTCACATGTGTAGTTAAAAACACTAATTGCCTGTGTGTGTTCATTTCATTATAGATTGAATATTTTGGAAAGCACTCTGTAATCTCCTTATGTTACTGAAAGAAAAACAGAACAAATGTGATGTGGGATGCCTTTCTATTTGAGTAACGCGTGCATGATATATGTAGGTGATATCGAATGTTTATATGCCAATGTTTGCTTAACACGTTTTTTGGGAAAATTGTTTTATGTAGCTATTCGTAAGATTTTTGAAAATGTTTTCTCTCTGTTATACAGGGAAGGGGCAACAAAAGTAGTGGAGATAGTTTTCATGCTGCCCCAAACATTGATCATTCACAAGATTTTGTGAGGAAGGATATCAAAGAATGGTTATGCTGGCTAAGGTTAATTCCTAACATGTTCTTATGCCCATTATGACGTAGAATATCAATTTGTGGACATACCAGTACCTTACAAAAATTGTGGACATGTTGTATGTTATCCAATTGAAGTGCAATCTCCCTTATGGTGCATGTTATGTTGAAAGTTTCTCTATTATGTTGATATAAATGTATGACTGACTGTCACAGGAACGATATTGGGTACGACGGATGGAGGCTCGATTTTGTTAGAGGATTTTGGGGTGGCTATGTCAAGGACTACATGGATGCTACTGAGCCCTATTTTGCTGTAGGCGAGTTTTGGGATTCCCTAAATTATACATACGGGGAAATGGATCGCAATCAAGATGCACACAGGCAGAGAATTGTTGATTGGATCAACGCTACTAATGGAACTTGTGGTGCATTTGATGTCACAACAAAAGGAATTCTCCATGCAGTAAGTGTGCATCATTGTAATTTTAATTGCAACTGAAACTTCTATGACTTTGCTTTCCATGTTTGTATGGCGGATGCTACTTTTATTCACATGGAATTACTTGTACAGACGCTGGAAAGGTGCGAGTATTGGCGATTATCAGATGAGAAGGGTAAGCCTCCGGGGGTTCTTGGATGGTGGCCATCTCGTGCTGTCACTTTCATAGAGAATCATGATACTGGTTCTACTCAGGTTTGAACTGTTTTGATCTCGAATTCTCTGTATTATATAGTCGAGCATATTAATAGTTACTAGTATCGAGATACAAATTCGTTTATTCTTTTCTTTTGAAGGGTCATTGGAGGTTTCCAAATGGAAAAGAAATGCAAGGATATGCTTACATTTTGACTCATCCGGGAACACCTACAGTTTTCTATGACCACATTTTCTCCCACTACCAATCTGAAATTGCTGCTCTGATCTCTCTCAGAAACCGGAACAAGCTCAACTGTCGGAGTATAGTAAGTATCACTAATCAAGTCGGTCTGACTTATAAGGTTGTGGAAGATCAAGATATCATCGAAGCTTCGGTTTCATTTTTCACCTTTCATTGTAGGTTAAAATCACCAAGGCAGAAAGAGACGTGTATGCTGCCATCATCGATGAAAAGGTTGCCATAAAAATCGGACCAGGTCATTACGAACCCGCTAGTGGACCTCAAAAATGGAATAAGATCCTCGAGGGAAGAGACTACAGGGTCTGGGAAGCATCATTAGTTTTTGCCGCACCGGTATGTATGTAACTACGAGTATATAAAGTTGATACCAGATGATTCAATAAGGAAGCTCTCGTATAGGATTCCAAGATAGAGTAATATGTACTTCTCTCTGGACGTCTGGCCGAAAACCGTGAATTGAAGTTGTTTGGCCAGACATTTCCTGAATTTAAGGGATTGTAGACGCGCTCAACTGAGAATGGGGCGGATGGGGCCGACCGACCTGCTTCAGCAGTAGAGAATCGCGGTCGGTCGGCCGAGCGTGGAAGTGGTGAGCATGGTATTAGGTTCGAAAAGCAGTGCTTCATCTTACACATGCTGTTGATGATTCAGTGTAAAACATACCTTATATGAAAAAACATATGCTGGTGTGTATGGTGTGTCCACTACTTGTTACGTTGATTATATATATAACGGTGCTGAAAAAGTAGTGCCCTCCCCTCCCCACCCCTTGCCTGTATCTGACGCGAGTGTAATATACCAGTCCTTTCTGCAACAACATCCAAAATTAGAAAGAAGAAAAACAACTTTTCAAAGGGGAAGGGAAGCCTGCGGCTATTTTTGAAGGTCAACCGAGGCACGGGAGCGGTTGCGCACACTTCCCGCCAAATGTCAGATTAAGTCGCTTAATTATAATTAGCTGCATATCCCTTATTTAGGCGAGTCTCAACTCATGTTAAAAGCCAGCCCCCAGACAAACCAGTAGATAAGCTGGTTGGTTAATTAATAATCTCTTGTGACGGGTTTAATCTGTTGGCTTGGCTTGGCTGGGTCTGCTTCAGGACCCTCGAGCAACCCTCTCCTCGCCCAACCCGACAGTTTCCTTGTCGCAAGGTGTCGGGGGCCGCTGACCAGGTACCAACAACGATGGCAGCCATGTTTAACTCGTCCTATTTCTTTCTGTGTTTGTTTTTCTTGTCCTTTGCTGTATTCGTTTCGAGCAACGATAATCCAACCGATGTTCCAAATGAAGATACGCTGGTATTAGATTTAGATGCGTACTGGAAAGGACGAGCCGAAGAGGCTGAAAGGGCGGCCGTGGAATCCTACAATAAAAATCCTGAGCAAGTCACTGAAGAGTTCAATACTGAAGTTGGCAAGTAGGTCTATCATTGCATGCAGATTTTGTTTAAAACCAGAGTCTGACAAGAAAACGTTACTTCATACATTTATATATACATATGTATATGTTTTTGTTTTGTTATCAATGACATATATACATTTATATTCAGGCTTATGTCGAAGGAAAACACCACAAGAAGGAACTTGAGGGGTAACAAGGCTTATACGGGTCCATGCATGGCGACCAACCCAATTGACTCCTGCTGGAGGTGTGACCCTAACTGGGCCAAAAACCGAAAGAAGATTGTAGGCTGCGCCCAAGGCTTCGGTAAAAAGACCACCGGAGGTAAGGATGGTCCTTTTTACTTGGTGACAATGGGCACAGATGATGACGCGCAAAACCCTAAACCCGGAACCCTACGCCACGCCGTGATTCAGAAAGGGCCTCTGTGGATCATCTTCGCAAAAAGCATGTTGATTAGGCTGCAGCAAGAGCTGATGGTGACTAGTGACAAGACCATTGATGGTAGGGGAGCCAATGTTGTGATAGAAGAGGGTGCTGGCATTACCCTCCAGTTTGTGAAGAATGTGATCATCACCAACCTTCACATAAAAATGATTGTCACCAAACCCGGTGGCCTGATCAGGGACTCTGTCGACCACATAGGTTTAAGAACCCCGAGTGACGGCGATGGTATCTCCCTCTTTGGTGCCTCAAACGTCTGGATCGATCACGTTTCCATGTCCAGGTGCGCAGATGGGCTCATCGACGCCATCATGGGTTCCACCGCCATCACCATCTCCAACTCACACTTCACTGACCACGATGAGGTACTTAAATGGGAATTACTTTAATCTTAAACTAATTAACTAACTTGCGAAAAAATTGTAGCGCGCGCTCAGTTTGTTATAAGAGTTTCTACTCTTGCCCGAGGTCTCGAGTTAGAATTTCCCGTCTTCTTCTCGTTTGTATAAAAAAAACTAATTAACTTAACTTAATAATACAATATTAATTTATCGTAAAATAATTTAATAATTAATGTTACGTACAAATTCATGCATGCATGCAGGCGATGCTGTTTGGTGCCAACAACGCCCACACTCAAGACAAAATCATGCAAATTACTTTGGCCTTCAACCACTTTGGTCAGGGACTGGTGCAGAGGATGCCAAGGGTCCGGCACGGATTCTTCCACGTGGTGAACAACGACTACACCCACTGGATCATGTATGCCATCGGAGGAAACATGAACCCTACCATCATCAGCCAGGGTAACAGGTTCATTGCTCCCCTTAACGGGGTCACCAAACAGGTAACATACAGTTTAATTACATGAATTAATTTTTTATTAATTAGTAAATACTTAGCCCCAATTAAGTGTGTTCGAGCTCGAGTGCGGATGTTAATTTTTACCAAAACGTGTGCAAGCTCGATCGAAAAAGTAATCAGTAAATATAGTCCAAATATAACCGTTTATTATACATACATAACACGTTCGTTCATATTTAATACGTCATCTTGACTTCTGGATTTAAATGTATAGGTGACGCATAGGGAGAATACACCAGAGGCAGAGTGGAAGAACTGGGAATGGCGATCTGAGGGAGATTTGATGATGAATGGAGCTTTCTTTATTGAATCCGGATCAGGAGCCAGCAAACACCCAGCAAAGTTGGACATGATGCCCTTCAAACCAGGGACCTTCGTCGGAACGCTCACAAAATTTTCCGGTGCTCTAAACTGCGCTGTCGGCAAACCCTGCTAGGTTTTTTTTGTTGTTGTTTAATTTCCTCTTTTTTGAACGTGCACGTAAATGTAGTAAATGTTGCTTTCAAACACAAAAAAAAAAATTCTGAACATATGAAGAACGGATTTTTAAATATACGTTGCATTGTTTTGTTATTCTCTTTTGGTTATTTTTTGGGGAAACAAAATGAAGTGAGAGGGATATAAACCCTAAATTCAAATCTCAATGTAAACCGAGAATACTAATTGGGGCATTAATTAGAGCATCTCACAAGGGGAGTTAACAAATTTTACTTTAGAAGTGTCCTCTGGAAACCTATGTGACACCTTTTCTTTAATAATTATTATTAAGGGGAGAGGGGAGTGAAAATATTACAAGAATTTGGGAGAGCAGGAGTTTCAAACTCATAACGCATGGGTAGAAACACAACATTCTATCCACTATGTGGCAGTAACACTTACATGCTACTAATTTTTTTGCAAATTGATTAAACAATTTAACATGCATTCTGCGACTGAAAGCATCACAGGATTCGAAATCTCTGTAGGAATAAACATGGATGATGGACTTGAACTTTATTTTATACTTGATGATACTTAAAACATTGTTCTAATCAAAACATTAGTTATCAACAGCATCATTAAGTTCATTATAACCATGCATATTCGTCAACAAATTTTTTACAAACAAGGATTTTTACAAATATACTTTTACAGCGGTCTTTTTAAGTTTTTAACACCCACAAATCACATTAGGTCAAACCTTAGTATTAAACTTACTACAAATATATACAGAATACATTATCCTTGCATTTGTTTGAGTTGAACCCGAGACTTGTTTCCACCAAGTAGAGACAGATGCTACTAGCAGTGGCGGATCGAGAATTTTAATCTTGGGTGGTCCTAGTATACAATATTTAAGAATTTTGTAGACAAAAATAGTGCGCAATGTGCAAAAGATTTTTCTCTATTTTTTATATGAAACATTTTGTCGAGTATTTTCTGTATATATGAGTGGCCTTGTTTTGTTCTTTGGAGATTAAACGTCTTGCTAAAATTTTCTTGATACTCTTAACTTGAAAGGGGTTCTTTCTTTTGAAATATTAATAATTAAGAGGTGAAGTCGTACTAGTAATTTAAAAGGCTAAAAAACATATTTAGCATTCAATACTTCTGGGGATAGAAAAAAGGGCTAACGGCAGAATTGGGATAGAAAAAAATATTTAAATAGAAGATGGTGGATCCAAATTAGAAAAAAAGGATAGAAAGAATGCAAAATGAAAACGTTCTTAAAAGTAAAAAAGCAGGTTCAAAAGCACCACTTTTCTTCTTCATTTTGCCGGTTCTGCAACTCAATCTTTTATACTCCAGCAAATAAAACCCAGCGAACGGTGGCTCTTATATCTACTATGTTATCCTATTAATTCACTATAATTTATCCTATCGAGTCCTTCATAGAGCTCCGCCTAGGGTTTAGGGTGGTCTTCCGAGGTTCTTCACAAGCATTTATTCGGTGTTCGGAGAGTCCTGGGACCACCCTGGTCCCTATATAGATCCGCCCCTGGCTACTAGACCAACTAATTTGTTATGAATATTTAATAGCTCAACTCCTCAACCAACGAGCCTTGTGTCGTGATTTGTATGCTTAAAAGTAAAATTAATACGACCAAGCTTATTGAATCAATATTAACATATACTCCGTGCAAGGGAGGCCAAATTTTGATATTGCATTGTTCTACATGATGTGATAAGCAATTTGTATTAGTACATTTATTATACATTTAAAAAACAATGATATAAGTTTTAACCGGACATAACATATATATCCTTGTCAGACTTTGTATTTAGTCTCTTTATTCCCTCGATGCTTTGAAATGATCTAATAATTACTTGACTTCAATGCCTAGTTGGGGAGAATTTTGTGCGTGTATAGAAGAGAGGTGTATATCTCCTTAGTATATTTCTCATAACGTAATTAACATGTTTTATGTTCTAAGAAAACACTAATAGAAAATGATCAATTATGTGTAAGTATCTCTCCAAGTTTGGGAGTTTGCATGCATGACCTTTCTGTATTCTTAACATGTGTCGGATACGAGAATGCTGTATACCAGTCCTTTATGTAATAACATCCAAAATTAGCTAGAAGATAAACAACTTTTCGAAAGGGAAGGGAAGCCCAATACCTACTTTTAACGGTCAACAGATGCATGGGAGCGGTTACCCACCCTTCCCGCCAAATGTTAGATTAAGACGCTTAATAATAAGTACAAAATCATGCATGCATGCAGGCGATGTTGTTTGGTGCCAACAACGCCCACACTCAAGACAAAATCATGCAAATTACTTTGGCCTTCAACAACTTTGGTCAGGGACTGGTGCAGAGGATGCCGAGGGTCCGGCACGGATTCTTCCACGTGGATTTTCTTATTCTCTTTTGGCTATTTTTTTAGGGAAATAATGACGGGGAAAGAAATGAAGGAAGTGGAGAGATATAAACCTAAATTCAAATCTCAATGTAAACTGAAGAAAGTAGCAAAGGCCATGTCCAATCAAGAGAATTAACAAATTGGGCAATGACGTAATGTTAGGATTTTATCCAAATTTACAACCTAAATGATGTGGTTGTAGATGATTGGATTATTAACTAAGTATCGATTAAAGTGCTTGTATCTTATTGGTGACACATTATTTGGTTTGCAATTTAGTTTAGAAAAATTGGTCTCCTTAGCATTATCCTAACAAATTTTACTATAAAATTAGAGTAATGCTGGAGAGACTAAATTCTTAGGTAGTTGGTGTGAATAAATCCCTGAATTTCCATATTGCAGGGCCATTTGGAATATAAAGAAAAAACAAGAGAGACTAGTTTCTGTGGTTTACTTTTGATCCTGTGAGAAATGTAAGACCACCCAATAGGTTTTGGGGTAAATATGACTTTGTCAATAACATTATAGATAAAAGCAAGCAATCTAATGTCCTTCGAGAAATGCAATTTATCTTACATGTATGAGAACTCCAGTCTAGTTTACAAGAAGCGAGATTCGTATTTTAGAGTAGGAAAATAGATACACTGTTCTAGTCGACCAAACTAATTTCTATGGCGTGGTAACTCTACTTCTACCGCTCAAACGTGCGTTAACAATTACACACACTGCTCTAGTCAACCGAACCAATTTTTATAGCGCGGTAAACTCTTCTTCTGCCACTCAAATGTAGATTAGCAATTTGGTTATACATATACACACACGTGCGCGACATCAAGAGAGCGGAGATTCAAACTCGGGACCTAGATGCAATGAACAATGCTGTCAACAGAGGAAGCTCCTTGCAAGATGGGAAAGATTGTAGATGAATAGAAGGGGGAGAACAAGGGTAGACTATAAGGTCATAAGCTCCACTGTAGTGTTTAGTTCATCTTTCCATAATCCGAAACTTCAAAAATAAAACATCGAAATACATAAATGCGAAACAACTCAGCGGCTGCTGAGATTTTGTACATCGAACTTGAACTGGACCAAATACACCTCGCTGTCTCATGCGTTATAACTACATGACATTAAAGCAGGCGATGCCGCCACCTTCTTTAGAATATTGCCATCAACATCTGGTCGACACCGACCTGCAAAGATAGGGAGTTCAGCACGAAGGAAGAATAGCAATCGACACTCAACAGGATGCATGCAGTCTATCTTGTCCATCTACGGGGCTGCCCCAGATCATTAATCTAAGCTCTAGCGCTACCTTATAGATACAAGGCGGGATCGAATCTTAAATCAATGCCTACCTTTGGGCCTCATTAACATGATATTGTCTTGAACTATATGTTAATTAGCAACCGCCGCCAGACAGCAGTCAAAAATTAAACGCACATAAAGAGAATAAAATGCAGCTCTCTCCCACAGATATGAAAAAAATAAAAATAAAAGCTAAGTCCAAAATAAGCATGGCTAATATTGCTTGGTAACATAGGTCGAAGGCATCAGATATGGATACAAACAGACTCACACCATTGCACTGATCAAGAATGATGCAAATACTAGATAATTGAGTTTCTATTCAAACCTTATCAGGTTGTTCTTCCGATACTCTCCCGTCATTTCAATATCCTCTTTCACAATAGCATCAGTTGATGGATTTAAAGTTTCAGACAGAGAGTCCGCAATTTCTTTGAGACCCTGCAAGTAAGTGGCACGAATTACAATTAAGTAGCAGATATTAATGCTTTAGCTATCAAGATTCCAGTGGCTGACATAGTAGTGTCAGAAACCAAAAGCACACATTATAAACTATAGGTGAGCATTGAATGCAATCACCCCCCTGAGATAGAGCAATGTAATTTTTCAAGCCTAATAAAACAACGTGGCCAACTCATCCTCCCACATAAACTAGATACATTTTGTAGGAAATGGGCAAAACTCGAAGGCCTATGGTTTTTAGTAGCTACTTGGAAATAGCTTGAAATAAAGCCATATTTGACCCCTTTCCTTGCTCACAATGTTATGGTGTAAAATGAAATGGAAACAAAGAGAATACAAAGCTAAAAGCATCTTGCTCCGTCAATGCACTAATTTGGCATCTAACTGCCATAGATTACTCTCTAGTCTTCTGAAAAACAATGGGAGAACCTGCCTTACTGTATTACACGGCTTTATCAACTATAAATAATAATAACAAATAAATATTAAGTCCTCTGTTCACTATCTCCAACTAGCATATAATCAACAACCAGAAGAAAAGGGATTCTTAGGAACAAACCATCAAGCCTGAAGTATCTGAATATGAGAGTAAACGACCACGTGACTTCCCAGAGTTTTCAAGTTGCTTCTGCAAGTGGAAAAAATACACCGTCCGGGTGGTATTATTAATTAAGTACAGAACCACAGTAAAAGATAAAGAACAGAGCGAAAAGCAACTTTGCGGTCACTATGCTGCTTTGATGAATTAATCCGAAACAACTGAGTAATAAGTAGCGTGCAATGAATTGATAACAGGTAGATCAACAATATCAGATGTTCCCGTTGCCACATTAACTTTGACTAGGATATGAACTTATTAATTAAAAATAGCCTTGATACACTGAACACAATTTTTCTGCCTTACAATCAAAAGGTATTATAAATTCATGCATGGATGGGCACAAACCTGCAGAGTTTTAGGCATTTCAACTTTTTTTCCATCCACAAAATTGACCAGGTAGATAACACCAAGGTTTGCGAGATCCTGCACAACCATTTATGTAAGTATGACCTCAAGCAGACAAATAGATGATGCATGTACTGAACTAAATGCAAGACCACTCAAAGATCTCCAAGCGAATACAAATTTGACTTACAAATTAGTTAGTTTCAGTTTTACAGACGGACGAAGAGCCAAGTTATGCACAATAAAAATTTAGATCAAGCATGTCACCCTAAAAACAAATTCTACAATTTCTCATCAATTAATTATGGCTCAACTATTCCAATAGAAGTAAAGCTGTTTTACCTGCTTGTGTTCAAGAGAACCTATCTTATGATCCTGAGAAAGGGAAGAGGAAAACAAGTTATTACTAATTCAAATAAAATGCGCGTGTGCGTGAGAAGAGATATGTAAAGGACAACAAGTACATAAGGGAAAAGGAAAAGGTGTGTGCATCAGAAAGAAAGGTAAAAAAAAATGACCTAAACCAACATAATCTCGAAGGAGAACTCACCAAACCAGAAACCATGCTCTGCAATCTACTCAAGTCATAGTCAATATCAGTGAGAGAATGTTGCACTCCAGCAACCTGTTTCACAAATTGTAACCAAATATAGAGATGACGCTAATAAGAAAGTAAAATATATTTCTAAAGTATGGTAATAAAAAAAAGCCATAAGATGTTACTGATAAACAAAATATCCATATGATACTAAAGAAAGAACGCATACCATACATCTAAGGTTAAATTGGAATAGGACTTGTTAAATACTAAAATGTGTATATTTAAGACATCACACATCACGTATAAATAGTTAATACCTAAAAACACCCCCGAAAACCATTTGTGAAAAATTATTCTATGTAAATCAACTCTTATCATATCAGAAGATTTTGCTTACTCACTACTTATGGAAATCTAACCAGAATCAGCCTCATTCAAACTTTGAAAATTCATATGTATTGTTTTGAATCTATGAGTTGAGGATTCAATATGCAGCAAAGGACATACATCTTCCTTAATTGACCTTGAGAGCTCATTTTGCTCCGCCATTTTGTCATCAACATGCTGGATTCTCTGAGTCAGGTGCTTCTTTGCTTTCTGTCCAGCATAAGAATATCAAACACAGTTGAACTGTTTAAAAATCCATTCAATATATATGAGTTCTGCAAGCCAAGTTGATTTATGATCTCCTAAATAGAACTTCACACAAAATAGGATTTTCTTTTTTGTCAGACAGTGGAAAACTTACAGCAACGGCCTCTTTCACGTTATCCAGATTTTTAGTCAAGTTCTCAACAGCAGTAGCCATACCACGCTTTGTCACATACATAATATCTGAGAGTTTTAGACCCTAACCATTTGCCAAGAGAAAAATATTAGTTTACTCAAAGAAAAAAATAACTCTGGGAAATGATTAAGGAAATATTATAAGCACATTCATATCATCTACATACCTTCCACCACATGTAACCATAACCCACTGCTCCCAAGGTAGCTGCTGGCATTATTAGTGATGTCACATTACCTGAACAAAAAAAGAACAAGAATTTCAATGAAAAGAAAAAAGAGAACCACTTCGAAATTGTTTGTTTCGTATCATGAACTGCATAATGCATAAACGAATAGTAGTTGTAGCAAAACCCAAAATAATGGGCATGGTCATGCATTAATTAAGTGTTTATACTCAAAAAGGAAGAAAGCACAAAGCAGCTTAACAATTTATTAGAAACACCAAAGAGAAATGTGAGATACCAATTTGGCTACCGTTCCCATTCACGAAAACCGTGCTGCCGCCCCGCGACGAGCCAATTTGCCTGATCTCAGCTGTTAGTCGGCTAATCTAAAAGATAATCAAACAGGAAACTTCATATACCCGTACGAACAAATTCGACACAGCAAAACATCATTCCATCCTAACTTACACCAATTTCCACAATACCTGTGCTGTCAAGGAATCATAGTCACCTTCTGTGTGCTCCCCGGATCCATTCAACAAAGACTGCCACGAAACCATAAATGCAAAAATCCACCAAATTTTCTCAGCAGCCAAACACCAACACATATATACATATTGCTTTAAGGCACCACTAATTAAGCAGAAAACAAAATTGGCAAAAACAGTACCTGAAGTTCACCGAGCAAGTCGGATAATTTACCGTTCTTAAGCAGGATGGTGCTTGTATACCCTGCACAAAGAACAAACAATCACTCAGATCGAATACAGCTAACTCCGCAACCAAACAGACCCAGTAAGAAAAACACAGAATACGCGCGCGGGATCAGTACCTGCCCCAGCTAAGATCAGGATCTTGGAAAACCCTATTCCGCTCTGCATAGCCATGGTGGAGTTCGTGTTCGATCAGAAACTGCAGGAAGAAGGTCCGGAGAGTGTATGGATTTTTGGGGTTGCGGAAGATGGGGGCACGGGTTTGGTGTGTTGAAGACGACGACCTTTTCCAAGTGCTAGCAGAAGCTCCACGTTTGCGTTAAACGACGCCGTATTTGTAGATGAGACGAACCAACTTTGACCTTTTTCCTGGTGTCACGGCGTCGTTTCGGTTTGGGTAATGTTTTATGGACACGATAAGTGAGATGAACCTCGTTACTTGGCTCAATTTACGAGTTGAATTTTTTCCCCTTCTAATCTTTTTTTTTTCTTTCTATTTTGAAAGTGCGATGAGAGGAAAGGAGACAAAATCTTATTCTTCCAATTTGTTTTTTCTAAATCATTTGGCATTAGGTTGATCCAACCCAGATAATCTCAAGATTAAACAATTTTAAATTACTCTATTTTACGATAGATGATAGTTTAAACTAATATAGTTTAATTTGTTTATTCAAAATCTTTTGGTATTAGGTTGGTCCCACCGAAGTAATCTTAGGCTTCAACTTTTTTTTGTAATAAACAATATTATCGAGAGAGGAGATGGGCTTAGCTTCATAATGAGCCAACAATAATGTAGTTTAAATTTGTCTTTAGCAAGAATTGAACCTAAAATTTCTTACTTACAAGTAGGGATGGGCAACGGTTATGGCGGGCGGGTAACCGCGGTTATTTACCCATAACCGTTTATGCTCATACCCGCATAATCGTTTACCCGTTGGGTAATTACTTAAACGGTTATACCCATACCCATAACCGTTTATAAACGGTTAACCATACCCATAACCACATACCCATTTAACCGTAACCGTTTAATACCCGTTTACCCATTTACTCTTTTTAACCCATTTATTTTCTTTCTTTTTTTTCTCACTACCCATTGTTTACCCCTCTACATGTTTTTTTTATTTTATCAATTCCAAACCAAATTTTCGGATATGATCCACGTTCATATGTGTGTGTGTGTCTATATATATATATATATATATATATATATATATATATATATATATCTGTGTGTGTGTCTATATATATATATATATAGATCTATGTGTGTGTGTGTGTGTGTACGTGTACATATATATATCTATATGTGTGTGTCTCTGTGTGTGTACGTGTGTGTATATATATATGTTATGTGTGTGTGTGTGTATATATATATATGTTGTGTGTGTGTGTGTGTGTGTGTGTGTGTGTGTATATATGTTATGTGTGTGTGTATCTATATATATATATGTTGTGTGTGTGTGTGTGTGTGTGTGTGTGTGTGTGTGTATCTATATATATCTATATGTGTGTGTGTATCTATATATATCTATATGTGTGTGTGTGTGTCTGTGTGTGTATATTTAATTGATTCAACTTGGCAAAACTAGCAATACCACTAAGATGTTGGCTGAATTATTTGTTGGTTTTGGATCAATATCAACAATGACACGACTTTATGACCAATTTTGTAGCTTCTATCTAGACTAGTCAATGGTATGAAATGTGAAAAATAAGATGCTAGATGATTTTCTCTCTGTTGAAATTTTCGGTTTGGTTTCGGAATTTTTTCGGTTCGGTTTCGGGATTTTTTTCGGTTAAGTTTGGAATTTTTGATAATTTTTTACATCCCTAGAGAACATGGTTTGTGTTAATTTTACATATATAAAATAAATGGGTAAACGGTTACCCGTTTATAACCGCGGTTAATACCCATAACCGCCCATTTAAACTTTGCGGGTAAACGGTTATACCCATAACCGTTTATTTATCTAAACGGTTACCCATAACCATTTAATTTAAATGGGCGGGTAACCGCGGTTACCCATAACCAATGGGTATTTGCCCATTCCTACTTACAAGAGAAGATAAATATCATTAGATCATAGTACTAAGCGGCGAGCACTTGTTAAGTTGTCAATTTGAGATATTATCAACTGACAACCAGCCCACTGGTTAATGATAAGTGGCCAACCCAATTTGCGAGTTGGATTTTCTCCTCTCCTTATCTTTTTAAAAGTGTGTAAGGAGCAGGGCAAGGGAAGATAATTTTATTCCCCAATTTGTTATTTCAAAAGCTTTTGGCATTAGGTTGGTCCCACCCAGATAATCCCAAACTTAAACAATTTTAAACTACTCTATTTTACGATAGATGATAATTTAAACTACTCTGACTCAATTTGTTTATTCAAAAGCTTTTGGTATTAGGATGGTCCCACCAAAGTAATCTCAAGCTTAAAGTTTTTTTTTTTGAACAAATGATAGTATCTGGAAAGAAGTTGGACTTAGGGGTTGTTCGATATGGGATCCCAAATCTCAAACTGAAAATTTTCAGGATGGGAATTTGAAGAATAATATCAAACCAATTTTCGGTATTCCCAATTTTCGGGATTCCCAAAATATTTTCGATATTTCTAGATGGTTTGGTATTCACAAATTTCATACAAATTGAAATAGCAATCATTCATACCAAGTTAAATTAACATGCAACCAAAATAAAATAAGTAACAAATCCAAAAGCAAAAAAATAAGTTACAAACCTAATATGTTTGAAAACTAACAATACAATTTTTTTGATTTCGTGTTGAAGAATTAGACACATTTGTGGGAGGTTCATACCGGAAAATGTGGCAATACAGGGCTATGGTTACTACCTGTAGACCACACCAATTATATTGCTACTAGTAGTTACCAACAATTTAAATGTATAATATATATATATATATATATTATTTATTTTTAGTTCAGTATGAGATTACCAAAAGATTGAGTAGACAATACTAAATCCTGTACCGAAATTTCGGGATCGGTTTGGTATTTTATCTCAAAAATTTTGAAAATTTTGGTTTGGGATCGGGATTTTTTTGGTTTGGTTCGGGATTTTTGGGAATTTTTTCTAACCCTAGGTGGACTTAGCTTCACAATGAGCTAACAATAATATAATTCTAATTTGTTTTTAAGGAAAATTGATCCTAAATTGTCTTACTTACAATGAAGAAGAATATCATTAGATTGTAGTACTTAGCGGCGAGCACTTTGCTAAGTTCAATTTGAGATATTATTAACCGGCAACCAGCCTTCTAGTTAGGCCATCTCCAACCGAATGAGGGCCAAAGCGCTCCCTTTAGCCCTATACCCCTGCAATAAATTATATTTTAATGAACAATGCCAGACCATATTTTATACCATCTCTAACCGAGGGGGTTAAAGGGTCATATGCCAAACATAGACCTTTGACAAAAAAACCATCTCCGACTAGGGGCCAAAGAGTCATAGGCCAAACATAATGTATTATTTTAATTGAATTAATATGGTTAATTAAATTAAACTACTATATTAAAAAAAGATTTTCGGACATATTTTGAGTGCCACTTGTCGCCAAATGAATAAATCTCTGGATTTCTTATTTTTATATAATCTCAATAATTTTTTGGATAGAATTTCGAGTGACACTTGTCACTAACGTGAGTAACTTTTTAGATTTCTTATCTTTAAGTAATCTCAATAATTTTTTGGATAGGATTTCGAGTGATACGTGTTAGTTAAAGTGAGCCACGCTAAATGAAAAATATGTAATAAATGATGTAGAAATATGTTAGGTATTTATAAGAAAAAAAAGTAGAATATATTTTTTAAAATTTGTCAAAAAAAAATTAAATTCCAACGTTAACTTGATGGCAGCATGAAGGTTTAGCTAGCTTCATGCTGACGCTAAGTAGCCGTTGGAATTCAAATGGGTTAAATTGGAGGGCTGGCAAAATGTCAAGCTTGACATTCTGGCATTAGAGGGCTGGCTGGTTAGCTGAAAATGACCAACCCGCTAGCCTGATTTGAGGGTTTTGGCCCAGGGAGGCCCACAATTCCTTTGACTAGCCTTCGGTTAGAAATAATTTTTGTGTCATTTCGAGTTATTTTTAAGTTTATAACTCTTTGTCTGATCGGTTGGCGATGGCCTCGTTAAGCGGTCAGCCCAAATCCGGCCCGCCATCGTTTTAAAGCATATCCGGGAAGAGAGAGAGACAGACAGAGAAGAGGGAAGAGAGAGAGAGGAGAGTGAGAGTGTTCAGGATGCTGAAACTACACTCGCTATCTTCCCCTGCGACTGCACAAAAGCCTAACCAAAACCCTAGCCAGTTCCTCTCTTCGCAGCTCTTGAGCAGAGCTAGGGTTTTCAGCACCAACACCTTCGGCTTTGCTCCAAGTCCGAGCTCTTCGAGGAAGAGACTCTCCTTGAAATGTCGCCAGTCGGAGTACTTCGACCAGCAGAGAACCAGCACCGCCGCTTCCCCGAACAATCCTTCTCCAGCTCCACCAACTCCCGCCGGAGGTACTTTCTCTGTCCTCGGACTACTTTACCCTTTTGCTGCTGTAGAAAAATGGTTCGGAAATGGATAGAGTTAGGAACTGTTTAGTTACTCGTTCTGAACAGATAAAAGACTCAGTATGAAACTTTTGCACTTGAGTGAGTGTTTTGTAGCTGTTTGGCTAGATTAGGAGCTTCAATTAGTGTGAAGGACAAGGTTGAATTTGAACATTTTGAAGTTAGGGCCTGTTTGGGGCTTGTAGATGCACTGAAAGGGCTTTTTGATAACTAAAAGGGCTTCTATATTGTAGAAATGTTTTCTGGAGAAGCAGGTGCTATGAGGAAGCACTTGAATTTTTAATAAAATTTTGTCCTTGTTTATAATAGAAGCACTTATGCGCCTATTAGCAGAAGTGCTTATTAGAGCAGTCTCTAACGGGAACTTATTTTCTGTGCAACCAAACAGGGGTATTGAGTGGTTAATGCTTACAAATTGATGAACCAGTTTAATGATGGCTAGGCAGAATTTCTTTGTTTATAGTGTGATTAATAAATGTATTTATTTGGTTTGTGTGTGTAGCGACTGGGATGGCGCCTAGGTTTTACGTGGGTCACTCGATATACAAGGGAAAGGCCGCTCTTACTGTAGAGCCCAAAGCTCCAGAGTTCACCCCTTTAGATGTATGATTGATTTGATTGATGCGTTATTTTGTACTTTGTAAGAATATGGTTCTTTGGCCATATTATGACTCCTCAGTAGTTAATACAAAACTGTGTTTATGTTTTGGAGGGTCTAATTGATTGTTCTTTGATGGTCTGGTGTCTCGGACAGTCAGGGGCATTCAAACTTTCCCGGGAAGGTTTTGTGCTACTTCAGTTTGCTCCAGCGGCAGGTGTTCGTGTATATGATTGGAGCCGAAAGCAGGTGATCCATGCTGCTTTTGTTACGCTGAATAATGGATTTTTTAAGAATTATAAGAAAACTGAAAACTTTTAGTAATGTCAATGGTCAAATTCTTACTTTGAATAACCTCTGTTTCCTAATTGTGGGATCCTGTAACTTTGATTGTTGGATATTCGTTACATAATACTTCTATTAAAAACATTGAGGTGTATGGTTACCACATGCCAGGCCACCATTAATAAGACCTTTTGCTTATTGTATGTGGTCACTACTATAATTGTGAGGATCGTTAATATATGCAAAGAGACAATTGGTTTGTGTAGGTATTCTCGCTATCAGTGACAGAAATTGGAAGCCTGGTTAGCCTTGGCTCGAAGGAGTCCCTTGAATTTTTCCATGATCCTTTTAAGGGGAAAAGGTAACTCCTTCACTCTCTCCCTTTCTTTGTGGTATCATGGATTTCTGTAACAGTAATGATGTTGCCTTTGTTGGATTATTTGTGTATGGATCTCCTAATCAGCATGCAGTTGAATCTGAGTGACTGCAATAATCGGGGTTGTCATGTGTTGCATTCAATACACGTCTTCATTTTCTCTTTGAAATTATTAACTTATCCAGACAAGCGATTAGGGACAAGTATTTGTTCATTTTGACTGCAGTAAGCTTGATATTGTATCCCTCATGATATGAACATCTGATGTCCAGAAGTGCACATGATTATACTTCCGTGCATCTCCTACTTGTTGATGTTTCGTAATGTAAGTGAAATATGTACTAAATTGGTTTTTATTTTTTATTTTTTTATTTTTGCAGTGATGAGGGCAAGGTCAGGAAGGTGTTGAAGGTGGAGCCTCTTCCAGACGGATCTGGCCATTTCTTTAACCTGAGTAATCATCTTTTCCTTGAAATCTTGGTGGCGAACTTTACATTTATCTTCACCTTATTATACCATAATATGTGATTTGAGTATAGTCAATCTTTCATCATCAATGCTTTAGGCAAACTTTTCTCATTTATTCATCAACCTATAGACTTTGCAGTCGTAAAGTTTATAACTAAACACCATTATGCTGCATGGTTAAACAATGGATAAGCAATACATGGATGAATTTTAGTGTTCGTGTTTTGAAGGCGAGTCTGCTTGCAACTTATAGTTTCTGTTAACTCAATACAATATTATTGCATGCAAGCCATGTACTGTACTTATTGAAAGGGCTCAGTTTTTTTAACATTTATATGTTGCTGTTATCATTATGTCATAATCAAGGTGTTCAAAACAAGCTTATCAACTTGGACGAGAGCATTTATATTCCTATCACCAGAGCGGAATTTGCTGTTCTCAAATCAGCTTTCAATGTACGATCTTTCTATCTCTTTCCTCCTCCTTTCTCTCTACACACTCGTCCACCCACCCAATTATCCATGTATAAAAAATACCCACATAAGACCACATACACATGCCGAATCCTACTGGTTAGGACTCATGTAATCTGTTCTTTGCAGTTTATCTTGCCGTACATTTTAGGTTGGCATGCATATGCAAACTCCATAAAACCAGAAGATTCGAGCCGTGCCAATAACTCTGGTCTTAAATATGGAGGAGATTTTGAATGGAGCCGATAGTAGGACACTAATGGAACTCTTTTAAGTGCAAATGATGTTGGTTTGATCTTGATCGTTTGTTGTGTATGTCCTGTTATTATGCAAGTCTCAAAATTTTGGGCACGACGTTAATGTAAAATTTAGTGCAGATTGAAGAATGAAGTAGCTGACCACATTCTTTTCTTCCCAGTCCATAGTTAATTTGTATGTTTAGTTTTTACTTTTTAGATGCATGGGTTTATGGTGGGACGGTGAAGGTGGTGGGTGGCGAGGGTTTAAGGAGGAGAGGGGGTTGCAGACTTGCATTTTTACTAAATATTGGTTTCAAAAACATTTTTATCAAAAACGATTTCTATCATTTTAAAAACAATTCTAAATGAGTCATAAGTTGCTTATGTGGAAAGATGGTTCAAAATTTGAATTTGAAAATTCAATTTTTTTAGTTTTATCCTAAGTACGTCATTGTTTTTGGATGTATATCAAATTTTCTATAATATGATGGTGACGAGTCAACATTTCATCTTGTGGAAAATAATTTAAATGTTACAAATCATTTAGCAATAAATGGAATAAACAATTAGCATATGTGTCTATTCATGAATTTGTTAACCAAGCTGTAATCACAGGGAAGAATGTGCAGTATTACGCTTAAGAAAGAAAAGAAAGACAGAAGAAGAGGAGAGAGAGAAGTCAATCTTTCATATGATATTTTTTGTATATTACAATCTTACATCCCTAAAACTATACATTCTCTATTTATAAAACTTGTTGTCTAAGTCACAATATAACTAACTCTAACAACCTTATAACAGCCCTGCCAATCTATTGACAAATGTCTTCTTACACCACCATTGATATTATCCTTAACATCCCCCATCAAGCTCAGGAGGTGGAACCAAGGCTGAGATTGCGACAATGAGTTTGAAAAAGTGGAGCAGATAAACCCTTGGTCAAGATATATGCATACTACTCACTGGAAGACACAAACTGAACCTGCAGCTGCTTCTTTCCAACTTTTTCTCGAACAAAATGAATATCAACTTCAATGTGTTTTGTTCGCTGATGTAAGACCGGATTTGATGTTAAAGCCATAGCAGACATATTATCACAAAACAGAATTGGTGTACTGGGAATATCAAGATACAAAACTGTCAATAATTGCTTGATCCAATCCAATTCAGCAGCAATTGTAGCAAGAGCTCGATACTCTACCTCAATTGACGATCTGGACACTGTTTATTGCTTCTTAGAAGACCATGAAATTGGATTTGACCCCAAGAATACCACAAATCCAGTAGTAAACCTTCTGTCATTCGGATCTCAAGCCCAATCTGCATTAGAAAATGCTCTTATATTATCTGAATTAACCTCCAAACCACCTCTAACAAGCACCAACCACACTTTTATAAAGAGCAGGATTGTTGTAAGGTTTTCCATCATCAGAACTAACCTATTATAAGGCAGGCAAGGTGTGGAATAAGGCTTGGAATTTAACATTTCAGTCTTTGTAAGTAGATCCTTAACATACTTTTCCTAGGAAAGAACCATACCATCATTCTAAGAGATAATCTGAATTCCCAAAACAAAAAAAAATGAAGAAGACCCAAATCTTTTATTTCAAATTCCTTTGTCAAGGCGGAAACCACATCAGCAATCAAATTTGGGGCATTACCAGTAATGATAATGTCATCCATATAGAGAAGTAATATCAGTACAGATGAATCAATCTTTTTCACAAATAAAGATGAATCTGCATAAGTTTTAGTGAATCCAAGTAAAGGCAAAAAAATTGAAAACTTGTCATTCCAGGTTCTAGGAGCCTGTTTTAAGCCATATAAGGACTTGTGAAGTTTGCAGACATATTTGGGGTGTTGAGGATCAATGAAACCTGAAGGTTGTGACATATAAACCTCTTCCTGCAATACCTCATGCAAAAATGCATTCTTAACATCAAGTTGTCTCAAATTCCACCCAAAATGAGTTGTCATGGCCAATACAAGTCTTACCGCTTAACAACTGGATTGAATATTTCCCCATAATCTATGCCTTACTTTTGATTGAAACCTTTTGCCACCAGTCGAGCCTTATATCTCCTTATAGAACCATCAGCATTCTTTTTAATTTTAAAAACCCATTTGTACCCAACAAGGTTTTTCTGTGTTGGAAAAAGGACTAAACTCCATGTGGACTGAGTATGTAAGGCATACAACTCTTCTTTCATTGCACCCATACTTGACACTTTAATGCAGACTTATATGTTGCAGGTTCAACTGTAGATAGATCCATTGCCCCATTCTCATGAACTGTAGTAAGTAATGCCATTTTTTGGAAATACCACTATTTGATCTGGTTTGCATTGGATGCAAATTCAATGAAGGAATAGAGATAACTACTTGAAGTCTCTCAAGTTGAAACTCACAGGGTTCGAAATTTGAACCACAAGATTCTCAGAATAGACCTCAAAAGCCACAGGGATATGCAGATGAATAGTATTCACTTGTAGTCATGGATGGTGGAGAAGGTAATAGGTGAGAATCATCAGATAATAGGGATAATGGTGATGTAGGATTAGATGAGTGAGAATGTTGTGAAACTGGAGAAGTTGGTGAAATTAACACATTATCAAGATTAGACACTGATGGTTGTGGATAATGTGGTTGATGGTGAGATAGAATTGATTGTGAGGTCACATGTGATGTATGGAGACTAGGGGAATGTGATGATGCAAGAACTGGATAGGGAAATTCAGATTCATCAAACAACACATGCCTAGAAACATAAACTTTCTTTTTGGTAACTTCATAACACAAGTAGCCCTTGTACTTTGATGCATATCCCAGAAAAATACACTTTGTTGTCCTAGGTTGTAACTTTGTAGTGTTTAAGGGTCTTAAAAGTGGATAACAAGAACAACCAAAGACTTTAAGGTGATTGACATCAGGGACAGACCCATAAACAATTTCAAATGGTGACTTCTGGTTTAGTGTTTGTGATGGCATTCTATAACAAGATACAATGGTGCTTGACAGGCAAATGACCAAAATGTTGTAGGTATGTGAGATGTTTGAAGAAGGGTAATTGTGGTTTCAATAATATGACGATGTTTCCTTTCAGCTAAACCATTATATTCTAGTGTATAAGCATAAGACAACTGGTGACTTACACCTTTAGAAGCAAGAAAGGTTTGTAACTGTTTCCCTATATATTCACCCCCTCCATCACTTTGAAGTGTTTTGATTGAGACTGAGAATTGATTAAGTATAAACTGATAGAATGTAATAAATGTGGCATAAACATCAGTTTTATTGATAATCGGAAAATCCAACATAATCGAGTACATTGGTCGTTGAAGGTAACATAGTACTTAAAGCCTTCTAGAGATAGATACAAAGTAAGACCCCATACATCATTGTGAACAACATCAAAGGGATTAACAAACTTATATGGAACTGAATAATAGGGTAGTTTACTAATCTTGCCCTCTATACAATTTGAACACAACATAGATGTAAAATCAGCAATATTAGGGATATTTGATTTCTTAAGCATAAGAGAAGCAAAATTGTTTGATGGATGACCTAATATATAGTGCCATAGGCTAGATGTTACTTGTTTGACAATGTAAGCAGCCACTGAAGAGGCTTTTTGTATATGAGATGAAGATGGTGTGAAGGGAATGGGATATAATCCATTATTGCAGAGACCTTTGAACAATATTCTCCCTGTTGCTTTGTCCTAAATCCAAAAACACCAAGCATCAAAGATCAGCCAACAATTATTGTCAAGACAGATGCACAGAGAGTAAATTCTGAGATATTTTAGGTACATATAGAATCGAATTTAACTTTAGATTATGAAATGGAGTCTGTAATATGGAAGATCCTCTATGGGATACTTTCAAACCTTCACCACTTGCAGTTTGAATCATCTCTGTTGAAGGAAAATGAGTTGCCAATGAAAGATTATTCAAATATGCAGTCATATGATTTGTTGCACCCGAATTTGTAAGCCATACTTGTTGTGAAAGATTGGATTCCAGTGGTGGAGCAGAAGCATTGACATGCATAACATTCATGGATCCAAAATTGGAAATTAAGTTTGCATTCCTGAAGTGACAGAATTTTGCACTGTGATTCTTTTTTCCATAGATTTGACACCCATCAACCATTGCAGAATTAGTATTCCAAAACCTACAAGTGTCAGCAAGATGGCCATATTTGCCACATATTTGACATGAATTTCCAGAATTAGACAGCTGTTGTTGTGGTGAATTTCCAAGAATCCCATGAGCTTGATTTGGGTAAAATGGCTTGTTGGTCCCAAATTTAGAACCATATTGAAACTTCCATTTGCCTTTATTCTTGTTGTAAGAAGGTCTATATTGAGATCCAGCAGTTTGATTGTTGTAAATATGCTATTGACCAAATGTTCCCTTAAAATTTGTCTGAGACCCACTATTATCAGCAGCCATTGGTTGCAAGGGCATTGTCAAGCATTGCTTCTTCAGCAAGCAATTGAGATATCAAATCTTTAATTGAAATAACATGTTCCCTGCCTATAATGATTGATTTGATGGTGTTATACTAAGATGATAAGCCATTAAGAGTAAGAATAACTATATCATCATCATCATCATTAAATTTAACCCCGGCTACAAAAAAATGGTCCCTGGCCTTCTTGATTCTTTGCAAATATGGAGAAATAGAATCATTACCCTTTTTGATATTCTGCAACTCTAACTTCATTTGGAAGATGCTTGTTCTTGTAACAGTCGAGAATTGTTCCTTGAGCCTTGTTCAGAGATCCTGAACACTAGTGTTGCCTATCGCACAAGAAATAACAGATGGTGAAAGAGTGGCAGTGACCAACTGCATCAAAGCACGATCATGCATCTTCCAAATCTTGTTGTCATCTGATTCTGTTTGAGAAGTAGTTCCTTCAGAATCTACCTAAGAGCCAATAGAGGTAGCCCTTGTAAATCGAAGAGGATAGGGGGTGAAGCCATCCACAAAACCCAAAATACAATGCCCTTCGAGAAAAACCTGCATCTGAAAATGCCAAACCAAGTAGTTTGTCTCATTGAGCTTTACTGTCACGGACGTTGAAACAGTGGAGATGAAAGAAGTAATTGGAGACTAGAGCATCTGTAATTGGGAAGTAGTAATCATTGGTGCAAGAAATCAGAAAACTTGTTCAAGAACAATGATTGAGAACTTGTATCGAACACTTGATGTGCACAAAAGACGAACGCCAAGAAGAGTGATGTGTAGAAGATAATAAGCTCCAAAAGATTATACAGAGCACCTAGAGATCAGAAACAACAAAGAAATTAGAAATGGTGAGCGGAAGCAGTCCAAGATCAAAGATATTCAACCGAGCGATTAGCTATTTCAGCGAAGAAACCATGTTAACTAAGCTGTAATCACAGAGAAGAATGTGCAATATTACGCTTAAGAGAGAAGAGAAGAAAGACAAAAGAAGAGGAGATAGAGAGAGAGAGAGAGAGAGAGAGAGAGAGAGAGAGAGAGAGAGAGAAGTAAATCTTTCATATGATATTTTCTATATATTACAATCTTAAATCCCCAAGACTATATATTCTCTATTTATAAAACTTGTTGTCTAAGTCATAATATATCTAACTCTAACAACCTTATAACAACCTTGCTAATCTATTAACAAGTGTCTTCTTATACCACCATTGATATTATCCTTAACAGAATTTTCTGTGCATTACACTATATTATTATTTCTAGCAGAAAATGGATGGGACTGTTGTGACATATGTTCTTATCAATATGTGATTGTGTAAATCCTAAGTAGAGATAGAGTAGAAATCCTTTGGGATCTAGAAGATCTTTCCTAATAGACTTTGTATTACTTGGAGAGCAAGTATCTCTCCTCCTAATTACTATAAATAAAGGCACAATGACTGGGGAATAGAATAACATAACACCACAATTCCTCAAGTCTATTCTCCAATATCTCTTCTTCTCTTTGCCGCACCTCTCTAGAAAATATAGGCCATAACACGTTATCAGCACGCTCTTCACGCTGTGCTTAGAAGAATTTAAAGAGAATTTATTCGTCTTCATCAGGGGAGTATTACGTTTCAATTATTTTAATTGATTAAATTTTAATTTTATTGAATTCATATACTTTTATTGATTCAATTTTTTTTTCTTATGTTAAACGCGATACAAGCTTGAAGATGAAAGCCGAAATTTTCTGCATCAAACCAGTTCATCCATATCATCACGCAATCAGGTTCTTTCAAAACAACGGTTTTTAACTCGATATTTTGCAAGCCCTAATAGCATGAACATTCACCATGATGCATGACCCAACTTTATGTTTAACGTATTTTAGATTCTACATAAATTGTGTATGCCTCATAACCATAATTGTTTAAATTATGTGAGTTTGATATTGGTTATGAATTGAATCTTACATATGTACACGCTTTGAAAATATTATTTTGCACATGCATCAATTTACATATGTGTTTCATTGAATTATATATGCATGCCATTTAATTTAGTTTAATAATAAAAAAAAATGGATTTGTTTTGCACTACGGCATGCAAGCCGCACCCCAAGGATTTTTTTTGTGTGGCATTTTTTTTTCCAATTCGAGCCCTAATGGGCTACAGCTGATCGACCCGTGTGGCCAGAGAAAAAAAAATTAGGGTTCTGCCGAACCCATGCCTTGGCATGCTGCCAGGCCACAAGACCACCAGGCCTGCAGCCTGCATTGAAACATGCTGGGCTTGCAGCCCTTGCTCAACCCACACGACACCAGCCCAACTGGGCTACGGTGTTCCCGTGTCTGGTGCCGCAGGAAAACCCAGCCCCGGCTGGGATGGGTTTGGACTTACCCGAGCCTTTGGGCTCTCGGCCTACTTTCAATTTTTTTTGGTTTGGGTTCACCTACCGTGACCTATAACCCTGCCTTACGGCCCGCCAAGAAGAAAAAAAAACAAATTTTTCTGGGCTTAGCAGCCCAGATTGAGAAAGAAAAAAAAAAGCAATTTTTTTGTTGTTTGTTTTTTGGGGTTTGCATTAATGTAGCCCGTGGCTTAATTTTTTAAATCATTTGGGTTTTTATATTTTTTACCCACATTTTAATTTGGCCCGAAGTCCAAATAACTTAATTCAATTATAATTGTAAACCTAAAGTTATATTTTTGCACATACTTGTTGCATATTTGCTTGCATATATATTTGTGTTTGCCTACAGGTATTATGAACTTAAAGTTCATACTTCCGAACCCGAAGTTTTGGAAAAGTGCCATAGAAACCTGAAGTTTCTTAACATGCAACACTCATGTTGAGACCCGAAGTTCTCCATGCTTAAATCCGTTTAAAGCAAACCATATCTTAGAACCTAAATGTTCTAACTTTGATGTTTATGGAAATTTTATTTCCTAAAACACCAATCACATTCTTGTTTCCTCCATTCAGCGTATTGTCGAACCGTAACAAGTTCGATTTCACTAATTTGGAAGTTTCAAATCAGAAACTACTTTATGTGGATACAAGACGTGACAGCCCGCTTGACTATGACTAATTAAGAAATCATTGTAGCCAGTTCTTCATTCGAAGACTTATGCCTAAAGCATATCAAGTGGAAGTACCTCACTAATGAGGACTTCATGGCTCTTTGACTCGCTATGGACAGTTCCAATCACGCAAAGATAACTTTTTTTTTTTGCCCGAAGCAAAACATGATTGAAACCTTTACGTCTATGAATAGGTACAATTCTGAAGTTTATATCCGATTGAATTTTGACTGGAAGAAAATTTTTCTCGTCATTCTATATCTAATTTGCTCCTAAAGTAGCAGTATAGAAAATAGAAGTTTACCAAATTCTCGGATTTGATTACTACCACACTTGTGAGAAAATGGTGATACCTTGCTTCTGCAGGGATGCACCGAACACTAATGCTCTGCTTCGGCAGAGGCCTACCGAACCCAAATTTGGGTCCGTCCCTCTCTCACAATCCAATTTTCGAATGTTTTTTCCAAACATATGGTAGAATCAGGCCTGCCAAAAGGTAGTATCATGCTCGAAGCATGATCCCTGGCACCTAAAACTTCAAGAATAAGGGATGGTATTCCCGAACCTCAACCATGCCGAATCTAACTCCGTTTTGACAGAATAGATCATTGGGTATGCACCTTTCAGTGCTTCTACCAATGTTGTTGAGGAGTACCATTCCCATAGTCAATTTGTGAGACCAATTTTGCTCCACCTAACACATTTGGAAGAGCGAAATTTGACATGGAAGGCCTATTGGCCGAACCCCCTTGTCTTTTTGGTTTATTTTATGAATAGTTTATTTTGTTCTCGGATTTAAGATTGGTGTTTGGATGTCACTATTATTCTCGAATAAAAGAGTTAATTAACGAAGATTACCACATGTGACTACAATTAACTCATGCTTAGGTATGTTTTGTGGGGAAGTTAGCTGTCTGGTTCTATGCTAACTTTATACCTAATCTTCCCCTGACAACATTTTCAGGCTTATCCAACCTGATTGTGGGGCATGGCAATGCCCTATATTGTCCAATGGTATTAATTTTACCATAAAGGGAAGCCTTATGCTCACTTCATTCCAGTAGAACGCCTTTTTGAGCTTTAAGGATAATCGAGAGTATTATTACCATACTGAAACCAATGTAGAAAAATGGAGTAAAATTCCTTGGCATATCACCATTTTGCACTTCCTATGAATATAGTTAAATGCATATTCTAGAGAAGATGGAACGCTTAACGAGTGGATTACACCCATTCAAGCCACTTTGTGGCCGGCCAGAAGCCCGCAATTCCTAAGGAATTTTTGTTATGGATGTACGTTTGGGATATCTAGGATGATTTGTGATGCGCCGTTTAGGGCATCCCTTTACCAGAAGTAAAGCAATCATACCTGGACACGTATTATACCTTAGCACTCTCCATCTTTTTACAAAGGATTCAAAAAGAGACATTTGTGGACTGATTCAACCACCTTACGGACCATTTATATACTATATAATATTGGTTGATGCTTCTACACGTTGGTCACACGTGTGGCTGTTGTCCACAAGTTGCATTCTCCACACTGGTAGCTCAGATTAACAAGCTCAGGGTTCACCACCTTGATTATCGAATCAAATTTATTTGATTGGATAAGTTGGAGAATTTACATTGACATTTACATCGAACACTTTAAATCTCGATGGATATTGCATGTCAGTTGGGTTTTTGAAGTTGAACATCCAGTCTCATGTTCATACCCAGAACGACCCAGCAGAAGCATTCATTAAACGCCTTCAAATGATTGCGTGGTCGACTGGTCATACGTACTAAAGTTCCCGATCTCTGCTTGGGGCTATGCAATATTGCAAGCAACCATGTTGGTCCGCCTGAGGCCTGTCACGACCCAACCTTATAAAGCGCGTGTCAGTTGGTTACCAGATACGAACCTGACATATCGCATCTGCGCGTCTTTGGTTATGCGGTCTATGTGCCATTTGCGCCGCCCTTACATACACAAGAACAAATGGGTCCTCAGGGAAGGATGGAAATCTATGTCGGTTATGATTCTCCTTCTAATATTCGTTACTAATAACCTTTGCCAGGCGATCTGTTTACCGCTCATTTTGCGGATTGTCACTTTTATGAGACAGTCTTCCCATCATTAGAGGGAGATATGAACGAATCCGCCCCTCGATCGTTGTCTCAAACCTTTTCATCTCATGAGATTAAATCTGGATTACTCCCAAGACCTGAAGTTCTTGGTCCTGTATACTAGTTTGGATGAGATATGGAATTGGAATGAGATTATCATAGATGATGTTTCATTTATATGGTACCGACATAAATGAAAAACAACGATAACGAACCGCATTCCGTTGATTAATGTAAACATAGAATTGATTGGTCAACTAAAAGAATCAATCTATAATGAATGAGATGAATGAAATAGTGCAATATGACGCCTTGGCGCAAGGTTTCTCTCATACGCCATGTGATTGATTGTAGCATTACAAACGTGGTTGTAGTATCTCTGGGATCGTGATATGAACCTACATGGAGTTTCCAAAGGACTTACATGTACTGATTCAAATATTTCTAGACCACAAGAACACCCTCTCGATTTTGATGAGGTCTTCACTTTACAGATGCAGAACTATCCGGGCGGATGTGGTATACCCGTCTAAGTGAATATTTGATCAGTTAGGGATATATGCCCTTGCGTGTACAAAATCCGAAATTGCTAGAGCTGAGCAAATTAACTCGCATGTCGGACTATAAGATGAATGACCTGGGGAGAACTTGACATTTCCTCGACCTGAAGTTTTGAGCTAGTTTTGATGGTATTCTGGTCCACTACTTAAACTAGACCTAGAAGGTGTTATGTCTAAGTATACCCTGATCGTCTGTATGCTAGATGCAAATGAGACCTTTACGGAGGGTATGGAGCATAAGGTTCCATATTGGAATGTGAGGCAGCCATATCTAAGTACCATTGGCGTTTGTTATACTTAGCTCAAATGCACTAGGTCAGACATCTTATGTGCTGATAATCTTTTGGCATAAAGCAGCACTGCACCTAACACGCTACCACCAAATTTGGTGATAAAGACATTTTTTTGTTACTACGGATTTGGGCTTATCTATCCCTATGCATCTCAGAATAGATCACACCCCCTTGATCTTCAGAATAATGCCTACCTTGTGGGATTCGCTGAATCAGACCGTTTGTCTGACCACACAAGGTACGTTCCCGCATGGTTATGTCTTTACCATTAAGGAACACCGCAATATCTTGGAGGTCAACCAGATAGACATTTTGTTGCGAAACCTTTGAATCGTTCCAAGACTCACTATGTCTCATCACGTGAGAGATGTAGTCGAGAGCTCTTGTTGAGCATATTCAAAATCCCTGCGATTTTCATCCATCGTTGAGTCCCAACAACGATCCATGAAGATAACGCCGTATGTATCGACCAGATCATGATACATCCAACAAGTCAACACCAAGCATATTGTGTCTACATCAACATGAGCATCAGAAGATTGAAGTCAAGCAGTCCAATCCCAGTAACCTTGCCGACATCTACACAGAGTCACTGCCGAAGTCTACCCTTCCAGAAGCTTGTCTGATGAACTAGTATGCGTAACTTTCTCAGTTGTAATGCTTGTAGTTTCATTTGGAAGTTTTGTCAAACTCAGGGGGAGTATCTAGAAGTATACTCACTTGATCTTAATGTACTCTTTTTCCCTACGATTAGGAGCATTTTTCCCACTGGGTTTTTGCTACCTAACTAGGTTTTAACGAGGCACCCATCCTGGGCTGATCATACCCTTGTGAGCTCTTCTACTTGCGTCCAAAAGACGTATAGTTTTGACTTAATGCAACTTCTCACTTTTCTCCTTAGCCTATGGGTTTTTCTCCCACCTTGGGTTTTGCCATAGCGAGGTTTTGTGAGTTTTACCACCCATGCATTCTTCCATTCATTTTGAGACTCGCATTCACTACTTGTGCCAACTAGACGAGACGACTTCACTAACTGCTTCTACATGTGCCTGAAGATCTGATGCGTCATCTACTTGAGTATTTGCACACTCAAGGGGGAGTGTTGTGACATATGTTCTTATCAATATATGATTGTGTAAATCCTAAATAGAGATAGAGTAGGAATCCTTTGGGATCTAGAAGATCTTTCCTAATAGACTTTGTATTACTTGGAGAGCAAGTATCTTTCCTCCCAATTACTATAAATAAAGGCACAAGGAGTGGAGAATAGAATAACATAACACCACAATTCCTCAAGTCTATTCTCCAATATCTCTTCTTCTCTTTGCCGCACCTCTCTAGAAAATATAGGCCATAACAGGGACTTATTAGTTACTAATTAATTTTCTAATAATTTAATTATTAGCTGTATTCCTTTAAGCATGATCTAACTCGATTGACTAATATATTGTTTTTTAAATCGCCCACTCCACAAACGTCATGCAATTATGTGACATTTCATTAGACAAGAAAGACAAATTGTTGGTCGCTCTTTATATTGAGCATTTATTAATAATAGTCAAAATTTAACACCGAATTTTATAAATGTCATTTTTTATAAAATATTTTAAATATAACAGATAAACCACTTTAAAAGACCTAAATGCCTTCAAAATTAAAACCAAATAAACATAAGAAGCAAAACCCTATTAGAAGTTCAATCGTTCCAAAGAAATCCAAAACTAAAATTGAATTTCCAACATGATCAGAATAACAGACTTGTATAATGAAAAGTATGATTGATTCATGGCATCCATTTGCTTTGGGTATAAGAATTGGGACGAGTTGAGATCAACAATTTAGAACTTACAAATAGGTGTTGTAGATTAATTAGATTGGCGGGGAAGAAAAGAAAGAATAAAGTTGGAATGATCCTCTTGTGAATTAGATTGGAATTTGATTCCAATGAGTTAGAAGCCTCAACCAGTATCATGTCTGCTAAATTGATCGAACAAAACATAATCTTTTAGGACGATCTTTTGTCAATGGTAACGATTGATTTTCAGACTTGAGTGACAAAATTTCAGGTTCGTACTCCATTAGTTGATTGTTGAACAACACCCGCAATTGCTTTACAATGTTTATCAACTCCCCTTGTGGCCTTGCACTTTGAACAAAGATGTAAAGGAGATCTATTCAATGGTTTTGGCTTTCTGTTATTTAGGTTTTGGCTTTCTGTTAATTAGGTTTTGGATTTTTAGGGCATTTAGGTCTATACACATGGGGTTTTTGCTACATTTGAAAGTTTTTATAAAAAATGACATTTATGAAATTGAGTAATTGAGTGTTAAATTTTGTCTATTAATGATAAAAACTATTAATCCGATGGGTAACCTACTTTTTTTATAAGATAAAAAAAAAGGAAACATTTCAAAAATAATATAAAAAATATTTGCTGATTTTCTCCAGAATTTGTAAGGAGCTATCAATTTCTCTCATATTAACTTTAGTTGTGACAACCCGCCCCTAATTTTATGTTTTTATTAATTTTAAAAGCGTGAATTTATGAAAATGCCCTAGAGGCAAGAACTTTGACTTCCGTTGACCATCGCCTAGAGGAACGTATGACTTATTCTCCTAGCGTATTCTCGTAGTACTCGTTGGTACGAACGCATAGGCGAAAGCCGTTTGTGAGTCCGAGTTATAACGGTATAGTTACGGGTGTTTTTGTATACGCGCGTACAAATTTAGAACACTGTCAAGAGGACAAATTTTTCACTTTAAAAATTGTACAAAATCTGATATCCAATCATCCATTTGATTGGTGGATCTGTGTCTCATCCTTTCCAACAAATCACATTTGTTTTCCACCAATCCCTCACCACCATTCCTTTTTCCCCATAATTCCTGGAACCAGTCCTCTCTCTCTCTCTCTCTCTCTCTCTCTCTCTCTCTCTCTCTCTCTCTCTCTCTCTCACATTATTTCAACTCTCACCTTATTTCCTTCTCATCCCTCACCACTCTCTTCCTTTTCCCATTTCCTTCTGCAAAAGACAGTGAGGCCGGAAGGCCAGGGACCACCACACACATGCATGCCCCATTTCCTTCACCTCTCTATTCTCTTGCACATCGCAGTAACTGTGCATCTATTTCTAACGACGTATTGCCATCTTCGGCGAATGTAAGCTCCGAGACTCATTTGATATTCTTTCCACATAGTCTACATTACTTGGTTAGTGATTAAAAACGACTTGGTGAAGGCATTAGCACGAAAAACAACTCGAGGGACAAATTTCTAGAAATCTGGAAACTTCAAACCATGGTCATTTGACCACTTTCTAGCCATTTTTCCGGCCAACCTCACACTCCATCGAGCCTTCCAAGGGTATGAGTCTCTTCTCTATATTTCTAACTTCAAAATAGCTTTTGAATCACTGATTTTGGTTAACTATCGAACTAGAAATTAGCCCTGAAAGTTTGGAAGAAATTCTGCAGATTTTCCAACAAGAACCCTTGACCATTTGGCCACTTTCAGACCAAATTTTCGATCAAGACCGACAACGTTTGGACTTCTAGTAGGTAAGGATCTATTCCTTACATTTCTACCTTCAAATAGGTTTTTGTATCATCGATTTTGGTGGTGATTTGAGCTAGTTATTAGCCCTGAAATTTGGGATGAAACTTCCCAAATTTCCGAGAACTAGGAACCGTGGTCGTTTGGCCACTTTCAAGTTATTTTTCTGACCACCATAGACCTTATCTCGGCCCTGTTTTGATGTGGTTTTGTTCTTTACATTCCTAACTTCAAAATAGTTTTTGAATCATAGATTTTGGTTGAGAATCGAGCTCGTTACGAGCTCTGAAAGTTGGACCAAAAACTTGCAAAAATCACAGGTTTCGTGAAAAAAATGCGTGGGCGTGCGTGAGGGAGCCATGTGAATGGCGTGTGCCGCGCGTGGTGGCGCGTGGGTAGACCAAAAATTATTCTGAAAATTTGTGTAGGTTCGTGACATCGAGTATATCGATTTCGTATAGTCAAACCCTATGTTTGGGCAATCTACGAAGATTTTATTTAAGTTTCCATTTATGTGTTATTAAACTAAGTTAATTAGAAATTTCACGTATAGGGAAACGTATTCTGAGGATGTACGTGGTTAAGCCAGACTAGGAGGCTTTGTTTAGATTACGTATCTGTGAGTGGGCAGTTTATTTTTATACTTATACGTATTTATAGTTTCCAGAATTACTTAAATGCTTCACTTTATACATATATGGCCAAGTAATTGATAATTTCATTATAATTGTGATAAATGCTGAAATACGGTTGAGATATACTTGTCATGACATTCATACATACTTGTATACATGCTCATCTTGCTGCACCCCGATGTTAGTACTTGCCCCGGGGCCAGGGCTAGTCCTTCACATGTATGTTCACATCCACACCGTTCGCTCGCCTTGGATCCAAGTTAGGTGCCAGTCTTGTCGGGTAGATTGCATTAGGCAATCCGACTTGTATGTGACCGTGCTTCTGCACCAGCCTTCACGTGATTATAGTACTAGAGCGTATTGATTACACCCAGCCTGTCGGGTAGAATTGCATTAGGCAATTCCGACTTGCGTGCTAGCCTAGATTGATGAGTAATTGATTATCACATGATTATATTACTGTGGCATTTGATATATCATGACTTGGCATATTTCTGATTATATTGCTATTGTATTATTGTTTACATACTTACGTTGTATGTTTTAAGGAAACTAGACTTGTTTTATGGCGAGGGGTTAGTATATTAAAAAATAAAGGTTTTCGTATAAGCATTGTTTTGCTGACTCACTCAACTTTGTTTTTCGCCCCTCCAGGTTTAATAGCCATGCTTACGTGTATACGAGGATTTATGGAAAATCTCAATAGATGGTTACCTTCGGTGGTATAACTCTTATCATGTTTACTATACTGTCTTATACTCTGACATCACGTGTGATTAGGGTTCAACCCCGCTCACCTACACACTCTCTTGGCTAGGCACTTTTAGGTTTAAATTTATTCACATTTTCCACATCACTACACTTTATGGCTTCGTCACCATCTAGGTGTCGGCTAGCACAGCTCGATTTGGAGTCCAAGTGGACATTCCGGGTCGGGGTTTGTCATTAGTCGATTACCCCTCTGAATTTTTTAAATTGGCCAATTTCTCCCTATTTTCCTTGAATTTTAATTTTAGTCAATTACTCACGTTTATAATTGGTCAGTTTCGAGTAATGAATTTGTTGAGATGAGTAATTACTTTTCTTATTTAAATTTGGATCTCGAATTGAATTAGGTTAACCGAGATGGTCGTGTGAATCAAGTCACAAGGAAGGCTAATGAAATGGCATCACAACTCTTACATGTTACTGAAAAAGCAAGACCCTGGAGAAGATTCATAATTGTCCACATCAAGGATAAAATTTAAACAAATAGTGTGCAGAGTGAACTAGCGAAAAGAAGAAGAAAAAAATATATATGTTGTCCACATTAGAAATAAAATTACATTTTTACCCTCATACAATTGTCACGTGCCATGCACATGACCAAGATGGAAATAAAATTGGATGAAACTACCAAAATCTAACGTTGGAGGGATATTTGTCAATTATAAAAAGTTTAGGGAATAATCAGCTAAGTTAAAGTTTGGGGAGAATTGGGCAATTATGAAAGTTTAGGAGAGTAATTGGTTGAAATTAAAGTTAAGAGAAAAATTGGTAGCTCTTTACAAATTCAGAAGAAAAAAAATCGACAAATATCTCTAAATATAATACACCTACTGCTACATTGAGCTAGTCACAAATGTATCAAAATCATTATAAATATTATTTGCGATTTATGTGATCCGAACTAGAAATATTCTCCAAATAAATACAAACAAGTATCAATGTCATACCAACCTTAAAGACTAATGTGTTGCTTTAACTTTTATATAATTTGATTTATATACATGACACGATTCAATTATATAGTTGGACTTTGACTGGCATGACAATGGATGGACCAATTTCATCATAATATAAATTTTGGCATAAAGTAGAATTATGGAAGTTTGCTAGATTAAGATTTATCTAATTAAATATACACAATTAATTAAGTGAATGATCCATGGCATTAATTATGAAAATCTCCAATCCCATTGGCAACTTTCTAAAATTATCTTATTATATTATACTAGAGGTCTTAATTAATGATCATTAGCATCCACTGACCTAAGTTTATATAATTAGATTGCTTAAAAGGAGGGATCCCCATTTTTTCAAAAAAATGGGGACACGTTTCCCACCGTTAGATTGATTTTAATGAAATTGTGTGGTTGAGATTAAAACACAGGCCACATAATCTCAATAACACAATTTCATTAAAATTAAATCCAACAGTGGGGGGTGTGTCCCTATTTTTTTAGAAAAATAGAAATCTCTCCCCTTAACCAATCTGTTATATAATATCGACCACTTGATTTATTTACTAATTTTCCAAAAGACATAAAATACACAGATGTAGTAGGGACCAAAGATAGAGAAAAGATGACAAGTGTGAACTTCCAAAAAAAAAAACCTTTCAATTTTAAAAGCCCCACTGTGGAAGAAAAATCCCCCAAAAGAAAAAGAAGACCGCTTGCCATCACAAACAATCATCGACTCTGTAACCCCGACTGTGTCTCAAAAAATGGTGTTAGCCACGGAGGAGTTTTTTCGATCCAAGCTATAAATATGTCACAACTTAATGCGAAATGAGCCAATCTACGCCACCCCATTTGTTTCTCTTAACTACCAACGACATGCAAAACTTTTGAATCTTCTACTTAACTAAAATTTTCAAAATTTTCTTATAGCTAAAAATAAAAAATCGAAGTTTCTTGAGATTCATCAGTGAGTGGCTCCTTAATCATGTTCCTGTGAACCATCAAACGGTTGGCTTAAGCTGTCAACATGTACAACACCCTTGACCATATTTTTAGTTTTATTTTTAATTACCGGTTATTAATTTTCATAATTAGATAGATTTTGTAATCATGTTTATCAGACAACTAAAACCAGATTTAATAAGATATTAATGCTTATACTGTGTAACAAGTTAGACTTAATTAAGCCATCGTCGATAGCGTAATGAAACAAGTTATTAACTTTTAAGCTGATTTTCATCTGGTGGCTGCTGATATTAAATATAGTAGCCTTGCTGGCTGCTGTCGTTTGCTTTTTACTTTTTTGACAAAAGAAAGCTACAGGTTTGGACTTTTCGTTTACTAATTAAATTACGATAATTAGTCCACTAAATTGGCTTATCCAATCTCCAGTCTCTACACGGAATGAAACTCTTGATAAAAACTAGAGTTTCTGGGTCTCCCAATCTTAAACCGGACTAAACTCATCATCTTCTATTTTTTATTGTGGCCTACCGCCCACTTCTTTTTGTCATATACATGTATAATAAGTAGTGTCGAAGCGCTAATCAATTGTAAATATACATATAAAGCTATGTTCAAGCGGTTAAAAGATGTGTTAAAAGCATCAACCTTAAGTTTGTTCTTTCACCAACTCATGAACTTTATAAGGTTGTGTTATTCACACATATTTTTTTACTTTTTACGTATTCTCGATTAGTTTTGTCATTTAATTATCTTTAATTCATTCAATTTGACAATTGAAAATTTGATAAGGATATATAAAAGGTAAAAAAATATGGGTGGATAGTTTGTATAGTGGCCATAGCCAAAGATCGATGTCTTTTTAAACGACCTATTTACAAAGTATTAATTTGATGTGTTCATCGTACACCGAGGACTTTACTATATAAGCAAAGAAATTAATATAAAATAATAAATAAAAAAAAACAAAAATAAGGTGAAGCTCATTGTATTTAATATATATATACACTCCTAAGTTGACAACTATGTCGACATCCGACAACTGTGGCTTTCGAAGGGTCAGAATTATGTTTTATTTTTTTTAAATTGTTACAGAAATATGTTTTATTTTTATAAAGGAAATTAATTATCTGATGCAACCCAAGTTATTTATGTTGGTGGCACGTTGCAGATTGTATAATACCAAATTTGAAATTTTAAAAGGTGGTTTAATGGAAAGCAAAAAAAAAGTTTGAAATTTATAATAATCTGAATTTAAACTCTCACGATTACATGCTATAGTGTTAATATATCGCTGTATTATGTATAAAATAATACTATGAACTACCTGGAATACTTATTATCTATATTGATTAAGTCATAAACACTACTAGTATTTAGTGAAAAATATTCTCTCCTATTTCAGAACAATAACAAAACCATTTTGCTTGGTTGACTTAGCTAACCACTGGTGCGTGCACACATGAAGCTAGTTAGACACATAAAAAACCCGATAGTTCACCATAACTGACTAGCTTCTCATTTCAAATTTGACTAGCACACAAGAAACTATCACAAAAAAGTATTGTCCGCAACTTGATAGGTTTTTTAACATGATGATCACGTACACAATACATACCTGCATATAGAAAATTCTAACACAGTAGTTGACCACCCATATTTCTTTAAGTTGTGAACTGTGACATATTTGTTTAAAAATAAATAAACTTCCCCTCTGGTCCTGAAAAAGTTTCGAAAATAAAACAATAATGGTGTAAAAAAAAATTAAACTGAACTTGCACCGTAAATCTGAATGAGGACCTGTGAGATTGAGAGAGGGCTAGGAAGGAAGTCACTGGAATCAAAGGTTTGATGACGGCGGAAGAGGTTTAACGAGAATAATATTACGCAGTCGTGTGACTTTTTTGCATACAATTGCAGGCAATTCTTCAACCTGACTTTTCTTCAACGTGACTTGTTCTCTGATTACTTACAAAATTTCTCCTCTCTCTCTCTCTCTCTCTCTCTCAAGAACGTTGATGTTGAAATTAACTTGTTAGCTAGCTAGCTACGTTTGTTTATACATATATAGTTAATCAATTATAAATAAGTACAAAGATCTAAAATTAAACTGGGAAAAAAATGGTCTAAACTTAAATTATCGACTTGCTTCTTGGGGGTTAATTGGCTAGTACTCGGCTCCTCCTTAAAAAAATGTGTTTGGATTGTTGACATTAATAACATATATATATACACGCACATGCATTATGCATATGTCTAATATATAGTTTATTATAAATAAAATATATATTTTTGTGTATATGTAAATTAAGAATAAGCACTGGCATGGTTATATATGGAATACAGACACACAAAGTCAAAATCTTCAAGCTTTATATATCTCTCCCTACTCATATATACAAGAAGCCAAACTGCAGCCATGGAAATACCAATAAGGCCTTCAAAAGCATTAATGGAGAATAATAATACTCATGAGGAAAATTCTTTTCCTGGCAAAACAGATGTGGAAGACAATACTGTGAAATCTGATGGTGATCATGAAGAGGGTACTCCCATGGAGGCAACCAAGGTGAAATATTTCATTTAATTATGCACATATACATATATTTATATTTCCTTGCCAATTGTATATGAAATTCGCTTAATTATCCTTTTCGTTTTGTTCTTATTTTCTTCTCATAACTTATATTCAAATTGAAATTTAAGATGAGTTGGGCTATCACTTAATTAAACTTGTTTTACAATAATCGATCAATACCAAAACTTGGTAAATAATCATTACATTTTGAGTTAAGCGAGCTTAGTAAATATATTCTAACTGGATTTATGATGAAGTTGGGTAGTTAATATGAGATTAAGATTATTGTACTGAAGGCCGCCGGGAGATTTATTAATTAATTAATCTTCCAGCTTTTCACTGTTTATCGATGTGCATATATATGTACGTGATGTCTGTCTTCTAATGTTTCGACTCTTTTTAGTGTTTTCATATTCCACCATGATACCACGAAATAATTCTTGTAAAGTTTTATTGATCGTAATCTTCCTCAATCTCCATGAATATATCATAATTCAGGGAGGACATGGGTGGGATCCCTTGTCCACAAAGAGGTAAAACTAGAGAAATAAAGAGCAATAAACCAAGGAAATTAAGCACATGTGGATTTGAGGTTTATTGTTTTTAAGTTTGAGAGTATTTGGGTGTAATCAAGTGTAGTTTTGGCTATGTATGAAATTTTCTATATTTTTTTTTGAAAGAAAGATGATATCATTAACTGAGAAAAATTACAAAATATCTAGGATAAGGAGATCCTGAATAACACTAAGAGGCTCCTCAATCCAAACTACTTTTGTCTCAACAGACAATGCTACCTTTGCCAAACAATGAGCAATAATATTGTTATTCCTAAAAACGGAAATAAACTTAGAAACGGAAATTTTATGTAAAAGTCAATGTTTATGAAATTGGATGCTAAATTTTGGCCATATATATATATATGATAAAATCCATAGGTAAAGGGTGAAAAACAAAGAAAATTAAGCACATGTGGATATTTTTAGAGTTACAGTAATTTCTTCTTTTTAATGGTAAAAAGAAAACATCAATTTACCTTAATATGTTCTTTAGCTATATATATGTTAAGCTGATCTTAATTTTAATTTCTATTTTATTATCAACTATAACTGATCTTACGTATTTATGAGGTGTGGTTTCAATGTTATATAACACTTGGATATTTTAGCTATAATATTTATTTTTATCGAACCACTCAATACTATGCATAATTAAAGAAAAGTTATTTAGTTAAATGTATATGGAAAAAAATAAATGTGGTGTCATGAATTCGCCATTGATATTTGATGACATCTCAATCATCTTTGTCATGTGATAGATCTGACTTATCATCAGAACCTATGACTTTATTAAGACCAACATGAATCTACCACATGTGAGGATGTGAAAGGAAAAAAATCCTATATTGATGAAAGAATAAATTTTGAAAGGTTTATATATAAGAGGTTTGGCTATTTCCTATATTATCAATGAATTTTAAGGTGGAACCAACTTTCTTCATTGTATTAGAGTAGGCTGACCACCTTTGCAGTCCAAAGGCCACACGCACTCTACATCACTCAATTTGTATTATTAACGTGCTAAACTTAAAAATACGTCCCACATGTTCACCATACATGACCCATCAAGTCAATATATAGATGTAGATTCCATCTGATATCGGATCACATATCTTAATACTGTCAATGAAATGGTGTGGTCTAAAATTATTTTTAATTCACAAAGATTCTATCTGATATAGATGTACTTTAACATGTGCATGATATTAATACAATCTAATATCTGCTTTTTGAAATCTATCCCCACAAAAATTTAGCAAGTCATATTTAATATAACCGCTAAATGTATATCATAATTAGTTAGTTTCCATTTTAATATATTTTTTTTTAACTAATAAGTGAGGTGTTTTAGATTTGAATTTTAATAAATATACTGTTGTATCAATATATTCTATTTGTGTTGCCCTAGCAGGATGAGCTGCAATCAGCAAAAGCAGAAATGGTAGAGGTTAGGGAAGAAAACGAAAATCTAAAGCTGTTATTATCCCAAATCTTGAGGGATTACCAGTCTCTGCAGATGCATCTTAATGGCATTCTTCAAAATGAAGAAGAAACTAAGAAATGTACCGATGCTAGTAGTAGCAGTACTGCTCGTGATTTTACGAATGAGCAAAATATTGAAGAAGCTGATGACCTAGTATCTCTTAGCCTTGGGAGAACCTCAAGTAGTATTGATCAGCCCAGAAAGGATGGTCGGATCAAAAAGATTAGCCAGTTGAGTTCTACTAATGGAAAAGATCACGACGATGATGATAAAATGCTGCATGGAGCTGGACTTGCACTGGAGTTGGGCTGCAGATCTGAACAAGCTGCTGATCAGTCAACTGATAATAGCTCTGGAGGCCCGAAGGAAGACGACCTGAATGAGATATGGCCGCCTAGTAAGACGTTGAAGACGACGAGAAGCGGAGAGGATGAGGTTTCACAGCAAACCCATTTAAAGAAAGCTAGGGTTTCTGTCAGAGCTAGATGCCATGCTCCCACGGTTAGTATATCAAAACTTAACCTTTCAACCAAATGTTTCATGCATTTCATAAATTAACCTGGTTTGTATACATTGAAAGTTACTGCCAGCAAATTGTTTAATTAAATACAAAGTTTGGTAAGTAGGTATTAGGTGTTGTTAGACATAAGGTAACGTCGTTGCTCAACATATATGCAAACTTAGGCGATACGCATATTTAAAAATTAACCTCACGAATGATATAGATTCACGGTCTAACAATATAAGAATATTATGCGACTGTCATTTTATATAAATGATTCTTCAGCATATTTTGTTCTTATCCTTAAGGTTGTGGATCAATATCTTACATATATATATATATATATATATATATATATATATTTATTTATCATATAGATGAATGATGGATGTCAATGGAGAAAATATGGACAGAAAATAGCTAAAGGAAATCCATGCCCTAGAGCGTACTACCGTTGCAGAGTCTCACCGTCTTGCCCTGTGAGAAAACAGGTATATATTTCTGCTTAATTCGTTAAATTCTGCTTGCACCACTATGCTTTACTTTCTTAGTTAAGCTTGTTCAATTTTTTCAGGTGCAAAGAAGTTCCGAGGACATGTCCATACTAATCACAACCTACGAAGGAAGCCACAACCACCCACTTTCAATGTCAGCCACAACCATGGCCTCGACCACCTCCGCCGCCGCTTCCATGCTTCAGTCTCACTCTTCCACCTCCCAACAAGGCCTCTTCAACTCCGCCACCGCGCCCATCTCCGCCTCCACTAGTCTCCAAGGACTAAACTTCAGTAGTACTAGTACTCTCTCTCAAAATTCAAGGCTACCACAGCAACATTTCTACTTCCCCAACAGTTCAATCTCAACCAACAATTCCCACCCAACTATCACTCTTGATCTCACCGTCCCAACTCCCTCTCATTTCGGAAGATTCCCCTTGGCCTCGGGCAGCAGCTTTTCTTCCAACCCAAGATATCCTTCAACATCTCTCAACTTTTCGTCTTCTTTAGACCACAATAACACATTGCAGTTGCAATCTCCTTGGAACAGCATCAGTCACACAGCCTCTGGATATTTCAATTATGGGAATAGAATTAACCAAGTTGGATCAGCCCTAAACATCGGAAGGCAACCTATCTTTCAAGAACATACTAAATTGTACCAATCCTACATACAAAATCAAAACGTCTTTCCTCCTCCTCCTCCTCCTCCTCCTCCTCCTCCCTTTCATCATCCTCAGATGCCAGCCGACTCAATAGCCACCGCCACAAAGGCAATCACATCGAACCCGAACTTTCAATCGGCTTTGGCAGCTGCACTTACGTCATTTCTTGGCAATGGGGGTACTAGCAGCACTACTGGGACCAGAGAAAACCATCAAAGTGGGACTATTGTAGAAAGTTCTCCTGGGCTGAAATTGAAGCGGGGTGAGCCGTTGATGTCGAATTCAATATCCCATCAAGCCAAAATGGAATAGGGTGTGCATCAAGCTACTTGAACAAAATTTTGTGATTTTTTATTCATTTTCTTTCTTTGGTTAGTTACTAGGCGTGGCGTAATGTAAATTACATAAGGTGTTATATACACAATGTAAGAACTAATACAAATTGTAAAATTTAAGGGAACTGTTTGTTGGCACTCCAAAAATATTATCTGTATATTAACTTGTGTATTCATAAAAAGGATGCAAAACGACATTTTGAAAGTGCCAATAACAATTCTCAGACTTTATACAATTATAGAATTCACATCATGATTTGATAGGTTAATTTCATGCCATTTTTCTTCTATGTATTCACATCGTGATTTCGGGAATTAGAAGCCCAACATGTATTCAGTGCCTACACTTGCCAAAGCTCGCTTCATGCATGCAGAGGCATCGCTTGCTGATGGAGATCCAATCAGATGCATCGATTGCTGATGCAGTACAGGCTCTGTCAAACCACCACATTTTGTCAGCTCCCGTGAGAAGCCCGGAAGCAGATATGATGAGTCAATTTCATATTATATATTTTACCCTATTCTTAGTATGTTTTGGTAATTATTTTGGTAGAATTTTGATACTTTGATTTATATTTTAAATATAGGACATTCGACTTCCTCTGGAGCAAAACATGGTTAAACGGACGAATTTTGGAGTGATTCAAATTGGAGGACGTTCGTATGTTACTTGGCGTATGCGTATCAAAATTTGGGATTTTTCTACCAAGCGGTTATTTTATGGCGATGGAATAAAGAAGCAGCGCGCAGTGCTGGAAAATGACGTTTCTGAGCTTAAATGGCGTTTTTGGAGCCCAAGACGACTTCTGATGGGTTCAGAGCCTTCTGGAAAAGTGTTCAGAATATTTCAAACCTTAAATCCAGTCATTATGGGCCGGTTTTGGAGCAGCTTAAGGGTCCAAAACGGGACTGTTCAGATTTCATACGAATTTCACCATTTAATTAAGGGATTTTGTTTCCTATTTTATGTTGGTTTCCTAGTTGGAATAAAGGACTTAGAATCTAGGGTTTTAGAGGATTTTTCCAGCGGCTATAAGTTTTTGGAGCCGTGAGCAATATTTTAGTTAGACTTGATTTTACATAACTTTGGCGATAAGAATTTTGTGAGGGCTCTTGGAGATTTTCAACTCTAAGGTGTTTTCATTCCTTTTATTCTTAATGATATTTTCTATGATTTTTATTATGAATATGCGTAACTAATTCTCTTTTGCTAGGGTGAGGCCACGAGCCTTGGCATGAATATGTAGTTTTTCTCCAATTCGCTTATGAGTATATGCATGCAGGTTCTTGAATTATTAATCACTGGGTTAAACTATCTAACTGTCTTGATGCTTGATCACCATTAGGATGTTTAGAAAAGTAATTTGATGCAATTTTGGTCGGAGGTCGGTCCCTGAAATTGACGAATGCTTCTTGTGATTAATATGTGCAAGTTCACTTAGGATGAATACCACGTCTTAAGGGTTGCATGGTTTTTCAAAAGGTTTCACAGAACTTAATGAGTCATGCATGTTTAGATTTGATCTGAATACCACAGACGCATTGCATGTTTGATATACGCTCTATGTTGGGGGTCCAAGTAGACATATATTAGGAATACCTAACCTTTGGAATATGCATGTATGGATCATAAGTAATTGAGAGAACTACATAGGATCGTTAAGGTGACGGCGGATCCCTAGTGTTTTCTTAATTTAATTGTTACAAAACTGTTTTCTGTCTTCATCTTAATATTGCAGATTGTCTAATTTTATTAGTTAAATTCGTTTTAATTTAAGTAGGTCATAAAATCAACCATCACAACTTTCTGTTTTACAATAATTAATTGGAGTTTGATCTGTTTCGTTTTGTTTAGTAATCCCTGTGGAGAACGACCTTGTGAGATTCATTTATACTACAATATCCTTGTCATTCTTGCAAGTAAACTAGAGTTTTTAACCCATTTGCACGTGTGGTAAAACATCTATCAAGATACAAGTGCAGATTGGAGGGGGAGGTAACTGGGAATTGTAGAATACTCCGCCCTTCTTCTTTGCATCTGGACAGGTTATTAGGGAATTGGATCCCTCCGAGGCTTTTTCTCAAGATCCTGCTGAGCAAAAAACATGGGCCGTTGGATCAAATTGTAGAATACTCCGACCTTCTTCTTTGCATTTGGGCAGGTTATTAGGGAATTGAATCCCCTCCGAGGCTTTTCCTTATGATCCTACTGAGCAAACAACACGGGCCGTTGGATTTTAATCCAAAGGCTACAGACATGAGCCCATCTAAAAGTTATAATAATTGTAGCCGTTTGATCAAAATCCAACGGCCCGTGTTGTTTGCTCAGCAAGATCCTTAGGAAAAGCCTCGGATGAGATCCAATTCCGGTTATTAGCACCAATGGTGATGATCCGGTATTGGAAGCGTTCGATTCTGATTTTAACCGTTAGATTTTTTTAGTGCTCCAAAGCATCGGATATTCAAGATGCAACGCACTTCAGATGATGACACGTGTCAAACATATAGTTCATGCTTGCAGAGGTAACTTTTTTCTCGGAAGAGAGAATCATCAAAGTTTTCAAAGAACAGAGCCCGACAGCAGTTTCTGAATCCATTGGAAGCACGTACTTGGAGGTATCCCAATACCAGCCTCCTTAATCTTCTTTTCTGCTAACAATTTAATTTATGTTGTTCTCTGTCAATATATTATTAGTATTTGCAAATTCATACGATGCAATACAACTCCGCAATCGTTTCTTGAATATGTTTTCTTAGCCATTTATTTAGATTAATTATGTCAATTAACATAATCTACGTACAAATTAACAGGATCTCAACCCAGATGGGAGACAAATCTTGTACAAAACAAATTAATCCTGGTTAATTTCGAACTAGATTAACAGAATCCTCGTGTTTTGAATCTAAGACTTGATGCGAAGACATCGAATTAAGATTTCGATTTGTGTCTCCAGCGTAAATATGGCAGAAGCACAGGAGGTGAAAGAAAGATGTAAACTTTCAAGCTACGATGCCTACTTCGAAACCATCCAATCCAGGAAGAAATTACCTCGTGCCCTGCAGGAGGTTTTAACAAATGCATTTGCGAAAATTCCGGTTTTATGTTTCCCAGCGGTACCTGGAGGCAAAGGTGACGGACATTACTGGTTAATCCACGATTTCAGTATTTATGGATTTGATATGAATTGAATGAGGTAAATGGTTTGCTAGAAACAGTGCCTTCTTACATTATTATTTGCAGTAATTGAGATTCCGGCAGACACGTTAGTCGGCGACGCGGTTAAGATTCTGTCTGAAAACAACATTTTGTCAGCTCCTGTGAAAAGCCCAGAAGCAGATGCAAGTGCAGATTGGAGAGACGGGTACCTAGGACTCATAGATTACTCTGCCATTATTCTTTGGGTGTTGGAGAGTGCAGAGCTAGCTGCAGTTGCTATATCAGCTACTTCAGCAACCGCTGCTGGAGTCGGTGCGGGTGCGGTGGGGTCCGTTGGGGCTCTAGCATTGGGTGTGACCGGTCCTGCTGCAGTTGCAGGGTTAGCTGCTGCTGCTGTTGGAGCTGCCGTGGCCGGTGGAGCGGCTGCAGAGAAAGGAATAGCCAAAGATGCTCCCACAGCTGCTGATGAATTAGGCCAAGACTTTTACAACGTTATACTGAAAGATGAGCCCTTCAAGTCAACCACAGTAAGCAATCTCTACGAAGAAGATCCTGTGTAGTAGTATTGGTTGCCTTTGAGTTATCTGACTGAATTAACCGAATGTGTTATGTACGTGTATGTTTCAGGTGAGGTCAATACTTAAATCCTTCCGCTGGGCGCCTTTCATTCCAGTTGCAACAGATAGTTCAATGTTGACCGTTATGCTACTGCTTTCAAAATATAGGCTGAGGAATGTACCTGTAATCGAACCAGGCCAACCCATTATTAAGAACTACATTACTCAGTCAGGACTTGTTCAGGGTCTTGAGAGATGCAGAGGAAGGGACTGGTTTGACTGCATTGCGGCAAAGCCTATCTCCGATTTTGGACTTCCTTTCATGTCCACTGATGAGGTAAGGTTGCCTGGTTACCAAAACAATATTCTTAATGGCTAGTGATTTTGGAGTCTCAATATCATTGTTCCTTTGTTTCTTGGCCAGGTTATTAGCATCACGAGCAATGATCTAATACTAGAAGCTTTCAAGAGGATGAGAGATAACAAAATTGGTGGTCTTCCTGTTGTAGAGGGGCCCAAGAAAAACATAGTCGGTAATATCAGCATCAGAGATATCAGATACTTGCTACTCAAACCCGAGCTTTTCTCCAATTTCAGGTATTTGAATATAAACTTTGAACCCTTTACCCCGCACAATCTCTGTAGAAATTACATTGTGCTCTTGGTCCTCACGATTTACTGTAGAGGCTTTAATCTTCTCAACTCCAGGGTTGAGCATTCACCATCGGATACTCCACCATTTACTTCACACTGATAGTAGGAAGGATCTAAAATACCTTCTTATGAAACTGAACTCATCCAGTTGTGAATTTGAACTAATCTTCTTACAATGATTTCTGTCAAAGAAAAAAACCAGTGCTTGCTTTGATCACTTGGCAGACGCAAATCATTCTTGATGGGGCACTTAATTTGTGTGACATTTTCTTTCAGGAAGCTCACTGTTAGGGACTTCATAAGCACCATCACGACGACCAGCGAAATTGGAAAAGTCATGCAGCCAATTACATGCAAACTGGAGTCAACTCTCGGTAATCTGATTGAAAGTTTTGCTTCCAAGTCCGTTCATAGGATCCATGTAGTAGCTGGGGACGAAGGCGAGGTTGTTGGTGTCGTTACACTCAGAGATGCAATCTCTTGCTTCATTTATGAACCACCAAACCACTTTGATAACTACATGGGGTTTGCGGTGAAGGAGATGTTGAATCAGTGAGATGTCTGTTTGAGGAAACTTATATGGAGATGAAGGGATAGTCTCAAAATTTTGGTTTGGGACTCAAAAACTGTAGACATTGATTTGCGGTTGTTTGTTTCGTGTATCTACTTTTCATGCAGCCTTAATAAACTAAAGCCAGGGAGCTTTCTTCGTGTTTTATCATTCACCAATCCTCTAATCTTTTCTGCATCCTCCCACCTTCCAAGTGCAGCATATATCTTCGAAAGGATCACGAAAGGTGCCGGATTCACTGGCTCTAATTCTGAAAGTTTTACCGCCACTTCTTTTCCCAGTTCTGAATCCAAATGGGATTCACAGGCACCTAGCAAAGAAGCGAAAGCTGCTCCGGAAGGCTCTGGTAATTCTTCTATTAGATCCCGGGCTTCATCCAACCTGCCAGTTCGACCCAAAAGATCAACCATGCAACCAAAATGCTCTGGATTTGGTTTTAGACCAAAATCTTTGTTCATCATCCTAAAAACTTGCCATCCTTTGTCCACCAAACCAGTGTGACTGCACATTGATAGAAGACTGGTGAAAGTTGCAGCATTTGGTTGTACTTTTTCTTCCAACATCTGTTCAAAGATTCTGAATGCAGATTCACTCTCTCCGTTTCTTCCATACCCCGATATGATTGCGTTCCAAAATGCTGGATCGTCGGGTTTTACTCGAAACCCATCAAAAATTCTTCTTGCGCAAGTAGACTGCCCACATTTCATGTACATGTCAATAAGAGCAGTTGAAATGAACAGATCATTGCTAATAGAGGTCCTAACTGCGTGCCCATGAATTTCTTTTCCACATTGCAGATCAGATAAATCTGCACACGCTGGTAGAAGACTTGTGATAGACTTTAAACTGGGGACTGCACCAGCTGATTGCATTCTCTTAAAATATTTGAAAGCTTCAACCCCCTTCCCTAGTTGTGAAAACCCACTGATCATTGAATTCCAAGTAACGGAATCGGGTTCAAATCCTTCGAATTCTAGCTGTTCAAATAGCTCAACTGCATTCTCAGTTTGCGCGTTCAACATCATTCCGGCAATCAATGCATTCCATGTAAACAAGTTCCTCTTTGCATCTAGTTCTTTGAAAATAGCATAAGCCAGCTGCCAACAACCACACTTGGAATACATGTCTACAAGTGCCGTTACAATCATAACATCAAGCCCGATCTCAATTTTGACGATCAACCCGTGAACCTGCTTGCCAAATCGGAGAAACGAAAGACTAGCACAGGCAGAAACAACGGAAATCAACGTAACTGAATTGGGATTTTCACCTGTAAATGCTCTCATTTGCTTAAACACATCCAACGCCACATGAGGAACGCCATTCTGCAGGAGCCCTGAAACAAAAGCATTATAGCTCACGACATTCTTGATTGCCATTTCCTCAAACACCTTCTCAGCCAAAACCAACTTTCCGCAGTTCGAATACATCGTCAGAAACGACGTCCCAACATAGACATCGCTGTCAACGCCCAGCTTCACCGCCAAGCAATGCATTTCCATGCCGTGTTCTGCACGGCCACACGCCGATATCATACTAGCTATCGTAACTGAATTGGGCTTGAACCCTCCAACCCCCACGTTCTTAAACAACCGCAGAGCCTCTCTACAGTACCCATTTCGCAAAAACCCGGTAATCACCGCGTTCAACGAAGCCAAGTTCCGTTCAGGCATTTCCTCAAACACCTTGAGTGCGTCTTCCATAAAACGAAGTTTCATATACGCATCGGTCAGAGCAGTGGCGGAGTAAACATCGGCCGAAAACCCGGTTTTGACGAGATGGGTATGTAGAATTTGTGCCTGCAGAGCTGATCGGAGCTTTCCGCAGGCTTTGAAAAGAGGCGGGAACGTGAATTCGTGAGGACGCAGAGAGGCAGAGTGGCGCTGCGCGTGTAAGCCGAGGGCTTCTCCGTACGACCCACTCGCGACTAGCTTAGCAATTTCGCGCCTCATTGGTTGGATTCAAAAGTGGGCGGCGCCGCTAGATTCACCTGCCTCTGTTTTTATTTTGGGAAATTGGGCTGAGAAATGGGCTTTAAAGTTTCCCTCGGCCCATTTTGAATATCAAGATATTTTGGGTCGGCCGACAAGCATAGCACGTGGGGACAGAGAATCAAAAGATTTGATGTGCAATTGGTACGTACTCAATGGGCATATACAATAAATAACAGAATGCATGATGATGGCATATTGAAGGATTATGGGTATGGCCTTGGCATGTACACATGGCAACATGACTTGGTATGCTGGGGAGATTGGCTCAGACCGTCTGATCACGTGATCTGTTTATTACTTTATGTCAACATGCAAGTCGATACATTACTAGCTATTGACACGTTGTTCATACTTGACATCATTTGATTGTAGTTGTTGATATACTTTCATCAAAAGTTTAGTTAAAAATAAATGATAATATGATAACATTTTATTAAGTGATTAGATATGCAAATGACAATGTAGTAGCATCTTAATCACAAAAATATATTATCAAGTGTCTGAATTAAAATTCCCTCACGTATATACGTATAAATAACGTAATAGCGTCGCGTAATGGTACAACGGGAAGTTATTCATCAAGGGTAAAAGCTGTCCTGTATGCTTACTTGACGTGAGGCAGCAAAATGTTTGTGCAAGCTCTTTTCTTTTGTATGAAGCCCTCCACAATTTTCTTATCGTTTTATGGCAGTAGCAAGTTCTTTTTGCCATCACTTGAAATTGACCATAAAGCCCCTAGTTTGGCTAGGAATCAAATATCAAAGTAAATTTGACACTTAGTACTACGGTTTAATAGTATTTCTCTTCACTTGTAAGTGAGAGATCTTATATTCGATTTTCGCCAAAAGCGAATTTGAACCATATTATTACTAATCTATTGTGAGACTTAACTCAGTCTCCACATCCTTGGTGCAACAAATATCCTTTGTTCAAACAAAAAATATCAAAGCAAATTCCAAAGTGGGCTTTAAAAAAAAATAATAATAAAGCCCTTGTTGGTGGCCTCGATAAGGCAATCTACTCTTCTAGGAGCCGAGAAGACCACATAGGCATTTCAGCCTCGCTGCCCACTATCATGTGATTCACATGCTCCAAGAATCGAACCAAGGACGTGTCATGTGGAATATGAGCCTGGAATTAGTTCTTAACCATTAGGTCACCCGTGGGCCTTGGTCGTTTCATTATTTGTTTATTTTTATTTTTTTTAGTACAATGATATATTTTACACTAAGGAGATGGGGAGTTCAGATAAGCCACATAATATACAACCTAATTTGGTATCGAATTCGCCATCTACGAGATTCAAACTTAAGACCTCTCACTTACCAGTAAAGAGGAATACCACCAGATTGTAGTATTAGGTAGCGATTTATTAGCTTTAGATTAAATAAATTGAAGAAGAATTAATTAATAAAAATTAATCCTAAATTATCTTTTGGGTAAAAGCCAATTTACTACCCTCGTGTTTGGTGGTTTTCAACATTTAGTACATCAATTTTTTTTTATCCCAGAGTCATACCTAAAGTGTAAATTTTGGGACAGTCTTATACATTCGTTAGTCAAACTGTTAGTTCTACCATTAAGTGATGACGTGGGTGTCACGTGTCATTAAAAATATTTAAATAATTATTTAAATAAAAAAATATATAAAAAAAGCCACACTGAAGAAGAAGAAAAAGAAGAAGAAGGAGGAAAAGAAAAAAAAAACCGAACCCATAAGAAGAAGAAGAAGAAGATCAAACTGTTAGTTCTACCGTTAAGTGATGACGTGGGTGTCACGTGTCATTAAAAATATTAAAATAATTATTTAAATAAAAATATATATTAAAAAAAGCCACCCTGAAGAAGAAGAAGAAAAAGAAGAAGAAGGAGGAAAAGAAAAAAAACCGAACCAAGAAGAAGAAGGAGGAGGAGGAGGAGAAGGAGAAGGAATGAGGAGAAGGAGGAGGAGAAGAAGGAGAATGAGGAAGATGAGGAGAAGAAAGAGGAAGAGGATGAGAAGAAGGGGAAGGAGGAGGATGATAAGAAGAAGAAAAAAGAAAAAAAAACAACCAAACCCAGAAGAAGAAGAAGAAGAAGAAGAAGAAGAAGGGGGAGGAGGAGGAGGAGGAGGAGGAGGAGGAGGAGGAGGAGGAGGAGGATGAGGATGAGGATGAGGAATGAGGAGGATGAGGAGGAGAAGGAGGAGGAGAAGAAGGAGAATGATGAAGATGAGGAGAAGAAAGAGGAAGAGGATGAGAAGAAGGGGAAGGAGGAGGATGATGATAAGAAGAAGAAAAAAGAAAAGAAAAAAAAAACAACCAAACCCAGAAAAGAAGAGAAAGAAGAAGGAAGAAGAAAGAGAAGAAGAAGGAGGAGGATAAGAAGAAGAAGAAGAAAGAAAAAAAAAGAAAGAAAAAAAAAACAACCGAACCCAGAAAAGAAGAGGAAGAAGAAGGAAGAAGGAGGAGAAGAAGAAGGAGAATGAGGAAGAGGAAGAAGAATGAAGAAGAATGAGAAGGAGGAGGACGAAGAAGAATCTAGGTTGGGGGCGCCCAGGGGGGATAAAAGGGTTTTTATTTATATTTAAATTATTATTTTAATATTTTTTTAATGACACGTGGCGCCCAGTCATTGTCCACATGGGCACCACGTCATCACTTAACGGGAGAACTAACAGTTTGGCTAACAGATGTATGAGACTGTCCCAAAATTTACACTTTAGGTATGACTCTGGGATGAAAAAAAATTGATGTATTAAATGTTGAAAACCACCAAATATTAGGGTAGTAAACAGAGATATACCCTTATCTTTTTGTTGAGGTAGGGAGGTTTATTAGTAATTAGCATATCATTTATGCATTTTGACCAAAGATTAACTGGGATGAATGATTCCCACATTTGACACATAAAGTGATTGGTTGGAACTCTTGGATAAAATACATATATGGAAATGATAACGAACGTGCATGTTTTTATCGATATAGGTTCTTGGTCTTTTGGCTACGATTTTTTTTTTTTTTTGTCAATTTCGTCTAAGGTTATTAATTTGAGAAGTGTTATTGACACTTTAAAAATCTCATTTTACACTCTTCGCAAATGTATTTTTATTTCATAATATATAAAATTTGTAGTGTAGAATGAAATTTTTTTAGTACTAATAACAATTTCCATTAATTCCTTTCTTTTTTTTTTTTTTTTTTTGCTGAAGTTTGAGGTATTCTACACCTCTAAGGTAGGACTAAGTACTAACCTCTATATGGGCCCAAATATGGTAAAAGCATTCAGTTCACTCCTAACACTCACATGACACTCGTTTTTTCAAAATTTCAACTAGAAATTAATTTGTGTTTTCGCCAATTTCATGCCTCAAATTCAAAATCAAGAAACAATTCTGACAAATCAAGAAACAATTCTAACTTGGAATTCTATTGGAATTTTACTGCACCACTTACCGTGGTTTAAGATTATTAGGGGGCATTTGTTTACCCTTACTAGCCCTCACTGGATTAGATTGGACTAACTATTAGTCCAGTCCTATGTTTGTTGTTCCACGGGACTAATGTTAATGAGACTAGCTGGGACTAGTCTAGACTAAGGACATTGCTAAAGGTTCTTAGCGAGAGTCCCCGGAAACCATGAGACTAGCTAAGACCCTTCTCTGCTCTTTGTTTCACGAGACGACAAACACATCTTTCCCGCTCTCCCTTTTACACCACCAGTCGACCACCACTCTCCATCCTCGCCCTGAACCCACAATCACGAGACCTCAAATTCACCCATCCTCGAGATGCTTTATTGCTAAGCTCGTTGTCGAGAGGCAACACTTTTCTGCTTAGTTCCTCGGCTTCATCGACTCCCAATCTTGCTTTCCCAAAACCATTTTCAAACACAGATTAAACAAACCTACAACACTTCGCCAAACAGCTTTTGAATTTGATCTCTCTTCATTCGATTTGTTGTGGGTATTTTGGTCATTCACTCGTAACTCCACCAATTTTCTCCAGGAGAATAATCAACTACCGTCATGTTTCTAATGGAATGCTTTTACGGGTTGTAGCAGAAGGAGGCCAATATTCTATTTCTGGGTTTGGATGGCGATTGGGATGATCTGGGGACTGGGTTGCTTTAGATGGAGAAAAAAGCTGGGCAGGGAGAGAATAGAAAAATGGAGAATTGTTATGAAAAAAAGAAAGAAAGAATGGAGTATACTAATAATATGAATTAAATAATATAATATTAATATATATAGATTAAATAATATAATATTAGGATTTGTTAATTATTCAGCTTCTTAGTCCGACACTGCACCAAACGCTTCACTAAGTCAGTTCAGCTTAGTCTATTTTAAGCCAGTCCAGCTTAGTCCCTAAAGCTAATTTAATATGAGATAGTCTGATACAACAAACGTACCCTTAGTTTATTAGATCAAGTATATAGTGATATATGGGCTCCACATCTAGAAATTCCATTGACATGGTTGGTCCATCATTTAAGTCCAATACTCATACGTTTGTTCATTTAATTTTGCCAAATTCACTTCCAACACATCTTTCCAAATGAGGAAATTTCGCAAAGCCAATAGTTTCCATGATATATTTATTTATTGTTTTCACGCACAAGTCATTCATAAGTGTTTTTTTTTTTTTTTTGGAAAACATTCATAAGTATTATATTTAAGGATAAATTTCAGTTTACTACCCTCAAGTTTCATGGTTTTCAATATTTGGTACATGGAGTTTTTTTTGTCCCAGAGTCATACCTGAAGTGTTAATTTTGGGATAGTCTCATATATACATTAGTCTGGCTGTTATCTCATTTTAACTGATGACGTGACACCTATGTGGACAATGACTGAACGCCACGTGTCATTCACGTAGAAATTAAAAATAAACTATTTATAAAATAAATAAATAAAATTTATTTATAAAAAAAAAACCTTCATCTTCCCCAAATCCCACCTGTGCCCACCCTTCCACTCCATCTCAGCAAACCCTCTCACCCCAATCGTCACTGTATACCCTTGTGTTCGTGTGCCTCTCAGCTCGTGACCAACAACGATTTGCATCATCTGCAACTCTTGGATCTGCCTCTGAATCTTTGCATGAGACATCACCAGTTCTCCGGTGTGGCGATCCCCAGGAAATTGGGGTTTGTCGGCGAGGCAGTGACCGGAGCTGTTGAAGATGATCTATTAGGAGACCCGATCTAAACCGAAGTCGTGATCGGAGTCGTCGAAGAGGATCCATCGGCGTAGTTAGAGGTGTTGCAGAAGGAGCAGAGTGGGGTTGGTCGGGGGTGTCGCAATCAATTTTGCGAGAGAGATGGGAGGAGTCACGAGAGTCTGGGTGCGAGAGAAATAGTGTTGGGGTGGGAGAAGGGGTAGGTGATAGGAGGGTGGAAGGGTGGGCACAGGTGGGATTTTGGGGAAGATGAAGGTTTATTTTATTTTATTTTATAAATAATTTATTTTTAATTTCTACGTGGATGACACGTGACATCCAATCATTGTCCACATAGGCGCCACATCATTAGTTAATTGGAGACTTAACATCCAGACTAACAGATGTATGAGACTGTCCCAAAATTAACACTTTAGGTATGACTATGGGACAAAAAAAACTTCATGTACCAAATGTTGAAAACCACAAAACTTGAGGGTAGAAAACTGATATTTACCCTATATTTAAAGAAAACCACTTCACTGAATATTATAGAACTTGTTTGGATGTGTTTTTAAAATAATTAAAAGAACTTTTGGTGAAAATGTTTTTAGAACCAATCCTTGGTAAAAATGTAAGTAAATCCTATAAAAGCACTTAAAGTGCTAGATGGAAGAAGCACATAATTAATGCTTATTGCAGAAAGCACTTTAAGTGCTTTTGAAACCCAAAAATATTTTTCTAAAAGTGCTTTCAGTTATTTTAAAAGCACATCCAAACAAGCCAATAGAGTGTCAATAAGTGCTCATTATAATTAAGTTCATGTTAGTTGTTCAAATTTACAGGAAAATATGGCAATCCAATCATTTCTATATATTGAGAAAATTAGTGTCCTTGAATTTAGCCTAATTGGAGTTTTGTTGTTTAAATTAAAATTCATGAGTATTTGTCTCATTGAACTCGTCGTAATGTGGAATAATATTCAGTTTCGTTGTTGGTGTGGAAGCTAAATTTGTGGCTAAAGGAGACTGAAATACCTATGTGAGTCTTTCCGATCCCTGGAATGAGTGAATATGTGAGATCCCACATTGACCAATTAAGAGGGGGTGATATGTCTTATATGTACATGCCCACCTCTATAGAGCACGAGGCCTTTTGGGAACTCACTGGCTTCGGAATCCATCGGAACTTCGAAGTTAAGCGAGTTCGGGTGAGAGCAATCCCAAGATGGGTGACTCACTAGGAAGTTCTCGTGTGAGTTCCCAAAAATAAAATTGTGTGGCCCAGACCCAAAGTGGACAATATCGTGTTACGGCGAAGCCGATCTGGGATGTGATAAAATGGTATTAGACCCACTCTCCCGTGTGGTATGAGTGTCCCAACAAGGACGCCGGGCCCCTAAGGGGGTGGATTGTGAAATCCCACATCGACCAATGGAGAGTGGGTGATGTGCTTTATATGTACATGCCCACCTCCACACAGCACGATGCCTTTTGGGAATTCACTAACTTCGGATTTCATGGGAACTTTAAAGTTAAGCGAGTTTGCGTGAGAGCATTCTTAGGATGTGTGACTTACTGGAAGTTCTTGTGCTGAGTCCCCATAAACAAAACCTTGCAGGCCGAGCCCAAAGCAGACAATATCGTGCTATAGCGGGGCTGGTCTAGGATGTGACAAAATAAGGGCGAGAGCAATCCCAAGATGAGTGATCCATTGGGAAGTTCTCGTGTGAGTTCCCAGAAACAAAATTGTGCAAGCCTGGCCTAAAGCAGATAATATCATGTTATGGCAGAGCCGGTCTCAGATGTGACATAATGGTATCAGAGCCACTCTGCTGTGTGGTGCGAGTGTGCCGACGAGGACGTCGGGCCCCTAAGAGGGTGGATTGTAACATCCCACATCGACCAACAGAGAGAGGGTGATGTGCCTTATATGTACATGCCCACCTCCATATAGCACAAGGCCTTTTAGGATCTCACTGGCTTCGGATTCCATCGGAACTCCAAAGTTAAGTGAGTTCGGGCGAGAGCAATCCCAAGATAGGTGACCCACTGGGAAGTTCTCGTGTGAGTTCTCAAAAACAAAATCGTGCAGGCCGGGCCCAAAGCGGATAATATCATACTACAGCTAAGCCGGTTTGGGATGTGACAGAATAACTGTGGCTTACCACTTGTTGTCCCCCTTTTTAGAGGAAAAAAAGAAAGATAACATTGTTATAACTTTCCTTACACGACAATTTTGGTCCAAGGAATAAAGCTCCAATTGAGTCACAATTCAAGGATCAATGCCTAAATTTCGTTACATGATATATCAAGTAGCTGTTAGTCTAATATATTGACAGCATAGCAATAAATGTAAAAAGTTAGTAAAAGTAGTCAATTATGATAGTTTTGTTGAATGAAATTGCATACGTAGTCGTCATAACCCCTATATTAAATATATAATTCGTAGTCCAATACACAAATGTCATAATACAAGTAGTTGAAGTTTTTTTACGCATTCAAATAATTATATTATAACACTTATTGTACCAAATCGTATTCGGGCACATATAAAAATTTGAAAATGAATTCGGGGATGATCCCTTCCACCAAATTCACAAAATCAACCAAATCAATCAATCCAGACATTTGAAATTTGATTCAACAATTAAAGTTATTATAATTTTAAAGAGGCCTTCTATTTTTAGCCTTAACCGTTTGATGAAATTTCAAAAGTCTAAATTAATTGATTGAGCGGAGGTGGAGGATCCTTTTCCTTAAAATCCCTCCGACACTTCACATGAAGTTGATATGACGATTGGTGATGACACCCCATTGTCCCGATGACATCTTGCTAGTTGGCAAAGAGCGCCAGTACAGAAGAAGAGAGAGAGTTCCAGTATTTTTTGCCGGTAAATATTTAGACCAAACCAAATCATTCCCAACTTAAAATACTTTTAACCTAGAATCTCTCTCTCCTCCTCTCTCTCTCTCTCTCTCGCTCTCTCTCCCCTCCATCCCCCGGCCACCGCTAAAATCCTCTTCTGACACCGTTTCTCTATCTCCACATCCATCTGTTTGTTTCGCGGGAAAGTTCCTGAGCTGCCAAACCTTCCCTTCCGTTCCGGCGGCTCTGGACATCTGTCTCTGAGAATCAAATTCTCTCGCCGTCGGCTAACAGGTTTTCCTTAATTTCTGGGTTTATTTTTTTTCCTCTTTTCGTATAACAGATGCAGTAATGGAATTTTTCTCCGATTGTGTGGTCTGTTTGGAATTTGATTTCGTGGAAGATCTAATTTCTTAATTGTAATTTGTACTACAAGAAAATAAACCCTAACTTTTTGCTTGCTTTCATTTTTTATCGTAAATAATTTTACCTTGACGCAATTAGGTGATTGGGATATGGATCTCGGATTTTGATCATGCATGTTTGTGGTTTTTATATTTGTTGATAGGTCGAACTTGTACGGTAGCAACCAGTTGACTAAGATTTTCTGTGCAATTTGATCCAGTTATGTTGGATTTAGACTTTATTTGAGCTCAGCTGCATCAAAATTCAGGCAATTAGGTCTAGGAATCAAATATATTTTGTAAATATATATTTGGTTTAGGATTTTAGAGGTTACTCGAGCTTTTCGGATTCAAGTCTTTGATTTTGTGTTCATTTATGGGTTTAATCTTTAGGAAAGTTTTGTTTAACCTCAGTTATGATGCTCGAATGGCTACACATGTTGCTTGGTTGGCACTTTCTGCAATTCTCCGTTGATGCAAGTTATGAATTGATATCTTGCTTTCAATGATGCCTGCGTGTTTTTATATGGGCACACAAATGTTTGGAAAAGGATTTGACTGGGACTGAGTGTTATTTTTTGGTTGGCCAAATGTATAGGCGGTGAGGATGTCGACTCCTGCAAGGAAGAGACTGATGAGGGATTTCAAGAGGTTGCAGCAGGATCCCCCTGCGGGTATAAGTGGTGCTCCGCAAGACAACAATATTATGCTTTGGAATGCTGTTATATTTGGGTACGTCTTGGATGGAGATTGTGGTTTGTTGCACATTGTTTTTCTTGAGATCCCATACAATTTTATTTATGCACTTCATTTTTTGAACTGCAGGCCTGATGACACCCCATGGGATGGAGGTAAAAACCAAGAAGAACTCATATCATGTTGCAATTGGATTTCTCTTCTTCAATTTGTAACTTTGGAGCTGCATCTTTAATAATATTTTTGTGTTTCCCAGGTACGTTTAAGTTGACACTCCAATTCACAGAGGACTATCCAAATAAGCCGCCAACAGTGCGTTTTGTTTCTCGAATGTTTCATCCAAATAGTAAGTTCAAACAGAAACTGCACATACATACATGCATGCACATTTTACGTTTTTACTTAAAGTTGGTACATTCGATGCACATACAAAATGCAAAAATTGTTATTTTCGATGGTTCTTAAGTTTACTGTGTTTGGAGGTGTCTATTATCTCAGTTTTCCTCTTGGATTTTGTGAATGAGAACCCACCTTATGGGTATAAGGAATATCTGGGTTTGTGCATTATGTAATCATGGTACATTTTCTTCTCTGGTAGTATTGTGCTTTTATCAAGATTTAGTCTTCTTATGCGGCATATCCTGTCATAACCTTTTTTTTTTTTGGGGAAAAACACTGTCTTTCATCGTTTCTTTTTAATCATTATACACCCATTTACTTAGCCAAATTAGCTTCTTATGGGTGAAAAAGGATCTGAGGAAATGGAATTATTTGGAATTTGTTTTATGTTCGCTAACATTTGTTAATTGAGATTGAGTCACTGATCGTTTTCACCCTCACAGCTTGTTGCTTTGGTTGTTCACTCATATTCACAAATATACATATTTTAACAAGTTAACCGGAATGCAATTAGTTAGATATATTTCTGCTGTTTCAAGTCTTAAGTTCTGTCTGTTTTTCCCCTTTTCAGTTTATGCGGATGGAAGCATTTGTTTGGACATCCTACAGAATCAGTGGAGCCCTATCTATGATGTAGCAGCTATACTTACCTCTATTCAGGTATTTGGCTATGTTCTATTCATTGCTTGGTTACTTCTAGTGCTTTGATTTATTGAGACTATTGTTTGAGTGTGTCAAGGGCTATGTGTGTAAGTGGCCAGACCCCTTATATGAAAGGATAAGTTGCCGTCTTTTGCATTGCACTATTTTGATCTTTGTAAATCTAATAGCTCCATCTTGTTCATTCCAATCTGAAACTAAACCTTGTAGCATCTATTTGAGCACTACAAGAGCAAGGAAGCATTTGTTTTACTGATTTGAGTTCTTCCTCAGAAAATATCCCGTCTTTTCTGTTTTCTTCAACCATCTTACCAATGGATTCAGCTGCACTTTCATGCCTAATTATGGCTATTACTTTGTCCATGTCTGTTTCATCTCTCATTTCAAAGAAGAATCCTAAAACCATGTTGATAAGCAAGCGTTTCTTATTGCACCTCTCTCAAATCTTGGTTACCACTTAATGTTGCATGAAATGGGTAACCATCTAAGTATCTAACCACACTCCCATTTTCCCATTGTTATTACCATAACTATATGCATGGGAATTGTTTTTAACACAAAACTATCTGACTATACTCTTTTAAACAACACAACTATTGAACTTTACTCTCTCATGCGTCCACACACGCGTGGAGACTCATTTATATGTTTATGCGGATATATTGCTTTTAATCAACATAGATAAACGAAATATAAGATTGTGGAGAGAGTTCCCTCTGTTTTAATGGCGTTTTTATGCAGATGTCATGTCGTGTCGTGTCTTGGGCCCTAAGATATTTTTTTCTTCTTATTGCAGTCTTTGCTGTGTGATCCAAACCCAAACTCTCCAGCAAATTCAGAAGCTGCACGGATGTTTAGCGAGAACAAGCGTGAATACAATAGGAGAGTCCGTGAGATTGTTGAGCAGAGTTGGACTGCCGATTAACAAGCTAACTCCTGATGGAGAGCTTTCGAAAATCAGTTGAATCAGCCTCTGTTTAAGTAACTTTTGAAACTTGAAAAACCATTTGTGTTGTGAAGGACTCGACTTTCGGGTGTTGTGAAATATTTTGCATGGTCTTTTTATTCAGTGGCGTTTAGGCCTCGTATATCTAATACGTCGGACCACCTGCCCTGCAGTTTTCTTCCATCTAAAACTGCATTTAATTTTGTTTTATGATATTGTGTAGTTTGGGGCAAGGACTGAACGAAATTGGTTTGCAGCTGTAGTATGCATTTGCCTGTCGCATCTTTTGTCACGTGACCAACATGTGGGAGGTTTTGTACCATCAATTCATGGTTGTTACAGTTGAGTTTACAGTTGAGTTTTGGCATAACGATGTGAGTCTGAACTCTGCCGGTAGTTAATCTAACATCTAATTTAATAAAATTTATGTTTGTCAAAAAAATAAAAAGGAAAAAAAAAGCAAAAGCTTAATACTTTTGCTAAGCAAAACTGGAAACACTAGTTGAATTGTATAGCCCTTCATTTATTCATATACCTTGCTTAACAAGTACCAAGTAAAACTGTAAATCCAACGAAAGAACTACTACATTTGTGCGCTGAGGTTTCCACTGCTAGTCCATCCCTCTTGAACTTGAATCGAATACTGCAAATTCCAAAGAACATTGTCTATCGAAGGACGCTTGCTTGGATCTCTGCTCAAACAATTGACTGTGATTTCAACTGCTGTCTTCAGTGACTGGTACGCAAAACTTCCCATCATCGACGAATCTACAATTTCTCGTAGTGTCGATGGTCCTTCTATCAAGCCCTTTTCTAACTGTTAATTAGGAAGAAAAAGAAATAAAACACCTCATTATTTCAATTCTCGTGACAACTGATAATGTCAGAAATAAGAATCGGTGAAATATCAATCCGAAACTAAAAATTAAGTGGTTTATACTATGAGATGACGTTTCGAGGGGATTATTTGCGAAGAACTCTTTTCTATAAGATTTACCTGAACCCTAAGCTCATCCAATTCAGTAGCTGATTTGATCAATCTACCAGTAAGAACTTGAAGCAGAATAATGCCCAGCTGGTATATATCCTCCTTCTCGGCTTCGGCGCTACATTTTTACCACTCTCATCTCATAAGATAATTCAGATGCTGCAGTAGAAAAGAAGAGGAAGATGAAGAAAAGTAAATACCTGCTTAGATGGGAATTACTGCTAATCCCTTGTCCATTAAGAGGATCCTCTGAACCAACCTGCAAATTAGAGAATGCAATTGTTAATGGCTACAAACACCTCACCTTCTTTTCAAAGTTTTCAACCATGTTTATGCAAATTCCCACCTGAAATGGCAACGGAAGATTGTAGTTACTGATTTTGGCAGAAACACTCTCATCCAACAATATGTTCTCTATCTTCAAATTGTTTCCAAAGATTCCGGGTGCCACGCCGGTGTGCAAGAACTGGACTCCCCTCGCAATGCCAACAGTAACCGCCATTCTCTGCGGCCATTTCATCCATTCCTTCTTTCTCCAATCTACAAAACCAAAGTGTGCATGTTAGAACCGTTTTAGTTAATCAAAGTACAGTTCTTCTCTGTGCAGGACGTTTGTTCTTTACCAGTGAGATGGTCTACCAATGATCCGTTGGTGATGTTCTCGAGAACAATAAATACCGTACTAGATGCGGTGGGATGGTCCTGGTACGTGACAGTGCAGTGTCCTATAAGGCTGACCAAATGCCTATGCCTCATCTTTGACAAGCCTTCCATGCTCTGGTTCAAGTTTTGTGGCAACTGCTTGTGCTTTAACTTCACACATCTCACTTGCACCTGTGAACCATCTCTCAGCCAACCTTTGTACACCTGTAAATGTTGCACAAAATAATATCAGGTCTCAACATAAATTCCCTGTGCAGAATGTTCGTTCATTGATTAAACAAACGACGTGCATCCACATTGTATAGTTCAAATTCAATGCAATACCTGTCCATGGGATCCTTCCGCCATCAAATTTGCAGCGTCGAAATTGTTCGTTGCATCATCGATTTCTTCGAGTGTGAAACCACGATAAGGAGGGAGCCCGAGTGTTGGCAGCCTCACCATCTGCGGCACACGCCCTGAAAAACCCAAATCCAAATATTAACCACCTTTTGATTTAATTTCAGCCAATAAAGTTAGAGACTTTAATTGAATTTCAGCCAATAAAGTCAAGACTTTTTTTTCACTTTTCAGCCACTTACTTGCATGAATATTATGCTTTGGGGAGCTTCTGACAGAGGTTTTCTCCGCCATGGATCTGTCAAATCGATCTTCTGCCTCCCTCTTCCCTGCCCTTTTGATGATGACCACAACCAGCAACCCAACAACACCAGCAACACCCACAATGCCACCGATCACACCCAGCAACACACCTAGCTTTATCCTGTTCTCCTTCTTCTTCCCTTTAGTTTCAGCCGGCGGCTTCACGGCCAGAGCTTCCTTGTGGCAAAAGGCATACGGATGCTGGTACTTCGAGTTCCCACCCGACAAACAGTTCCATGAATCCAGAACCGTCCTGTTCGAAGCCTTCGAGTTAGGTCCGACGCAGGTGGGCAGCTTCCCAATCAGAAAATTCTGGGAAATGTCCAAAACTATGAGGTTTTTAGCGCAGGTTGCGTTGGATGACAGGGCCCCACTGAGCTCGTTCTTGGACAGATTGATGAACTGGATGGAGGGCAGCGAGAGGAGGAAAGATGGGATGTGACCCACAAATTTGTTGTAGGAGATGTCCAGTTTCGCCAGCTGATCGAAGTTCTTCAGTCCTGTCGGAATATTAGATCTCATGGAGTTGTTTCTGAGAACGATGATTTGAATACTGTCTCCCAACAAGGGAAATCCAGGACCCAGTTTGTTGTTTCCGAGGTTGATTTCTTGGAGAAACGTTAGAGGTCTGAGATCCGGAACGCTTCCGTTGAGGAGATTGTCAGCCAAATTTATGCTCGTGAAATTCTTGATCGAGCTGAGGGAGGCCGGTATCTTGCCTGAGATGGAGTTCAAGCTGAGGTTGAGCTTTTCAAGCTACCAGAACCGGTTGATCTTCGACGGCAGCGGCCCCCACAGGCCGAGGGAGACCAATGAGAGGGATTTGAGGTTGGAGAGCTTGGTGAGGACGGTGAAGAAGGAGTCGATGGAGAAGGACTTGGACAGAGTGATCTGTGTTGGAGGGGAGGTTTTGGTTTTGTTTCCGGTGACGGTTAATTCGGTTAGGCGGTTGTTTGTGCAGACGATCCGCAGGGAGGGGGAGGGAGGGAGGAAGCAGAAGTTGGTCCAGTTCGTCCATCCCTGAAGAGGTTCGGGGTATTCGAGAAGCTTCTGGACTTGGAAGAGGATTCGAACTTCGCTTGGACTGAGCTGAGCGGTTGAGATTTGAGAGGAGATGGATAGAGTGAGAAGCAAGAAACAGATAGGAACCCAGAAGTTGTTCATTTTTTTTTTTTGAAGAAAACGAGATTAACCCAGAAAAGCTAATTAGTCCAAGTTGCCCTGTGGCTCAGGTTCATCCGTTAAACTCTGCTGAATTCTTCAGCGCACATTCAACCGTTAAATTCGGCGTACTGCACAACTTTCCAGAAATGTGATGAGGAGTGGGTAAAATAAGAAGGAAGCAGGTAAGGAGCAGAAACGTCTTGGTTTGGTGAGGTAAGGTGACAGAAAAGATTTTACGGTTGGAAATGAGAGAGAAAAATTGGCGAGGGTGATGAAATCATGAAGGAAAAGGACTAGAATTTCAACAGAAAGGAGGAGAACTGGGAAACCTAATGTGGAGAGAATGATAGATCTGAAAAGACTGAAACTGCAGAGAGTTTGAAGAGCAGCAAAGCAAGAACCAGACAGTACTAGTGGATTCGGTCAAGTTCAAGAACAAAGAGACAATGCAAGCCAACCCATCTGCATGAGGACTTACACAAAATGGTTTTTATATTGCGCCGTAGTTAAATAATACAATGCCACTTATTATAATTAGACAAAACGCTATGTGACTGTAAATCTGTTCCGTGCCAGTTTAATTTTCATCTAAAATAACATTTTTTAAAACAGTGCGTTATTAACTTGAAATGCCGAACTAGTAACAAGATGGCGTAGAGATCCCGATCCTGCGGTACGCGAACTGTTATTTTAAGCAGCAAACTGGGTTTTCAAAGTTTGTGAGTTTCCACTTTCTACCACTCTGCAGTGTTTGTTCGGAAATGGGATATAAATAAAATCAACGTGGCACTGATTCAAAGGCTGGATGTTGACCACGTACATTAACGTAAACCTACTGGGGCGCCGTGGCCACGTGGGGTTCGTGAAAAGCCAGCCTTTTTCTACGTCTGTTTGAGCCCATGATGAAATCACGAGGCCTTTTTGTTTTCACGCCAAATTATTCGTCAACAAACATGTTAAGAAGTTTGCGACGAACAGTATTAAAATCTAAATGTGTATGACGCGTGTTTATTCAGAAAACGCTTATACGGTATTTTTAGGGTGTATTTTTATTTTTTCAAAAGTGAAGGGTATGATATTCGTTATGAGAATGATGAATAAGAGCATCTCTAACGCAAATACTCAAATTTTAAATTCATATTCTCATATTTGGGTTTCCAAAAGTAGGTGGATTTATATATTTGGTTTTTTCTTTTTCTTCTGCAATGCAAAGACTCAAATCTTAGGACTTATTTGAGTTTTAAGATTTTAGTCCTTTCATTGGAGGAGAAAATATTAAACTCAAAAATTATATTTGAGTTTTAACAATTTGATTTATGTGCACTGGAGATGATTGAACTCAAAACTCAAATCTCATTTTTCTTCGTTGAACAATATTTTTCTATTTGACATGGGCTCCACTTTAGACTCAAATCTCGAAAAAGTTTTCAATGTGTTAGGAACACGCCTTGACACGCAAAATGTCATACTAATACCTAAACCACTTAGATTATGAAACTTGATGTACATGACGTATTCTTGACACACTAAAAAATTTCTCCTCAAAATCCAAATATGAGATATTAGTTTTATTTTTTTTGTTCAAATATATATGAAATGTGCTTGAATATGAAATTTTAACTTACAAACGGAGTCGGCGAGTATCATGGTAATCTAGTTCTCAATCAGGGAAATGAATTCAGTGCGTGAAAAGGAGTACCTCAGGTCACTTTCTGTCGATGCAAATTACTTGCTAAAAATATCTGTGCATTTATGATTTACATGACAGAACGTCCTCCTGCGTCCATGCCAATGGAAAATGGGTTGACATCCTCTTTAGATCTAACACTTCGAGTCTGCTGACCTAACAATCTAAACAGTTCAATTTAAATTTTGCAGTTCTTATTAGCTAATTTCACTGATCTACTTCACACATAATTTTTCTCTCTAACACTTAAACATCAATCTTTATCTTAAACGGTCTAAATTGCTCCATTCGTGAATTCTGAAGTTAGAAGATGCCAATCCATGGAAAAAAAGGTTGCATTGCATTATATGTCGTTTTGTGCGAGGCTGTGTCGGTGTGTTTGTGCGAGTAAGACACTGGGGGAGAAAGAATTGAATGCTTTGATTAATCTAGGTATTAGTTCCACCTAATCCATTTTCTTTTTTAGTGGTTTACAAGTGATTAATAATTCAGTGGGATGCGGCCAGCCTGACACTAATTGTTTTTATCTGTGTTTTACGTGTTTTGTTCTTTCTATTGGAAGCAAAGCTGAAAGCCTTGCTTGCAATTTGCAAAACGACGACTCGTTCGCATCTCTTCAATATTTTGATGGAACAAAAGTTAAGCTATATCCTTGAATTTAATGAGTATTTTTTTGTTAATGTTTAACAACTTGGTGCTATACTATTCCATTTTTTGGGTGAAATATTCCATCAAGTTGGATTCCTAATATTCCATATACATTAATTAAGTAAAAGATTATGGGTTGTTTGTTGCCTTATGCATTGCTAAACTAAGAAACGTTGCATGAGGAATTAGAACCCAGAATTGCAATTATTGGAAGACTTGTGTTAACATTAGTCGTGTGTGGACGCTCACAAAAGTATGTATCATCATGCGCCTAAGGCTTTAAAAGACGATATGTGCTAATCAACAGTGAGTTAGGGCCTAGCGCCTAGGCAGGATCTAGGCAGACGCTTAGACGGATTTAACTAAATCCATTATATTTCATGAATAAGTCGTCGTTTATACTTCAAATATATATAATTTCATCATAAACTACAAAATAGAATGACTTATATATTGTGAAATATTGGAATATAATGAAAATATAGGGAACACTCATATAATGTGTATTCATTTAAGTATTCAACAAGTCTCTTACAATTTATTGAAAAAAATAAAATAAAATGCAAAATGAAAGTTATCTATTTTCTGCCTAAGTGAGTCGCAACCTAAGCGGGTCTAGGCAGGTGTCTCAGCAGGTCTAGGTGCAATATCTTAATTATCAAACGCATAGACATTAATCGAGAAATGGCTAGCCGCTAGCATCTAGGCTGGGCCTAAGCGAAACTTTTTAGAACAGTGCACGTGCCCCATGCATCGACGCTAACATTCATTTTAGGTCAATTTGTCCAATATAATCAGAGTCAGTTTGCTAGACCACTCTCATAAAAGATGCTCAAGTGTATTGAAAATTACACCTACATCAAGCACAATGGTACTCAAATTCAGTATGTTTGGTCCTTGCGAGAGTACATGAACAAGTGTAGAACAAAGTAAAAAGTCTTACATAAATCACAACTCATATTTACATGCTTTCACTCCTAATTGAATCGAGGCATTTTGCATACAAATTCTAAACCTACTGATTGCAAGAGTGAGTTAGTAGGGACAATACCAATGTTATTAATGATGAACCGCAACCGTCTCTTTGAAACTTTAACAGCAACAACTATTCCTTCTTTCAATCAATCATACTAAAAGATTGATTTATCTTCAAACAATCATTAAATACTATTGTTAAGCAAAACAAACAGTAATCCAAAATCCAATCACAGCAAGACAACCTTAACAAAAACTTGGGCTCTAAATTTGGGCCAACTGCTTGCCTTCCTTGGATCAGCCCAAAATTGGGCTGGGGTCCACATTCCAAAGCGAAGCCACCACAAACGTCGTCGTTCCCTCCTCGTTTCGGGAATATTTTTCCATTTCTTGTCGTCACCTTATTAAATTTCAGTTTCTAATTTTGCAAGTTATTCAGGTGAAATTAACAGTGAAAAAGCAGAGGGAGCTCACCCCACAGTCGCCGGTGGAGCAGCGGACCCAAAACGCCGTCGTACTACTCTCTCTCCGTCTTCTCCTTCTCCAGTTTATGGTACTCCTCTGATTTTTGTCTCCCATTTTTCTTTGTTCCGTACAGCCGGAGGCTTTAGGGTTTCTCAGCTCTGTATTTCCCAGAAATGCTTAGATCGAACGGCCTCGATCTTTCACTGGCTTTGAATTTTATTCCCCAAATCTTCATGTTCATATTGTCTTCTCCAACCTTACAATTTATCGCAATTTAATTTTTTGTTCCATTATTTTCGTTATTTCTATTTCAGCCTTTCTGTATATATTTGATTTTTTTTCCATTTTTTTTAAATTTTAAATTTTAGTTGGCGTATAATATTTCAGCTGAGCAGACCATTTGTTTTAGAACCCTACTTTTTCTGTTTTCAAATGGGTTTTGCGATTAGGTTTTTGGTTAATTTTAACAAGTTCAGCTGGTAAGTAGGTACTTTCATGGCTCATTTTGTGTATGTATACATACATGAAGGTTTCAGCGTATTAAGCATCGCAGGCTGCATTTAACTTTTCGCAATGGGAAAAACCCCCGGGAAATGGATCAAGAACTTGCTTCTTGGGAAGAAATCATCCAAGTCTACTTTCTCCAAAGGAAGAGAGGTATTACTAAGATGCACATTGGAAGTTTGGAACCTATTTATTAATTTTCTTTCATCTTGTTGGTCATTAAGTTGTAATTTGTAACTTATGATGTTGTTCTGGTTTCACAGAAATCTACAAATAAAGGGGAGTCACTGTTCTCTTCAGAGTTATCTGTGAGCGCTCCGCTGATATCACCAACAATGGTTTCACCACCACTTATTGAGGTTGTTGCTAGTAATGAAGTGGGTTCTGAGATCACAGTAGCTGAAAAATTGCCCAATGATGGGGTTATAATGTCATCTGCGAAGGAAGATGGCCAGGAACAAGCTATCTTGAGTTCGACTTCTCAGGAAGATCTTGAGACAATCAAGCAAGAGCAAGCTGCCACAAAGGCGCAAAGTGCTTACAGGGGCTATGTGGTACTTTCCTCCCCATTGATGTTCTGCTTTTGCTTAAAAATTATGCTTAATAATATTTCCAAACATTTGCTGTTGTACTTCTGTGAGATGATATTAGTCTGTGGAGAATATTTTTTGACCAACCTTGCAACTACTGATGGAAACTAATTATCTTTAAACTTCAAAGGCTCGCCGTGCATATCGGACTCTTAAGGGAATCGTGAGGCTGCAAGCACTTATTCGTGGTCACTTGGTTAGAAGACAAGCTGTAACCACATTATTCTGTGTCCAGGGGATTGTTAAGTTTCAGGCTCTGATTCGTGGTCAACTTGCTAGACATTCTGATATTTTGGTTGAGGTGTGTGAAAAATCATCTACTTTCTGGATACTTTTTCAAACAAGAGCAAAAGGCTATCTGTATATTCTTTCATTCCTAAACTTTTGTTGCCACTGAATATGCAATTTATTTGCCACTTATATACCAATGTTTTTTTTTGGTCATGAATCAGGGTGCTAAATGTTTTAATTTATCTGGAGTAAGTGCATCTTCACAGGTGGAGAGGCTGTCCAAAATTGTTTTTGTTCAGAAAGTAAGATTTACTTTCAATTCTTTGGATCATTATTGGTTGTATACTGAAATTAGCTTAAGTTTGTAAAGCAACACAATGTATCACAGAGGGCATTTCCTTCTCACTATTGTAAGCACACTACTCTTTTATCACCTAGGTGTATGGGGGAATAGTCTGGTATTTATATGCTTGTATTACTTGTAACGATGTTCTGCCAAACCTAATAAGGAGAGGCATGCAACTTATGGCTCTAAAAACTAGTTTTCAGAACTGAGTAATACCTTAGGTGGTGATCTTAAAAAGGGAAACATGATAACAGATCTGTGCCTGCACCTCTCTGTCACTTTTACTGCTGGGCCAAAGTCGGCATTTGATTGACAGAAAAAGGAAACTGTTTATTTGATTATTATTTTTGTTTTCAGATTTTGGCTTCATTGCGTACTACTATTCCTCTACATCTGGAGTACGGTCCAGGGGAACCTAACTCGTCCTGGGCGTGGCTTGAGCGCTGGACCAGGTCATGCTTTTGGGAACCTGTTGTACAACCGAAGAAAAACCCCGATTCAAGGTCTCGTAGGAAGCATGAAAAGGGTCAAACAATAGAAACTGAAAAGGCCAGACCAAAAAGAAGTGTTCAGAGACTGTCCGGTACAAATGTTGAAAATGGGTCAAAACATGTCACCCCTGATTCTGAAAAGACTAAACGTAATTTGAGGAAAGTTTCTAGCCCTTCAGAAGTTGTGAAGGTTAAAAGTAACGTGAGAAAATCTTCTGATTCCAAGAAGGTGGTTTCTGATCGGTCATTAGTTGGTGATGAGAGACCAAAGCACAGTACCACGAAGAGTTTGGTTTCTGCTGCTCCTGATGATTCGGAGCAAGGCACTAGTGAAATTTCCAAGAAGATGGAACATATGGCAGTTGCTGTGTCAAAACAGCCCGATCTAGAAGGAAGTGTGGAACTGCCTTCAGCAGATGAACCCATGGAAAAGTTAGATGACCATCCTTCTGGTGAAGTGCAACCATTGGAGAACAATGGGACAAGTGAAGAAATTCAAGCAATAAATCATGAGCCAAGCTCGAGGGATCATGTTATTGGGAATGAGGATAAGAAAACCAGCCAGAGAAGGGCTTCTCTACCTATGAAGTTTGAACATCAGGAGAATGATGTTCATAACACACCTATGAAGTTTGAACACCAGGAGAATGGAGTTCATAACGCACCAAGAGTCCCGAGTTATATGGCACCAACTGCATCAGTAAAAGCTAGGCTGAGAGGACAGGGCTCCCCGAGGTTCGACCAAGATATTGTTGAGAAGAATGTTATTACCAGGCGGCATTCATTGTCTGCTTCCACCAACACTAAGTTAAGTTCTCCTTCCCCACGGGCACATGGACTGGTTCAAGCTGGAAAAGGAGTAATCAGAAGTGACAGATCTTTATCGTCTTCAAGGGATGGTTTTGGTAAGCTGTGAATTCCTCCATGTGCTTTTCACTTGCATGTCTGATTTACTCTCTTGCAAATGCTTCCGTCCATATGTACTTAAGTTCGACATCATATCTTTTCAAGCCTTTATGTGCTCATTGTAGTGAAAGTTGGGATATTGTCACGGCGCACATTGACCTCTTGGTCTCAGTATTATATGTACATTATCGTTGAGTTCAACATGAATGCTTAATCTAGGCCAAGCTGTCATGACTTTCCTTCTAGGCTCAGAGAAGGCTATGCTGAATTTATACACCGACATTACTTTTTGTGTATTGATTTTTTTTTCTTGTTTCCTTATTGATCATTTGTCTTGGTGTCTTTGAATCGGGTTGAAATATGTGGTATGCATTCTAATTGTCCTTTATTGTGGGTAATGCCAATTTCAGATAAGGTGATCCAACCAGAGTGGAGGAGGTGACTTCAGACTAGGTATTGTTCCATGGAAATGTATCGAGGGCAGGGAAAGAGAAAAATACCAACTCATTTGCAGTTTCAGGTTTTGTTGTTGTGATTGAGTTATAGTTGAAACCAAGATTGATGTGTTGAGTGATCAGTATTGGATGTGCCGATCGAGTTTGTTCTCTTACTTGGCATTAGGGTTATTTGACAGTTTGGAGACTTTATTCAGGCTTGAGGTTTGTGATATTCTGTCTCATCAAATTATGTACAAATGCGAGCGATGATTCTCTTCTGCTTGTTAAATACTTGGGTTTTCTACTGGATAGTTTGCTACCGATCGAATTCGCAGTTATGATATTTACAGCGGTAGTTATTCTAAAGTTCGTTTGCTTTTGCAATGATTTTATTACTGTTAACGCAGAAGGCAAACAGTTTAGTCCCAACGTATATCATATGCACCCATGGCTTGCCGAAATGCCCCCGTCCACTGTAGCACCAGTATTATACGTCTGCAGTGCTCGCATCCATGGCAATATACAGGACCGTTCGAAGCTACAGACCCAGCAAAAACAAAACCATTAGTGACCGCCACAGGTGCCTGGGAAGTTTCTTTGCTCGGGTTTGCAGTTGTCCACAAGATCTTCCCTGAATCTGTTTCAAGAGCCGCCCGTGCTCCGGCTATTGGTGTCAGGGTTGAAGGTGCGAGGGTGAAGTTCTGTTGTTCGCCGGTGACAATGTCTGTGTATACCCTTCTACCATCTGTGGCTGCACCTGCACCCCATATCCCTCAGGTTCCTAAAATACCCCCATTAGAACTCCGACGTGCTACCCTATTAACTTTTCTATATATGCATTTTAGATTATAAATACGAATCCCCACGTCGTAGAGTAATTAAAGCACTGCCATAATAGCTTAAATTAATTTTACGCCTCTCCATCTATTGCTATTTGGTTTTGAATGGTAGACCTACTTACACTGCCGTGGTAATAATTTCTCTCACTCATGTTTACTTACTCAAAAAACATCCTTCACTCATAACTTTCAATAAATAATACTATATTCCTGGAGTACTCTTTTATTTCCACTTTATACATTAGCGCAAAGGATAATGCTAAAAAAATTAAATTTAGAGACAAAAATTTGCAAATTAAATGATGTGTCACTAATATGAATGGAAACGTTTATCAACGTTCAAGTAATAAACCAATCATCAACTTTTATGTCTTGTAGTTTCCAAAATTTTGTCTAAGGGCTCGTTTGGATGTGCTTTTAAAATGATTGAAAACAATTTTAGAGAAAAATGTTTTTTGATTCTAAAAGTACTTTAAGTTTTATGCAAGAAGCACCAATTATGTGCTTCTTTCAGGATTTACTTACATTTTTACTAAGAATTGGTTTTAAAAATATTTTCACAAAAAACGCTTTCAGTCATTTTAAAAGCACATTCAAACGAGGTCTTAGTCTCTCTAGCATTACTCTAGGGCAAAAACTTGGAGCGCTAAACTTCATTGACAGATTGCGTATTGTTCGACAAAAAAAGAAGTTGGGTTTGAATATCCCCACCCTAAATTAATAGTTCAAATATAGTATATTAATATATGACATTTGTAAGCAAGGAGGAAGGGGTGGGATTAGTCTCATAATAAGCTAGTAATAATGTAGCTCAAATTCAGTTTTGGCGAGAGTCGAACCTTAGACTTTTTACTTCTAAATGGAGGAAAAAGAGTTAATAAGTTTAAACAATTTAGGTGGGTGGTAATTACCAAGTTGTGGATAGTATCGGGTCACTTAGTATTACGGTCCAGTGGTATTTCTCTTGACTTATAAGTGAGAGGTCTTTGATTCGATTCTCGCCAAAGGCGAATTTGAACTATATTATTACTAGCCCATTGTGAGGCTTAGTTCATCCCCTCTCTCTTAGTGTATATAATATCGTTTGTAAAAAAAAAAGGTTACAACAATTTAGGTAAAAAAGGCTTTCCGAAATGAGGAAGTTCCCATCACTACTCCTTGCACGATCTCACCATTACTTCTTTGGAATTCACCTGTTTGATGCGCACCACCAGACGATGAAGGAATTATATCCAATTCTTACCTGCATGGAAAGAATGTCAATAAAAAAATTCGCACTAGTGATATTCAGATTCACTACAAGAAAAATGGGCTAAGAACACAATTGATATGTGCCCTTTGCATTTTCATTGAGCACAAAGACATATTTGTGCTTTTTAAGTTCCATTGAGTACCAAAATATCTCAAATGTGCCCTCTAACAAATAAGCACATTAGTTTGTGTTATGTAATTGTGCCTACAAAAATTTGAAATGTCCCTTTAAATGTTAGAGAGAGATTTTTATTTTATTTTATTAATTTACACACACACAATAAAAGTATTTGTGTGACAGCCCGTCCCGATGTTTAAATTATTCAAGATGTGAATGACAAAAATACCCCTTCGGGGTCGTATACGTATGTATGTGTTTGTATGATGACCAATTGTGATTTGCCCTCAATTATTGGGGCCAATCAGATCCATTTGGATCCTTGAATTTGATTGGAGACTTGGACCACACAAACATTTTATCTCTCTCTATCTCTCTATCTCTCTCTCTCTCTCTCTCTCTCTCTCTCTCTCTCTCTCTTTCTCTCTCTCTCTCTCTCTCTCCCGTGTGCTATGTCTATCTCTAATCTCAGTCACTCTCTCTCAGTCTCACCCTCGAACTCACTCTTTCTCTCTCTCCCATTTCTTGTACGGACACACCCATAACCATTGCAAATCTCGAAGATCGAAGAAACAAAGACCATATTCATGCTCATTGAGACCAGACGAACACATTGGTACCCATATCAGGTAAGAACTCGCTCGATTTCACGTGAAAAATCAAGCTCTGAGTTGAGTACTGTTCACGAAGTTTTTGATGGTTGTGTTTTAGGCGAAACCAAGCTCACCACGAGCCTTAGAAGGTTCCCACAAACTTCGGAGACTATCGTTGACGGAGTTTGGACGTCGGGATCGTGTAGAACTGACACGCCCGCCCCACAATTATTTTTAATCTTAGAAATTTACCCCCAAAACCCTTTTCTATTATACCAATTTTAATCCCTAAAGGTTTTCTGATCTTTCAATTTAGCCCCCAAACCCCTTTTTAGTTTAAAATTGTTTTTGTTCTTAAATGGTGAGCCCAATGGGCCCACCCGATTTGGTTCCCCAAGTTCTCCCCTTCTCTTCTCTGTCTCTCTCCCTCTCTTCTCTGTCCTCTCTCGAACTCCCTCTGTCTCTCTGCACCCTCCCGTAACTCACTCTCCCTATCTCTCTCACTCGACCTCGCCACCCCACACACACACACACCCTCGCCGTCCCTCTCGACTCACCCTCATCACCTTCCCTCGTCTCTCTCTCCCTCTCCCGGCGACATCGCGACGGACGGAACACGCACAGAGGGCTCCCCGGCGTCCTCCTTGGACTTCCCGACGAGGTAAGCCCAAATCGTCCCTCCTTCTCACCTATTTCGTGCTGGAATTAGGAATTAGAAACTAATTTATGTCTTCTGTGAGTGTTAGGGTCGAATCGTGACGGGGTGTATGCACCCACTCTCCTCCGGCGAATTCGTGGGTCTCGAAGCAATTTCCGAGTAACCCCGGTTGTTTTCCGTCGATCCGAAGGTACCGCTCGTCTCCCTTTTCTTCGCTCTTCGTTTTCGTAGCTGGATCGAGACCCTAGGCCTCCGTTGGTAGTTGGCCGGAGCTGTAGAAGCTCCGGCGTTGCCTTCGTCTTCTCAGGCGTGCAAACCAGGCCTCTCAGGCCGCGTGGAAGAGCCCAGGCCTTCGGGCCTTTTCCCCAAACCCAGACCCACGGGCCTTAAGCCCGTTGCAAAACCCAGCCCGTATATATATATTTAATTAATTATATTTTAATTTCGGTTTTAATTAATTAGGGCATTTGGGCCATTTTAATTGGGCACTAGGCCCATTTTCCCTCAAACCCAGTACCCTAACCCATTCAGTTTTTAGTTTTAGTTTTATTAAAACAAAAGGCCTCGGGCCTTAATAGTTGGGGGCCTTGGGCCCGTGTAAACCCAAAAGCCCTTGGCTTCTATGCCTTGGGCAGATTTGAAGGTAGGGCCTTGGGCCCGTGTAGACCAAACCCAGAAACCCGTTGGGTTAAAACCCAACCCCAAAACCCAAGACCCTTTTTGGGTCAGACCCTCCAAGCCCAAACCCATGTAGACCCAACCCAAACCCAAGCCAGGTCCGGGTCCGACCCAACTCGGGTTGACCCAGTGACCCGTGGGTTGACCCGTTGACCCGACCCGTAGACCTTGGCCCGACCCGGGTTGATTGACCTGTTGACCCGACCCGGTTGACCGTTGACCCGGTCAACGGTTGACTCGGTCAACGGTTGACTTTGACCGTTGACCGTTGACTTTGACTTTGACTAGTCAACGGTCAACGTTGACTTTTTGGTTGACTTTTTCGGGTTCCGTCCGGGACCCCTCCTAGGCTAATTTCGACGTTCTGGACCCGTTTTTGAGGTCCGTTTTCCCAAATAAAGTCGTTTGAATAGAGTTTGACTAAGTTGTACCCTTTATGTGCTTAGGGGCAACTTTTGGGATTGTTCTAGATTCGCTAGCAGTGCAGCGTTGGACGGCTAAGTACTGTGAGTGGACCCCTTCTAAAAATACATGTTTTATTAGTAGAATTGCATGTATGAAAAGCATGATAGCATGAGAATGATGTATGTGCGATAGTTCTGATAGTGTATAAATGTATATGCGATAGTTATGATATTACCGCTACGGGATGTAGGGATAAGGTTCCGGTCCATCCCGGACGACGGTTTAGGTCCACTTCCGCTACGGGATGTAGGGATAGGGTTCCGGTCCATCCCGGGCGACGGTTATGGTGCTGGCATAGGGCCTGGAGTGTGTTACCTCTGACTTTTGAGTACAGGGACGGGAAGCTGGCATTGGGCCTGCAGTGTGGTTTCCTCTGACTGTATGCTCAGGGATGGGGAGCCGGCATGGGGCCTGAAGCGTTTATATTGGACATTCACTAGCGATTATTCCCCTATGAATATGATTATAGTATGCGAGTTATGAATCGAGATATTGCATGATGAGTTAGGACATGAGATATTGCACGGCATTCTAGGTTCAGAAAACCTATGTTTATCATGATATAATTGTGTTTTCATAAAACTTGGGGGATAGTACGTTGATAACTGTTTTCTTATATGTATATCAAATTGGTCCACTCACCTTTGTTTTGCGCCCCCTTCAGGGCTTAGATTCGAGGCATACAATCCCGGCGTCGAGGCACTTCCGCTCTGGCATCTTCGAGTCCTCTCGGTGTAGGAACTACTCTTTTTGGCGTATTCAATTTTATATTCTTTCTTGTAATAATTCAAATTAGATGTATGTTCTGAACACGTTCCTGAAATACTTATTAAATGTGTAATCTAAAATTCATATTTCTCGTTTTTATACCTTCTAAATGGCTTTCGTCACCCTTCGGGTGTCGGCCAGCACGTGACCACCCCGATGTCTACAGGACATCGGGGTCGGGGCGTGTCAAGAACCAAAGTGGCCGATTTTGGAGAATTTTCCCGACGAATTTTCAGAGGTTTTAGAAGGTATAAACTTTTTCCTCTCTAAATTTAGAGCATGTAGGAAGAAATTTAAGACAAAATGGTGCAAAAACGAGTGAGAAAACCCGAGTTGCAGGTTTCTGGCGCTGGCGAGTTTTCCGGCGACGCGAGGTAGGGGATGACGCGAGTGGGGGTGCGTGACACGTCCTAAAATTTTCTAAAAAATTGTACGGGTTCATGACATCGAGTAGGTCACGTTGGTATATTCGAATACCAAAATTAAGCTTCGTATGAGAAGTCATTATTGAGTTTCGTATATGTGCGTTTAATTAACATAATTACAGTTATTTCTCATATAGGCGAGACCCATCCAGAGGACGAGCGTAGCCAAGCTAGGCACGGGGGTTATGACCCGTCGACATATCAATGAGTAGGCAGTTTGTTTTCTGTACATACCTATATATATTGCTATTTTCCCAGAAAATAAATTTAAATGATGAAATGATTTGAGATGCCATGCAAGTATCTATTTATTTTAATTATGCATTAGTACTTGCATATAATTGTGATGGTGCTACGGACGCACATGTAAGTATCAGGTAAGGTTCTATACTGGTTATGACGAGAATGAAATGATGTGATGTGATATGAATGAATGAAATGATGTGATTAGAGCTTATATACCTGCACCTTGATAGTAGTGCTCCCGCCCAGAGTTAAGGGCACAGTCTTTCACGTGTTGCTCACCTCTCGCACCGCATGCTCGCCTTGGATCCAAGTTAGGTGCACAGTCCTGTCGTATAGACCACTATAAGTGGGTTCGACTCGTAGGTGACCCGCAAATCCTTCGCACAATCTTCACGTGATTGTAGCACTAACATACTTATATATATATATATATATATATATTCAGTGATGATGAGTAGACCACTAGTGGTGATATTGTTATGCGTGCAAGATTGATAGACATGATATAATGAGTTAATTATGAGCTATTATACAGCCGAGGGCTAAGATGATATGATGAGATGATTATGAGCTATATATATGCAGCCGAGGGCTGAGATGGTTATCAGATATTTATTCATATCACAGATTTACGATATGAGCATACAGTTGAGATATTAGTTATGATACTTTGGCATGGCATACATACAGATATTTCCAGCATGATTTTGAGATATATATGTATATGAGTATATTTTATTTCTGGAAAATTATACAGGTTTTACGAAGAGGGGTTACAGCTTTTGAGAAAAGAATGGTTTTGAAAAAGATTTGTTTTACTGACCCACTCAACTGTGTTTTTTGCCCCTCCAGGTTCTAAGTAGTGTTCGTTGGTGGCATACGAGGATCTCCCGAACGTTCTGACAGAATTCACTCATGTAGGATCACCTACGGGTGTTATTTCCATTTAGTACTTTCTGCTTAACTGCACGTAGGCCATTTATGCTCTGGTCTTGTAAAAGCATTATGAATTTTGCTTCTGCACTGTGCACATAGTTACGTCACGCTCACGTGACGGCCAGCATGCCCCACTTTTGGGTCGGGGTGTGTCAATTTGTGCCCTCTAATTGAATATATTTAAATAAAAAAAAATGCTTTTGTGTCCTTTACATTTACTTTTTCCCTATTTCTATCTCCTTTACACTCTTAATTATTTAAAACTAAGCCAAGAAAAAAAAAATCAACAATCATCATTGCACTAGAATTTTATGTCAGTATTTTACTAATATTTTGATGAGTTTTTTTGTCCCATGGGACCCTGCACGTGGGTCTCCATGCTTCCCCTTGCACTCACGATTTTTAATTTTTTTTTCACTACATCACTCATCCTTATCTCCTTCCCTCACTCTTCCGTCTCTCCTTCACTTTCACCATCTCTGTGCTCACTGCACATAAAACCGTAGCACCATCTCCACCTCATTCGCCACTCCGGCGAACCTCGCCACCACCCAAACACCACACTACCACCCTCTCTCTCCTCTTTCTACCTCTCGGCTTCTTCATTGACATACGGCGGGGGAACTGTCGTTCTTTGGCAAGGCAACCACCAGCTTTCTTCCTTTCATCACCACGGACTCCCATTACTTTTTGCTTTTTGGAAATCAAAATCGACGCGGTGAAGTGACAAGCTCCGTCGCGGCCTGACTTCCTGGCGAGATTTTCCGTTGAATCTAGTATAGGTGAGTCTCGTAAACACCTTAGTTAGGTTCTTTAGGTTGTTTAGAGATGTTTTCGTGCACTGCATGCCTGGTTTGTTTAAGGTTGGATGCAGTTTCAACTAGGGAGAAATTCCCTAGATTTTCGGTGAGGCCAGCGAGTTTCAGGTTGATTTTAGGCTATCACCGGTCGCCCAATAGCCCCGAGGAAGGTATATTTTGAATCCTTACCTTCGTAGCTTTTTTTGGGCTTTTGAATTGCTAAAAATCATTTTGTTTTGGACCCGAAATGGATTCTAAAACCCCTGGTGTAGCTGCAGGCGGCGGTCGTAATCGAGCGCGTAGAGTTGTGCTTGATATTGCTGGGGATGACGCGTGGAGCACGGAAGCCTCCACCGAAGGATGAATGGCTGAAAGGAAGAATATAAGTTTGAAATCGTTGCCTTGTTTTTTTCCTTTAATTTATAATGTTGATTACTTGGTTGAGTCTGATCTGTCAAGAAGAAAAACTGAGCAATATTTTCCTATTCTGATCTGGTGTTTTTAACTCATATGGCACAATTACAAAAATTGTGCTAACTTGAATTTGAAGTGTCATTTGACACAGGTGTCAGAACAGGGCACAAAAAACCCTTATCTGTGCTCAACCCTTTGAGCACCAATAGCCATATTGTGCCCTCTAATCAATGTTGACGCTCATAGAGGGCACATATACAAACTTAGTTGCTACATTGTTGCTATTGGCCTATGAGCACAATTGTTGGTGTTTTTTGACCTCAAATGGCACATATAATTTATTGTGTGCAGTGCTCATTTTTCTTGTAGTGATTTGAGAGATCCTTCAACCGAAGCTCACTATATATGTGTGTATATATAGATATCATGAGCTAGAGTTCAAGATCAGATGCCAACAGGAGTTCCCCCAAACACTTCAGTGGGATGCATGCATGACATGCATGGAATTTCACCTTCAGTTGAAGGGTTTTTGGATGATTCATCCCAATGAAGTGGTTAGGGAAACTCCAGGGGACAGCTGATCAGGGCTGGCCCTGAGAATTTGGGGGCCCTAGGCGAGTCTTCAAAGTGGGGCCCTAGAGTTTTCGGACTCCCGACCCTTTGTACATTAACATGTGTAATTTTTTTTTACTAAATACATAAAAAGTCTATTTCTACATCAAATATCTTTAAAAATTAATATTGAAAAAAAAGATATACAAATATTACTCAAATATTACTCGTCTTGTGTTTTTAGATGCAAATGCACTTATTAGGTTTACATAATCTAATTTTTCAACCAATTCAAACTGAAAGAGAAGTCCCCACCTAGTATGCCAAATTCCAATAATTTTTCTATTGTTACAATGTTACTTATTACATTCAATAAATGAATGAATGGTTGAATTACAGAGACAACATCTTACAGCTAGGGAAAATACTAGAGTGAAGATGATAGTAATTTTTGTATACGTGCTTAGGCGGACGATGCAGAGTTGAATAATTTATTATAGATTATATAAACTAGTTAATTTGAACATTAAATAATGTCATTTTTTTTCAAAAAAGTGAGTTTTAGCCTTTTAGGTAAATAATAAAGATATATGTGGTGTGATCTTAAAATAGAGTAATAATCCCATAAAAATAAACATAAAGGTGATATTTGCGAGAGAAGCAAAAAAGTAAAAATAAGATAGTGGAGACTATTTAAAAGGAAGAAGATGTGCATCTATAAAAAAAGATAGTGAGATCATCTTAAGTAAAATCGTGCAATTAAAATGATGTTGGGAATAGGGTTGTCTTCTTCCTCACGCGAGGCCGACCCTGCAACAAAAGATTTCCAAATTCCGACGTTTATATATAAGCCCGCATAGCTCCCCTCATCCCCGTCTAGACCTGCCTAGCTTCGCCTAAAAATTGGGGGCCCTTCTGAAATGGGGGCCCTAGACGAGCGCCTACTCCGGCTACCCTCAGGGCCGGCCTGCAGCTGATTTCACTTGCTTAATTTGGTTTCTAGCCATAGCTGGGTGAGTAGGATACTAGCATGCATACCATATATATTTAAAACCAATTAGCTTCTCAGTTTTCACTTATCATGATTCCCAGACATATGAAATACAAGTTGAGATTAGAGAAATTTATGAATGGAATTTCGGCCGCAGCAATTGAACCTAGTCACAATTGTGGGTTACAATCAGATATATGAAAATGATGAAGAATGATATATTTGGAGGGGGGCCCACCATATATGTTTCAAATATTCTCATTCAGCTAAATAAAACAAATAAATATTCTACTGTTTATTTATCCCACATAGTAGTCTAGGTTCACAGCCTACAACTTTATCCCCACAATTTTTTTCCCAATGAACCTCATCATCCAATCAAGCTAAACATCAACAAAGAAATCAGGTGTCCCCTAGAGTTCCCTTGACCACTTCATTGGGAGGTGAGAGATCAATTGTGGACATGGTTTTCGAACAATTGTCCTCCACTCCTTCTATGTATTCCGACTGAAGTGTTTGGGGGAACTCTTGGTGTCATATGATAAATGCATTTCAAGACCCACGGTGTACTGATCAAAAGTACAAACAATTTATTAGCTTCTGCATTCTTAGTTATGTATTTTCTTATGCATAAATATTCTAACGCTTCTTGGTTTCTTTCTGCTATCTGATATAATTTGTTCTTAGTTATGTATTTTCTTAATGGATTAGAATTTTGATCCCAAAATTAGATTTTTGGCCATCTGATCCCACAATTTAAATCAATTTCGGGATCGGATGGCTTGGATGAGAAAAGGAAGAAGACGGTCGAAGAAGATGGGTTTGAATCATGAAATAAACGTGATTTCGTATGTTGTTATCCTATGCGTGGAAAGCTTTGGTAATTATTCCCTGATCTTCTTGATTCCTTTCATGGTCATTTCTTTGGATGCTATTATGGAAAATTAGTCTTATATGCAGATGCTGTATGTGCAAACTTTTATATGAATATACTTATTATATGATGCAAAAACTAGTTTTATATGCAGATACTTAAACCCTAGTTTGGTATTATAACTGAAGGGGATGTTTTGTATGATATGGATTAATTCGGTGTAGTCAATTTATCTGTCTATTTACATTGTATATTAGCCCCTGTTATATTTACAAAAGCTGATGGTTGTTTGCAAAAGGCTGATATGCTTAGATGGGGAAACGTTTTCTATATGTTGTTTAATTTGTGTTAATATTGTTATACACAAGGTTATATAATATCAGTATGCTTTCATTTTGTCTTTTATATTAATCAAGTGTACTGTATGTATTAATGTTTATAAGTCTAGTAAACCAAGCTAGCTTTCATGGCATGAAGATGTCTGCCTATATCCATGTATATGTAGTTTCAACTATACCAAATAAAGCTTTTCTTAAAAGTCATTAACGTTTATATTATATATGTGTGTACCATATGATTTCTTTCCTCAGATTGCAGATCAGATTGAGTAAAGCTTTTTTATAATTATAAGCTCAATGATTTTATTGTACTGGTGCAGTTATACCTATTGAAACACATCATCACTATGGTCCAAAAATATTTCCATTCAAACGTATTTGCAGTGATGATGTTATTTTAGATCAACCAAAAGGGCATTTTGAATTGGTTGCTATTAAATGAGTAATTCCAAGTACTTTGACTATGATTGAAATTCCTATTATGCATAGTGATTTACTTGTACTTGTGAAATAGGAATTGACAAGGTGGTGGATTCTTGTGTTAATATTTTGGAGTAATGCTTTGGAATTCAAGTGGGAAAAATATGGCAGATCTTTAAAGAAATTGATTATATTAAATTTCGTGAAGTTTATTATTATTATTATTATTATTATTGATCTTATTGGTTGATTAATGTGATTTGATGTTAATTGGATAAAAGCTTCTCTTGGGTGTGTACTTTCTATTGATTATGGAATTGCTATTGAAATTCATTGAGAATATAATGTGATACATGTAAAAGATGAAACGAGATTATTTGTGAATCACTCATTGTGGGAGAAGTGGTTGGAACTATGGAGTTGAGAAAGTATTTGTGGAAGTGAGGGTAGTTGGAAAAAAGATTTTTTATGTAGTTGAGTTTAACTCTTGGTAGGTACTAGGTCTCAGGTCAGCCCAAAGTGCACATGGTTTTCAGGTAATTTGAGACTAACAGCAAGAAGTTAAACAAGATGACTAACAAGAGGGGAAATTGGGATGACTGAGTTACGAGGGTTAGTTTGTATAATAAAACATTTGAACCACCACTACAAAGGTAAAATACAAGGTATGGGACGTGAAAGTCCACATGTTTATTATACAGATTAATGAGTTGAGTAAAAGATGTTAAGTCGCATTGCATTCACACATTGACATTTTAATCTCCATGACTGATTATATTTTATAACTGAATCTTGTGTAGCCATGACTTAATTTAGTATGTCAATTTACTGTGGTAAGGTTATGTCCGTACTGAGCTGTTAAAGCTCACCTCTATTGTTATGCAGGTTTATGAACTAGACAATCAAAAGGGTAGACAATATGAGATCTGATTAGATGTGAGGATAGAAAGTTTATTCATTTATTTATTTTGCCTTGTAAAGAATTCATTATTTGTTTATGAGGAATTTAATTTTTCACCCCTTTTTATTTTAGCTTCTTTTAATTTATTTAATTTTTACTCACACACCAAGCGCGGAGTTATTTTCCCACAAATTTTGAGTCCGAAGCGTGACATTATTAGGTTTAAGATGTTACACAACCACCTGCAGATTATAATTTGAGAGCTTTAATAAAAAGAGTCTCACAAAACAAATTCTTATACACCATGAATTTTTCACAAGGAGACAAAACAAATACATAAGCCAAAAATATCAATTCGTGGCTAACCCAAAATGCAAACCGAGAAAAAAAGTTACATCACACCTTCAACCAGTGTTTAATATTTTGTAGAAATACCGACATGCAAATTTATGAGTATATTGATATTGATATTAGTTGCATTTGACGAAAATTATGAAAAGTTGCAATGGAGTAGATATATCATCTCATTCAGATTTAGTTGAAATTTGAAAAAAAATTTCTCAATAAAAATTCAAAAGTATGAAATTTGCAATGAATTTTGACAAAATTTCTTTACTGAATTGGTAAATATCATCAATATCCATTGATTTTCCTATATCTCACCGATACAGGAGTGAAGTTTGCATTTCACCCCCTTTCTTATCAATGCTTTATTTTTTAGATATTTCATTTGATGTATCGACAATTTGATGGATATTTTAAAACATTGACATTAACTCATTTCCAACCCACTTGTGTTAAAAAGAAAAATTAAAGTTCAACTTATTTACAATTATGCCATCAAATAAATAAACAATACTACCACTAACTTAAATGTGATGCTTCAACACGCTCAATATATTTACGACACTGTCACCACTTCCAAATGGGTCAAGCTTGTTGGGTCTTCAAATGAATAAAAAATATTTATTATTCAGTTTTGGATCTGAAAAACTATTTTTAGGCGATTGGAAGAGAGTGACTCATAGTTTGGAAAAGCTTCAAATAAATAAAAAAATGTTTATTATTAAATTTGAAAAGTAAATAAAATTCAATTATTGATTAGAAATTTGGAAAAGCTTTGCTGTAGTTCTGAGGCAATTGGAAGAGGTTCATTCTGAGTTTGGTGCTGGTTTGACTTTTCCCTAACTTCAGATTCCTCCAAATCAATGTGGTAGGTATCCAAATTGTTCCAAAACACCAAATACAATTGGGTTTTAGGTTCAGTTATGATATTTTAATTTTTTTTTTGTCATTACAACAAATAATTGTATGACAAAACATGATTATAGTTGGGAAAGATATCCTCTCCGGATCTCTTTCACCAAAGCTACCAAGTCCACTCATTCAGTTTTTTTGAAATTTGATCTAATGGTTACAAACAGAGGGCTTCTTAAAAAGTTATAATAATTTTAGCCTTTTGATCAAATTTTAAGGATCCGAATGAGTGAACTTGGTGACTTTTGTGGGAGAAATCCAGAGATGATCTCTTTCCAAATAGTTGGTCTTTACATTTTTTGTCCATATCTACTGGAGTATCGTCTCTGTGTCGACGTCGTACGCTGTTTTGTCTAGAGCATGAAACCCTAATTTACTCTGTTGGCTTCTGATTAATTCCGAATTTAACATAACTACAAACCGGAAGGTACTCAAATTTCTCTACTCGATCGTGCAGAAAACGCCGGATAACAGAGAGTAGCACTTAAAATCCCAACTTTGCCGTCATTTACGAGACGAAGCTCAAATTGTACGTTTTTTTTTTCTTTCAGTTAAATCAAGTTGTATGGTTTATATATAGTTCCTCTAAAGTTCCTTATTTTCACTGTTGTGAAATAATAAGAAGCAAAAACCCTAATTTCTTGTTTGGTTGCTGAGATATTGTGAAAAAGAAAGGAAAATGCGAAATCTTGTACTGAGTCATCAGTTTGAGCCTAATAATTAGACCTTAGTACAGACCTCATCAGCCATAGCTACTTTTAATTATTTGTTTTGAATAGGACAAAAAATTAGTTCATATTAATTATGGAAGCTAAAAATTGTATTGCAGCAGGGATTTAAAAGACAACGTGAAACTTGAATGTGTAACTTCTTTTTATTAATTTGCTTTGTTCTCTTTGAATTCAATGGCTGACATCAGTTTCCGCTTTTCATAGATATACTATTATGTAGAATTCAAGGTTTATGGGATTGGATCCAACCAAGTTCCTGGGCAAAGAAGCAATGGCCTAGTGCGCAATACAAGGCCGGCCAGTGAGTCCTATCGTTGCCACTCAATCCCTGGTTTTAGGCACAAACATTTGCTTTCTCAGGTACGTTTGTTTGTTGTTGCACTGCTGCTGCTGTGTTAATGGAGTGTTTGAAAATGAAAGCCACAATGACAAAGATAAAGACCAGTTTAAGTTTATGACAGCTGAGAATTGATCATCATTGCGCTGCAGCTCTGATGCTGCTGCTAGAGAACTATCTGGTATTATTGCCTGCTAGTCTATTCATGAAAAAAAATAAGCAATGTGTGTGCACACTGCACATACAATAGAATGATTTCTAATAAAAGCATTACTTCAACAAGTAAAAGGAGGAGAATACTAGATAGTTAATTAGTTTATGATTTAGCTGCTAAAACAATGTAGCAAACTAGATCGTTGTTCTTTATAAAATCAAATACCAACAGGAGTTCTCCCAAACACTTCCGTAGGATATATAGTTGCAAACACTGCAATTTCCCGATGAAGTGGTCAAGGGAACTCTTGGTGACACCTGCTAATTTTCTTCTTCCTTTTTTAACAGCTTCATAGAAAAAGTACATTGTGATGGGGACTCAAACCTGGGACGTGGAGGTGGGACTGTAGGAGGCTGATAACCCTTTTCATTCTTTTTAAAATCAAATGCCAACAGGAGTTCCCCCAAACACTTCAGTAGGATATATGGTTGTAAAATAGACTATTTCCCAATGAAGTGGTCAAGGGAACTCTTGGTGACACCTGATACTGTTCTTCTTCCTTTATAACAGTTGCTTCATATAGACCAAGTACATTGCGATGGGAAGTTGGGAACTCAAACCCCGGAAGTGGAGGTGGACTGTAGGAGGCTGATAATTTTTTTTCTTTGTAATATCAAATGCAACCAGGAGTTCCCCCAAACACTTCAGTAGGATTTATAGTTACAAAAGAGACTATTTCCCAATGAAGTGGTCAAGGGAACTCTTGGTAACACCTGATATCATTGCAGACCTTATTCTTTTCTTCCTTTCTACTTTTTTCGAGAATTGTTGTGGTTTATTGGTTATGATTGTTGTAATTGACTCTACTATATATAGTGAGTGATATAATGGATGGTCCTGAACTCCTTGTCTTTGTCCAAGATGAGGGAAGTTGGAGGTGGAAATCGATCTATGAACCTAGACGACATTGGAGGCCAAATTGAAGGTAGTGAATAATATCGAGGAAATTGTCATGTGCCATTTTATCCTCTTTTCACAGCACTTTGCCTCCATGAAAAGCCTTTTCTTTTTCAGCTTTTTCAATTGATATGTACAAATTGAATTGCTGTCAGAACTCAGAACCTCATATGTGCTAAGACCTGCTTCTGGAATGTATGCTTTTTGCATCCAAGAAAATGATGAAAGGAACAGGCTTGGATATGAAACACAACAAAGGGGTTGAGACTCACTGCACTTTTGTTCTCATCTCCATCTGACTGCAATTCTGGCCAGGTTCAATTTTCTATTACTTCATCTCAGGCTTTTTCCTTTTCCCTCTACTGGTGGTCCTACTATCCTGATCTAGACCACCGACTTTATCAGTGGACACAAATAACTTTAGTTGCTCCTTGGCTATATATAGAGAGTATACTGGGTTGCTGGCATTCCCATGCAGAAAAGGACATTTAAACCTGTCAGTTGTCTCCTAGGCTCTCCTGACCACTTCATTGAGGACTCTTTTACCCCATTAATGAAGTGGTTCGGGAACTACCCTTGGTTGCCATCTGACTTTGATTTCGAGAAGCTAGATCAGCTGTATTCTGATGTTTAGTTTTGGTTCATAATCATGTTTGGAACTATGTTTCCATCCAGCTTGGGTGGCAATGAACAAGATTTGGTGCACTGATATGAGGCTTTGAACTTGTTCAGAGCAACTCCACGCTTATAAAAAAGGGTAGGATTTTACCACAAAAAACCTAAGTATTAATTAAAGTAGGGTAATCTATTTAAAGCCATCCTTGTTGACTTCCATGCGGGACTGCCAACATATGTAGCATTTGGGGTTGAAAAAATTTAAAAATTATGAGTTTCGGATGAGAAAACCATGGCTGGTCACACCCAACGTTCCTCTTTTATTTCAGTAGGTAACTGCCGAAATGTGGATGGAAAATGACTGTAAGTACAATGGACTGAATTTTACTCCTATGTTCCGGTTGTGAAGGTCGCAATCTCCTCTTGATGTTCCATAGGAATTGGCTGACCAGATTCCCATGAAAAGTTTAACAGATGTGAAGGCATTAATTTTTTTTTTTTGAACAGACGATATTATATGCACTAAAAGGGTGGGAGAATGGGCTAAGTCTCACAATGGCTAGCAATAATGTGGTCCAAATTCGCCTTTAGTGATAACCGAACATAAGACCCTCTCACTTACATGACATCATTTCATTGAATACAAATCATAATCAGAATCGTTTATTCTTTTGGTCACTGCTTAAAGGTCATCTAATTTTCATTTGATTTGGGTACAATTTAGTCATCCATATATAAGGATGTTACTATTATCATAACTAGTGATTTGTTTGGCACATATACATGGTTATATAGTCTCTAAATCGATCAAATTTTGCTTGAAATGAACACTTGATAATATTAAAGAACATGAACGGTTTCAATTATGATATTTATACTGTGAAATGATATCATGTTAATGTTAAAAGATGAATAAGAAGTGAGGAAAAATGAGAGTTTACTTTAAATTCCTATAATTTTAGTGGATGGTGATTGTAATCGGACGTAAGGAGGCCCCTTTTTTTTTTGTTTAAATTACCCTAGCCAATAAGTTTTTACATACAAAGCTGTAGTTTTGACAAGGGCCCTCATTTTAATCCTGCACAGGATCTTCTAAAACATTGGACTAGCCCTGCTAGCGAGTGACAACTGGCTGGATCGATAACTCCCAGCCTTCTATCTAGCAAGCATCTTGCATTTCCGAGGCGCATCCCACTTCTAGAAACTTGATTAGTAACCACTGATTTATCTGTGGCTATTGTGGATAAGAATCTCTCCTAGATATCAGATCATAAGGGCAACAGAGGACATGTTCATGCCCAGGTACATATAGGATAACTTTTGCTCGGGCTCAGTAGCACATGCTATGCTCAGATGATGCCAAGTGGGGTTGGATATCGCATGGATTTGCCACGTGCGTTCATCAACTTAAACTTTTCTTGTAGCATCCACAACACAGACGAAAAAATCCATTTAAAATGTTGAAGCTAAGCATATTGTAGAATGGTATGTATGAACCAATCACGAGGATACTATTCTCTTCTGTCTATATATATATCAAATAAAACTGAAAATTACAGGCTGGACAGAATAATGTGTGAGAGAGTACAATTTCTACGCAGTCTGGTCGGCGGCATGTGGCTATCGAAGTCGATTCCTTAGTTCTGAACTTCCCATCTGGGGCCACATTTACGTATAGGTTCATTGATGATATAGATGTACTTCAAATGGTTTGGCAAGTCTCTATGAACCTTTGACCTTGAATACAAACGAAACGACGTGCATACTCAGCTGAATTGCAAAGGCAGTAATTATCTATAAATAGTGGAGTTCGGACTATTAGATACTCATCGATCGACCAAAGATAGCGAGTTAAGAGAAAAATTTAACATCAGATGACCCCTAGAGTTTCTTCAAATACTTCAATAGAAATTAATGAGGAGTCCTAATTCTCTCTCTCTCTCTCTCTCTCTCTCTCTCTCTCTACTGAAGTGTTTGGGGGAACCCTTGAAGTCATTTGATCCATATAAACCAAGGAAGCTAGTTGCTTAATTGAATGGAGTGATGTCTTCATGAGGCTAAGCTTCCTCACTTTTATGCTTAATTATGTATTGATGTTTTTTTCATTTAATTTATTATTGTACACAGTATCTATATAATATACGTACACGTGCAATAACTTCACAGATATATGTTAGTTAATGTTACGCATGCTTGTTGGCTAGTCTTGTATTTTGTTGTGTGGCAACTGATAACTAATCATGCGTTGAAGACTTTTCTTATGCAGTAGCTCAATTAGCTATCGAAATGGAGCTCTCTTTTCACATACGGCCGGTGAACAATGGCGGGATGCACTTTACAAGTTTCATTTGTTTGCAGTTAGCTGTATTAATTACTCGTGGATGGTGATTACTTGAACAAGATTAGCAAGTCAGATTGGACAGTCTGAGGTTTATCTATGGTTCAGTGGTTCAGTTTTTATTTATTTATTTTTAATGGGAGTGGAAATTGGGTTCGCTATATATGTTCTAATGTCCTAGTAATTGAATGTTGTTCATGTTATCTCTCAATTCAACCTTCAAATTGTTATCAAAGTAATATTATGTACTTCAGAGTTTGTAAACGTTACATTTTTGGTCAATGATAAAGGAACCAAGAAACCAGATTAATTATTAATCAGTAGGCAACAAAGTGGCAAACCGGACAATAGAGACACTGTCTTAGCCACCACTAGTATGCACTTGTCATGAAATGCATGCGAGAAGGGCATGCAAACCGCATTTCCCGTTTGACTTGCACTTGTTAAGCATGCAACCAGCATGAAACTACATACGATTACAAAGTTTGTGATAGAATCTCATACATATCATTATTATTTAGGAGTGTGCTATCTACACACTGTTTTTTACTTCTTTCACACCTCTTGTTAATTTTTGTCCTTTGATATTTTTCAATTCATCTAATCTGACGGCCGAAAATTAACAGAATGTGAGAGAAGTAAAAAAGGGTGTGTGGATATCATACCCCTATTAAGGTATCTACCTCAGCTAGACAGCTGGTCCAGATTATCAAAGGCATAAACCTTGTGATTTGAAAAAAAAAAATTTCAATGACCACCAAGTTGACTGATTTTGCTTCCAAATTTCCCAATTTCATCACAAAGGTCGCCATTGATTATAAGCTCCTAGAGTATATTAATTCGAAATCGTTTATTTTTCGACGTCGATAAAATACATAATGCAATTGTCACCACATAATAAATATTAATTCACATATTATAAACTGACCTGTCCTCGAACGAACTCAATTTTTATCATAGTTCTTTATAAAAAAAAGGGTCAATCCAAACCAAAGCCTCGTCATTAGAGTTCATGATGAGATGGGGATAATATAGGAATATCAGCAAGTACAGAGAATATCAGAGAATATCAGAGAATATCAGCTATATTATTATATGCATCGCAGCCATTCCAAATGGACAGTTTTGTACCACGGAGAGTCAACATCTAGAAACTAAATAATGGATTTCCATATTTTTTTCGAAATTAGGGTTTGAGTTACACAGCCATGTACATTACATTTACATGCCATGTCACCGTGATATTAAATTTAACCACCGTCACGTAAAAATATAAATGAGTGTTTAAACGCTAATCAATTGGTTGGTAGGATTACAAGGTACTAACCTGTCTTTGTACTGCACTAGCAAAGCCAAAGCGCCCCACATCTGATTTTAAATAGTGCCAGCATCGATCCCATATCTTTGTACTGCACTAGCTTGCTAGCTAGCATGTATTTTTACTGGTTTATAGGTGGTTTTAATATGTGTGTAGCTTTATTTACCTTCAACAAGAAGCTAATACAGGAGTGAGAGAAGCATTTGATTCTTGCAACAAGAATTTTTATTGCTGCTACTGCACCGCTATGCCCTGATATATTCATATAAGAATGGATAAGACAAAATGTGCGAAATGCTTGCTGCTTTGGCCTTGTGGAGTTGTAATAGGGCATGCATGCGAAATATTCCTTCTAATCAACACCAAAACCTGTTGCAAAGAACCACCTTCAATATATATCCAAGGATCCTGTGCTGAAATTCCAAGAGAAAGGGTACGGTGCAGGAACGTATTAAATTAACAGTCCCATGTAAAGGGTGGTTCTAATTATTAAGGCATAATTTTGTGGACCATGGCTGCAAGCCGGAATTATAAAGTTCATAAATAATTAATAGATCAAATCATCAACTGTATCTATGTTTTGTGAGTGCTAGATTTTTAGTAGCGTCGTAATTAAATTTAATATAGAAATCATTTTTTTTAGTATTTGAACATCATCACTTGGTATAATTAATTCAGTTCATGGTAACACGTGTGGATTGATTGTTAATTTCATACCCTAGATCGTAGATCTCATTGTCTCAATGAAACAAGAGTGATTGGTCGGTTTTGTTGTGTCACCCTTTAATGTTGAGGTTTGTTAAAAAGAACTAATATATGTCTTAATCGGTTTAGTAAGTGTAGTGCTATCTACACACTCATTTTTATTTCTCATACATCCCTCTTAGTTTTTCAGCTTCTGGATCGAATAAATTGATGAAGATTAATAACAACAAAATCAATAAGAGTGTGAATAACACTATCCTTTTTATTCATGTTTTAATGGCTTATGTTAATGCGTGTAGCCTATATAGCCCACTCAATTCCAATACAGGTTATTATTTCATGTATATTTGGTAGAGGATCGGTAATAAATATACTTTTCATGCTAAAAGTAATAAATTAGTTCTATCTTCCTCCCCACTCAATCTTATTTGTTAAAGAAAAAGACCATTTACCCTATGCGGTTTAGCCTCTGTACTTCTTACTCAAGAAAAGAAAAATAATTTTCTTTTAGTTCTGAATTAAATCTCTATCTCCGCAATTACTTTCTTTTCGTTTCGATTTTCCAATGAATGTAACCTTTGGTACCTTCTTAATCTTTTTATTTACTTATTATTGATGTATTTAGTAGGCTAATTTTTTATATGGTCTTTGAAGTTGTCGGTTAGGATTATAATTTTGAGAAGTGTTTATATTCTATTATTGTTCTTTTATATTGATTATTATATAATTCTATATAAGACAAAAATAAACATATAATTTTATGGTACAAATTTCAGCTAGCCCACCCAAAATAAAATTCCTAGCTCTGCCCTTGGCGGTTGGAAGAGAGAAGCTTGTTCATCCAAACAGGGATCTCAATTATATGATGAGCAAAAGAAGATTTCCCAACGAACCAGATCCTATTCACAACAGGTGGGGATTTATATGGCTTCACTCCGGATCACTTTCTTCGTGGTGGTAATTGAGTTTATAAGTTTTAGATTAGGAGTTGTATATGGAAAATAACATAATTAATTTGCCAAAACTAGTGAGTGAGTATACATATATATATGCTTTTCACATTTACAAGTCACATACCGCTCATGTAATAAAATGATCATGACAAGAAACGCACGCGCCCTCTGCTCTTTCTTTTATATGGTGTGATTCACATACATTGATGCAATTATGATTATGTATCTCTTAAATACTTCAGGATATGTGTTATATATATATATATATATATATATATATATATATATATATATATATATATATATATATATATATATATATATATATATATTCATCAAGCAAATTTCCTCTGCAATTATGATTATGTATCTGGTGATGCGTGGCTTTTTCCTTCCCTTTAGGTTCCCAATTAGAACATGATATTATATCTTCTTCTTGATCTTTCTAGCAATATATATAACAATAGAGATGCTAATAGAGAATTGGTTCTCTTTGTTTCCTTTCTGTTTTACTTTTAGCTTATAATATTTGAGTATCTAATGCAACTGCATATATGAAGTACGCTCATGCATGCGGATATTGTTGAACTATAAGTCTCTAGCTGATTAATATTAGTGGAATAAGTTGAGTTTATTTGTGTATTCACTTAAGCATATTTTGCCAAGTATGAAATCAAAGGTTGTAAGGCCATGAGTGCCATGTGTGATAATCCTAGCTATTAGTTAGATGAATGGTTGAGATATGTCCTACTAATGGTTTGGTACAGCTCAGTTTCTTGTTAACCAATATATTCCTCCTTTGCACGTTTTTGTGTGATAGTGAGAGGTATTAATGGAGATGAATATTCCTCTGTGATTTTTTCAGCAGAGTAAAAGAAGAAAAACCTTTCGGTATTACTTTGTGCTTTTCTTCTTTCCCTTCTTCTTCTCAGTGAAGAAGCACCATAAAAGTTATCAAACCTTAACATGGCCTCAGAGCCAGGTCGTGTTTAAAAAAAGCCTGAGCGTAAATCTGTGAGGTGACTGAGCTCAATCGCAGCTCTCTCTTGAAGTTCCGTGAAGATTGTCGATTCAGATCAAAAGGATGTCTGGATTTGGAGGTTCGGAAGTGAGGACTCCAATTTTCTCCGGAGAGAACTACGAGTTCTGGAGGATTAAAATGGTAACGATCTTAAAATCTCTTGGGTTATGGAATCTGGTAGAGAAGGGAATTTCATCCCCAGATCCGAAGAAGAAGAAGAAAGCTGAAGGAGCATCGGAGGATGATGGTGATGATGAAATGGCAGCGTTTCTGATGAAAGATGCTAGGGCTTTGGGAATCATTCAGAATGCAGTCTCAGATCAAATCTTTCCACGAATCGCCAATGCCGAGTCAGCTAAAATGACATGGGATTTGCTGTACGGTGAATATCACGGTGGTGATCAGGTACGATCTGTAAAATTGCAGAATCTTAGACGAGAATTTGAGTATGCTAGAATGCGAGATGATGAGTCTTTATCTAGCTACCTTACAAGGTTAAACGATCTAATTAATCAGATGAGAACATTTGGTGAATCTCTTTCTAATGAGAGGCCTGTGCAGAAGGTTCTGATTAGTCTAAGTAAACCTTATGATTCTATCTGTTTGGTTATAGAAAATACAAAGTGCCTAGAGACTGTGGAATTGCAGGAAGTAATTGTTATCTTGAAAAGTCAAGAGCAACGATTTGAATTGCATAATGTTGATACCACTGAGAAGGCATTTGCATCATTCTCAGTGAGTCCAAAAGGACAAAATAAGAGTGGGAATCAATCTGGTTCATCGAAATTTCAGAAGAACTGGAGCTATAAGGGGAAGAAATGGGAGTCAAAACCTAGATTCCAACATAAATCTCTCAATAGTCCTGCATATCGAACTCACACATGTCACAGTCAATGAATCAGGAGGGTATTAAACCACAGTGTAGAGTGTGTTCTAAGTTCCATTTTGGTGAGTGTAGATATAAGGGGAAGCCTAAATGCTTTAGCTGTGATAAGTTTAGTCATTGGGCTAGAGAATGCACTGCAGGAAAAAATGTGCAAAAGGCAAACTCTGTAAATCAGATGGAAGTGACAGGGAACTTGTTCTATGCAAATTGTGCAATTTCAGAGACAAAGGTTAATGATAACTGGTACATAGATAGCGGATGCAGCAATCATATGACAGGAAATGCAGATCTTCTTGTTGACATAAGAACTAATGTTGCTGGAAAAGTGCAAATGCCTACTGGTGTGCTAGTAAATGTTGCTGGAATTGGGTCATTGGAGATTGACACAAACAAAGGAAAGAAATACATCAGAGAAGTCATGCATTTGCCAGGATTGAAAGAAAATCTGCTAAGTGTGGGTCAAATGGATAAGCATGGGTACTATCTCTTGTTTGGAGGAGGTATGTGCAGTATATTCGATGGACATTCACTTGACAATCTTGTCATCAAGGTTAAGAAGAGAGAAAATAGATGTTATCCCCTGTCTTTACTCAAGGACAATCAATTTGTTCTGAAAGCTTGCATAGATCACTCTACTTGGACTTGGCACAGAAGGCTAGGTCACTTACATTTCAAGGGACTTAAGCAACTTAGGGACAAAGACATGGTTCATGGTCTTCCATATCTAGAAGAAACAACTGAAGTATGTCAAGGGTGTCAGTTTGGAAAACAACACAGAGCTTGGTTTCCAAAAGAACAAGCTTGGAGAGCCAATTATCCTCTGGAACTTATTCATGTTGATTTATGTGGTCCAATGCAGAATGCATCCTTGGTTGGAAACAAATACTTCATGCTAATTATTGATGACTGTACAAGGATGATTTGGGTATATTTTCTTAGATATAAATCTGATGCATTCAGTTGTTTTCAAAAATTCAAGTCAATGGTGGAATTGCAGTCTGATTCCAAAATTAAATGTTTAAGGAGTGACAGAGGAGGAGAGTTCTTATCATCTGAGTTCTCTAAGTTATGCGAAAATGCAGGAATTCAAAGGCAACTTACAATGGCATACACTCCTCAACAGAATGGAGTAGTTGAAAGGAAGAACATAACTGTGATAGAAATGGCTAAAGCAATGCTTCATGACAAGGACATGCCATACTTTCTTTGGGCTAAAGCTGTACACACAGCTGTATATCTCCTAAATAGGTGTCATACAATAACACTTGGGAATATAACACCTTTTGAGGCTTACAGTGGCAGAAAACCAGGACTAGCACATCTTAAAATTTTTGGTTCCTTGTGCTATGTACATGTGCCTACTGAGCAGAGACAAAAGCTAGATGCAAAAAGCATTAAAGGTGTGTTTGTGGGCTATGCAACATGTGTGAAGGGATATAGAGTTTTTGAACCAGTCTCTAAGAAACTTATTCTATCAAGAGACATTGTTTTTTATGAACAAGCTTCATGGAACTGGAAAGAAAATCTTCAGCAATCTGTGCAAATGATGGATGCAGAAAAGCCACAAAATATATGCCCCAGAGTTGAAGATAGTGAAAATGAAACTTATTTACCCTCACAAGTGTCTCCATTTCCACATGAGCAAACCATATGCTCAGCTGATTCCAGCCACATCCGTACTCAAGGTGACAGGGCCACACAAGCTTATGATCACACACCCCTGAAATGGAGAAATCTAGATGATATTCTTGCTCAATGTAATCTGTGTATTATGGAACCATAAACTTATTCAGAAGCAGCTCAAGATGAATCTTGGATAAAAGCAATGCAGGAATAGTTGAACATGATTAAAAAGAATGGCACATGGGAATTAGTTGACAGACCAACAGTGCTGCCTGTTATTGGGGTTAAATGGGTTTATAAAACCAAATTGAATCTAGATGGCGTTGTCTTAAAGAATAAGGCAAGGTTGGTTGCCAAAGGTTATGCTCAGAAACCTGGTTTGGATTATAATGAAACGTATGCTCTAGTGGCTAGACTATACACTATCAGAACTCTCATTGCACTTGCTGCCCAAAAGAGTTGGAAGCTATACCAGCTTGATGTTAAATCTGCCTTCTTAAATGGAGTACTGCAAGAGGAGATATATGTAGATCAGCCAGAAGGTTTTTTGGTGCAAGGCAAAGAAGATAAAGTGTATAGACTTCATAAAGCACTCTATGGACTGAAACAGGCACCGAGAGCCTGGTATGGGGAAATTGATACATATTTCTCCCAATGTGGTTTTCAGAAAAGTCTTAGTGAACCAACATTATACATCAAGTCAAGGGGAGAAAAAGACATCATAATAGTTTCTATCTATGTAGATGATATTGTCTACACAGGCAGCAACATAGATATGTTGAGAGAATTCAAAGAGGATATGATGATGAAGTATGAGATGACTATCTGGGTTTACTCCACCACTTTTTAGGAATGGGAGTCATTCAAACCAATTCTAGCATCTTCATCCATCAAATGAAGTATGTTTTTCATCTGTTAAACAAATTTGGGTTGAATGAATGCAAATCTATGTCTACACCATTGGTAGCAGTTGACAAATTAAGCAAAAATGATGGAAGTGGTCCAGCAAATGAAGAACAGTACAGGAAGATAGTGGGGAGCCTTTTGTATCTCACAGCTACAAGGCCAGATGTGATGTATGCATCTAGTCTCCTTGCAAGATTTATGCACTGCCCCACAAATAAACACTACGGGACTGCAAAAAGAGTTCTCAGATACATCAAAGGAACTCTTGATTATGGTCTGAAGTATGTGAAAGGACAAAGTGCAGTCCTAATTGGTTACTGTGATAGTGACTGAGGTGGTTCAATAGATGACAGCAAAAGCACCACTGGATATGCTTTCTCCTTTGGCAGTGAAATTTTTTCTTGGGCATCAATCAAACAGAATTGTGTTGCACTATCCACTGCAGAAGCAGAATACATTAGTGCATCAGAGGCAACCACTCAAGCAATCTGGCTCCGGTTTGTATTAGAGGACTTTGGTGAATTTCAAACTGAAGCTACTCCACTTCAGTGTGATAATACTGCTGCAATTGCCATCACAAAGAATCTGGTGTTTCACCAAAAAACCAAGCATATTGATCGAAGATATCACTTCATCAAGAATGCATTACAAGAGCGTGTCATTGATCCGGTGTATTGTCCTACAAATGAACAGATTGCAGACATTTTCACAAAGGCTTTGGCTAAGGATCGGTTCAACTATCTCAGGGACAAACTTGGAGTGAAATCAGCTCAAGACTTAAAGGGGAGTGTTGAACTATAAGTCTCTAGCTGATTAATATTAGTGGAATAAGTTGAGTTTATTTGTGTATTCACTTGAGCATATTTTGCCAAGTATGAAATCAAAGGTTGTAAGGCCATGAGTGCCATGTGTGATAATCCTAGCTATTAGTTAGATGAATGGTTGAGATATGTCCTACTAATGGTTTGGTACAGCTCAGTTTCTTGTTAACCAATATATTCCTCCTTTGCATGTTTTTGTGTGATAGTGAGAGGTATTAATGGAGATGAATATTCCTCTGTGATTTTTTCAGCAGAGTAAAAGAAGAAAAACCTTTCGGTATTACTTTGTGCTTTTCTTCTTTCCCTTCTTCTTCTCAGTGAAGAAGCACCATAAAAGTTATCAAACCTTAACAGATATGCACCCAAAAATTAAAAGAAAACTAATATGCTGCGGATGCTTTAACTGTTACATTGATTTGCTGCGACAGTTAAAGCACGATTAGGTACAGTTTTTAATCCCCATTCACCTACTCCAACAAAAGAAAAATAAAGCATGCTTCTTCACTTTATTCCATTCCTTAATGAAGTTTCATATCAACGGACAGTATGAACTAAATATGAAAGATACAGGACCGTTCGAACCTACAGACCCAGCAAAAACAAAACCATTAGTGACTGCCACAGGTGCCTGGGAAGTTTCTTTGCTAGGTTTTGCAGTTGTCCACAAGATCTTCCCTGAATCTGTATCCAGAGCCGCCCGTGTTCCGGCTATTGGTGTCAGGGTTGAAGGTGCGAGAGTGAAGTTCTGTTGGTCGCCGGTGACAATGTTTGTGTATACCCTTCAACCATCTGTGGCTGCACCCCATTTCCCTCACGTTCCAAAAATACCCCCATTAGAACTCCAACATGCTACCTTATTAACTTTTCTATATATGCATTGTGGACTATAAAAACGAATCCCCACGTCGTCGAGTAATTAAAGCATTGCATAATAGCTTAAATTAATTTTGGAACTCTCCATCTATTGCTAATTGATTTTAATGGTAGACCGACTTACTCTGCCGCAGGTGCTGTATGTCACTTAATATAAATCAAATAATTCTGTTCTCTCATGTTTACTTACTCGAAACATCGTTCACTCATGACTTTCAATAAAAACTACTGTATTCCTGGAGTACTCTTTTGTTTTCACTTTGTACATTAGGGCAAACTTGGAACGCTAAACTTCATTGACAAGTTGCGTATTGTTCGGAAAAAAAAGAAGAAGTTGGGTTTGAATATCCCCGCCTTAAATTAATAGTTCAAGTATAGTATATTAATATATCACGTTTGTAAGCTGCAGTTTCGGTGTGATCGGGATTTTTTTTTAACACACAAAACTATTATTGTTTACACTAAGAGGGAGAGAGTGGGTTTAGCCTCACAATGTGCTAGCAATAATGTGGTTCAAATTTACATTTGGAAAGAATCGAACCTAAGACCTATTCTTACAAGTGAAGAGGAAAAAAAGTTATAAGTTAGACTTACGAAATGAGGAAGCTCCCGTCACTACTCCATGCACGATCTCACCATTATTTACCATTATTTGTTTCGAATTCACCTGTGTGATGCTCACCAACTGACCATGAAGGATATTCAGATTTGAGAGATCCTTCAACCGAAGCTCAGTATATATGTGTGTATAAATAGATATCATCAGCTAAAGGTCAAGATCAGATGCCAGCCGGAGTTCCCCAAAACACTTCAGTGGGATGCATGCATGCCGCATGGAAATTTTCCTTCAGTTGAAGGGTTTTTGGATGATTCATCCCAATGAAGTGGTCAGGGAAACTCCATGGGACAGCTGATTTCACTTGCTTAATTTGTTTTCTAGCTATAGCTGGGTGAGTAGTATACTAGCATGCATACCACATATATTTATAACCAATTAGCTTCTCAGTTTTCATTTATCATGATTCCCAGAAATATGAAATACCAAAGTTGAGATGAGAAAAATTTATGAATGGAATTTGGGCCGCAGCAATTGAATCTAGTCACATATGTGGGTTAGAATCAAATATATGAAAGTTGATTATATGTTTCAAAGATTCTCATTCAGCTAAATAAAACAAATACATATTTTTCATTTTCACCAATATTATTCAAGGATTGTAAGTACCTACTATAAACATGTTTCCAAGGTAAAAGTACACTAATTTAAATTAATTTGGCATATTCATTTTTAAAGGATGATCACGATATATAAATAGGTGTTGGGGCTTGCAGCGGGTACTTTTTTCACATTGGCATTTGGCACTGCAACTTGACCAGCTTTTGATAACTAGAAGAGAACCCTGCAACTACAGCAATTAAAATCTTTAATCCCCTGTACTGTGACTATGATATTGGCTCATATATGCCTGCACATTAGTTACCAGAAAATCTAGTGCGGGTGATCTCTTCAGTATCCAATTGGAAAAGCCGAAAAAAGAAAATGGAGAATTGATAGATTGGAAAAAAAGGCAGTGCGGTATGGGAATGACATTTCACTTTCATTTCCATACAACATATTATTCTCTACTGTTTATTTATCCCGCATAGTAGTCTAGGTTCACAGCCTACAACTTCATCCCCACATCTTTTTTTCCCAATGAATTTGAATCCGAAGAGTAGAAGTACTAGACTACTATGACCATCGACCGCTATATATCTAGACGTGGTTGACATTACCTGATCATCCAATCAAGCTAAACATCAACAAAGAAATCAGGTGTCCCCTAGAGTTCCCTTGACCACTTCATTGGGAGGTGAGAGATCAATCGTGGATATGGTTTTCAAACAATTGTCCTCCACACCTCCTATGTATTCCTACTGAAGTGTTTGGGGGAACTCCTGGTGTCATATGATAAATGCATTTCAAGACCCGCGGTGTAATGATCAACAGTACAAATTACACAATTTATTAGTTTCTGCATTCTTAGTTATTTATTTTCTCATGCATAAATATTCTAACGCTTCCTGGTTTCTTTCTGCTATTTGATATATATTGTTCTTGTGATATGTAGGTTATGCGTTGATCTTGTCCCAACTTCATAGACTCACTACAAAAAATATGGGCACTGCACACAATAAATTATCTGTGCCCTTTGAGGTCAAAGAGCACCAACAATTGTGCCCATAGACCAATAGCAACAGTGTAGCTACTATCTTTGTGTCTGTGCCCTCTATGGGTGTCACCATTTGTCAAAAGGCACAATACCATGTTTCATGCTAAAGATGCAAGTACAAATTAAGGGTCTTTTGTGCCTCGATTCTGACAATACTGTCAGAGTACTTTCTCATCCAATGTTGGCACAAATTTTATTATTGTGCCCAATAGGTTAAATATTAAAATAAAAAACATAAATTCAAATACCAAATAATAAAACGAAATAGTAATACCACTGAGGCGCACCCATTTTTTCAATTGCTGAGAGAAATAATAGTTGCAAAATTAACTAATTAATATATTTATTAATCTTTAGGTGGCTTATTTTCTACTGTTTGGCACTTGTTTACAGTTAAACTCACAGCTTGATAACAAAAGTTAATGAATAAGTTTAATATGTCAACTGATTAACCGTTTTTCAAAGATGCAATGCAACCTAGTACTTAGCAGATGAATAAGTTTTATCATTTGAGAAACAATCAAAGAACCAAGTTAACACCCATAGGGTTATTTCCTGTATTCCTCAAGAGGACCTAATTAACTTCTTAATTTTACTTAGTAAGCATAAACACTTCACACTTCATATACAGCCTAAAACAATAGAGCAATATAAGAAATTGTAGAAAGCAAACATTAAATTTGCCATTACCCCAGTCTTCTACTTGATCATATACCAAGTTATTGAAGCTGACATTTTTAATCTATAAGCTTAGAAATCATAAGAAAAACAAATGTTTGAGTTGATAGTAATCTCAAATAGCAATCATAAAAAATGTATATCCATCTCTCAATCAGTATCAATCTTCATCCTCAACAAAAAGTTTCAGTTTTTCTTGCAAAAACACACATACCTCAGTGCTTAGTTTTCCATAGATTATAACCAAATGGTGCAGATGCTAGTGTTGGTGGCCGAAGAGTTGAAAACTGAAATTCACCCACCAGAAATCCAAATAAACAACCCTGCAAAGCAACTAAACTAATTTCAGCAATTTTACCTAAACATAAATAGAACAATTACACAAACCTTACAACCAAATGTCTAATTTTTCAACCACATACAACAAACTCGGATCATTTCAGTGTGAACCAAAATCATAAATACCCAAGTCCAAAATAGAGACTTTAAAGACCCTATTTGAAATTAGCGGTGTGCTATCCACACACCTTTTTACTTCTCACACACCCCTATTACTTTTTGTCTGTTAGATCTTCTCCAATTCATCCGATCTGACGGCCGAAATCCAAAAAGGTGTGAGAGAAGTAAAAAGGGGTGTGTGGATATCACACCCCTTGAAATTAATATCATGTATGCTTTTAGTTTCTAATTATAATGGAAATGACATGGAAAATTTATTCATTGAAGCATTGCACGAACAACACAACAGTATCACGCCACAAATTCCCAATTACAGTGATACATGCTTGATCACACAAACTTTCTATTCAACAATCCGATTATGAAACCACCAAGATACTTAGTTTGAGGAGTTTTAGAAATAAAATTCTAGTAGGTAAAGGGTGATAACATTTTTGAAGTAAAATAAAAGATCAGTAAACATATATTAGTAAACATATTCTAGCGGGTATTGGTATGTTGTCACACCCCAAAACTCGAGGTGTGAGATTAAGACAAATAACTTGAACAAAGTAGTGGTTCAAGGGTGTAAAACAAATATCATCTTAAGATGATGTCAACGAAAATTTATATTTCACAATTTCATTAAACCAAACTACAAAAACTAATTTAAAGAAATCGAGTTAAAGATCTCATGGAAATAAAAACTGCAAAAGTGACTTGCACCGTAAAATTCACCAAAAATAGCTCGTTCAACCAAAAAGTGTGAAAATTTCTAGATTCAAAATAGACACGTGAAACTGAGTTGTGTTAAAAGTTGATTGAATTTCGAATTCGGGAAGTACAAGAAAATTTAAATCCAAAACAGGCATGCTGCTGTTTTCCCCTGAATTTTTTTTTCAGCAGCACCCACTTTCTTTGTAAGTAAAACTGTCTATAATCCAAAAGATAAAAATCTGAAATTTTCAAAACACCAACTATGTAGTAATTACACATCCACATTTTCAAAGATAACCGAGTTCATAGTGGTTCTTCAAGAGCCATCCGTAAAACTTTACAGATTATAATGAGTTCACAAAAGACCTTTAAGTCTCTTTACAAGAAAACATATTCAGGTCATTTGATGCAAATGTACATGAGCAAAAACTATACAAGCCAAAATATACATACATGGTTTTCATAGCCCAGGTAAGTAGAGACTCTAACTCACCAAGGTCTACAACAGCTTAGTCTACTACGCAACAAAAAGATCATTTACGGATAGAGTCTTAATATACAACCACTTTGGCAACTCACCCAAAAGATATATACGTCTGGACTTCCTTCTACTAGCCCACACTAAAGCTGCCACTTGAAAACTCAGCTAGTCAACTCTACATACTTGGAAATACATGATTAGAAAAACGGGTGAGCATAAAATGCCCAGTATGGGTTTTTTTTTTTTTTTTTTTGGTAAGTCCGGATTCATTTAAAATTTCTAGTGCATGCCGGAAAATGATAAAAATGATTTGAAATAATTTATATCCACTTCCATGTAATCCAACAATCTGAAATAAGCTCAAAAATGCTTGGAAGTAACATATGATAGAAAGACCAAAGTTTTAGAGCATTAGTAGCTTTGATAACAACGGTACACTCAGAAGTTCAAAATCACTTCCTTTGACATAAGGATAACAAAACCATTATCATTTAGAGAAACACTAGCACAACAAGTCACAAAGATTTCCTTTTATCCCAAACAAGTGACAAGCAGATTGGAAAGAACCGTAATATACTTGGCCAATATTCATATCACATATATTCATCACTTTCGTAACTCATTCTCACAGCCTCCACACATGGAGCTTTCCCCAGGGAACCTTGGGTCGTGCCCATTCATACATTTCTCAACATTCACAACTGCACAGGTACTACACTACTTTCCATCTACTTTCACAATTTGAACATTTCAAGATGCTTCAAAATTCAATATTGAGTAACATAAGAGGCATGCACATCAAAACAAGATCTTGGAAAAATCATTTCAATCAAGTTTAAACTCACCAAAGTTGTAACAACGAAATTCAAATTATTTAGATCAAACCATAGAGAAATATTTGCTTCACTTCTTTCACATAATCGAAAAAGAAAAACATTTTAAGTAAGCTTCAAATGCCAACAACCTTGATCAAGTAAAAATGAAAAATCAAAATACTTTTATTTTAAAACTCCCCTACCTCAACACAATTTCTTGCTATTCAACTTCCAGGGTGTTCGTCAACTTGTTCCGTGGTCACCTTGGCCTTCTCTTCCCTATCTATAAGTAAGAAAAATCATCACACACCATTTATACAAAATACTAAATAACAGACCCTAATTCAAAATTAATTGGGGACTTTAAACAAACACTTGGTGCTCAACTCTAAAACTAACACATGAACTATGGTACTTTCATGTTTCCTACTCCCACCCAAACTAATTCATGGGTTATCAAACCAAATAACAATTAGATCCCAAAGGTAAGAAATACATACCTTAAATGGAGACAAAGGAAAGATCCTCACTTGTTCTAATCTTCACAAATAGAGGGAAAGAAAACTAATTTCCTCCTCCTTCAATTTTCTTTTTGACAATTCAAGGGTTAAAAGGGATAAACCCTTTCATCCTTTCGGTTGGAAAAGAAGGTAGCACTTATGAGGGGTTTTCTAGAAACCCTCCATTTTTGTAACGCCAATAACTTTTTTCTTCTTTTTCTTTTCTTTTAGCTCCTAACTTTTCAAGTCAAAGCTTTATCTCAAAAGTAAGAGAATTTTAAGGGCCACAAGTAATCCCCTCTTAATCACCACCTAAAATTTTGGTGATATTACATATGCAATTAGTTTCATAACGATCAATAATTTCAACAACCTGACAGAAACATCATTTTCCTAATCAACTACATGTAGTGCTAAAAACAGATTATGCAGAGAATTGGGTTTAAATCAGCCATACATCTCGAGAAGCAAAAAGGGAATCAACTCCGATGGGAATGAATACAGTGCTTACGAGCATGAATGCTGAGATCAACTGCAAGAACAAGTGCGCACACGCACAACCAGATAAGGCAAAAATTCAACTAAAAATCTAATACGCGAATGTGGATGGCTTGACTACGGAGATATCGAATACAATACTATAAAACCTACCCGTCGTGGCGTGAGAATTGGCTTACACGCTGGAAGTTCCTGTTGAGTAAATCTTGAATCTGAAAAGATCAAGTTTACAACATTTTACAATTGATAGAAAGGCTACTAAGAATCATATGAAATGCAGCGGATGATAACAAGAAATGAGTAAATAATAAAGCATCTAGAACCTTACAAAAACATAAGAGATCTCCTAAAGGATGATAACAAAGAAATGAGTAAATAATAATCAGGGTTCGTTATACAGAGAGTACAGATATGCAACCAAGCTCTGGAAGAAAGAAAAAAAGGATATAAAGAGCTAGCAACAAAGTTACCGACTGAAACTTTTGCTGAGCCTGCCCTGCAAATCCTGCAGCTGTTGCTGCTGATTCTACAAAACATATGTTATAGCCAAAAGTTACATTCTCTAGATGACAGCAAGCAAAAAAGTTGTAGAAGTCATTTTCTGACAATTTATAAGAACGAAATTCTAATTTATTTGTAACATCAACGAAAGGAGAAAACTCAAACTACAAAATCAATCCTATTTGTCAATTCCACATAAACGTAATCAACACTACAATTTCATAAACATAAACATAATCAACCCTAGTTTTATTTGTCAATTTCATACCAAGCAAAAAAGCTGCAGCCGTTGCACCCATCTACCTTAAACCTAAACCTATGAACCGTTACCCACCCACCTTCCCAATGACCTCCAGGTCCTGCACCTACCCTAAACCGGAGCACACCCAACTTGAAACCCTTCAAATCCCAAAGACTTGCACCCATCCTAGATTCCTAATCCCAAACCCACTGTCCTCAGAAACCCATTGTCCTCAAACCATAAACCATATTCGACAAAATACGCATCCAATTTGACCCTAAACCCTAGAGAACAAAAACCCATTGAAAAATTGAATTTAAGAAACCTCACCTGTATTTTGAGCCTTCTGTGTCTCTGTGTGTCGCCAGAGGAATGCTTTTGAACTGGACAGATGAGCGACGTTGAAGTGGATGGACTCGACGAAGGAGTGGGTTCGAACTGGACAGAAGAGCGAGGATGAGCGGCATTCGAATTTTTGGAAGGTGAAGGTGAGACGGACTGAGATATAGAAGGGACCCGAGATAGAAATAGGGTAGAAATTTAATTATTATTATAAGTAGTGGGCACAATTATTATTATAACACTATTTTTTAATTATTATTATTATAAAAGTTAGTGGACACAATTGTGTAATGCGGTGGTGGAAACCCAAGGCTTTGAATTTGGTGGTGGGAAATGCAAACTTGCACCATAAAAGAGAGGGAGAAGTCCAATTTGGAGAAGAGGAAACTTAATATAAATCCAGTTTTATAAGCCATTATTAGTTATAGTCCAATTTCCTTTTAATTTTGAAGTTCTATCGAAGATTAATTTCAGTACTTAATAAAATTGATCTTTTTAATTCAAATTCATTCACATCTTTAATTTATTACATATAGCTTCGTCATCATTTTGGTAAATCTAAAACACGCCATTTAGTACTACGGTGTAGTGATATTCTTCTTTACTTGTAAGTGAGAGATCCGAGGTTCGGCTCTTGCGAAAAACAAATTTGAACAACATTATTGCTAACTTATTTTGGAGCTAAAACATTGCACAATAATTAACAGCTCCATGCCATTATTTACCACAATTTTATAAATTTTAATTATTAGTGTGCTAGAGGAGGTAAAGACAAACGAGAGAGAGAACATATAATGCCTCTGACAAATAATTTTTCTAGACACAAAATATTTTTTGTGCCCATTATTGTTTTGTGTCTTTTTTTTTTAACATTGGGCACAATAGATGGTGCCCTCTATAGAATGGGAATAACATAAGGTCCATAAAAAAAAAAAAAAAGCAAGGCTATAATCTAAGTATTTATTTTTCTGCTGTGTATCATGTTGATCACTGTCAAATGGCATACGGAGTTCCTCCAAACACTTCAGATGCGTGATTAAAAGGAAGCTATGCACCCTTAATCTGGTAAGTTAGTTAATTAAGGGCACTGATCATATGAACTGCCCCAAATGAAGCGATCAGGGGAACTCCAGGGAACAGTTGATGATCTCTTTGTTTCGTTTTTGTGGTTTCTTGGCAAGGCAATTTAGGGAAATTAATTACTGTTTATCACAAAGTTTGTTGGGGTTTCTAGCAAGGGCGGAGCCAGGATTTTTTTTTTTGGTGGGCTAACTGAAATTAGTATAATAAAATCATATGTTTATTTTTCTGCTTATATTAAATTATATAAAAATCATTATAAAAGAACAACAATAGAATATAAATTATTCTCAAAATCATAACCTAACCGATAAATTCAAGGACCATATAAATAATTAACCTACTAATTAAATCAAGAATAAGTATAAAAAAAAAGCGACTAAGTTCGTACTAAATGTGACTTCATTGGAAAATCGCAACGGAAAGTAAGGAATTGCGGAGATAGGGATCTAATTGTGGATTTAAAAAAGTTATTTTTCTTTTCTTGAGTAAAAGGCACATAGGCTAAATCGCATATGGTAAATGGTTTTTTTCTTTTACAAATAGAATAAAGGGGGACGAGAGATAAAACTAATTTATAATTTTTAGCATAAAACTTATTATTTATTACCTATCCTCTACTAAATATACATAAAATAATAACCTGTATTGAAACTGAGTGGGCTATAAACACGAGTCTACAAAAGAATAGTCTTATTCACACACCTATTTTTACCTTCAACACACCCTTATTAATTTTTTGTCATTGATCATCTTCAATTCATTCTATCCAACAACCGAAAATCGAAAAAAGTATGTGAGAGGTAAAAATGAGTGCATAAATAGCACTACATTACAAAAAACCTCTCTGAGCTACAGCCCACCTTAGCCTCGTGGGTGGCTCCGCCATTGGTTTCTGGCATGTACGAGAACCATTATATTAGAAACATGATATCCCCAGACATCTATTGATGATGAACCTGGTCAGAATTGTGGGGAAGATGAGAGGTAGGGAATATTGTTGAGTTGCACTCAATAAGTGGTCATAAGCTCTCCCCATCGCCATCCTTTTCCATTCTTGCGCATGCATCCTCTTCAGTCACTTTCACCCCACAATATCAATTTAAGGTCATACAAATTCAAAATAAAATCTTCAATATACACTTGCAAAATTGGTGCCCTAGCTCATTAGCTAGCTAGTACCTTAAGGACGCGTGAGTTAGTAAGCGGATATATCAAACATCATAGCAATTTTTCTTGTGCTAAACTATGATCATCTTAAGCTAAGCTAAGATTTTGTTTATGGATAGAAGGCGAAGGAATCGGCGTGTGGGCCACCAGGAGAAACTTTACAGTGCTTACCTTACAAGCTGGTATTCTAGGTTAATCTTAAGAATAAGAAGCCTTTTGTCATGATCACATGCCCGCAGTATGTACAAGATTTTGGTAAAGATACTTGTGGGAACATGATTTTTTAAGGGCATGAGTCAGGCGGATCGAAAAACGCCAACTTTAGAAGTCCGATCATAGACTTAACAGCTTCCATTGCGGAGGTGACTAAATGGATCAGTGATGCCACCACCATCATCCTATTCAGGAATCAGTGGGCGAATTCCGTCGACTTTGCTATGATAGACCATGCTTGTTCCGCAAGATTCGGAAACTTAATCCAGCAAGGAATCAACATGTTTCCTATAATCTTGGAGTTCTAATTACAATCAAAGGATTGACGTACGTCGCAAGTAGTCACACTCCTAAGAGAATGCAATAACTACTTCCTAGATATTCTCTAGGATTCTACTGGTTTAATAAAAGGAAGAACGTTGGCACATGAGATAGGCCTCTCAGTCTCATCACAACCTCAAGATTCTTTTCCTAATTACGTGCGTACCTTCAAATTCAATCTAACCCACACTTATGTCTAGGTTCACTGCTCAGTACTACTGCTGTTGTCGTCCCCTCCAGTCTCTGCTCAAACATAACAAATGCTGCAGCTTTACCACTATAAATAGCTAGCATGCATGGTTTACATTTCATAAGTACACCCAAGCAATCAAAAACAGTTCGTAGTAAATAAATACTATTGTGCATATACATCTGGAATCAGGTGTCCCCTAGAGTTCCCCCGAACACTTCACTAAGATTGATGCATAAGATGATTGCACTGTCCCTACTGAAGTGTTTGGGGGAACTCTGGGTGTCATTTGATCATATCTCAACACAAATGAGTGAAGGTGATGGCTTGGAATTGATGACTACAGTAACTAATTAAGTACTAACCCAGGTTTTCAGTCATTGTTATTGACTCTCTGCAACAAATATGAATTTCTCTAATAGATTAGCATATGCATGGCAGCATAGGGTTTTGAGTTTATTATTAACATGCTATATTGTTTATCTTATTAGGAAAAAGGTTAGTTTTCTTATTCACAGCAGTGTCCCTATAAACTTTTCCATCACTCTTCTTGCTTAGCAGCCCCATGAACCAGATATAAACTTTTGTTTTAAATTTCTTTTGTTTAGTTTGTGTTCAAATTCCAAATGAGTCCAAAGAAGGCGCCTGAGATATATATACATGAGTCTATCTGCCTCTTTCCATCTCTCATGACAGTTTATGCCCTTTTCGGCATAAACATAACATTTTCGCCATTATCAAGACGTAGACATGTACTACATATGCAAATTTCATAATTAAATACAAGACCTGTTGTTCATAGAAGCGTACGAACAAATACCGCCTAATAACAAATGAATTTAGAAATTTTTGTCTGGTTTAATCCCAATGACTCACACTTCATATATTCTCATTTGCCATACAGATTTTTAACTTTTTCAATAGTACAGGAACCCCGAATGATGTGGAACCATAACCTGCTTAAACAATTAGAAAATGAAAAAAATGTGGAGAGCTGAAGTTGGGTTGATTTACTATAATCTTCATCGCCTTTTACTAGAACAGTTTAATTTCTGTCTTTTCCCTCCACCTGACCCTGTGAAGTTGCGACCAGACCACCTCTTCCAGCTGTAAAGATTTTAATATTCCAATAAATCCACCAACCAATATCTTTGGAAGTTAAGATCAATATCTCTCATCAATCTAAGCTGTTTGTTAGAGGCATAGATCAACCACCTGGACATATTGTTTTTATATTCAATCCCCCCTTTTACACTTGTGACGAGGGACTAGATTTCTTGTAGTAAACGCCACAGATATTTCTTCTTGAAACTTCGGACATATATAGTTTGTCCACCTAGCCCATATCACCTGATTAATCATCTCTTACTAGGTTGTATTACTAGTACTACTCGTGTTTTTACTACCACTTAATTTAATCAATAGTCTCTCCCTTTCTCTCATCAGCTTCCTCACACATTTTCACAATTACAGTCTTAATTCATATCTTTCGGTTCTGGTTCTTCCAGCGTAATCGTCATCAGCTGGTCTCATGGGAAACTGCTGCTTGAGTAAACACCATGGAGAGACAGACTCATCAGTTGTTCAACCTCATTCCATTGGTTTGCACTCATACTGTTAATTTCTGTGTATTTTTTTAATGATCAGAAGTTGAATATTTATAGGCGAAATGTTTCTGAAAGTAAAATTCTCCTTTCTCTCTATTTGGTAATTAAGGAGACATTGGGCTGCAAATTTCTCTACCCAAGAAAACTCACATAGCAGTTCGAGAGAAAGCTCCAACTGTTTCCTCAACTTCCTTACAAGGTCAAGGTACATATGAATATTCCATTTTTTTGGCTGAAAAAAAAAATTATTTGGGACCTTTGTATAAATTTTTCTTTATTCATTCGGTTAGTTTTATATGTTTCTGGGTACAGAAAATATGATCAGTAAACGTGAGAAACGAAGATCACCACTTCAAGAGAGGAATTTCTCGGTGTCAGACATAGGTATTGTTATTGCTTGCATGCAATCCAAAAGCATGTAGTTACTTTCCCTCTGCTAACCCTAATTAAGAAAACTTTGTTCTCTTCTTCTTTTGTTGATGGTGTGTAGGTGCAGAAAAAAAACGTAGCAAAAGTGCAAGGGCCACGACAAACTCCAATACTCCGAGTCCAAAAGATTGGAAATTGGAGAGAGTGAACAAGAAGGACGGAGTGTTGCGAGATTACAGGCTATACTGCTTCTGTTACAGTGCTTTGAAAGCTTCCACACGCAAGTTTAGCAGCAAGAACTTGATCGGGCAAGGCGGATTCGGTGATGTCTACAAAGGCTATGTGAGTTATTGTAATATGAATGCTGCTGCAAAACCGAGTGAGGGATTTCCAATTGCTATCAAAAGGCTTAGAAAGACAGCACTACAAGGCGACGAACAATGGGAGGTCAGCTGTTTTCTAATTTATTTTTTAATAATCCTTGTATTCCATCCCTGGAGAATGAGCTTACTCTCCTACTTATATTTTAAGTTATTCGATAATTAAATAACATCTAATTCAAATGTTTTTTTTATGAATAGTCTTCAAATGAAGATTAAGAAATTGAACGGTTTCATTATGAAATTTTGTACAGTGAAGATACATTATTTGCAAGTAAGAGAATGAGTTCATCTCCAAGGGAGATGCAAGTTATTATATCTTTTTTCTTTATCTTTTTTTTTCCAAAAAAAAATACATATTTCACCCTTAAAGTTTGAAACAGGTTTCAATTTAACCACGAAGTTTTAATTTTCTCACATTCAAATCTTATCAATTTATGCCTTTTGCTATATCATCATTCTTAAATTGATTAAGTGACAAGTGTGGGACCCAATTATGAGTTGGCATGGAATCCACTCCCGCATAGAGTGACCAAAACTAATTAATTATCATGGAACTTCATCTTCTCCTCAATTGACAATTGTTGTAAGTGTGGCTTATACTCAGCCTAGAAAGTAGAAACATGTTTGACGTTTGCGACATCATCAGTCTACTAAAAGTGTGGAGGGTGCAACGTGTGAAACGTGTGAAAACTGGAACCCATAACTCTTTTGAAATTCACCGAAGTATGGAGGGTGTAAATATAATGTCTTTTTTCACACACACACACACTCTCTCTCTCTCTCTCTCTCTCTCTCTCTCTCTTTCTGCGAGTGTGAGATTTATGTTGTTGGTGCAGAATGAGATGAAATTTATGAGCAAACTAAGTCATCCAAACATAGTGAAACTAATAGGGTACTGCCGCGAAGGTGAGCACAGAATGTTGGTTTATGAGTACATGAAAGGAGGAAGCTTGGAGGCCCAACTCATGGCCAAAAATGCTACACAGTTACACTGGAGGAGAAGAACCAAATTAGCACTCGGCGTAGCCAAGGCTCTGCATTGTCTTCACACTCGCGGGGCGCCAGTAATTCATCGTGATCTCAAAGCTTCGAATGTTCTGTTGGATGATGTGAGGCTATGTCATCATACTTTTTGGTATTAATTGTGCAAAATATACGCAAATAGTTACGTACCAATATATAATTTTATGTGAAGCATAAGAACACTTAGACGTCAATAAAATGGAACACTAAACCATGATTTATATGGTTGGTCAATTTAGTATTCCTCGAGTTCTATTTGTAATCGAAAGTCGGAAGGGTCCCTATTCATGTGCATTTGTCAATAATTAATCTAACGTTAGGTTGATAATAAACATTGCAGGACTTCAATGCCAAGCTATCAGACTTTGGCCTGGCAAAATATGGACCCAAAGATGACCAGGACCACATAATGACAAGGGTTCTTGGCACCAAAGGCTACATCGCACCGGAGTACATAGGGACAGGTACTCAACCAGTCACCAAATGTAGGACGATTCCTACATACAACCGGTGTAGTACAGCGTCCCTGTCATCACTTCATGTAGTTGGTGTCACATGATCAGCTTTCGTCAGAGGGCATTTTATACACCTGCTACATGCTGCCAGACATTTCATTTCTCCTGAGGGCTAATTTGGTTTTCATTTTTACAGGGCATGTAACACTCAAAACCGACGTATACAGCTTCGGCGTGGTGCTCTTAGAGATCTTCTCAGGGTCGTGCGCCGTGAAGAAATATTCGGATGGGATGGCTGGTGATCTGACCAAGTGGGCTGAACCATATCTTCGCAACCGGCTACAACTGCATCGTGTGATTGATCAGAGACTTGGAAACAACTTCCCGGTGGAAGAAGCTCACAAGTTTGCTGAACTCATCCTCCGATGCCTCGATTCAAACCCCAAGAGCAGACCAACGATGACTGAAGTCGTGGCTGATTTGGAGGAGTTGCATGAAAACACAGGCAGCAATCGGATTTCAGGCCATGTTACTGCATTTACACCATGCCGTCCTTACAGAAGTAATTTCCCTGCACGACATGGGCGCCAGGCAAATAGATAGCTGTTTTCCTTCGTAATGCTATCCTACAATGCGTAAATGTCCACTAAAACTATACAGCGAAAGCGAAGGCAACACTTGTTCATGAATTAGCAAACTATAATTACAGAAAACACAATATTTACTAGCGCGAGATTAGCATGTATTGGCGCCGGGATAATTTGACGCCGGCAGTTGTGACAGGACAAGAACGTCCGTCATCCTGCAGAATTAAACTGATAGCCAACTTTTTACACTAGTACCATCAAGCAGATTAGCAATACAAAATAACTCCATAGCGATATTACAAGCGGTAGTAACCTCTTCAGAATGACTCAAAACTGTGAAAAATACATGCCCAAACTCAATTCTGTGTACATAATATGGGATCAAGAGACAAGTAATTTACAGACAGACACCATCTCTGTTAATGAACACGTACAGATTGCCTTTGGGATGCCAATGGGGATGCATTTGGTGGCATATTAAGGGGAGAACGGTGTTGCCGCATTGGTGACTTCCGAGGAACAGGAAGTGCGTGCTGTTCTGATTGAGAGTTTCTGGCTGCAGTCTTTGGGGATTCAAGTTGTTCCAGCGTGGCTAATACCACTGACATTGTAGGCCTGAGTTTAGATTCGGTGCATAGGCATTGTGAAGCAAGAGTGGCAGCTGTATAAGCTGCTTTCTGGGGATATTGGCCCTCCAACTTGGTATCCATAATCCGAAATAGTTTTCTTTTATCACCCAAATATGGTTTCGTCCAATCTACCAGATTCTGCTCCACACCAACTTTTGTTTTATCAACAGCTCGCCTTCCAGACAATAGTTCCAGCAGTACAACCCCAAAACTATAGACGTCACTTTTAGCAGTCAACCTACCTGTTAAACAGTGAAAATGCGCGTGAGACATCTACAGAAGCATTATAATGTGTTGCGAACATAGTGAATTCAAGCACTTAAGATTCTCTGCATCGTATCTGCTACAACAATGGCTTACATTACATAGCCCAGTTTACCAAGTTCCGCCTTAAGGAAATCTTAATACAAATAATTAGATTAATCAAATTTGTGCCGTTCAACTATCAGATGCAACTCAAAAGCTTTAACTTTTTCTTTCTCAACCTTGTGAATTAATATATGAGCAAAAATTCCAAATGTGAAATCACACTATTTATATATAGGTCCAAAGAATCATTACTCTTTCACCTCAGAGAAAGTATTGAAACAACCTCTTATTAGTCAGTCAAATGGGCATTGAGGTAGATATCCTCTAATCAAAAGGTTAAAGATGACCAATCCCGATTATAGGTAATTTGGTACAATGTCAGAGGTTCACGTACAAAATACCATAGTTATAGCATACTAAGACACTCGCAATATCAGCTTTCCCAACAAGATATATAGTATGTACTATGACTCAGGGATGTTTGACAGTGATCACTGGTCATGTATAACAAAAGTAAAACCCCAATAATACTGCATATAGTAATTAAACGTACCTGTAGCTACATATTCGGGTGCGGCATAGCCTTGAGTACCCATGACTTGAGTAGAGACATGAGTCCTGTCACCGGTGGGACCAGCCTTGGCCAAGCCAAAATCAGAAAGCTTCGCATTGAATTCCTGCACCCACAATGCAACATTTATGTCAATGATTTATCCAATCTAATCATATGATTATTAAACAGGACGACTAATGTGATGAGCTAGGTTTCCTCTTTTGTTAACATACCGAATCTAGTAAAATATTGGAAGCCTTAAAATCACGATATATGACTTGTGATTCCGCCTCGTGAAGAAAACTGAGCCCCCTTGCAGCACCTATGGCTACTTTCATTCTTGTTGCCCATGAAAGTGGTTGCGGCCCTCCTGTGAAACATATGGAAAAGTTCAACATTACAAAGTTTTTAAGGCCAAAACAAAGGAGTTTCTTCTTAAAATTGGCAACGCAACTGTTGTTTATTTGCAAGAAAATATGCATAAAAGTGGACTTCCAGATAACTAAACAATTGTGAGAGGAGGAGCTGGGGAACTATGCTTCCTATTAACGTTAGAACTAGAAGAATACATCACTTACTTCTAAACAAATGATTCTCTAGGCTTCCTTTGGGCATGAACTCGTACACCAAAAGGCGGTTCTCACCCTCCAAGCAATACCCAATAAGCTTAACCAGATTTGGATGATGGAGTTGACCAAGATAATTTACTTCTGTCTGAAATTCATTAGCTATCAGTACATAAGCCAAGAATGAGAATTGAAACGCAACAAACATACAGAAAATTGTTAAAGAAGAAACCTACCAACCACTCCTTGTGGCCTTGGAAACCTTCAGGTTTGAGCTTCTTGACAGCAACAACCATTCCGGACCCTGGTTTTGCAGCTGTCCATGTGTTCTCATTAATCCATCCTTTGAAAACATAACCAAATCCTCCTTCACCGAGAAGACTGTCAGGGCGGAAGTTTCTGGTGGCATTCTTTAGCTCATTGAATGAGAAGGCTTTCAAATTTGGAGATGACAATATTTCGCCTTCAGTCCTTGGGGTAGGAAGACTTGAACCATTGCTCCTTCCATTATATGACGGGACGGTCAAAGTGGAGGGAACTGAGGAAGGGCTAGTTTTGCTGGAAACTTTGGAAGTCCCTGATCCTGCCAGGTCAAGTAATCAATAATCAACAATCAGTTTGTGGGGAAAAGGATGTAAACCTACACCAACTTACAGCATTCCTTAAGAAATGTCATAAATAGTACAAATCTACTAGAGTATTAAGATACTTAAGCAAATTAATTCAAAATTATCGAGGAACAAAATGAAAGATTGAGTGTAAATTCTTTTAATGATTTCTAAGGGACCTATGTAAACTTGTCGATCAAGGTACAGGGTTTTCAGTGATCAGGTGGTCTCAAAGAAATATACCAGCTGGCCTGGCTCACCAAACACCTCAAATTAAGCATCTTTGCTCCATGTTCCAATGATCACTAGTAAATGATGAACGAATCTTGTGAAGCATAAAAACCAATTCTGTTTTCGTACAAAGGACCACCAAACTTTTCCCCTCAGGGCCCAATTGTTGCTAAAGTCTTTGATTCTAGAGACCTTGGCGTGCCATTGACGCCTATCCTTTACATGATCATCGTAAAAGAACAAAATGAATGTCTAAATCACTTTCACAGTTTGCCCCCATTTCAGGGCAAATGCAAACCGAGTAAAATTGTAACAATTATCAGCTAATAAAATTTACTAAAAGCGCATTGCGCATCACCAAATAATGACAAAATTTTGTAAAGCTGTCTTCAACTTGTTCCTATATTTTCCTCAAAAGCGCAAAATATCATATTGTTTTACACATTAAAAAACAAATCAAGATACAAAACAAAGAATTAATAATTATCAGATAACAAAAGAAGAACAAATTAACCAATCTCCAGAAATACGGAGAGAGACTTCTTTCAATACATAGCAGAATTTGCTCCAGAGATGAACTAAGCTACCCAGAACCCAAAAAGAACACCACTTTCTAATTCAGTAAATACCAACCGAACCCACCAAAATTTCACTGCTTTAAACTAATACAAACTCTCAGAAAGGCACTAAAAATACCCATCAAAATATAAGACCAGCTTATGAAAATCAAGGTTTTTTTCGTAGCAAAGCATTGAAAACTTACCCCAAGCTCCAAGGGAGCTCTGTGCGGTGTCGACTTTAGCAGAAGAATCTAAACAGTTTCCCATTTGCCACTCCAAAAGCTCAAAGGCGCTCTTCTTTTACTGACTTTTATCAAACACCAGCCAAACAATCAGCAAGTCATTGCAAAAAAAGTTCAATCCGCATAAGAAACTGCAGCTGACTTCTTCTTCTTCTGGGTTTTCTTCGACCGAGCTGACTTTGTTGGAAAAAAATTGAATCAGAAAATTGTGAGGGGAGGAAGGAGGAGAAAGAGCGTACAATGTAAGAAATGGCAACTGAGAAGAAATTGGCAGAGGGGGGAATGAGTGTCTCTGTTTGCTTCCTCTCGTTTAACGCGTGGGGGCTGTGACGTGCTCGCGACTTGTGTGTGAATTCTCTTTTGTACCCTTGTGTAGTGTGGTGGACTCTTACCATGTCAAGATTGACATCATTAATCAAAATAACGAAAATACCCTTGTGTACCTTCATTGAACGTTGTCATGCTTATATCCATGTACTGCATCGGTTGATGTAGTCCAATCGTCATGAATACTTTATTTGGTGTGGACATTCACATTGGTAACAGCCTTCAAAAATAAAAAGTTATGAGATTGATCAACTGAGGACACGTTTGAATGTGCTTTTAAAGTGACTACAATATTTTTAGAACTAATTTTTATTAAAAACGCAAATAAATTCTGGAAAAAAAAACACTTGAAGTACTCAAAAACATTTTCTCTCAGAGCGCTTTCAGTTGTTTTAAAATCACTTCATAACGAGCCATAAAATGACAACCTTTTGTATAATTAAGTTATTCACAATGTCAATAATAATTGGTTAGTTTTGACATATAATAGAATCGGTTAGTAACATGCGTATATAGGTTGCCTAACACTAAAAATTTTAAATACCTACTTTAAAAATGAAATATTATAGTAATGTATAACTTGTAGGAATGATAATATGATTTTTAACTACAAGTGTTATTCTAGAAGGATGTCGTGGCAGTTTAGTGAGAAAATGATTGAGTGCGTATGTATGCATATGGCTTGCGTTAGTGTGCACCCCTTTAATTAATTCAACTCTCTCTTTAGTCGACTTTGTAATAGTCAAAGAAGAAAAGAATAATTCCTTTTACTCTGATAGTGAAGTAAAATATATATTTAATATAAAATAACAACACTCATGAAATTGTTTTTGGTAAAATTGGGGTCAAAAGTTATAAGAAAAACAACTTTTAACAAAATGCGTTTGGAGAAACCCAATGTCATCCTCAAAGATCAACCTATCCACAAGAGGAGGAGGCTCACCACCATAGACAAAGTGGCTATGGTAGACTTGTAAGAATATTTTAATATTCTAGTGTAGCCCACATAATAAGGTTCATGTGTGATGTATTCGGTTTAATCAATATTGTTTTGAAAGTAATCTTGTTGGTCAAATTATCAGAATTAGTTTTCTATTTTATTATTGTTATGTGTAGTAATTAATGATGGCCAACATTAGGAAAGGAGTCCTCTTTTTTCTTATAAGTGTGCAAAACACATATTAGGGTTTTAACATGCAAGTAAAGTTAGAGAGAAAAAACCTAATTTTCTCCACACTGACGACTTGTTTACAAACCGCTCAAGATAGATGTTGTAAAAGACATTTCATGACTAATTACCGAGAAATGTAATTTATGTATTCTAAATTAATCATTTGTGAAAATCATGGAGTTCAAGATCTTGGCTCCTGATTTAGGTAATATTTTGGTGATTGCTCTGACCAAAAATTTATTACCACAAATAAAACAAGATAAAAACATCTAGAATCCAAATATAAGAGATAAAAAATTGCTAGTTTTATCAGCTATTTGTATTATCTCTCTAACAGAGATAATACCCACTTGCGTTGGCAGACCTTACCTCTATTAAAAAGATGGTATAAGTAAATAACAAGTGTAGCTTCAACAAAAAAAAAAGTTGTAAGTGTAGCATTACTCGTTAGAGATACTATTTCTCGTCAAAATAATCACGAAAATGACGTTTCACCTGACGTATTCTTCATCCACTTGTGCTTAATTAATAAATAGTGCACATCTAATATGCTTTTACAGAATTGGATCCCATCCGAATCTACTTTGTGGGGATCATAGGAATCCCACATCTTAGCTATTTATCGTATATCGTGTGGTAAAAAATCATTTGATTTTTTTTATTTAAAATTTACACATAGTATTTGACAAAAAATTACGACACGATTTACAATGAACGGTTAGGATTCCCACAAAGCTTTTACAACCCCTAATTTTAAGTTCACACTGCTAATTCATAAATTGTGTAAGAGAGAAAAGTGTTAGTTGACTAAAAATGTATCGTGATTTTCAATTTTTTATTCAATCAATGAAAACCGTTAGTGCTCTGTTTTTTTTATATTTGTTTATTTGGGATTGATACCTTCTCAAATATAATAATTGTGTTAATCATTAGCACGAAAGGATCAGGATCCTCTTGATCAGGGAGTTCTTCTAAAAATTATAATAATTATAATCGTTGGATAAAATTTAAACGGCCCGATAGGTCTGATTAGGAGGATTTTATCCATTTGCTCAGGAGAGGATCCTGATTCAGCACAAAAAATGCTAGTCGGACGCTCTCAAGTTGGATTCTTTTAAGTATTTTTTGCCGTTTTATAGTTTAATGCTATTTTTTTTTCAATATTATAAAATACTATGTTTAAAATATGAAGTGACAAAAAAATTATATAAAGTCTTATTATTAAGAAAGTCTCCTCATTTCTTTAAACGGCACTTAAAAACAAAAAACAAAGTTACAGAACTGGACATAGGATCAATTAACAAATCATTGGGGGTATTTTGGGAATGTAAATAATGGGTCGTGTGAAGGCTGTTGGCCATTGAGAATCAATAGCTAATAATTAGAGAGGAGGCATCATGTGACAAATTGAAATGCATAAACAGGTACTTGATGGCGTATAAATTTGATATATGCCTAGACTGCAAATTCTTTGCATGCGCCAACCGTTTTCACACTCGACCTAACTGCCGCTACAAATATAGTAGGAAGATGCTTCCATCAGATAATTCTGTGTTCTACTTTTTTCGACATCTTAAAAGTTAAAACAATGGGAAAGTAACCACGAGCTGGTGATTCAGTGGTAAATACGAATTTCAAGGCTTCTGTCAAACCAAAAACTAGAAGTCTCAGGTTCAAAATTTGCTACTGATGTGGAAGCCAGACTTGTGGACATGATAGGTTGAAATACCTCTATTGGTCTTTCCAGTCTTTGAAAAAGATGAATAATCATAGCTTGCTACCAGTTGTTTCTTAAAAGAAAACAATTTAAAAGTACAATTTAAGAAAGCAAAAAAAAAAAGAATCTTAATGAAATGCTCTCAATACTGTTCAATTTAAAGAAAATCCATATTTTTATACTAAAAAATTAATTATGGTATTATTTACTTTATTTTTTATTTTGTTATTTTCGTTAAAATTTAAAAATTTTAATTTTTTTTTTCATTAATTTTTCAGAAAAAAAAAAAGAAAAAAAGAGAGGAGAAATGTTACTTGTCCATCTGCGCTGATTACTGCAGGAGGCAGAAAGTACCTTGGAAAGACAGTAATAGGTAGAGGAATCAGAGGAGTATATGAGAAAAGCAGCCCGTAACCACCTCTCTCACCTGCCCAACCAGCACCAGGACATGTGTCATGTTGTTGGGTCTTTGATTATGACGTCAGTATAAAGCCACTTCAAACAAAAATGTCTAAACATGGTTCTGTCCAAAATTATAGTCTTGTAAAAAATTAGTTTTAAATTAATTGTGTCAAACCATACTTATATATCATTTACAACCGAATGAATTAAACATAACTCCTCAATAATTTATTAGTTTTAAGTTTATTGGTTAATTAAAATATGTTTGCACTTGAATTTGGTTAATTAAGATATTTAGTATAGGAATGTGATTGTGTAAATCCTAGTAGATTAGGAATGTATCTTATATTCCTATTAGGAGTAGATTACTCATTAAGTATTGTAATCCTTATGGGAAAGGGTTTGTCCTTTCTACCACTATAAATAGAGGCACAATGGGGTGAATAAATCACACCTCACAATTACACATCTCTCTTCTTCTCTCTAAAGTGGCCGGCCTCCCTCTCCCTCACTAACCCTAGATCGCTCAATCAAATAGGCCTACAACACGTTATCAGCACGCTCTTGACGCTGCGCTAATAAGAAAGTTTATTCTTCAATTAGGGGAGTATTACGTTTTAATTATTCTTTTTGAGATTAATTTATTATTATTTTGAATTAATATACATGATATTGATTCAATTTAATTTTTCTTTGTTGAACGTGATACAACGCATTGGAGACGCGATTTCGGCTTTCTGAGAAGGATCTTCTACAAATTCAAAGGCTTTTATAAGTTTTCTGCCAATCAGGTACGCTTAAAATAAAGTAAGATATTTGAAACGACCTTGAAGCATGAAAACATTCCCCATGATGCATGAACCCCTACATTTATATTTACCTTCCGATATATATATTGTATATGTTCATATATTTGTCAATATATATATTTGTTTCATGCATTACGCAATTATATTTTGTTATGTGGAATTTGTGAGTCAAAGAATCGAAATAAATTAGAAGCATATTAGGGTTTTTGGAACCCTAACAATTTCGAAAATTTTGGGCAATTAGACACTACCCTTGCGGCACAAACTGGGCAACCTGCCCTCTGGATCTCGACAGCAGCTTTGTTGCTAGGACACCACAGGCTTTTGGCCTTGTTTGGTTGACCACGGGCCTGCAGCCCTACTAGTCCCTGGTCCACATCCCGCAAGCCTAGCTTGCTGGGCCTTCTATGTCACGGCCTGCATCTGGACTTGCTCATCAGCCCGTGTCCCTGCATGGCGCCAGCCTTGCGACTGGGCTCTCCCGCGCAAACCCAAAGGCCAGCCTTTGCTGGGCCTTGTCCCGTGCCCACCCCTTTGGTCCAATATATGAAACCCAGCTTCGGCTAGGGGTTTCCTTCAATACCCGTGGCCTGCAGCCACCATCCAAGGATTTTGGGCCTTGTCTTATAATTAAGACACCCAAACCGTGCCCACTTACCCACGGCACCAAGCCCAAATTATTTTGGGGCTATATTTTCGACCCAATAATATTATTTTAATATTATTTTTGCTTCTACAATCGACCCCGAATGGTCCCGATTTATTGAATTAATTAAAAGTGACCTGCAGTCCATTAATCTGATAATGAATCCAAAATTATTGACCTGAAGATCACTTTTGGACATTAACGATTCAATAATTTATTTCTCTTCTTTGAACCGTTGACTCACTTTCGTAGTCCCGAAGCACTCACACTTGAGTTCTCGAAGAACCTCAAAATCCACTACACTTAGTTGTATATTGCATTCTGTGTTCTTGCAGGAACCTCTCTTTTATGAACTAAACGTTCATAAACTAAATCGAACCTGTAGTTTCGAATTTAGTGCCTTTGAAACCCGAATTTTTTCATAAAACAATACACCCATGAAAACTCGACGTTTTTCATGAAACCATGTCTTAGAACTTGAATGTTCTAACTTTGATGCTTATGGATGATTCCTCCCCATAGCACTAATCACAATCTTGTTCCCTCCAATTCGGTGGATTGTCGAACCGTCACAAGTTTGATTTTCCTGATTTGGACGTTTCTAATAGAAACCACTTTATGTGGGGTACAAGATGTGAATCTCCACTTGACTATTATAGAAGCTGAGAAACCATTAAAGCCAACAATGGCATGGAAGAGCTGAATAAGCCTCCGCCATGATCTTCATTCGAAGACTTATGCCCAAAGCATTACAAATGGAAATACCTCCAACGGAGGATTCCATGGCTCTTTGGCTCGCTTCTACGGACTGTTTAATCATGAAAGATATTGCCCGAAGCATACCATGATTACGTCCATGAATGAGTACAATTCTGAAGTTTATAAATCCGATTGAATTTTGACTAAAGAATACTTTTCTCGTCATTCCTTGTTTCTAACTTGCTCTTGAAGCAGCAGTGTAGAAAGTGGAAGTCTACCAAATTCTCGGATCTGATTACTACCACAAACGTGAGAGAAAGGTATAGACCCAGTTCGGCTGGAGTCTACCGAATGGTATAGACTCAGTTCGGCTGGAGTCTACCAAATGGCTCGACCCAGTTAGGTCAAAGACTACCAAATGGTGATGCACTGCTTCGGCAGAGATACACCGAATGGCATACCTTCTCACAATCCAATTTTGAGTTTGTTTTTACAACATATGGTAGAATCAGGGCCTGCCAAGGTGTGGCATCATGCCCGAAGCGTGATCCTTGGCACCTAAGACCTAAAACTTCAAGAATAAGGGATAGTATTCCCGAACCTTAACCCTGCATAATCTACTTTCGTCTCGATGGAATAGATCATTGGTTATGCACCTGTTCGTGCCCCTACCAATGTTGTTAAGGCGTACCATTCTCGTAGTCAATATGTGAGATTAATTTTGCTCCACCAAACTCCGTTGGAAGAGCATAATTTTGACATGGATGGCCTTATTGGCCGAATCCCCTTAGTAAACTATTTACTTTGTGAACATTTTTCCATGTTCTTGGATTCAAGTTTGGTGTATGTTTTACTTATGGATAATCTTATTGATATTGTCCTCGAATATGAGTTAATTGAATCATGTTTCTTAGTACATGTGACCGATTCAATTAAACACGTGATTAGGTAGGAATGTGGGAAAGTTAGTTGTCTGGACGAATGCGTACTACGCACACTAACTTTACACCTAAATCACATCTCTAACAACGACTTCAGGTCTATCCAACCTGATTAAGAGCATTGGCACGCTCCTCGTTGTATGAATGGTACTGCATCACCATTTAAGGGACCTTGAATTCTCCCTGACGTTGAGTTTTTAAGGATATTCGAGATGACAATGATCATAAATGAAACCACTGAAGAAAATAGAGTGAAATATCTTTGCACCACCTCCAAAAATGAGCATGAAGCTTTGATTTGGGGCCAATGGGTTGTCTCCCAACTGGGAATACACCACATGTGGCCGGCCTAGAGCTGGGTGATTGAGCAGTTTCCTTACTTTGGCATGACCTTTTGGGACACTTAGGTCGAACAATGATGCTACGACGCATCTCCTTACCCGAAGTAAGGATCTTGTGCATACAAGCACACTTTGCCAAGCCTGCTCATTAAGGAAATTGATTTTTTTTATATATCATTCCTCGCAAAGATACGAAATCACCTCTTTTCCATAAGTGGATTCAAGGGAATATATGTGGACTAATCCAATCAAAATGCGGACCATATAAAGACTTATGGTTTTGATTGATGAATCGACAAACTGGTCACATGTTTGTCCACACACATTACTGCTAAACCTCTTGGCCGATTATGGGTTCACCACCCTACTTATCCCTTAAGGTCCTGGAGACTGGATAATGCTGGAGAGTTTATATCGACGGTTTTCGATAAAGTATTGCATGTTGTTTTGGGTTTCTAATTGAACATTGAATTCCCATGTTCACCCCAAATAGCCTCGCCTAGTGATCATAAAGCGCAAATTTAAATGATCACCCGAATTTTGGTAAAAGTACCAAGTTTTCGGTTTTTCTGCCTAGGGCTATGCAATCTTGTACGCAGTTATGTTGGTCCGCCTTGAGGCCCATTGCCACCCAACCTATATGACGTTACAGTTGGTTACTGGGTACGAACCTGACGATTTTCGTATTTACGCATTTGGGTGAGCATTCCATGTGCCCAGTTGCGCCGCCGCAACGTACCACCATGGGTCCTCAAAGAAGGATGTGTATCTTTTGTCGATCATGATTCTCCTTCACACTAGCTCTCTTTGAGCCCTTGCATGCGATCTCTTTACCGCTTATTTGCGGGTTGTCACTTTAATGAGACAATCTTCCCACCGTTAGGGGGAGATAAGAACGTCAACGTTCCTGTAGAACGGCGCGAAGTTGCGTGGACGTTGCCCACTATGTCTCATCTCGATCCCCATACCGCACAAGTGTGATAAGCAAGTGCGATGAATTCTAGATTTCAGAATGTTGCTCCAGACGCATTCCTCTGATCTAGCTAAAGTGACGAGATCATATACCAGCTGCAAATATGCCTGCAAGGATAGACGTACTTAACGGACGTCGAGTCAACATCCCTGGAGGATGTGCCGCCCCTATTGGACGGTTTGGACGCCCCTGTTGGACGGTCTGGTACAACGGCGGATAGCCAATCAATCTGTCTTGGCCTGGAGCACGACAGATCATTCGGTTCGTAGGATTCACTTCCCTAGAAGAGGAAGACACGGCACAACTATGAATCTAAACTCGATCGCTGTCTCAAATCATTTCCATCTCATGAGATTAATCCGGATTACTCCCGAGACATGAAGTTCTTGGTCCAGTATACTAGTTTGGATGAGAAAAATGGAATTGAAATGAGATTATCATCGATGATGTTTTCACTTATATGGTAGCTACCGACATAAATGAAAAGCGACGATATCGAACCGTGTTCCGTTGATTAAGTGACAACGTAGAACTGATTGGACAACTGAGATTACAATCTAGGTCAAATTCCTTACCAAAGTGTGTATTGGACCTGTCGTTCCTACACTGCCCAAGGTAACCCTATTGTGTTACAAGTGGGAAAGGAAGCGTTATGAGATGAATGAAATAGTGCGACGTGATGCACGCCTTACGGCGCAAGGTTTCTCTCAAACGTCCTGTGATTGATAGCAGCATTATGAAATGTGGTTAGTGTTTTCTCCATGGGGATATAGATACGGAGATTTACATGTAAGTTCCCGAAGAATTACATGGACTGGTTCAAAAAGTTCCAAAACCACGGAACACCCTCTTAACTTGTTTTGAGGCGTTCACTTAAATCTGACGGATGTGGTATACCCGTCGAAGTGATTGTTTGATCAGTCAGGGATATGAATTATGCCCTTGCGTGTTAAACTATGAAGTCTATTCCAAATTGCTAGAGTTACAGTTTATGTCGTTAACACGAATCTCACTAAGACTCTGGAAGAGCTTGAGAAAACTGTCTCGCACCCGAAGATGGAATTTGAGATGAAGGATCTTAGGAAAACTCGTTTATGCATTGACCTGAAGTTCAAAGCGTTGTTCTGACGGTACCTTGGTCTACCAGTCAAACTACACTTCAAATGTGTTACCTTTGAGTATACCTTTGATCGTCCATACGTTATATGCAAATGAGACCCTTGAAGAGGTTATGGAATCCGAAATTCCATATCTAAGTTCAACTTTGCGCTTCGTTGTACTTAGCTCATTGTATTTAGACAGGACATCTCCTTCGCTGTTGATCTTGGTAAAGATGCAGCACCGCGCCTACACGCAACCACTGAATTGGTATTAAAGACGTACCCTGAAGGTATTATGAGGGCAAATCCCAACGCATCTTAGCGGATCCGACCCCCCCTGATCCTCGAAATGATGCTTGCCTTGTTGTTATGCTGACGCTGGTTACTTATCAAACCCGCACAAGGCAAAATCCCCAAATGGTTATGTCTTTACCGTTAGGGATATCGCAATATCTTGGAGGCCCATGATATGACCTTAGTTGCGAAATCTTCGAATCGTTCCAAGACTCACCTCACTTCACTACGCCACAAGTGAGACATGGTTAGGAGTTCTTGTTGAGCATGTTCGTAGTACTTGCTGTGTTTTCATCCATCGTTGAGTCCCGACAACGATCCATGAAGACTATGCCGCATGTATCAACCCGACCAAGCCATGATACATCAACGAAGCCAACGCCAAGACATATTGCGTCTACATATACATCAGCAAAGCATCAGGAGATTGAAGTCAAGCAAATCCGTTCCCAAGACAACTTGGCCGATCTCTTCACCAAGTCATTGCCCAAGTCTACTTTCCAGAAGCTCGTCCAAGGAATCGGTATGCGTAAATTATCTGAGTTAAATCGCTTGTAGTTCTCTTATTTAGAAGTTATGTCTAACTCAGGGGGAGTATCTAGAAGTATACTCACATGATCTTAATGTACTCTTTTTCCCTACGATTAGGAGCATTTTTCCCACTGGGTTTTTGCTACCTAACTAGGTTTTAACGAGGCACCCATCCTGGGATGATCATACTCCGTTGAGTTCACTACCTTCGTCCAGTTCGACGAATGTTTTAGACATCATGCATACTTTCTTACTTTTCTCCTTAGTCTATGGGTTTTGCCTATCATGGGTTTTACCATAGCGAGGTTTTTGTGAGTTTTTACAAATGCATACTTCAACATAAATTTGAGACTCGCGAATACCCGTTGTGCCGATGACTTCATCAACTATTCAACCTTATCTGCTGAAGATCTAATGCGATGGTGCTTTGAGTATTTACACACTCAAGGGGGAGTGTTGCAGTCCTATTTAGTATAGGAATGTGATTGTGTAAATCCTAGTAGATTAGGAATGTATCTTATATTCCTATTAGGAGTAGATTACTCATTAAGTATTGTAATCCTTATGGGAAAGGGTTTGTCCTTTCTACCACTATAAATAGAGGCACAATGGGGTGAATAAATCACACCTCACAATTACACATCTCTCATCTTCTCTCTATGTGCCGCACCTCCCTCTCTCTCTAGGCCTCCATAATTGTTCAGTAAATTATGCCTACAACAGTTTTAAATTAATTGTGTCAAACCATACTTATATATCATTTACAACCGAATGAATTAAACATAACTCCTCAATAATTTATTAGTTTTAAGTTTATTGGTTAATTAAAATATCTTTGCTGTTGAATTTGGATCAATTATTGCACTTGAGAAGTCGAACCTCGAAAAAGGCTAAGGAGAAGGCTACATTTTGCCAACCTGATGCCCCTTCAGCCAAATAATGGTCTGGTGAGGCTCCACAGACTTATAACCCAGTCATCGATTGAGATGAGGTTTTTAGCAAGTCATGCCATTTGTTTAGCTTTAGAACCTTTAGCGCTCTCCATTAGACATGACCTAACACCGAAAATATGACATTCCCCACATTAATGATACATGGTTAAATATAAAATAAACTTAAAACAAATAATGTATCGTTAACATAGAACGTCACAACAATTATATATTAGTGTCGTATAAATCTTTCTCCAAATATAAAAATAAGTATATGTACATTGATATGTCGTTTGGACAGCATTCCATATGATAGCTGTGTATTTTAACTCTCTTGCTTGAATGGTCAACAGTAAGTGAGTCTCCAAAAGAGGGGACACGTAGCCGTGGTGGATACTCCACGTAACGGACTCAAATCACATGGCGGTGGCGGTGCTAGTAGCTGAAGAATGTTGACCTGACCTGTCACCTCCGTAGGTCTAGGTCCTCCTCCTCCTCGAAGAAGAAGAAAAAGAAGGAACGACCGCAGGATGGGCGCCTGGGCCCAGAGATGTTTGTATTTAGGTTCATGAAACGGTTTGGGCCACATTATTACGGCTTGGCGTACTCCCCGGCCTGCTGCTATATTGAGCCTATTCAACTGAGTTACCGGAGAGAAATTTGCATGAAGTGACGGTGTCACAAACTTATTTTTATCTCACAGTGACTTGTGTGAAAAGTTAAAATGCATGGTGTCCCAATGATGTATGTAAGTTCTTCTCGAGTTACCGAGAGCTATGTATCCAGTATCGACTTGAATACTTGGCATCAGCAAATAAATGGGTAGGGAGGAACAATGTGATTTTTCGAAAATCCAAAGAACTTTCGTGAATATACAAGCTGGTAGGGAGGAACGAAATTTTGGTACAAATTAGTTTCGTCACTCTATCTATTGTCTTTCTGTCAAATTTTTTGCTAGTACGATGATGTGGCGTGCAAATGGATGGCTCCAACTAGATCACTCATAAAAAACCACTCGCTATATAACATTCAAATATCGTCACTTAAAATTGTTTGCATATATAATTAAATAACGAATTACTCTTTATAATATAAGGACAAAGAAGAAAAAACAACGTAATTTCTCGGTAATTTGAGAGAGGGAATAGCTTTTGAGGAATTTTTTTTTTTTTTTTGGAATAATGGATTTGTCATAATTATGTGGTTTAGTTTTGCTTTTGAAGAGAATCGAACATAAAAAATTTCATTTACACTTGAAAAAAAAATACTATTAGACGGTAGTAGTTAGCGAGTTGAGAGGTTAATTAGTGGAAAGTGGCAATACCGGCCAACTGCCAGGGTCCGCGTTTGCGCAGCCAATGAGAAGCGACGCAGTGTCACCCAACCAATTGAAAGCCTCCACGTAGACAAACCCACGTAGCGTTGGCGCTCCCGCCTATATCAACGGTCTCTTCGCCTTTCCTGAATTGTGGGACTTATTTACCCAAAATTATTCTGCTAATATTCTTCTCGCTTCCTCTTAAACCTTCTCATCTGAAACCCTAATTATCTTGCTTAATTAGAAGAAAAAAAAGAGGGGAAGAGAGAGAGGCCGGATCCGGAGGTATTTCCGGCGACATTTACATATTGGGGGCTGAAATGGAAACGCACGGATCGGGGCTCCGGCGCGTGTTGGTGTTCGGATTCTGCGTCGTCGGAATTTGGTCTGCTTATATCTACCAAGGCGTGCTTCAGGAAACTCTGTAAGTCTTATTTTCTCTTTCTATCTGCATTTGGGGATTTCCCAGATCACGCACCTTTGTTTTGGAGATTTTCAGCTCCTGAAATTGTTTTCCGAATTGATCGATGAAGTTAATCAAAATTGGTGATGTTGTGATCTTTGTTTTTAGGTCCACGAAGCGATTCGGGCCAGATGGGAATAGGTTCGGACACCTTGCGTTCCTCAACTTAGCCCAAAATGTGGTTTGTCTAATCTGGTCATATATAAGTAAGTTTCAATCTCCCTGAAATATCTTGAATTTCTTGTATCGTGGATTGATTGGAGCTGAAAAAACGAATTGGGTGATAATATTGTCATGTGGGTTTCTTTGAATAGTGTTAAAGCTTTGGTCTAGCGGTAATGCTGGAGGTGCGCCTATGTGGACGTACTGGAGTGCCGGGATTACTAACACGATTGGACCCGCTATGGGGATCGAAGCGTTGAAGTATATCAGTTACCCGGCTCAGGTTTGCTTTCCAATTTGGAACCAGTAGCCCAAATGGGCAGCATTAGAGAATATAGTAATGGTTATAGGAAGAATTGATGGTTGTGTGTCCTAGGTCTAGTTTACTTGATTTGAGTTTCTTAGGATCTAATTAGCGAGGAAGCAAATGATTGTCATATATGTTATGGGGCTGTTCATTTCCTCAGGATAAAATCATTGGCAGAAAATGGTTTAGGGCCGACCCCGTTATTTTGGATAAATTAGTTGAGTTGAGTTAATCAGGGTGTTCAATTGGTTGTTGAAGGGATGAGAAGAATGGAGTTTGTGAAAAGTTTCCTTCTTGTGGTTTTTAAGTAATGTCAATTAAAAGGATCTATAGTTTTGGGTATTTAAGCTGTTCTGTTTACTTGCAGGTCTTGGCAAAGTCGTCAAAAATGATTCCAGGTCAGATATTTTCAAGTTTATTACTCTTCTATATCTTACTAAAGCAAGCATGTTACTCATTATTAAGTTCAATTAAGATTGTGGAATATCATACTGATTAGATCAACCTTTAAATTTCGTATATAAATAAGTATTAAATGGTTATTATTTGTATGCAGTGATGCTGATGGGTACTCTAGTCTACGGCAAAAGATACAGCTTTCCTGAATATGTTTGTACTCTCCTTGTTGCCGGAGGGGTATCCATATTTGCACTCTTGAAGGTGAGGGGTGGTGTGTGTGCTTGAGTGTATTTCTTGAGAATGGAACGAGAATTAAATACGTTTTCTCTTTCAATTTTCCTTCTATAAATTGTCCTCAATGAATTTCATGCAATTTATGTTGTTATTCTTATGTTTTTCTCATTCGGTCAATTTCAGACTAGCTCAAAGACGATTAGCAAGTTGGCACACCCAAATGCTCCCCTTGGGTATGGACTATGTTTCCTCAATCTTGCTTTTGATGGATTCACAAATGCTACCCAGGATTCAATAAAAGCAAGGTATACTCCAGAACAACATCATCTTTCTCCTACCATTTAACTAGTTGTTGCCTTCCTGTTATTCACTGACTGGATTCTTGGCGTTATTTAAACTGTTTATCAACATTTGCAACCCCCTGCTTTGGAGAATGCTTGAGGGAGTTTTTATGCCGATCCTCTATATATTGTTTATAGAAATAGATGTGTTAAATTGTTATGTTGAGCCATCCATACGTGATTGATATAGAGAGTTCGGTCTCAAATGTTGTTGCTTTTGTGTTTGCTCAGGTATCCAAAGACGAGCGCTTGGGAAATAATGCTAGGCATGAATTTATGGGGTACCATATACAACATGATCTACATGTTTGGCTGGCCACGTGGCAGCGGATTTGAGGCGGTTCAGTTCTGCAAGCAGCATCCGGAAGCAGCTTGGGACATTTTTCTCTATTGTCTCTGTGGTGCAGTTGGGCAGAACTTCATTTTCCTAACCATAAGTCGTTTCGGTTCCTTAGCTAACACCACCATTACCACAACCCGCAAGTTTGTAAGCATCGTGGTGTCTTCGTTGCTGAGTGGCAATCCCCTGTCAACTAAGCAATGGGGGTCTGTCGTCATGGTGTTTTCTGGGTTGTCGTATCACATCTACCACAAGTGGAGGAAATCGCAGAGAGCGCCGAAGAAGAGAAAGCCAATGTAATAACAATTTTGATCTTACATATTCAAAACCCTTGTTTCCAAAATTTTACATCTCTTGTTCTTTCCCTCCGTAGTCGTATCAAGCTATTTGTAATGTAATTGAGCAGACCCTCTATAGCTAGAGCGAGAGTTTTCTAAACTTTTTGTAATGGAAGTCGCAAGGTAGTAGTAGCCACACCTTGTATTTGTACGGTTTCTCATTAGTAATGTTTTGGTGGCAATCAAAGAGTTGAATTATCGTAATGGAATGGATGTCAAAAACACAACTTCAGAGATGTTGACTGACGAACAAACTATTGAGTGTCGTGGGAAGTGATCAAGGTAATGGAGTCGAAGATGATGGTTCTACTGTGGAGCCTGTTTCGCAAAAAAAAGCTCTCAAAGCGGTGATGGCATTGAATAATTCGAGATGAAAAACTCATACCAGACCTTCTTATCATGTTAAGAAAAGTTAGAGATTAGATCAAAGGTGACATCAATTTCAAGAAGAAACAAACAATGATTGAGTCATTCGAAACATAAGCACTATGTGTCAGAAAATTATTAATTTATATATTACATGAGACCTATATAAATTTTCTATAATGTATTGTCTTAGTAATTTAGCGAATTATTAATTTAGCACGTTATTCTCAAATTAGGACCAGCCAAAAAGATCATTTAACTAAGGTTATTAATTTTATTACTAGTTTATCCTTGAGATCAAAAAATTTTATGTTGGGGTTGAGAGGTCAAAAGTGCCAATTTGTGCTCATATGCCTTCACTCGAGAAAGTTTACAGCAAATTATTACAAGTGCACTTTATTTTGTAGAGGTTTCCCTCCCTCTTTTACCACTTTGCTTTTCCTTTCTTCCTAATCATACTTGTCCTCCACCACCACCACCAAACACAGTTTTTGGTCTCGCTACCCTTCTTCCCCACTTCAACACACTATCAAGACAGAAGAACTGAAGACTGGGAGCTTCCTTCACGACTGCCATAACCCTCTGGTAAGTAAAACCAATGGCTTCCTACTTCCTGGCTCAAATTTTGCCTACTTTTACGCCCATTTTCTTTTCGGATTTCTTGTTCCGTTCCTTATTTTGAATGAAACTCATGCATCCTGCATCTGTGTGCGAGTCGGTTTCTTAGTTTTCTGATGCTGAATGTTCTAACATTACTTCACAGTTCCTAGATGTGTTCATCTTTGACACAAGCGATAGTGGGGGAGGGGAGATTCAAACTCGGCACCTCAGATACAAAGGTAAATATCTTGACCAACTGAACTACGAGCCTCTTGATTAGAGATGTGTTCATCAGTCCATGTCTTAATTCTAGGAAGAAAGAGTAGAACAAAAGAGAGAAGTGCACACCAAAACCAAAACCATTTTCACTCCAAGTACATTAAGTTTTGTTACATCAGAAATCATGGGGGGAAATCAAACCAAAGAAGGAAAAAATATCAACTTATTATGTACCCGTTTTCCGCGCCGGAAAAACGATAAACAGGAATCCACTTGAACTGGTTATTCCTCTCCCTTTTTTTTTCTTGTTTTCTTCTTCTCTTTCTCTCTGTTTTGTTTTGATCATATACTCTAGCGGAAAATATAGGCAAGCTGCCTATGTATACTTACAGTAGTCTTACACTCTTGAATGACTAGGGACATAGCAGGTTCTGTACAACTGTAAAAATCAAGGCCAAAAAATGGAACACTCGGAAAACATATCGGATGACGAGAGAAACTAAAGAATGACACACCAAACACACAAAAAGCGAGTACCGATTGGGAACTCTGCTTAGGTCAAAATAATGCAGAAAACTATGTTAGATACGTTTGCAAATGCTAAAATGCACCATTGCATTCTAGATCTGGGTTTTGGGAAGCAGATCTTTACCTGCCCATTTGTAAAATTTTAGGCTGGAATGGCTGCAATCCTAAGAAAAGAGGAATCGAAAATGGACACGAACTCAATAGGCCATGTAAAATTTCTATATATGAGGTGGTGGATCAGAAAGGTTGGTTATAGACTTTGGAGGAGGGATCGTTTGCAGGGTGGCGGTTGTGAAGGATTGGTGCTTGGGATGGGGCAGGGGGAGTCCTCTCCAAGCGTTTTGAGCAAGAAATTCCTCTCCTGAAAAATTCAACACATAAGTGGTCAGTCTTAATCCATACAATGTCATGCATTCGTACCATAAGAAGTTAAGAACTTGTTCTATGAGGCAAATAAGAAGCCACAGAGACAGAGGTTTCCAAATTTAAGTTTGCAGGTAGAATTTTGGAACAAGGCTGGCTGAGCATGGTTGCCAAACTATTCTAATGTACTTGGATTTCCATAGTTCGTGGTGCATATTGTAAATGAAAGCATAGTTTTGTAGCTCCTAATTTTTTTCTAACTGATGCAAACACTCATCTGTCTAAGATGCCTAGAATCGAATATTTGTGTTCTGCTGTATGTTTTGTTAGCATCACCTGGACTTTGGTTAAGCATTGCATTGCTTCACCTAGATTCCAGCGGGGTGACTTGAAACAATGTTAAGCATCATTACTAATACCACTTCTTCTGCAACCATTAAAACTAATAGCTTATTGTTTAATAGAGTTGAACTTCTGAGACAACTTACACTTTCAGAAAATTTTGGGCTAGGAATTCCTGCTGCCAAGGATCTGAACAATGGGGTAACTTTAATAGGAGAAGTGAACTCTGTATTTGACAACGCAGAAACAACTGCGTAGTCTTTTTTTGCTTCATCACATGATGGAAATATCTCTGCGGAAAGAAAGTTTAGATACGTTATCAGCAAATCTGATCGAGTAGGAAATGTGATCAGCCAACATATCTTATATGTTAATCCATTACCTTGCTTTTCGGAAACAATCCCTTTCTCACAGTCACCAGCATCATTTTGCCCTTCAATAGGAATTGAGTGTGACCCTAGTCGAATCTCCTGATTCGATGAACCTATTTCAACTTCATTTTGTTCCACTTGATAGCATTCTGTTTGTGACAGAAGAGTTGACCCTGTGCTGTACTCGGAACTTCCTGGAGAGTCATCGTATAGATCTGGCTGCCTGCAATGTATATGTCACCAATTAGATAGTGTACAGTGGTTTAAACATGCTCATATAAGAATAGTAGTCTAAGTCACATTGCTTACTGCCACAATGGTCGGCTTCCCTCAGTGGTACTCCTTAAGTCCTCTAACAGATATTTAAGATCTTCGAGTTGAAAATCAAAATCGTCAATTCCATAACTGAGGATGTCACTATCTTTGCTTTGATTCAAGAAATCTTGGAGCACCTGAATATCACATTTGATGTATGTTAGAGGATATGCAGACTCAATTTGGCACCAGACTTGAATCTGTTTTACTCTCTGAATTAGATATGGACGAATCAAGTACTAAAGGCATCTAAATATCACATTCGCAATATATGTGAGTTATATGTATATTTATATGTTCCTACGATTTTTAAAAACCAAGCAATTAAATGTTACTTGCTCAGTCCACAGGACCACAGCAAATGGATAATTATTTCTCACCATCCAAGCATTTTCAAGACTCTGGTCTGTGTTCTCTGAGTTAACTTTTAATGCCAGCGAGCTGAGCAACTCCGCTTGTTGCATCAAAGCAATTATCTTCGGGTCATCCTTCTTGAGAAATGATCCTTGAAACTTGCTATTTTGTACTGCTGATAAATGAAAGTAAGAGTGACCTTAGAGTTCTGTAGTTGAAAACATATAAATCAATGCATAATGAATTTTCAAATGATAAATAGGCCAACTTTCTGCTGACCCAATACAAACAATATGCTTATGTTCTCACTCACACATTTCCTGCAATGTGCTTTTCAGGCATTGTAAAGAAATCTGATGAGTTGCCCAACAAGTTTCAATTTGAGGTGATTTACCATTCCCGGGGACTTCCTTGGTGCCATGCCCGTTATGCTGGTCTTGCAGGTTCTCTATATTGTGAGCATTCTGAATCAACACAGTAAACGGAGGTCTTAGCTGCTGATTTATCTGTCCACACTGCTCAAGTAGTCTGTCCCCAGAGGTGCAATTTTTGGAGAGACTAGGGATGTGGCTTCTCCTGCGTTGCACAAAGAATGAGCTCTACTAGATTGAGCAGTAACCAAATCAACATTTTTGTACATAAAGATGTAATTTTACCTCATCTTCTTAGGAGGTCCTGTTGTTTCTGTTGTTCCATCCGTATTGAATCCATTTCGTATTATGACCCTTTTGTCATTTTGATTAATGTACGAATTTGCATTTTCTTTAGCTAAGGCCTCATATTTTGCTCTCTTCTTGCACAAAGTTGAAAACCGGTTTTTCACGGCATTGTCGGTTCTGCATAAGGAGGACAATATATGAGTGTCATTAGATCGAGCTCAGGTATTTCAGGAGGAGAAGAAAGAAAGCTAATATACCTTCCTGAAACCACCTTTGCTATTTCTGTCCATCTGTTCCCGAATATCTTCTGAGCCTGCAGATCCGATCACCTTGAGCAATTAGGTTTCTACCACATCCAATGATGAGGGTAATAATGTTTAATGCTGAATATACAGTGGTGGTTTTTTCTGTTCAACTTTAGGAAGACATGCAGTGCAATCACCAGGCCTGGCCTACTTGGTCATATTACAGAAAATGATTAAATTCTCAACAATCAAGTTTTGATGATTTATTTTCTCCTTAAACCATTTAAGGATGCATAAAGTGGAGGAAATTCATACTTTTTGACGAGGCAATATTCTAAATTACTCTAATCTACGGCGCACAACCATATTCTAAGCTACTGTCGTCAAGTACCTCGCACAAGAGCATGTCTTCCTCTGGTGACCATCCTCCCTTCTTGAAGTCAGAATTCAAGTATGTGTACCATCTGCAGCATTATTTGTCAAATTTCAGACAAAAAAAAAAAATTAGCAGTCAACAATTAGAACTCAACTCAAACATCAACATTGGGTTTGAAATTACCTTCTCCTGCACTGTCTGGTTGTTTTATCCTTGAATTTAGATGCAATGACAGCCCAACTGCACACAAATTGATCACAAAAACATAGCCTTCAATTAATTTTCTACCCCTAAAATTATAATTTAATTGAATAAATGTAAAGTAAAATTGTAAAACCAACCCAGGTGAGAAAAACACGAAACTTACTTTTCTGCTCCATGGAGGCTAATTTGATTCCTCAGTATGTCATCCTCCTGCAACTCAAAAAAACAACCGAAACCCATGTCAGAAATAAACCAAAGAAACATGATTGGGTGTCTTGATCAAAACCCAGAACTCAAAACAATCCAATGAGAGAGAGAGAGAGAGAGAGAGAGAGAGAGAGAGAGAGAGAGACAGAGAGACTGAGAGACAGAGACAGAGAGATGAAAAGACCACCTCTTGAGACCAAGTGACGATATGGCGCTCCTTCTTCTTTGACTCCTCCTGCGGCATTTGGGTTTTTAATTTCGCCTCTCTCTCTCACTCTATCTCACAGTTCCTCACTCCTCAGTCTCTCTCTCTCTCTCTTACGCTCCCGGATGATCCCTTTATCCAAACCAAGTTGCATAATACTACTAAAGCCAGAGTCTTTTTCAGCTATATAATAAAATAGTCAAACCCCAATAGAAAGCCACACCCCAAAAGCTATCCAATCTCCTTCCTGGATTGGATTTAATCGCCTCGGATTCTAACTTTTCAGCCGCACCCCCTTTGGAGTTTGGAGTTTATATCACAAAGATATGCTCAAACAGTGCATATACTTGTAAAAACAGATTAGATTGGATCCGAGTATTCGTATTTGTACCGATTTCAAACAATTTACAAAGATTTTGGGATGAAAATACGATCAGGGGTCGTGAGAGTTTTGGGGTGGGACTGGACAGAACAGTGAGAGGATGGACTGGAGAGAGGAGGAGAGGGGAGAGCTTTTTTCAAAGTTTCTGTATCTTGACAACTAATAAACTTACAAGGGACTGCAAGTCTGGAAAAATCGTATATTTTAATGAATAAAAAATAAATAAAAACCAACGGATTGCTTGGTTGCTTTAGTTTATAGTGCGCGGGTATGAGCGCAAGTTTGAAAAATAACGCTGAATTCCATGAGATAACATTAATGCATGAGTGATGCTGGTGTAGACTTAAGCCCACAGGGCCACACACACACCACCACCACACTATTATTTTTTAATTTTTAAATTCATATCATTAGGGGTTAAATACAAATTTGGACCCTATACTTTTGATATGGTCTACTTTGATCCCTATTTTCCGTCCCAGATTAGTCTTCGAACTTTTTTAAGTGTGTCTAACAAACAACGGAATTGGATCTGTTCCGAACCTTAGTGTCTGAAGCTTTCAAATCAAGGAATTTGGGATGCTGATTGGTGTGCAAGTCAAATCAAGATTGTTGATTGTGTGTGGTGGGCTAGAAAAATAAATTAATGGAGACCGTTTGATTAAATTTGTGCGGCCCAGATTGCTTGAATTGAAGGCTCCAGACACTAAGGTCCGGAGCGGATCCAATTTCGCAAACAATGACTTCAAATATAAATTCTTACTTTCATTTCAATCAAGTCACCAACATCCAAGCTCCTAGTTTACATTAGAGGCGAGCTCATTGCCTTCACATTTTGCCCTATGATAGCTTCCCGTATTATTGAATGTTACACATGTTTCACTTTCTTGTCAATGCGTGGATTTTCACTATTTCATTTCTTATGAATGTAAGATGGTTGGTAGGATAAGGTAGGAAAAACTCTGAAAAAATGGAAGAAATAAGCTGAAAGGGATTTAATTTGTGTGATATAACCAGACTTTCTTTCACAACATTGAAAATGTGTATGTACACTTTCGCTTATGTCCATTTTTTCAAAACATTCAGAGCGTTTTGATTTGTTGGTTTCAAATTTTTGAATACGCTTTTCTTTATAAAGGGGACGTGACCATCTTCGTGACCTAACCTTCCCATTTAGTCACACAAAATTCACTCTCACTCAAAAGGGCAGCCTCAAATTTCCATTTTAATTCAATGCTTCCTCTTTTCGTTTTATTATTTTCATCACATAAATCTTGCTATTTCTTTTCCCACCACCTTCAATTTTACTGTGATTTCAATTGGCCTTTCTTCATTCCCACGCGTTTGTTAAACTCGTGTCCAGAAACTTCTGTTTCCATTGGTTCCAAACTTCCAACCCCCACATGCATGTGTACCGATGGGACGCGTCCCAGCACTCGAACTTCAGTTTTACATTGGCCTTGAATGATTTTTCAATGTGTCGAAAAGACGATTTTGCATACTAAGTGTTAAATACAATTAGTTGAATACTTAAAAAAAAATTCAACCACTTATATTATAGCATTTGATATATCAAATTATGTTCCCAGCACACTGAAAAATTCTCAATAGCTTAGCATGCAGCTTCCTTTGGTTTCTCTTTTACTCCACGTTTAATATTAAACGCGAATTCGTTTTGAAAATTAAAAGTTGAATTATTTTTTATATCCTCGTAGGAATTGTCTAGAAGTATGCACGCATGCTTCATGAATCATGTTAATTAAGGGTGTTTTTAATCAGTTATCAGAGGATTTTGATTGCATCACTAGATTTCCCCTAATTTGTTCTTATCAAAAAGGTTTACTTACATAATTACTCTTGAACCAAGTATTTATAAGTTAAAGATACGGTTTAATGTGATGGAGTATCCTATCAATATTACAGAATATATTCATTATGTTGTACATATACACTGTTGCATTGTGTGCTGCCACAACAATATATTTTGTATGACATGTCATACTATAGGTACCGTTTGGTAAGTAGGACGGGACGGGACGGAATGGTATGAGGCGTTCCGTCCCACGTTTGGTGCGCCTAAAATGGGTGGAACGAGCTGTTCCACGGGACGAGTTTTGGATGAATTTTCGTTCCGCCTCACCCCTCTGGAACGACTCGTTCCACATCCGTGGAACACAAAATTATAACCTCTCCATCTCCTTCTTCTTCCTCCTCATTTCCATCCGAGGGCATCTTTGCTCCTTCTCCGTTCCGTCCCGTCCCGTCCCGTCCCGTCCCGTCCCGTCTGCATACCAAACAGTACCATATAGAACAACGTACAATATGCAAGCACCATTTTAACCTTTAGACGTAACAAACTCACCATTTATCTCTCCTTAGGCTCCATTTGATACTCGGGAAGAAATTGATGGAAAAATCAAAGAAAAATTAATTAAAATGACTTGAAAACTTTGAGTTTAATAATAAGGACAAAATAAATTGTAAAGTGAATAGTATTAAGATTGACTTTTTAGTGTAAAAATATAATTTTTTCGTTAAAGTTCCCAAAAATCAATCCCTATGTAATTTTCTAGGGGATATATAATTTTATTTATTTTTCCATCTTTAATTGGCACAATAATAATATAAAATATTTATCTTTCCCAATATACCCCTACTTAACAGTGCCATTATTATTTATTAAAGAGTGCAAATTTGTCATAAGCAGGTGTGATTAATGCTTTTCTTGGTCTCCTATGGGAAGGAAAAATGAAGCAAGATGAACGGAGGGTTTCGTTTATCTCCCTATTTTCCCACGAGCTAGGAAACTTTTCTCAAGGCTGGACATGCCAAACATGGGAAAATAAATGATTTCCCATTACCTAAGTCCATTTTTCTGCAAACCAAACGTCTCCTTATGATATGGGGAATGTTAGGTAAACAAAATTTGTACACTAAATTTACAAATTAAATGACGTGTCACCAATAAAAAATAAGTACTTTTATCAACACTTAACTAATAATTCAATCATCAACTTTTATATCATTTAATTTCAAAATTTAGTCTTCCTAGCTTACCCTATATATATTAATAGGAATTTTTTTGAAATGTCATATGAACATGTACACCTTTTTCAATTTGTCATATAAACTAAAATTTTAAGTAATTTGTCATACCAACTTTCCAAAATCATCAATTTGTCATCTTACCCTAACTCTGGTAAGTTTTTCATCCAAAATAAGTCATGTGAGAGGCACATGAATTGTGTTCAGGATTATTTCTATTATTTTAAGGTCTTTTTACAAGTTCTTTATTTTTCTTTAGTAAAACCCTTAAATTTTGTGTTCGATGGTATTCATGTGGATCGTTGTGTTCGAGCAATGTATATGCATCTACAACTCCAATTCTGGCACCAAACCTCAACTCGTTTGTCATATAACAGAGCCCATATAAAATTCGATTTCATGACACACTAACCGAACACACCCACTCGTGTATCTTAACATATTTTGAGCAACCAAACGAGAATGCAATGCATGATCATTTCATTGTTACCATATCAAAAATATTGTTCCATTGCTTGATTATGTTCAAAATCAAAAACACCAAATACTGAGGAAATATTTCTTTAAGTTCACAACATTGTCTTCATAAAAAAAATGACACTAACAAAATGTCTAACTGACAGAAACCCTAGAATTGTGGATTTAGAAACTTTAGAATTGTTTTGAACGAATGCAACTTAATAGAAGGAAGTGAGGTGTTAAAATGACATAAATAACTTTAAGCACAAGTCATGTGCCACACACATGGCTTATTTTGGATGAAAAATTTAACGGAATTCGGATAAGATGACAAATTGATGATTTTGGAAAGTTGGTATAACAAATTGCTCAAAATTTTAGTTTATATGACAAATTGAAACATTGCAAATAATGTAACTCCACTTTAACTCAATAGTGTTATCAATTATCAATGCAATTAACAAACAGTTAAATTAAATTTAGAGTCAATACAGCTAGCCCTAAGAACTAGTTTACACCATAATTTGTATATACAAATTAATCAGAAATTGGGCACCCTCTCATGCAATATATGTGTGTGTACATACAAAGTCAAAAAGAAAATCCAGGAACGGATAAGCCAAAGGGGCAGCAGCCAGCAGCTTGCTGTTAATTTGGACCCTTTTCTATATGTACTCCATGAAAAAGGACAAACACTTTCAAAATTGATGAGTAAAATAGGAGAGAAATCAGAAAAATATAACCTCACATTTCTCTCTGCGAAGTGACAGAAACCTAACTATATTCATAGCAAATCTAACTTTAGATTTAAGCTTTGTTATTTTAGACTGAAAATCCATGTGGGCCTCAAATTAAGTAGCCGACTGGTTGCTGGCGATCATATTATAAATCCAAAATATTTACACATTTAACTAATAGTTTCACATTTCCATATTACGCTTCCATTACTTTGACAGCATCTTACTCTAATTATTAGCAAAATGATAAGATCACTGTACTGCTGGCGTATAGGAGTTGCTGAACTTCTAACATAAGTGGTTAAGATATTATTATGAAATTTTGTGTTCGACTCGACTGCTCTAACCCTAATCACACTGGTATAAGATTTTGTTGTAAATCAAACATTGATCAAATGATATTTTGAATGAGAGATGCTAAGAAGACTCTCTTAAAAGTGAGATTCTTTATAAACTTTCTGTCATCTCATATTTTAGCACAATGTATTATAATGTTGACATAAAAATTAATGATAAATTGTGAAGTAACAGAGAGTCTATAAAAAGCCTCACTTTGAGAGGAAAATTAGCATTTCTCTATTCTGATTTTACATTGTTTTTGCAAAGTATAAACATCCATCCATTCCTTTGTCTAAGGAAAGGAAAACATTTATCCGTATATTATACAGACTAAACATTTACTTATTCCTTTAACCCAACTGACCTTTTCTACTTGGTAACTTTTGCCAGGTGGGCAAGTCCGCGATCCGCCACGTGGACCAGTAAAAGTTAAATGCCTAATCCTGTCGGACTTTTGAAATCTTCAATTAGTGGAGCCCTACAAACGGCAAAAAACCAGAAATGGGCATCTCAATGGTCTCTTTCTTGACAACGAAGTCTCCCGCCAAAAACATGCTATTTTTTTTTTCCCAAATCAAAAACATGCTATTGATTCAAGGAAGAATGCCCACGCTACTCACTCTGCATACTTTTGAGAATAATGGTGCAATCAGAGTGAAAGAAGGGAATGTGAGACATGTATCATATTTATATCAATGGATACACGTATATGTTATGAATACATTTAAACGCAAGGAAATGATTTTATACACCATTTTTCTCACTTTAACAAATAAAAAAGAATCATTTGAAAGAATTAAAAGGGAGTGTACAGAAATCACTCCCGTTAGACAAACTTTTAGGAAAGGAAATCTAAAAATGTTCATGTAAAATGGAGATAGTGGGAGAATGTACTTAGCTGGGTAGAGACCCTAGAGGGGCGGTGGTATTTGTCCCACAGCCAGCCATAAAAATGATGGGCAAAGACCCAGAAAAGGAAAAAAAGACCGACCTTGTGGACCCCTATGTAAAAACTAATTTTTTTTTTTTTTTTAGGCGAACATGTAAAAACTAATTTGCACTATTGCTACATGAATATATTAGATGCTCTTTAAAAGTTTCAAAGATTTTAGAACAAATACGTACGTACATATATGTAACGTACAATCCAAGGACTATGCATGAAACCCTAATATTCAAAAAGAAAAGTCCCCTCCCTCTTCGATCATCTTCCACCCATCGTGCCTTCATTTTGTCATTTTTCAGCTGTGATTGAAACTTGAAAGTGAAACCTTTCATTTTTTTTTTCTTGGCCTGCCTGCCTCGACTTAGATGTGCGTGGCTCATATGTAATCACTTTATTATCTTTTGACGCTTAGCTAGATTACTGTTATGCTGGTATGATCGTCACCTTTGACAAATTTCACGCGGTTTTATCAGAATTTAGGTCCATTTGGTCCCATCGTCATGGGATGCAAGTAAAAAAAAGTATAGCATGCGTGTATGCCTTCTTATATTTTTGGTCGTCAATTACCTTATTAATATTGTACGTTTAATTTCTAAGCAATGGCAAATCTGAAACCAGTAGGGCATGCTTTGGCACATCATATATATATATATATATATATATATATATAGACACACGCACACACTAGATTTGAAGATGGTATGTGTTTGCGTATGAATGGTTACGATTTCAACGTTGCACAAGACAATAGGTGGTCTCGTCCCTCTCAATTCAATGCCCTGCGGGTAACCTAGAAAACTTTAGATAAAAAAAATGAATTTGACAAAGTCTAGGCATTTCCCTTTCCCCACATCCATAATCTAACAAATAAAATAGTTTATTGATAGATATGAATTTTGAGGATCAAAAGTCATAATTGCAATAACATTATTTCAAAAAACATATCTCTCCTTTGTTATTTAAATTTAAATTAAACACTTCTACCTTATTCATCATTAACCAATGCACTCATTTGTATAATAAAAAAATGCTCATATTATATTCTTCATTTCTTTTATGAATAAGGTTAATAGTTTAACATGCTATATATTGTAAGAAGTTATAAGCACAACCATGTATAGAGTTACAGTTACAGAGTACATGCTTCGTGACTAAAGTTGAAGACTTACCTGAGGAAGAAACAGCCATGGCAGCTACAGTTTCGAGGATAGTCTTCTATACTCAAACAGCCAAGAGCCCTAGCTAACAAGTGGGTTTGTAGCAAGGAAAGACTTGCCAAATTATAGCATGTTAAACTATTAACCTTATTCATAAAAGAAATGAAGAATATAATATATAAAAAAAAAACAAAGATGTATATATGCTACCAAACTATCAATACAAAACAAATAGCCAAATAAAACATATCAAATCGAAGGAAAGACTTTCCTTTCGTTTCGTAAACCCTAATTATACTCATTCCACTAAGGCACTTAAACCTTAACATAAACCAAAACCAAAATCTTGCAAGGTATAATGTTGTCTGCAGCGGAGCTTAATTTGGTAGGGAAGAGAGGCCCAAGTTCCCAAAGAGATTGATATTTGATTAGATGGGGTGGGGGCACTGGGGCTTCCCCCTTACCCCTTCATTATATTTTGCATATTCTTTTCAGAAAACTCTCATCATATAATATATGGGTCGTTACTCGTTAGTCATCACCGTCATCCCAACTGAGCGGCCACCCAATCAATTACTACGCGCCAAGTGTCCCCCCGCTCTCCCTGCCTTGCTTTAATTCTTTTTCCCCTTCAAAGCAAAAAAATAGAAAATGAAAAACATGGGCCAATTTTGAGGCTCCCGTTCTCAACAAAAGGGCATTTGGTGTATCATTGGCTACTAAATATTCAATTAGCTTATCATAACTTACTTTTGCTTTGGCCTTGTCTTACAGTGATGTGCCACGATGGAGGGCTATTATAGCTTTTAACTTGTTATGCTTTTCATCATTTCATTTTATTTTCGCTTAGAATGATGATTTTAATTTTATTAGAACTGGGCAAATTGCACATATATATATGTGTAGTTACATTAATAAATATTCTTAGGAAAGTGATTTTTCACACTTCTTTTCTCTTCTTATAAATCATAATCATTTCTGACATTTAGATTGAATGACTAAAAAGAAAATCATTGAATCAACTAAATAGGTTCTGCAGTTGGAAAAAAAAAATATGCATGTGGATCAGTTCGCTTCATTTTATCTTATTAGCTATTGTCCTCCTTTTTTTACGTTCATATAAACGAGTTTGTATATAATTTGAGTTTTCACATAACTGTGTATAAAAAATAAAAATAAAAACTCTTAAACAGATTCCTTACTTTAGTATATTAGTGGTTGAGAGTACAAATCTCACATTGAGAAAAAGGGAATATTGCATGTATTTCTAAGTTAATTGGGCTACTCTTCATATTGTCCATTGATTTTATGATAGAACTCAACGTTCTTCGTAGTATCAAAGCATGTTGTCATGTGTGTGAAGCCCAATAGTCACACGTGCTCCACATCACCCAATTCATGAGGGGGCATGTGAGGATGTGAAGGTTTAAGAGTCTCCCATCGGTGAAAAAAGAAACTTTACAAGGGCTTATAAGAAAAGTTGGGGTTTCACCATACAACTATTTGGCAATACGAGAAGTCGTTCAATTACTTATAAGCGTCTCTCAACCAACCCCCGTCATGTATGACATTTTCAAGTTTAGCACGTGGACAACGCATATCAAGTGACATAGCATGTAGAGTTGTTAGGTTTCACACAAATGACAACCTGCTTTGATACCATGCAGAAAGTCAGGTTCAAGCATAAAACCAACTAACAATTTGAGGAGTAGCTCAACTTACTTATAAGCCCTTTTGAAATTTCTCCTTTCACCTATTTAACCTTCACATCCTCACACTACCATATATGTACTTTCCAAAACCAAAAGAAGGGGGCAAAACATTTACTAACTTTGCTTTATGGGTTTGTTCGAGCACGTTTGCTGGGTTAAAAGTTCCATTTTGATTAAACAATTTCTACATATTTCCCACGAAAAGGGTCCATAATCAATCCTTTTAGTTTCCATTTTCAAAGAATATAAAAAAAAAAGGCAAGGAAAAGAAAAGAAAAGAGAGAACAATTTAAAAAAGTTTTACAAACACTAAAAAAAAAAAGTTTGCCTAGAACACTTTATTACTTCTTCAAAATTTGTAATAATATAATATAAACACTAGTTAAGTTGGATATATATAGATAATGTACATATAAAAGGAGGTTAATTATACTTAAACATGTTTAGGCCCCTCATCATGCGTTAAGACGTGAGTATCGAAACATTATGTATTCCTTTGTCACTTGGTCTAAATGTTTTTCGGAAGGTAATTAATCTAAAAGATTAAAACAACTTTCCAGTCTTTACTTGCCAAACTGCATTCGCTTTTCAATAAAACGCACCGTGCTTAATTCTTTGGTAAGTACATGTTAATTCGTCTTGTTGTTTGTGTTAGAGGGCCCGATTTGGGATTTGCTTAGCGCTCCCTTAATGTATCTTTTTTTTACGAAATCAAGCTAGACTTATCGAAAAGATGACATGAAGGTCGAAAAAGAAGGCTGAAAAAAAAAGAGAGGTGATTTACCCTACAAATAAAGTTTGATGTTGAATACTTAATCAACAAAAGCACTAAGAAAGAGTACAAAATAACTTTTTACAATTTGTCCTTTATAATTTCATTCTTTACTTCTTGGCAAAATTCCCTGTTCTTAATTGATCACGTCAATATTTGCAGTAGTGTCGTGTTGCTTTCTCCAGTTTGTAATGAGTAGGAGCCGCGCATTCAATATAGAACTTTGAATGCAGATATCAAGAGAGCTCTTGAATCCTATGTTTGCCAATTTTACAAACGAAGTTCCCGATAAATTAAAAACATACACGCATATATATACATACATATATATACACACACACACACACAAGAGCGCTCAAGTGTTAATCGGTTTGTAAATTTATATGATTTGGGGAACTTTGACTCTTAAAATACAGTAAACCTTAAGCTCTAGCATGCATACCACCTTGTTCTAGGGTTTGTTTTTGAAATGACAACTGAAGGATGATACTATTTCATGGGTGGCAAAATATTCCTTGACTGATGGCCGATCCCATGTAAAAAGTAAAGGAAAAAACATAGGGGCAAACGCCCCATGTGTGGAAGAAAAAGTTTGGAGCATATGGAAAAAATTTATCTATTTTTAGCTTTATGTGAATGTTGCGGTTCTTATTGCTTGGGATTCCTACATGCTTGTGGGCTGTGGGAACCCATTTTGGATATTAGAGCCACCTTTTAAAGAGAGCCTCTGGATTTTATCTTCCCTCACTTTCTCTCCGTATCTTTAACATAAACTACGCTTTCTTGCAAAGAGAAAGGGTTTCAGGAATCCTATGCCCTTCCTTAATTATATTCCCATAGTTTGGTTCTTATTGCTGTGTCCCTTTTAAGGGAATGAGACCCATTCCGAATCTCTATGTCTGAAGCATGCAGACCAACTTATTAAGAGATCTGGATCTCTCAGTCCATGAACTCCGAACACATAGATCCGAAGTGAATCCCTTTTAAGATTACAAGATTCCCATCCCATCCCTATGTTATACTCATTCTATAAAATTCTACATATTGGTATAGCTAGGGTTTTCTTTGAATACTTACTATTTTCCGTATAGCTAGGGTTTCTTTGAATACTTACTATTTTCCTTAATTAAACTTATTAGTGGTTAATGAATTTATAGTTCAAACTTAATGCTTTGACCATTTCATGATAATCTTAAACGATCGATGCAGTCAAACACCAGATATAGATTAAACAAGTTTCATTGCTTAATGCACTAAATTGAAGCGTTACCTTTATTTTAATTAATGAAATGAACCTATGAGCTTTTCTTAAGTCTGAATTTATTTAACACCCATTGTTTGATTCATGATGGAGAATTGGAGATGCTTGATGACCTACCTAGCTATATATATATGATCGACCTCAGAGTCTAATTATTTAAGATATTTAGGAAATTAGGTGCTAAACAAAGACTAAGACCAGTTTGATTTGAATTGCAGGCCCCCTGTGATTTGGATGATATTGTAATCTAAGGTAGAAATTAGGTGCTAAAAAAAGGATTTGGTTGCTCTAGTCAAGCCCACAGCTGCACCACTTGAATTTCCCGCCACAATGTTGGAGTGTGTTACGTGTATACACTTGAGTTGTGTGTCTAAGTGGCTTGGAACTTGTGGAAATACTAGATTGGCAAACTAATGAGTATTTCGATTAGAATAATACTCCTTGTGTTTGTGCGTGCGCTTTCTCCATTGATGTGGCAATTAAGTTTCAAATCCTTTTTGTTTTTATATAAACAACCTTTGTTTATGAAATTTTCTCATCTAACAAAGTAAAGATAAGATGCCACTAAACTAAATGATAACTTCATTTTTTTTATATGCTAAGCATTTTTTTGGTGGGATTCTTTATGTGTAGAACAGATGACTGAGTCCAACTCGCAGCTTCTCGTCGTGATATATGGGCAATGCATTTGAGGCCACAACTTTCATTTATTAGGTCAAAACTGAAAGGTTTCAAGTTATGTTAGTGTTTTAGGTAGCTAAATAAACATCTTTAACTTTGCTGTTACGATTGTCATTTAATGTTAAACTTTGAGGATTCTCTCATATTTTTCACAGTGGACACCTCATTTCTATGTTTTAAGATTATTTTTAAAATTTCCCTTATTTACTACGTTGCATAAATAAGGCTTATTTATTCGAAAGAACTTATCCATGTTTTGTTGCTAACAAAGACGTGCTATCCACATACTCTATTTTACTTCTCACACACTCTTGATAATTTATGTTCGTTGATCTTCTTTAATTCATCCATCCGACAGCTGAAAATTAAAAAAATGTTTGAAAAGTAAAATGAGATGGGTAAATCTCACACCCCGCTAACAAAAATGAATTTAGGAAGTTGGCCCTGATCATCAAAAAATGTGAAGCTACTGTTACCTTCAGAAACAAGTGTGGCCAATATACATAAATAAAACCTGCAAAGGGCTAAAGGGGACCTGAGGGGTTAAGCACACTCTGTCATATATAATTAGGAATGGGGGTCTCTCTCTCTCTCTCTTTAGCATCTTTCAATAAAGATGGTGTTTTTTCAGAGAGGAGCTTTGCTCACCTAGCTGGGAGGTCCTCCCTCTGCCTTGCGACATGACAGCACCTTCCGCAACTCTTTCATTCTTTCGGATCCTTACCCCCCAAACCCACACTCATACATGTGTTTGCTTTTTCTGAGGAAACCAAATCAAGAAAAATGGCAGAAAAAAAAAGAAGAGAGAACTGCAATCTGTATGGTCAAAAGTTTTCCAATGGAGCAGTATAACCCTAGCTTGATGATCAGTTTCCTTTGTGACCCGCCCGAGCATGTAGGGATATGACAAAGCTATGGGTGAAGTTTTTGTTTAAAATGTACCATTTCAAGTATTATATATAATATGGATGAGCGATATTGTTAATATTTTTTACTTTTAGAATATATTAATAAAAATAAATATACATGTTATAATTTAAGTAAAATAATAATACTACGTAGAATATACTGAAAAGTCTCCTTAATATATAGAAACTAAATAAATCGAACTGGCAAAATGTGTCAGCCGTCCTACAAAAAACCCTACTAGCAGTGTGGATTATTTTTCTTGAAAGATTAGATTGGGAGTGTCGATTATTATTACTAGGGGCCATAATGTATTGCTTTCATTTGGTAGCCATGGATTAGGACCTTAATTGGTAGACCAATGGCATAGAGTGAAGAGTAATGCACACCTCCACTGTCACAATATTTCAAATTGAAATTCCATGCATTGTCATGTTCTCAAATATAGAAATATTTTTTAAAGCTACCTTAACAACCTTTTTTTTTTTAAGAACTGGTTTACTTCATAATAAAAATGCTTACATATATATTGCTTGCCATGTATAATATATTTCGCATATTTCTGGCTTAGTCGATCGGCATGCCATATATGTATATACATATGTGCGTGGTGCACCTTGGTTACGTATGTGTCCTACGATTCATGCATGGTTGATGGATGCTAGTCGAAATGCTGGCATGCATGGGTGAAGACGTCATGAAAAAACCAAGGATTAATTAGGGCTAGCTAATGAAGTTTTACTAATTAATTAGGATCTTAATTCTTGATCATATTTGAGAAACTTCAGAGAAGGTCTCCAAAGATCGTACTTCCTCAACCCCACTCGATTCGTGTCACTCATTATTCCTGGTGGTTGAGGGAATATTAAAAGCTGAGGTAAAGATCGATGCTGGTGGTGACTGGTGTCAGGCAAGCTCAAACAAAGAAGGGGATTGTAGGACTAAATTCTAAGTACTGCTGCTGGAGCCTGGGGATATGAACACTATTGGTTGTGTTGGATGATTGCTCACTTTCTACAGTGTTCAACTTTTTATGAGTTTTTGTCAGAGCCTGTGAAGTTTCATAGCTCCTCCCACATACATTCATGTATGTAATTGAGTAGCCCAGTTGGTTTATTTGATTGAGGGTTTTAAAAGTTTATTTATAACTGAAGTTCGCGTCTGTGAAAATCAAAGATTCCCTCTCAAAGTCCCCATTGGGCCCCCAGGGAGCACTATAACTGAGTCACAAATCAAGTTGCAAGATCATGTTTGATGTCTCTTTTCTTCACCCAATTACTACATGGCATTTTAATTCTCATTGGCCTTGTAAAAATAAAGCATCGATCGAGCCAGCAAGACACCGTTGCGTGATGATACTAAGAACAAAGAAAGAAGAAAACAAGTAAGAAAAAAGAACCGTACACAGCAGAAAATATGGGGCTAACAAAAACAAACGTTCCCCCCCCCACTGCCGAAGGCTATAAAATGCATGTGGGCTAAGGGATATTGACGTGCAGACCCTGTTTATGAACAAAATATTCGGTCTCCACCTACCACCTACCACCTACCACCCATGCGCAGGCCATGCATGTCAACAACCAGCCTACTCAAAACCAACTTTGAACATGCATGTTTACGATAAGTGAAAATCACAAGTTAATCATGCTGTAATCACATGTGATTAATTAATTGCTATGATTTAACTCATCTCCAAGACTCCAATTCTCAAACTCTGAGCAGCACGTCCACCAATTGGTCTTGTAATAAAGGAAAACGACTTCCATAGAACCAGACACCACGGTGATGAAGCGTTGAACCCATTTCATAAAAGTCATTCTCATAATTAAGATTGGAAATGTTATGGTTCACCTACCAGTCTACAACTACCAAAATTTGGTAGCTGGTGTGGTAAAGACATGGATGGACACTAATAAGGCAAATTAAAGATGAAATAATATGTTTGAGATTTGAGAGTGACAGAATTAAAGAAGCTTTATTTTTTATTTTTTATTTTTTGAATGAAAGAAGCTTTATTTTTACATATAAAAGAAGTTAAAACGATTAAAAACAAAAAAAAAACAAATATTGAAGTGACAGGACGTGAAACCTAATGAGTGTATATGGTGACCCATCAACAGTTTAAAATTAGACGAAGATAAGATTTTGGGGCTATTTTTCGGCTTTTGCTTTCTCATTTGCTGACAAATAATGGCCAATGGCTCATCAGAAGAAGCACCCCCACCCCACGCCTGTATTTGGGTGGGCCAAGACAAAAGCTAAAGTCTGACATACCGGGCCTTGCCGCGGTTCAAAGGCCCATAACTGGCCTGGATACTCCAAGCTACCTAACAGTTGGGTTTTTTTATCTTCAAATTTTCTTGATTTTTCTGTTTGCAGGTCTCAGTAACAGGTGTTGGATCACTGGCCCCATCAATCGGAAATCCAACATTTGTTACGTGCAAGTCATCGTCTAAGTCGATTTTTTTTTCAAATTTTGTGTATGTACGATCGAACAAGCGTTTCTCTGAATTTTCTGTATATCTACTTGCAGTGTGTTGTTACCACCACACGTGAAGAAACAATTTATGGGCACCCTAGATTATATTGTGATGGAAATGATTTCTGCCCACTGATCTTCTCATTACATTCAAAAAATTTGATACAGTATTTACATGTATTTAATACAATTACCATATCAACTGTGGATTGTAATTTTATTAAATACATTTACATATATATATTTGCATGAAATTAAACCCTTTAATAATTAAACTAAATTAAATTAAAAGCCCTTGGCTCCCGTTTCCTTCAATACGGCGGGCTTTTCAGCCAAAGAGAGGCAATACTTGGCGATCTCTCTGAACTTGGGCACACTCCTCAGGTCAACCTTGGTGCCGTCTCTGAGGGTGATGATAATATCACCCCACTCGCCGATGAAACGTGGCACCACCTGGACATCCTTGATCACCTTGTACGAGAAATCGCTCCTATCCTGACCAGTAAGTCCCGAGATTACCGTCACCCGTAGGTCGGTGAACCTGTACCTCAAAAACAATGCCCTGAAGACCGCAGCTAAAGTCAAGGGCAGCCAGAGAAGAGTGAAACCCAGGATAAGGTTGGCCAGGAGGTCACCGTAGTGCGCTCCGCCATCGAAGTAGATGGTTTCCGTCGTGGGTTTCTTGGAGGTGTCGGTGGCGGTGCTGTTGCTGGGTTTGTCGGTTGGGGTGGATACGTTGAGTCTGGTGACTGGTCTGTTGGAACTGAGAGTGTTGGGTTTGGTGAGGGAGTTAGGGAAGGGTAATTTAGAGGAGAGGTGTAGAGAGTGGTGGTGGTGGTGGACTGAGGAGGAAGTGGTGGTGGTGGTGGTGGTGGTGGGGGAGAGGATGGGGGTGGAGGCCATTGGGCTTATCAGTTAGTAGTTAGAAATTTGAGAAAGAGAAGATAGAGAAAAGGGAAGGAGGCAAGTATGGATTGGGTTGGTTGGTAGTAGATGGAATTGTGTGTTTCAGATTTTTTGTGCTGCCCTAAATTTTATTTTAATGATTTAAAATATTTTAATATATTATTCATAAATTATTTTTCTGGTGATATTATTTGTTATTGTACTCATTTTTCCGTTGAATTAAGATAGAACAATATGTTACTCCAATTTTTTTTTTTTTTTGACCATTGGATTTAGGAGGACAGGACCGCAGCTTATCAACCATTTAAATGACACAAAATGAATAAATCCAAACAAAATCCTTTTTAAGTGGCCATATATCACCACTAAATTAAAAAATAAAAATTAAATGACTGCATAAATTCAAACTCTGTCAGTGACTAATTTAATATATAATCTAATAAAATTCATCGTTTGACAAAAAAATTAAAAAAATAAAAATAAATAAAAAAAACCTTGCTTTTGTAGCCTTATTTGGGCCCGCCATAAAATTAAATGCAGTTGGACCAAACTTGCATACAAATTCGAACACAAACGGGCAAAAGCCCAAACTTGAACAACATCAGAGCAATAGGCTTAGGCCCAAACTTAATTTTCTTGCCTCTATTAACACCCAAATTTTCTATTAATTAACCTAATTATTTTAAAGAATTGTTATTAACATTCCGAAAATATCATTTTGTAATCTCACAAGTATATTTTTCTTTTTAAATATATAAATTTTGGAGTGTGAACAAGAATTTTAGAGTGTCAATAACAATATCATTATTTTATTGAATTTATACTTCATTTTTGTCTCTCTTTATTTTTAATTTTTTTTTGTATTTTTCAAATGGTTTGGATCAACTTCGAACTAAGATACAAATTATTGTTCCATGTGGAATGGTAATACATAGTCCTCCCAGAAATCTAAAATATTTAAGTCGTCTTCTAAAAAAGTCACTGCAAAAATATTATTTTATCTGTTGCCAGAGCTTCAAATCCAATCCATGGTTAATCTCAACATAAATAAATACACAAAGCACTTCCAAACATATTTTAAAACGCAATAATGCATAATTATTTTTTAAAGGATGTGCTATCCACACACTTCTTTTTACTTCTCACACACCTCTTGTTAATTTATGTCCGTTGATGTTCTTTATTTTATCCTATCCGACGACCGAAAACTAGAATATTGTGTGAGAAGTAAAAAGGGGTGTGGATATCACACCCCTTTTTTTAATTGCACATGTTGTGGTCTCAAAAATGGCAAACATGCTTTTGAGGTTCTCTTATTCTGATGATATCCTAAATCCAATATTATTACTTTTCTGATAACAAATGTTTTGCTTAACTCATGGAGAAAATTTGAGTATTAGTCCCTGAATTTTATTCAACTTGTCATAAAAGTTCCATCTTTTATTTGCTTTTTTTTAACTTTTTATTTTGGACGAGAGTTATATATCAAATGTTACTCAAAACGATCATTACTCTACAAAATAACAACATGCAAAATGCCTTCCAGCCATGGCGGCCAAACATTATTTATGGCTTCATCACATGATCCCATGAATTAAAAAGTTAAAAAACTAAACCCAACAACATGCATAACGACGCAGTAATATTTTTTTCGTCAACTTAATTATGCAGATATGGAGAGGGTTATGCAGATTCTGTCACATGTTAATTCGTTGATTTGTTCTTATGATTACTGGCTAGTTTTAATGATCTGGGTTAATATTATTGGCTATTAGATCCCGCTAATTCTGTTATGACAGTTGCTAAAATATGTAACATAAGAGATACTCGTTTGAAAATGACTTTAAAATGAATAAAAGAGTTTTTTTTTTTTTTTTTATAAATATTTTTGAAACCAATCTTTAGCAAAAATATAGTGAATTCTGAAGAAAAAAACACTTG